>CM039677.1:234139835-235339835 GCA_022496015.1 Hordeum marinum
TTCATCAGCATCGTCATCAGCAACCCTTCTCCATCGACAATACCATGATGCACACCACCTGCAGTGAGTAATTACTTTGTAGGCTTGCTGGACAGTGATCGAGTTGCATGAGATTTGTCATGTAATCCAGTCAATTTGTTTTTGCTTGATCCCTAGTATCCACTATGTTGTGAGATTGATGTTACTATGACTTTGTTATGCTTAGTTCTTGTCACTAGGCCCCAAGTGCCAAGATTTCAGATATGAGCCTGTTATGTTTTCATAATTATGAGAGTGTTTTGGATCCTACCTTGCAAGTTGTACGCACCTAATATGTGTTATAATCATTACACCGGAAAGTGACAATAGTTGGGATCGTCTCCCGTGATGACCGTAGTATGAGGAGTTCATGTATTCACCATGTGCTAATGCTTTTTCCGGTTCTCTGTTAAATGGGGCCCAAAAACCCTTAGTTTCCCTTCGGACCCCACTGCCACGGAAGAGCATTAAAAATATGACATGCAAGTTCTTGTTATAAGCACATACGAGTATATATGGAATACATGCCTACATTACATTGATTATGTGGATCTAGTTCTATGTCTCTCTAGGTTGTGACTGTTACATGATGAATGTCATCCAACATAAATATCCATCGCTAATCCAATGCATATGTTTTTTCCATATTGATCTTCGCTAAGTTACTATTGTTGCTACTATTGTTACAATCACTACAAACTATTAGTTTTGTAGTTCCTATTACTACTGCTACTGTGCAACTAAGCACATTCTTGCAGAAAGAAATTCCAGGTGTGGTTAAATTGTCAACTCAATCTCTCAGACTAATAAATATTCTTTGGTTGTGTCGAAACAACCCTCGAAGGATGTTGTGATCCCCTATGATTATAGGTTATCGGGCTCACAGAGAAAACCTATTCCACCTAATGGTTTTATGGATGTCCTGCATAACCCATTACTCAAGTTACCAATGAAGGAAGACACACTATTCCTCACCTAGAATCTGCATTGGTGATGATTGTTCAAGCCACACATGACTGGACAATATCTTACCTAGTGACCTAACCCATGGCAATCTCTGTGACGAGGAAATCATCGCTCGATATATTATTTGGAGGTGTAAGTAAACGACTATAGTTAGTGGCGAGTTGCACAAGCGAAGTGTTACATGCGCTTTTCAACGGTATGTAACATCATGACATTCTCAATGATATTCACTCTAGAGACTATGGACATCATGCCAGCTCCAGGTTGCCAAAGCATTTCGACACAGTTTTTTACTGGCTTACAACACATGCGGATGTAGCGGACATTATTCGCAAGTGCAATGGGTACCAGAAATTCACATGTCAAGCTCATGTGGTGGCTCAGGAACTTCAGATGATTCCAATTAATTGGTCCTTTGTAGTCTGGGGGCTTGACATGGTCGGTCCTTTTAAGCTATCTTCCTGCAAGAACACTCACATTTTAATTCACCAGAGCAGCCTTTTCTTCTTCAAAGGCAGTCTTTGCCTTTTCTTCTTCAAAGGCAGTCTTTGCCTCCTCCAAGTCAGCGGCTAGCTTTTCAGCTCTCTCTCACAATTTCTTCTCAGATGACACATGTTTCTTCAACCCGACATTTTTCTTGTTGGTTTCATCCAACATTTACTTCATAAATTTGACTGGGTTATTTTCTCTTAACTAAAGTCCCAAGTCACCGCATGATAGTGCACATGGGGGTTAAACTAATCAGTTCAAAGCTTATAATTTTTTCTTCAAGTCCCATGTCACCGCGGGATGGTGACTCGACACTTGGGGGCTACAACATACAATTTTTTAAACAAGCCATAAGTTTGTATTTGAACACCCAGTTCATCATTTAATGATGAGCCAGCCCTTCGGGACTATCATTTGCTCCTAACAAAAATGCACAAATTTTACAAGAATTTCCATCTCCATATTCCTCGTGACCTGACACTTGGGGGCTTCCTATCATGAAGAGGAATTTACTGATTGATTAAATGGCAACTCAGGTGTGAAGAGCAAGATATTTTAAGTCACAATCATTTTCAAACAAGTGTTCAGTAATTATTACTTTCAAAACAAAAGATATGGGGGATACATAAATACATCTGATAGGAGATGATGAAACGTATCTCATAGTTTATCTTAAGAGGATGCACCATTGCACCGTCTGTTTCCCTACTATCAGACAACCGCGTCAAAAAGCTTTGGTGGAGAATGTCTGCGGTAACGACACCTATGGGATTGAAGGGTCCCTTTTTGATTCGGCAGGGAGGAGGATGGCGGAGAGAGCAGATCGAACAGACAGACGCGCGAGATTTTTACCTAGGTTCGGGCCGCAAGGATTCGTAAAACCCTACTCCTGCATGGGTGTATTATCAGCGTGTTGAGGGTTCTAGCTCCAATGGTCAAGGTCTGGAGCCTGAGAGTGTGAAACATCCTAATGTCCAAAAATCCAAAAGTCCTCTACCGTATCCCCCTAGGCCTCCTTTTATATGACAAGGGGATCCCAACAGTGGCGTACTGTGCATACACGGGGTGTACAGAGCCACAGTGTTATCATACCTGACACTGACGGCGTAGGACATGCACATTTAATGTACCGTCAGGCATCTCTGTCCGCCTGCAGGACGGGACAGAAGCCCGTCCCATCGGCACCGCTGAGCCCCTCTGATCCTAGCGCCGCGACACGTACCCACGCAGGGCGACACCTGGCCCGTGTGCTAGCGGGGCCTTGCCGGGGCTTCGCCTTGCCGGGGCTTCTCCGTTCAAAAGTCTTTTGTGCTTGTAACTAGCAGCTACTTGTTGGGCCTTGCCACCAGGGTGGCTACTATTGCCCGTGCACAAGTAAGGGGCACTAGAGTACCTGAAACTCTAGTGCACCGATTGGAGCCCCCGGGGCTGGGCCACACACGGCGCGAGGCGTTGTTGGTTAGGCCCAAACAGTGCACGGGCACGCGTGGAAGGAGTTGTGGTTGTGATCATTGCGCCTACTGTGCCTCCCCACGATGCCCATTGAATGCGGGACATGGGATACGTGCGCACTGCGGCCATCAATTTTTTAATTATTGCGTCAGGTCATGTCCGCCACGCGCGCCGCATGCATAGCGGGGATCCAGCAACGGGCGCCTGTGACTTTTAGTCCTAGGCGAAGCAGTAACTGCGGTGCCATGGATCGGAGCAACGGGGCGGTTGTTGTTCGCCCCGTGATCGGGGGCGCCGCCATTGGAAAAGGCGGGTGGCGGCCCTTGGAGCGGGGGAGAGCCAGCCCCCGCGCTTCCCTCTATAAATTGAGGGGTAGCGAGGGCGATGCTCATCCATCGTTCCTCCCTCATTAGGCACGAACCTCCATAGCCCACCCTTCCAGGTCTTCTCATCCCATTCCCATGAGTGATGCTCGCCCTCAACCATGAACAGGGGGCGAGTTCTCGTTGGGATCATGCCACCGCTTTAGCCGTAGAGGCGGAGGGCATCTCGAGCGTGCATGGTGGAAGAGGCTCGAGGGGTCGAGGCTGCCGTGGGGGCCGAGGTCGGGAGAGGCGGAGCGCTGCCCCTCATCCTCCTCCGATGCCAGGCCTCCTCCTCGAAGAGACCCACACCAAGGGGATGGCGCTGGAGTTCGTCCTCGAGCTGGGTGGTCCCATCCGGAGGCATCTGCGCCTCCCTCGCCCTTTCGCCAGGGCGATGGAGGCCGGAGAACTGCCCGTCATGTGGTTACGGGCGCATGGTTGCTATAACGGCGCGACGCGGGTGGACGTCGAGTATCCGGCAAGCCATATCATGTTCCTCGAGCATGGCTGGAAGATGTTCGCCCGCGCCCATAGTCTCCAGGAAGGGCACGTCCTTCATTTTAAAATGACGGAGGCCAATACGCTCTCCGTCAAGATTTATGGGTGCTCAAGCGTCCGTCTCAGCTACTGCGAAGAGAGCTCAAGTGACGCCGAAAGCACCTCCTCGAGCAATAGCGGCGAAGAGGACGAAGTCAATGAAGGCGACGACGAGTCCGAGCGTCGGGCCATCAAGTCGGAATACGATGACCTGGGCTCTAACCGATTGGCAGCCAAACCATCATCGTCAGCCTCACACCTCTCCCCCTCATGGCAAGGCGCTCTTGCCTGGTGCCCCTGTCCTGGCGCTGCTTCATCATCCAGCTGGATCTTCCGACAGGCCCGTGGACTTCGGCTTCGTCTCGCCTCCTAGCCCCCGCCCCCTCCTCATCCGCACAGTGCTGGTCTAGGAGGGCCCATGCTCTTGCCTGCCCATCTGTCAGCCCTGCCCCCTCCACGCGGTGTTGATCCAGAGGGGTTAGGCTGGGCTTCTGCCGGGGGTCGCTTGCCATCTTTTTCTTCTTGTAGCCTGGCTCCGCTTTCCATCTTCTTCGTCTTGTAATCTCCCCTAGGGGAGGAAGTCAAATAAAGATGTAGTTAGGAAAAGGTGACGTCTCATGTATATTTTACCCTGTTTGAATAACTGAATATTATCTTCCTCGTTAGACTGCTCCTTTGTATGGAACCTTCCCTACACTTTTACGAAAAAGCTTCTCGGTACATGTGGCCCTATCGCAAGCGCTTTGAGGAATTGGTCGGTAGCAGCCAGCAGGTGGTGCCACTGCGGGCAAGGTACCTTGATGCTCCTGGCGCAACCACTTAAGCCGCTGACCATGCTCAAGACAAGATAAGGGGGCGAGCGCAACCACTTGAGTCATTGAGCGGGCTCGAAACGAAACAAGGGCGCGGGCGCAACGACTTAAGCCATCGAGCGGACTCGAAGCAGAGTAAGGGCGCAACCGATTACGGCAAGGTTCCCGTGCATGTAGGTTTTCCATACAAAAGTCGCAATCGCCCAACGAAAATAACTTCAGAAGAATTCACTTAGGGTTTTCATAGCTTATACTTCCATTGTTGTACTCCTTCCGGCAAGGTGTTTTCTTTGAACGCCACCTGTTGGTATCCATACCACCCCCCTGGCAAAGCTGCATGCAAGGTAAGCTTCTGTCCTTTGAGAAAAGAAAGAAGAGAAAATAGGGATATGGACCCTTGGTGGTCCGTTAGCTCTTGCCGGGAGGAAGCGTAACACCAAATCTCAGACAAACATGTACATAAGTAAACATGTACTTAGCTTTATTCAACTACGCACAGGGTCTGCGCCTGGCTTTGTACCAAGGTTTATATGCTTCAGCAGCAAGACTTGTACAAAAGGTGGTTGCCGGGAGACCCGGCAACCGCGCCTTATGGGTAGAACTTACAAATATGTTCGATATTCTAGGAGTTGCTCACTGGGATGCCATCTTCGATCTCCAGGCAGACTGCACTAGGCCTGATGACTCGTACTACCCGATAAGGGCCTTCCCACTTTGGCGTCAACTTGTTTAAATTCTTGAAGGACTGAACATGCCAAAGAACAAGGTAGCCTTCCTCAAGACTTCGGGCATGAACCTTGCAGCTATGGTAGCGGCACAAGGCATGCTGGTAGTGTGTAGCTCGCACAACATCCCGAAGACGGTCTTCCTCAAGGAGCGCTGCATCATCTTGCCGCAACTGCTCTTGCTCAAGCTCATCATAAGTGAGCACTCGAGGTGATCCATATATGAGTTTTGTGGGGAGAACTCCTTCTGCCCCATATACTAGGGAGAAGGGTGTCTGGCCAGTAGCTCGATTTGGTGTCGTCCTGATTGACCAAAGAACCACTGGAAACTCATCAATCCAGCGCCTTGCGCACTTGTGTAGCATGTAGAAAGTTCTTGTCTTGAGGCCTCGCAGTAATTCAGCATTAGCCCTTTCTGCCCGGCCATTGCTCCTTGGGTGGGCAACGGAAGCAAAACAGATTCTGCTGCAAGGTCTTGGACATACTGCATGAAGGTGTGGCTCGTGAACTGTGTGCCGTTGTCTGTGATGATCTTGTCAGGAACACCAAAGTGGTAGAATAGTCCTTTGAAGAACTTGATGCCTGAGTGTGTTGTCACCTTTCTCACTGCTTCCACTTCTGGCCACTTCGTGAACTTGTCGATTGCTACGTACAAGTACTTGAAGCCCCCGATAGCGAGGGGGAGGGGCCCAAGATGTCGAGCCCCCGGACCGAAAATGGCCAGGAGAGAGGGATTGTCTAAAGGGCTTGAGCTGGTTGATGTAACTTCTTCGAATGAAAATGGCATGCTTCACACTTGGTTACTAGCGCAGTTGCATCCTAGAGGGTAGTGGGCCAAAAGAAACCTTGCTGGAAAGCCTTACCGGCAAGCGCTCTTGACCCTATGTGGGAGCCACATATGCCTCCATGTATCTCCACCAATAGCTCCAGCACATCCTCCTGAGTAATGCATTTAAGTTTCACACCATTTGGCCTCTTTCTGTACAGGGCGTTGTCGACGAACTGGTACATACTAGACCGGCTGGCTACTTTCTCTGCTTCCTCTTGATCCTCAAGGAGTTCTCCTGTTTAAAGGAAATGGACTATGTGTTGTGCCCATGCTGGAGCCTGGGGCTCGACAACAAGGACCAAAGACATATCCTCTTCTAGGGGAACGTTTGTATCAATGGCAAAAGTTCAAAACCCTTCTGGAGCCTGTTGCCCCCCCCCCCGGCAAGCTTGGCGAGAGCGTGTGCTTCCACGGCAAGGGCCAGAGGCCCCGCCAGAGGATGGCGCTCACCGACAAGCCTGGCATCGTTTCCGACAACCTCCTTGTCGGCGGCTCGTGGGAGCTCTACCAGGAAATGCTTTTTGGATCTTAAATTCCTTCTTTTCTCTTGTCCACTTGATGGTGTAACAGATGGTTGAGTCAGCCGGAGCACAAAAGTTCCTGGTTCCGCAGGTACCTTAAGGGCAGCACATTTTGACAGGCCATCGACAACACTATTTTCTGCACGGGGAACATGCTCCATTTGTAGGCCGTCAAAACGTTCTTCCAACTTCCTCACTTCATCTATGTAAGCTTCCATCAATGGACTTTGATAATCTTTGTTCACTTGCCTGATGACAAGCTGAGAATCACCTTTGACAATTATTATCTTGATCCCAAGGTTTGTCGTGATCCTGAGACCGGCAAGCCGCCCTTCGTACTCAGTGTTATTGTTCGTTGATCTCTCCCGGGGAAAATGCATCTGAATTACGTACTTGAGGTGCTCTCCGGTGGTTGCGACAAGTAGCACTCCAACACCGGTGCCTTGCAGCGAGAAAGCTCCGTCAAAATACATGATCCACTCTCGATATGTTTCCTTGCCGGGGAGAGTTGACTCTAGAACTTCTTCATGTGGCCTTGGGGTCCATTATGTAATGAACTCCACCAAGGCCTTGCTCTGGATGGTCGAAGTGCTTTCATACTTGAGACCAAATCTTGACAGTTCCAAGGCCCACTCCACAATCCTACCGGTAGCCTGTGGGTTCCTTAGGATCCGTTGTAGCGGGAAGGGAGTGACAACGGTGATCTCATATGCTTGAAAGTAGTGGCACAACTTCCTTCAGCCATAAGGAGTCCAAAGAGCAAATTTTGCATGCGAGAATACCTTGACCGAGCCCCTGTGGGAGGGAGCTGACAGAATAGACTGGGCACTGCACCATCTTCTTCTTCTGGATTGTCTTGCCCAACTACGCAGATCCTGTCTTGTCAGCACCGGACCCTGGCAGGGAATGTCCTGGCTTGTCACTTGGCGGACCTGCCGTTGCCACTGCTTCTTCATCAACTTCTCTTTCATCCACTTACGCAGCACTCACTGTTGGGGAACGTTGCATGGGAAACAAAAAATTCCTACGCACACGCAAGATCTATCCATGGTGATGAGCATCTACGAGAGGGAGAGTGGATCTACATACCCTTGTAGATCTCTAAGTGGGAAGTGTTAAGAAACGCGGATGATGTAGTCGAACGTCTTCGTGATCCAAATCGCCGAGCGTCATCCGTCCCGCAATCTCATCACGATCCGTCTCGCGATCTCGTCACGATCCGTCCTGCAATCCAATCACGAATCATCTCGCAATCTTGATCATGGTCCTTCCGATCTAGTACCGAATGGATAGCACCTCCGTGTTCAGCACATGTACAGCTTGATGACGATCTCCGCCTTCTTGATCCAGCAAGAGGGAGAGGAGAGGTAGAAGATTTCTCCGGCAGCACGACGGCGTTCCAGTGATGGTGGTGGAGCAATTATGGCAGGGCTTCGCCTAAGCACTGCAGAAAACAATCTAGAGGAGAGGCAGCACGTGGCTTACGGTTTCTTGATGTGTACCGCATGCTAGCCCCGCCCCTTTATTTATAAGCTGAGCCTTGGGGTCAAAACTTGGATAAAAATCCTCCTCAAGGTCGGTTTTCTCGCAAGGCAAGAGTCCTTCTCGGACTCTAGGACCAGACGCCAAGGTCCTTGGCGTCTGGCCCCTGGCCTTCGCAAAACATCTTTTGCACCTTCCTAAAGCATCATGGGCTTTACCCCTTGGCCCAAATAAAGTGTCCTTGTACCCCGAACATTTCAGGAAACATCCGAAACTATTTCTGATGAATTCCGGAACCTTTCCGGAGACCAAACAATATTATCCCATATATCAATCTTTACCTCCAGACTATTCCGGAGCTCCTCGTGATGTCCAGGATCTCTTCCGGGACTCTGAACAACGTTCGGTCGCCACCATACATAACTCTATACTACCGAAACGTCATCGAACCTTAAGTGTGCAGACCCTGCGGGTTTGAGAACTATGTAGACATGACTGAGACACCTCTACGATCAATAACCAATAGCAGGACCTGGATGCCCATAGTGGTTCCTACATATTCTACGAATATCTTTGTCGATCGAACCTTTATGTCAAGGATTCGGTCAATGTCGTATAATGTTCCCTTTGTTCTTCGGTACGTTACTTGCCCGAGATTCGATCGTCGGTATCTCCATACCTAGTTCAATCTCGTTACCGGCAAGTCTCTTTACTCGTTACGTAATACAAGATCCTGTGGCTAACACTTATTCACATTTCTTGCAAGGCTTATTGTGCTGTTGTATTACCGAGTGGGCCCTGAGATACCTCTCCGTCACACGGAGTAACAAATCCCAGTGTTGATGCATGCCAACCCAATAGACACCCTCGGAGATACCTGTAGAGTACCTTTATAGTCACCCGGTTACGTTGCGACGTTTGATACACACATGGCACTCCTCCGGTGTCCGTGAGTTGCATGATCTCATGGTCATAGGAACATATACTTGACATGTAGAAAACCGTAGCAATAAACTGACACGATCATATGCTACGTTTATAGTTTGGGTCTTCTCCATCCCAGCATTCTCCTAATGATGTGTTCCCATTATCAAATGACATCTCATATCAATGGCTAGGAAACCTTAACCATCTTTGATCAACAAGCTAGTCCATTAGAGGCATACTAGGGACATGGTGTTGTCTATGTATCCACACATGTATCTGAGTTTCCGATCAATACAATTCTAGCATGGATAATAAAAGATTACCATGAACAAGGAAATATGATAATAACTAATTTATTATTGCCTCTAGGGCATATTTCCAATAGTCTCGCACTTGCACTAGAGTCAATAATCTAGTTCACATCATCATGTGATTCGCATTGTTATGAATCTAAGACCCAATGAGTTCTAGGGATCGATCATGCTTTGCATGTGAGAGAGGTCTTTTAGTCAACGGGTCTGTGACATACAGATCTGTGTGTACTTTGCAAATCTTTGTGTCTTACTATAGACACTGCTACCACACTCTATTTGGAGCTATTCCAAATGGCTTCTCCACTGTACGCATCCGGATTGCTACTAAAAGTCATCCAGACTAGTGTTAAAGCTTGCATCAACGTAACTCTTTACGATGAACTCTTTATCACCACCATAATCGAGAAACATCTCCTTAGTCCTCTGGTTACTAAGGATAACTTTGACTGCTGTCCAATGATCCACTCCTGGATCACTCTTGTACCCCTTGACAGACCCATGGTAACGCACACACCAGGTGCGGTACACATCATGGCATAATATAGAGCCTATGTCTAAGGCATAGGGGACGACCTTCGTCCTTTCTCTTTCTTCTGCCGTGGTCGAGCTTTGAGTCTTAGTCAACTTCACACCTTACAAATCAGGCAAGAACTCTTTCTCTGACTGATCCATTTTGAACTTCTTTCAAAATCTTGTCAAGGTATGTACTCATTGAAAGTCTTATCATATGTCTTGATCTATCTCTTATAGATCTCGATACCCAATAATTAAGTAGCTTTTATCTAGTTCTTCCTTTGAACAACTCCTTTCAAACAACCCTTTATGCTTTCCAGAAATTCTACATCATTTCCGGTCAACAATATTTCAACCACATATACTTATCAGAAATTCTATAGTGCTCCCACTCACTTTATTGTAAATACAAGTTTCTCATAAACTTTGTACACGCTCAAAAACTTTGATCACCTCATCAAAGCGTATATTCCAACTCCGAGATGCTTGCTTGAGTCCATAGAAGGAACACTGAAGCTTGCACACCTTCCTTAGGACTGACAAAACCTTCTGGTTGTATCTCATACAACCTTTCCTCAAGGAAGGAATCGATATTTTGACATCCATCTGCCAGATTTCATAATATGAAAATCGCAGCAACTGCTAACATAATTCCAATAGACTTTATCGCTATGAGTGATAAAGTCTCATCGTAGTCAACTCCTTGAACTTGGCAAAAACTTCTTTGCGACAAGTCAATCTTTATCAATGGTGACATTCACCACCAACGTCTGTCTTCATCTTAAAGATCCATTTGTACTCAACGACTTGTTGTCCAACGAGAAAGTCTACCAAAGTCTATACATGGTTTTCATACATGGATCCTTTCTCGGATTTCATGGCCTCTAACCATTTGTCGGAATCCGGGCCCATCATCGCTTCTCCCTAGCTTGTAGGTTCATCGTTGTCCAACAACATGACCTCCAAGATAGGGTCATCATAGCACTGAGGAGCAGTATGCGCCCTTGTCGACCTATGAGATTTAATAGTAACTTGATCCGAAGCTTCATGATCATCATCATTAACTTCCTCTTAAACTAATTTAGGCTTCACAGAAACAATTTTCTGCGCTGCGCTACTCTCTGGTTGAACAAAGGTTCAACAACCACATCAAGTTCTATCTTCCTTCCACTCAATTCTTTCGAGAGAAACTCTTTCTTGAGAAAGGACCCGTTTTAGCAACAAACATTTTGTGCTCGGATCTGAGATAGAAGGTATACCCAATTGTTCTTAGGGTATTCTATGACGATGCATTTGTTCGCTTTGGGTTCAAGCTCTTTAGGTGAAAACCTTTTTCACATAAGTGTCTCAGCCCCAAACATTAAGAAATGATAGCTTAGGTTTCTGTCAAACCACATGGTGTCATCTCAACGGATTTAGATGGTGCCCTATTTAACGTGAATGTAGTTGTCTCTAATGCATAACCCAAAACGATAGTGGCAAACTGATAAGAGACATCATAATTCACACTGTATCCAATAGAGCATGACTACAACGTTCGGACTCACCATCATACTATGGTGTTTCCAGGTGGCGTGAGTTATGAAACAACTCCACATTGTCTAAAGTTGTATGCCAAACTCGTAACTCACATATTCACCTCCATGATCACATCGTAGACATTTTTATCTTCTTTTCACGATGATCTTAATCTTCACTCTGAATTTGTTTACACTATTTCAAATGATTCAGACTTATGTTTCATTGAGTAAATATACACTATATCTACTCAAATCATCAGTGAAGGTAAGGAAACAACGATATCCACTACATGCTACAACACTCATGGAACCGTATACATCAACATGTATCATTTCCAATAAGTTGCTTGCCGCGCTCTATCTTGTTGAAAATGGGGTTTTAGCCATCTTGCCCACGAGGCATGGCACGCATGTCTCAACCGATTCGAAATCGAATGAGTCCAAAAAAATCCATCAGCATGGAGTTTCTTCATGCGCTTTACACCAATATGACATTTAGCCGCAGTGCCACAAGTATGTGGTACTATAATTATTAACTTTGTATCTTTTGGCATCTATGTTATGAACATATGTACTACTACGGACAAGATACAACAAACCATTCATTGGGTGCACGACCATTGAAGGTATTATTCATGTAAACAGAATAATCATTATTCTTTGACATAAATGAATAACCGTATTGCAATAAACACGATCTAATCATGTTCATGCTCAAAGCAAACCCCAAATAACATTTATTTAGGTTCGTCACTAATCCTGAAAGTAGAGAGAGCGTGCGATGTTGATCACATCAACCTTGGAAATATTTCCAACACACATCGTCACCTCACCCTTAGTTAGTCTCCGCTTATTCCATAGCTTTTATTTCGAGTTACTAACATTTAGCAACCGAACCGGTATCCAATACCCAGGTGCTACTAGGAGTAACATCAAGGTACACATCAATAGCACATATATCAAATATACTTCTGTCTACGTTGCTAGCCTTCTTATCTACCAAGTATCTCAGGTTGTTCCGCTTCAGCGACCTTTCTCCTCATAATAGAAGCACTTAGTCTCGGGTTTGGGTTCAACTTTGGGTTGCTTCACTGGAGCAGCAACTGACTTGCCATCCATGAAGTTTCCCTCCTTGCCCTTGTCCTTCTCGAAACTAGTGGTTTTACTAACCATCAACACTTGATCCTCCTTGATTTCTACTTTTGCGGTGTCAAACATCACGAATAGCTCAGGGATCATCATTTGTATCCTTGGCATTTCATAGTTCATCACGAAGCTCTAATAGCCAAGTAATAGTGACTTGGAGAACTATATCAATCACTATCTTATCTGGAAGAACAACTCCGACTCGATTCAAGCAATTGTAGTACTCAGACAATCTGAGCACATGCTCAATGATTGATCTATTCTCCTTCATCTTGCAAGCAAAGAATCTTGTTGGATATCTCATATCTCACAACACGGGCACAAGCCTGAGATCACAATTTCAGCTCTTAGAACATCTCATATGTTCCATGACGTTCAAAACGTTTTGAAGCCTCACTTCTAAAAAGTAATGCATGACGCACTGAACTATCATGTAGTTATCGGAACATGCCTGTCAGATGTTCACAACATCTACAAACGACGCTAGAGGGGGTGGCGCACTGAGCGGTGCATTAAGGACATAAACCTTCTATGCAACAATGAGGACAATCCTCAGATCACGGACCCAGTCTGCAATATCGCTACCATCATCTTTCAACTCTATTTCTCTAGGAACATATAAAAATTCAAGGGAGCTACAGCGTGAGCTAGTAATCTACAACATAATTTGCGAAGACACTTTGACTATGTTCATGATAATGAGTTCAATTAATCATACTACCTAAGAACTCCCACTCAAATTAACATCCCTCTGGTCATTCGAGTGATACATGATCCAAATTCACCAACTCAAGTCCGATCATCACGTGAGTTGAGGTGGTTGCAATGGTGAACATCATCATGTTGATCATATCTACTATATGACTCATGTTCGACCTTTCGGTCTCTTGTGTTCCGAGGCCATGTCTGTACGTGCTAGGCTCGTCAAGTTTAACCCGAGTGTTTTGCATGTGCAACACTGGCTTGCACCCGTTGTATGTGAATGTAGAGTCTATCGCGCCCGATCATCACATGGTGTCTCGACACGACAAACTTTAGCAATGGTGCACACTCGAGGAGAACACAATTTATCTTGAAATTTATATGAGGGATCACTTATAATGCTACCGTCGTCCTAAGCAAAACAAGGTGCATAAAAGGATTAACATCACATGCAAATCGTAAGTGACATGATATGGCCAAGAACTTGTGCTTTTGATCTCCATCTTGAAAGCACCGGCATGATCTCCATCATCACCGGCATGACACCATGATCTCCATCATCTTGATATCCATCAACGTGTCGCCATCGGGGTTGTCGCGCCCATCATGCTCATACTACTATAGCTACCGTTTAGCGATAAAGTAAAGCATTACATAGCGCTTAATGATTGACACGCGGGTCATACAATAATTAAAGACAACCTTATGGCTCATGTCAGTTGTCGTACTCATCGACATGCAAGTCGTGATATTCTATACAACACATGATCATCTCATACATCACATATATCTCAACATGTAATTGGCCATATCACATCACAACATACCCTGCAAAAACAAGTTAAACATCCTCTAATTGTTGTTGCAAGTTTTACGTGGCTGCTACGGGTATCTAGCAAGAACGATTCTCACCTACGCAAAACCACAACAGTGATACATAAATTTCTTTTCAACCTTCTCAAGGACCGCCTTTGTCGAATCCGATCCAACTAAAGTAGGAGAGACTGACACCCGCAAGCCATCTTTGTGCAACAAAGTCACACGTCAGTCGATGGAACCGGTCTCTCGTAAGCTTACGAGTAATGTTGTTCCGGGCCACTTCATCCCACAATACCGCGGAACCAAAAACACGAACAAGGGAGGAAGCAATCTAAGCATCAACGTCCACAAACTCTTCGTGTTCTACTCGAGATCTCATCTACACATGGACCTAGCTCATGATGCCGCTGTTGGGGAACGTTGCATGGGAAACAAAAAATTTCCTACGCACATGCAAGATCTTTCCATGGCGATGAGCATCTACGAGAGGGAGAGTGGATCTACATACCCTTGTAGATCGCTAAGCGGCAAGCATTAAGAAACGCGGATGATTTAGTCGAACGTATTCGCGATCCAAATCGCTGAGCGTCCCGCGATCCCATCACGATCTGTCCCGCAATCTCATCACGATCCGTCTCGCGATCTCGTCACGATCCGTCTCGCGATCCAATCACGAATCGTCTCGCGATCTTGATCACGGTCCTTTCGATCTAGTACAGAACGGCCGGCACCTCCGCGTTCAGCACACGTATAGCTCGATGACGATCTCCGCCTTCTTGATCCAGCAAGAGGGAGAGGAGAGGTAGAAGAGTTCTCCGGCAGCGCGACGGCGTTCCGGTGATGGTGGTGGAGCAATTGCAGCAGGGCTTCGCCTAAGCACTGCAGAAAACGATCTAGAGGAGAGGCAGCGCGTGGCTTAGGGTTTCTTGATGTGTAGTGCGTGCTAGCCCCGCCTCTTTATTTATATGCTGAGCCTTGGGGTTAAAACTTGGAGAAAAATCCTCCTCAAGGTCGGTTTACCCGCAAGGCAAGAGTTCTTCTCGGACTCCAGGACCAGACGCCAAGGTCCTTGGCGTCTCGCCCCAGACGCTAGGGTCCCTGGCGTCTGGCCCCTGGCCTCCGCAAAACATCTTTTGCACCTTCCTAAAGCCTCATGGGATTTACCCCTTGTCCCAAATAAAGTGTCATTGTACCGCGAACATTTCGGGAAACATCTGAAACTATTTCTGATGAATTCCGGAACCTTTTCGGAGACCAAACACTATTATCCCATATATCAATCTTTACCTCCAGACTATTCCGAAGCTCCTCATGATGTCCGGGATCTCTTCCGGGACTCTGAACAACCTTCGGTCGCCATCATACATAACTCTATACTACCAAAACGTCACCGAACCTTAAGTGTGCAGACCCTGCGGGTTCGAGAACTATGTAGACATGACCGAGACACCTCTACGGACAATAACCAATGGCGGGACCTGGACGTCCACATTGGTTCCTACATATTCTACGAAGATCTTATCGGTCGAACCTCTATGTCAAGGATTCAATTAATCCCGTATAACGTTCCCTTTGTTTTTCGGTATGTTACTTGCCCGAGATTCGATCGTCGGTATCTCCATACCTAGTTCAACCTCGTTACCGGCAAGTCTCTTTACTCGTTCCGTAATACAAGATCCCGCAACTAACAATTAGTCACATTGCTTGCAAGGCTTATTGTGATGTTGTATTACCGAGTGGGCCCTGAGATACCTCTCCGTCACACGGAGTAACAAATCCCAGTCTCGATCCATGCCAACTCAACAGACACCATCGGAGATACCTGTAGAGCACCTTTATAGTCACCCAGTTACGTTGCGACATTTGATACACACAAGGCACTCCTCCGATATCCGTGAGTTGCATGATCTCATGGTCATAGGAACATATACATTGACATGCAGAAAACAGTAGCAATAAACTGACATGATCATACGCTATGTTTGTAGTTTGGGTCTTGTCCATCATATCATTCTCCTAATGATGTGACCCCGTTATCAAATGACATCTCATGTCCATGGCTAGGAAACCTTAACCATCTTTTGATCAACGAGCTAGTTCAATAGAGGCACACTAGGGACATTATGTTGTCTATGTATCCACACATGTATTCATGTTTCCAATTAATACAATTCCAGCATGGACAATAAACAATCATCATGAACAAGGAAATATAATAATAAACACTTTATTTATTGCCTCTAGGGCATATTTCCAACAATCTCCCACTTGCACTAGAGTCAATAATCTAGTTCACATCACTATGTGATTTACATGGTAATGAATCGAACACCCATACAGTTCTGGTGTTGATCATGTTTAGCCCTTGGAAGAGGTTTAGTCAATGGGTCTGCAACATTTAGATCCGTGTGCACTTTGCTAATATTTATGTCCTTCTCCTCGATGTAGAACCGGATGGAGTTGAAGCGTCGTTTTATGTGTCTGGTCCTCTTGTGAAACCTTGGTTCCTTGGCTAGAGTAATGGCACCAGTGTTGTCACAAAACAGGTTTATTGGATTCAGTGCACTGGGCACTACTCCAAGATCTGTCATGAACTGCTTCATCCAGACACCTTCCTTCGCTGCCTCCGAGGCTGTGATGTATTCCGCTTCGCACGTAGAATCAGCTACCACGCTTTGCTTGGAACTGCACCAGCTTACCGCTCCCCCGTTAAGAATAAATACGTATCCGGTTTGCGACTTAGAGTCATTCGGATCAGTGTCAAAGCTTGCATCGACGTAACCCTTTACGACGACCTCTTCATCACCTCCATAAACAAGAAACATGTCCTTAGTCCTGTTAAGGTACTTAAGGATATTCTTGACCCCTTGCCAGTGCTCCATTCCAGGATCACTTTGAAACCTTCCAGCCATACTTATGGCTAGGCTGACATCGGGTCTTGTGCACAGCATTGCATACATGATAGAGCCTATGGCTGAAGCATAGAGGATGACGCTCATCTTTTCTTTATCTTCTGCAGTCACTGGGCATTGAGTCTTACTCAACTTCACACCTTGTAACACAGGCAAGAACCCCTTCTTGGTCTGTTCCATTTTGAACTTCTTCAAAACTTTATCAAGGTATGTGCTCTGTGAAAGTGCTATTAAGCGTCTCGATCTATCTCTATAGATCTTAATGCCTAATATGAAAGCAGCTTCTCCTAGGTGCTTCATTGAAAAACTCTTATTCAAATACTCCTTCACGCTTTCCAGCATTTCTATATTGTTTCCAATCAGTAATATGTCATCCACATATAATACTAGAAACGCTATAGAGCTCCCACTCACTTTCTTGTAAATACAAGCTTCTCCATAAACTTGTATAAACTCAAACGCTTTGATCACCTCATCAAAGCGCTTATTCCAACTTCGAGATGCTTGTACCAGCCCATAAATGGATCGCTGGAGTTTGCAAACTTTGTCAGCATTCTCTGGATCGACAAAACCTTCGGGTTGCATCATATACAACTCTTCCTCAAGGAAACCGTTGAGGAACGCCGTTTTGACATCCATCTGCCAAATTTCATAGTCAAAATAAGCAGCTATTGCCAACATGATTCTGACAGACTTAAGCATCGCTACGGGTGAGAAAGTCTCATCGTAGTCAACTCCTTGAACTTGTGAAAAACCCTTTGCCACAAGTCGAGCTTTATAGACAGTGACATTACCGTCTGCGTCCGTCTTCTTCTTAAAGATCCATTTGTTCTGAATGGCCTTTCGCCCTTCAGGTAGTACTTCCAAAGTCCATACTTTGTTTTCATACATGGATCCCATCTCGGATTTCATGGCCTCTAACCATTTCTTGGAATCCGGGCCCATCACTGCTCCTCCATAGCTCGTAGGTTCATTGTTGTCTAACAACATGACCTCCAAGACAGGGTTGCCGTACCACTCGGGAGTAGTACGCTCCCTTGTCGACCTACGAGGTTCAATAGCAGCTTGATCTGAAGCTTCATGATCATCATCATTAACTTCCTCTTCTACCGTCGTAGGTTCCACAGAAACATCTTTCTGCGCTGCGCTACTTTTCGGTTGAAGTAAAGGTTCAATAACCTCATCAAGCTCTATTTTCCTCCTACTCAATTCTTTCAAGAGAAACTCTTTCTCAAGAAATGTTCCGTTTTTAGCGACAAACACTTTGCCTTCGGATCTGAGATAGAAGGTATATCCGACTGTCTCTGTCGGGTATCCTATGAAGACGCATTTCTCTGCTTTGGGTTCCAGCTTTTCAGGCTGAAGCTTTTTGACATAAGCATCACATCCCCAAACTTTAAGAAACGACAACTTTGGCCTTTTGCCAAACCACAGTTCATATGGCGTCGTCTCAATGGATTTCGATGGTGCCCTATTTAAAGTGAATGCAGCTGTCTCTAATGCTTAACCCCAAAACGATAGTGGCAGATCAGCAAGAGACATCGTAGAACGCACCATATCCAATAAGGTTCGATTACGATGTTCAGACACACCATTACCTGTGATGTTCCGGGCGGTGTCAACTGTGAAACAATTCCACATTGTCTTAAGTGACTGCCAAACTCATAACTCAGATATTCACCTCCTCGATCAGATTGCAGAAATTTAATCTTCTTGTTACGATGATTCTCAACTTCACTCTGAAATTGCTTGAACTTTTCAAACGTTTCAGACTTGTGTTTCATCAAGTAAATATACCCATATCTACTCAAATCATCAGTGAAAGTGAGAAAGTAACGATATCCACCACGCGCTGCAACATTCATTGGACCGCACACATCGGTATGTATGATTTCCAATAAGTCACTTACCCGTTCCATTGTTACTGAGAACGGCGTTTTAGTCATCTTGCCCATCAGGCATGGTTCACATGTGTCAAGTGATTCCAAATCAAGTGACTCCAAAATTCCATCAGCATGGAGCTTCCTCATGCGTTTTACACCAATATGACCTAAACGGCAGTGCCACAAGAAAGTGGTACTATCATTAACAACTCTACATCTTTTGGCATCAATGTTATGAACATGTGTGTCATCACTATCAAGATTTAAAATGAATAAACCCCTAACATTGGGTGCATGACCATAAAAGATATTACTCATATAAATAGAACAACCTTTATTCTCTGATTTAAATGAGTAACCGTCTCGCAATAAACAAGATCCAGATATAATGTTCATGCTTAACGCAGGCACTAAATAACAATTATTCAGGTTCATCACTAATTCCGATGGTAATCGAAGAGAGAGCGTGCCGACGGTGATCACATCAACCTTGGAACCATTTCCCACGCGCATCGTCACTTCGTCCTTTGCCAGTCTTCGTTTATTCCGTAGTTCCTGCTTTGAGTTGCAAATGTGAGCAACCGAACCGGTATCAAATACCCAGGCACTACTACGAGAACTAGTAAGGTACACATCAATAACATGTATATCATATATACCTTGTTTATCGTTGGCCGCCTTCTTGTCAGCCAGGTACTTGGGGCAGTTCCGCTTCCAGTGACCAGTTCCTTTGCAATGAAAGCACTCAGTTTCTGGCTTAGGTCCATGCTTAGGCTTCTTTGTAGGAGTAGCAACTGCTTTGCCACCCTTCTTGGTTTTACCCTTCTTGCCTTTGCCTTTGCCATTTTTCTTGAAACTAGTGGTTTTATTGACCATCAACACTTGATGTTCTTTCTGGATTTCAGACTCAGCGACTTTCAGCATCGCAAACAGCTCGGCGACTAACTTGTTCATCCCGTGCATGTTATAGTTCATCACAAAGCTCTTGTAACTAGGTGGCAGCGATTGAAGAACTCTATCAGTGATTGTCTCCGGCGGAAGGGTAATTCCCAACTCAGCTAGAAGGTTTGGGTACCCAGACATTTTGAGTATGTGCTCACTAATAGACCCGTTCTCCTCCATCTTGCAAGCATAGAATTTATCGGAGGTCTCATACCTCTCGATCCGGGCATTCTTCTGAAAGATAAACTTCAACTCCTGGAACATCTCATATGCTCCATGACGTTCAAAACGTCTCTGAAGTCCCGGTTCTAAGCCATACAATATTGCACACTGAACTATTGAGTAGTCTCCAGCACGAGCCTCCCAAACGTTCTTAACGTCTTCGGAGGTCATGTCTCCTGGTTGGTCACCGAGCGGTGCATCAAGGACATATGACTTCTGGGAAGCCGTGAGGATAATCCTCAGATTACGGGCCCAGTCAACAAAGTTACTTCCATCATCTTCCAATTTAGCTTTCTCTAGGAACGCATTAAAATTCAAGGGTGCTACTGCGCGAGCCATTGATCTACAACATAAATATGCAAAGGTTACTTAGACTATTGTTCAAGATAATGAGTTTAGTTAATCAAATTACTAAAGCTCCCACTCAAATTGACATCCCTCGGGTCATCTGAGTGTCACATGATCCAAATTCACCAACTCAAGTCCGATCATCACGTGAGTTAAGGTGGCTTCAATGGTGAACATCACTATGTTGATCATATCTACTATATGACTCATGCTCGACCTTTCGGTCTCTTGTCTTCCGAGGCCATGTATGTACATGCTAGGCTCGTCAAGTTTAACCCGAGTGTTCTGCGCATGCAAATCTGGCTTGCACCCGTTGTATGCGAACGTAGAGTCTATCACACCCGATCATCACGTGGTGTCTCAACACGATGAACTTTCGCAACGGTGCACACTCGGGGAGAACACAATTTTATCTTGAAATTTAAGTGAGGGATCACCTTATAATGCTACCATCGTACTAAGCAAAACAAGGTGCATAAAAGGATTAACATCACATGCAATTCATAAGTGACATGATATGGCCAAGAACTTGTGTTTAAGATCTCCATCTTCGAAACACCGGCATGATCTCCATCATCACCGGCACAACACCATGATCTCCATCATCTTGATCTCCATCAATGTGCTGCCATTGGGTTGTGGCGCCAGCCCTGCTTCTACTTCTATTGCTACCGCTTAGCGATAAAGTAAAGCATTACATAGCGCTTAATGATTGACATGCAGGTCATACAATAATTAAAGACAACCCTATGGCTCCTGCCGGTTGCCGTATTCACCGACGTGCAAGTCGTGAAATTCTATACATCACATGATCATCTCATACATCACATGTATCTCATCATGTAATTGGCCATATCACATCACAACATACCCTGCAAAAACAAGTTAGGCGTCCTCTAATTGTTGTTGCATGTTTTACGTGGCTGCTACGGGTATCTAGCAAGAACGATTCTCACCTACGCATAAACCACAACGGTGATACATAGATTGCTTTTCAACCTTCTCAAGGACCGCCTTTGTCGGATCCGATCCAACTAAAGTGAGAGAAACTGTCACCCGCAAGCCATTTAAGAAACAAGTTGCG
Organism: Hordeum marinum; assembly: GCA_022496015.1. Classification (NCBI taxonomy): domain Eukaryota; kingdom Viridiplantae; phylum Streptophyta; class Magnoliopsida; order Poales; family Poaceae; genus Hordeum; species Hordeum marinum. The sequence continues at coordinate 234,161,364 of CM039677.1, forward strand.
TCGAGGGAACCGGTCTCTCGTAAGCGTACGAGTAATGTTGGTCCGGGCCGCTTCATCTCACAATCCCGCTGAACCAAAATCCGACCAAGGGAGGAAGCAATCTAAGCATCAACGTCCACAAACCTTTTGTGTTCTACTCGAGATCTCATCGAACCATCAACCTAGCTCATGATGCCACTGTTGGGAAACGTCGCATGGGAAACAAAAAATTTCCTACGCACATGCAAACCTATCCATGGTGATGAGCATCTACGAGAGGGAGAGTGGCTCTATGTACCCTTATAGATCGCTAAGCGGGAAGCGTTAAGAAACGCGGTTGGTGTAGTTGAACTTCTTCGCGATCCAAATCGCCGAGCATCCCGCGATCCAATCAAGAACCGTCCCGCGATCTCGTCACGATCCGTCCCGCGATCCAATCACGAACATACCGTGGCCTCGATCACGATCCTTCCGATCTAGTACCAAACGGACGGCACCTCCGCGTTCAGCACACGTGCAGCTTGATGACGATCTCCACCATCTTGATCCAGCAAGAGGAGGTGGAGAGGAGAGAGAGTTCACCGGCAGCGTGACGGCGCTCCGGCGATGGTGGTGGAGAGATTCTGGCAGGGCTTCGCCTAAGCGCTGCAGAAAACCGATCTAGAGGAGCACCGGTGAAACGGGTAGCGTGTGGCCGTAAGTTGTGTCCAAAAGCCACCCAATCCACTAGTATATATAGGAGGATAGGAGAGGCAGCCCTTGGCACAAGGCCAAGGGCCTCTTTGGTTCGGCCGGCTAGGGAGGGGTGGAATCCTATTCCACCTCCAATCCTAGTTGGACTAGGATTGCTTCCTATTGGCTGATTTTCCACTTTTCCCTTTAGGACTTTCTTTCCCTGCGCCATGGGTCTTTGTGGCTGTTTCCCCAGCCCACTAAGGGCTGGTTATTATTCTCCCACAGCCCATGGACCCTCTAGGGTCGAAATACCCCTCCCGGAGGTCTCCCGGTACACTACCGGCACTCCCGGTACACTACCGATGAGCCCGAAACTTTTACGGCGACCAAACTGGGACTTCCTATATATGAATCTTTACCTCCAGGCCATTCCGAAGCTCCTCATGATGTCCGGGATCTCTTCCGGGACTCTGAACAACCTTCGGTCGCCATCATACATAACTCTATACTACCAAAACGTCACCGAACCTTAAGTGTGCAGACCCTGCGGGTTCGAGAACTATGTAGACATGACCGAGACACCTCTACGGACAATAACCAATGGCGGGACCTGGACGTCCACATTGGTTCCTACATATTCTACGAAGATCTTATCGGTCGAACCTCTATGTCAAGGATTCAATTAATCCCGTATAACGTTCCCTTTGTTTTTCGGTATGTTACTTGCCCGAGATTCGATCGTCGGTATCTCCATACCTAGTTCAACCTCGTTACCGGCAAGTCTCTTTACTCGTTCCGTAATACAAGATCCCGCAACTAACAATTAGTCACATTGCTTGCAAGGCTTATTGTGATGTTGTATTACCGAGTGGGCCCTGAGATACCTCTCCGTCACACGGAGTAACAAATCCCAGTCTCGATCCATGCCAACTCAACAGACACCATCGAAGATACCTGTAGAGCACCTTTATAGTCATCGAGTTACGTTGCGACGTTTGATACACACAAGGCACTCCTCCGATATCCGTGAGTTGCATGATCTCATGGTCATAGGAACATATACATTGACATGCAGAAAACAGTAGCAATAAACTGACACGATCATACACTACGTTTGTAGTTTGGGTCTTGTCCATCATATCATTCTCCTAATGATGTGACCCCGTTATCAAATGACATCTCATGTCATGTGCTTTGAAGTTTTGGGATGTGCAAACTCTTAATGGAAATGAACGTCGCTTTATTGCCCCTTATGATATCAAACTTTATTATGCACTTTGTCGCTTTCATTTCTTTGCAATCACAAGATCATACTAAGCTGATTTCCCCTTGCAATAAAAGATCATACATATTTAAGATAATTTTTTATTACTTGAGGCACCAATAACAACTTACTTGAAGGATCTTATTCAATCCATAGGTAGGTATGGTGGACTCTCATGGAAAAATCTGGGTTTAAGGGGCTATGGATGCACAAGTAGTAGCTCTACTTAGTGCGGGAATTTTATGCTAGAAAAAGATCTAAAGCAAGCAACACATGTTAAAGGATCCAAGACCATAAAACTTCTAAGTGAACGTAAACTATCATGATCATTACAGTGTCTTCCATGTCCAACATCAACACTTGATGGTTATATAATATTTGGTGAGGGTTCACAATAATAAAAGATGTCCAAGATAGTGTATTTATATATGAATCTCCTCTACTCTATCATAATCTTGCATAGATTGTATCAATGACTAATTCTATATTTGTTTATTCTTAGCAACTATTATGACTTATACCTTTTCTATGTGAAGTCATTACTCCCCAAGGTATTAGCATATGATATTTTATATTCTGCTTATTTCAGTCTATGAAGATAGCGCATGAGAGTAAAGCACACAAACTCAACTAATCTTTATTATATATCCCTCACACTCGATTACGAGGATAGATAGATCTTAAAACGAAAATTCTAAGCAATGGAAATCTAAAATTTTATTTCTCTATATCACGAAATACTAAGGATCGAACAAAGATAGATGGTAATGGAGAAGGTGATGGTGATACGATAGTCGGGCACCTCCCCAAAGCTTGGAACAAGCTAAGGGTGGTGTCCATACCCATGTACTCAGGTGTCCTTCTTGGGTGATGATGGTGATGATGTGATCCTTTTAGTGATGATGCCCCTTAGGATGCGGATCTCTTCACTAACTTTGCCAACTTCTTGCTTAAGGTGTAGATTCCCCTTACAAAGTTTGTTGGTGTCAACCATTGCTCCCTCCATCAGAGGAGGAGCTTTTTTGAAAGAGGCAGCAGTAGTGTGTACCTGCATACGACGATAAGTGGTGAAACGTATTTTGGAAGGTGTAACCTTGTTTGGTCAGCTTGTCTTTTTGAATTCCACGTGCATATCTTCAGGTTGAGGCCGATGCACTTCTTCTTCTTCACTTGAAGGATTGATCCTCTTTAAGTTAGCTTCCACCTCTTCTTATGTTGACCACCCATAGGGGTCCACATCCCCATAAACTCAAGGATTTATTGGAAATGAAATATGAGATGTAGCTTTCTCCCTCTAAAGCTTGTCATGACACATTGTTTCCAAATCCGTTAGAAAAGTATCCCAAAACAAGAACAAAGGGGAAACTTGCGATGCAGTGGTCAAAACATACGGCAATATATATAATGATTTTTCTAGGTTAGAATACATGTCCACGAAGAAAACTGGGTCTTGGAGCCACACGAGGGCCCCATGAGGCAAAATGGCGTGGCAAGGGGGTGAACGCGGCCGGTTGGCTCGTGGGTCCCCTAAATTATTTTTATTTTTCGATTTTTTTCTAAAATACAGAAACAAGCAGAAAATATTTTTTGGAATTTTTGGAGTTGGTTTACTTACTATATCACATACCTGCCCTTTTTTAGCTTTTTGGGGTGTTCCGGAAGGCCTCTCTTATGTGTTCTTCAGGAGTCATAACTTGAATAATGTTAGTTTCAACATTAAGGGGCGTACGTGAGATATGGTGTCTAATTCTTTGCCATTTACCACTCTTGGATTTTTGCCTTCGAAGTTGTTAATCTTTATAGCACCAGAACGATAGACCTCCTCAACGACATAAGGGACTTCCCATTCGGAGAGAAGCTTACCTGCAAAAATATGAAATGACCATTGTACAAAATAACTAGGTCTCCAACATTAAATTCCCATTTTTCGATTCCCTTGTCATTCCATCTTTTAACTCTTTCCTTAAACAACTTGGCATTTTCATAAGCTTGTATCCTCCATTCGTCTAATGAACTAATATCAAATAGCCTCTTTTCACGAGCAAGCTTAAAAATCATAGTTGAGTTCTTTAATTGCCTAGTAAGCTTTATGTTCTAACTCAAGAGGTAAATGACAAGCTTTCCCATAGACAAGTCTATAGGGGGACATTCCCATGGGGTTTTTATAAGCAGTTCTATAAGCCCATAAAGCATCATCCGGTTTCGTAGACCGGTTCTTTCTAGATCTATTAACAATCTTTTACAAAATTCAATTTTATTTATCGATTGCTCAATTCAACTTGGCAACTAGACTGAGGATGATAAGGTGATGCAATCCTATGGTTAACATCATATTTATCTAGAAGTTTATGGAAAGCACCATGAATAAAATGTGAACCATCACCAGTCATTAAATATCTAGGGCCTCCAAACCTCAGAAATACAATATCCCTTAGCATTTTAATAGAAGTGTTACGATCATCACTACTAGTTGGGATATCTTCTACCCACTTAGTAACGTATTCAACAACAACTAGAATATGAGTGTACCCATTATAGGAAGGAAAAGGTCCCATATAATCAAAGCCCCAAACATCAAATGGTTCAATTGCAAGTGAATAATTCATAGGCATTTCCTAACGTCTACCAATGTTACCAATTCTTTCACATTCATCACAGGAGAGGACACACTTACGAGCATCTTTAGAAGGAGTAGGCCAATAAAAACCAGATTGTAATACCTTGTGTGCAGTTTCGTCACCAGCATGGTTTCCTCCGTAAGCTTCGGACTAGAACTTCTGTAGGATATGTCCGTGTTCATGCTCAGGCACACGACGTCAAATAACACCATCCACTCCTTATTTATAAATATGTGGGTCATCCCAAAAGTAATGTCACAAATAATAAATGATTTTTTTGTTTTGTTGATAGGTTAAATTAGGTGGTATATATTTAGCGACAATAAAGTTAGCATAATATGCATACCAAGGAGTACTATGCAAAGTGTTTATAGCAACAAGTTGCTCACCAGGAAAACTTTCATCAATAGGCAGTGGGTCATCAAGAACATTTTCCATCCTAGAAAAGTTATCTTCTACATGGTTTTCAGCTCCCTTTCTATCGATGATATGAGAGTAAAACTCTTGATGTAAATGCACTCACCAAATAAGTCTAGGTTTAGCATCTTACTTTTCCATAAGGTATTTTATAGCAGAATGATCAGTGTGAATATTAACTTTGGAATCAACAACGTAAGGTCTAAAGTTATCACATGCAAACACGACTGCTAAATATTCCTTCTGAGTGGTAGCGTAATTTCTTTGATCATTGTCTAGGGTCTTACTAGCATAATGAATAACATTCTATTTATTGTCTACTCTTTGCCCTAGAACAACACCAACGACATAATCACTAGCATCGCACATAATTTCAAATGGTATATTCCAATCGGGTGGTTGGACAATTGAGGGATCACTAGAAGAGCGTCTAGAGGGGGGTGAATAGACTACTAGCAGGAAATTAAAACCTAACCTTTTCCCAAGTTAATTGGTTGGCAGATTCTAACAGTTTTAGCAAGACTACCAAGTCTATATACCCTACACATACATGTCAACAAATATGGCAGCGGAAAGTAAATACAATGCACATGAAGTAAAGAGTTGAGATATGGAGATCAAACGCAATTGGAGGCGCAAGGATTTTTCCCGTGGTTCTGGTAGGTGGCGCTATCGTACGTCCACATTTATGGAGTCTTCAACCCACCAAGGGTAATGGTCGCGAGAGTCCACGGAGGGCTCCACCCATAAGGGTCCACGAAGTAGCAACCTTGACTATTCCATAACAGCTTCCATCCACGAAGGACTAACCTCACTATGGGTAGATCTTCATGAAGTAGGCGATCTCCTTGCCCATACAAACTTCTTGATTCAACTCCACAACACGAAGTAGGAGGCTCCCAAGCGACACCTGACCAATCTAAGAGGCACCACCCTCCAAAAGGTAAAAGGCTCGGTAATGACGATGAACTCCTTGCTCTTGTGCTTCAATATGATAGACTCTTCAACACACAATCACTCTCTCATAGATTTGTCTTGGTAGAAGAGATTAATTGGGTGGAAAGAAAGTTGGGGAGGCTAGAAATCAAGATCCATATGGTTGGAGTGGAAGATCTTGACCTCAACACAAGGGTAGGTGGTTCTCTCTCAAAAAACTGATGGGGCAAGTATGGAATAGTTATGAGTGCTTCTCTTTCGAGTAGGTGGTGGTGAAGGAGTATATATAGGCATCCCCAAAAATCCAACCGTTACACACAAAATGACCAACTCGGTGACACTGATGTGTTAATCTCGGTGGTACCGAAGTGACCAAAAGGTGGCAACTTTTGAATCTCGGTGAGACCGATATAGGAAACTCGGTTGCACCAATAAGGTGACCAGCGGTCAGATTGCCATTCTCGGTGACGCCGATCCAACAATCTCGGTGGTACCGATGTTGTGAATTTGTAGCAACCCGACCTCAAACAGTCAAGCCTATGTGTGTTATGTGCCATCCCTGGATCAGTATGCTGGCACACACAGTACATCAATGTATATATCAAAGTTAAATCACATGTAAATAACGTAAAACTGATATATACCTTAAAATCTCAGCAAAAACAGTCAATGGGAGTGGAGTCCCAATAAACACCAACTACAGGTTGAGCGTAGACCGTAACCCTGAATCGTACTCTTACTCGTCATAGAAGAGTATCTGCAACATGAGACGTTGCAGCCGTGTAGGTCAGCATATTGAATATGCCGGCAAGTCACAAAAGAAGGGGTGAAAGAAATAATCATCTATACTATATGCATATATGGCAAGTGGGGTTGTAAATTTAAGTTTTGTGTAAAGCAATTTTTTTCCTACAACAAGAGAGGGGCAAAGAAAAACTTATTACTACAATGTTTGTTGTTTAATTAGATGGTTCCGCCAACCATTTCTCATACCCAAGTTAACAATAATACCCTCATCAACATAATTTTTTGTGTTGAGACTTCGTGATAGTTTCAGTTCCTTCGGCTCAAGTTGTCCATGACCATGGACACGACTAATCGATTAGGTTTGAGTACTCTGCAGAGTTTTGCACACGTTCCCCACAAGATTTGATCACCTCCATTGAATTCCTCGCACTTCAGGGTGTTTGAGAAACGGATGACCAAAAAATGGCCTTTCAACGGGTTCCTCTGAGACTCTGTCGGTGCCCATTCATTCCTACCATTCTTCTACATTTCGTAGCACCGGCTGTCCAGAGTCACCACAATGTCCAACCAAGCCAAAGCCCATAATGGCTTGTGGCTGTGCAGGTAAGCCTTGGGTCTTCAAGTATCCGTCCATCTCTTTGTGCCTGGGTGGACCTTTCCGAATGAATACTGGCACTTCTCCAGCAACACCTAGACTAACCACTGGTTTCTCCAGGGTGCCGTTCATACTATCATCCACCCAGAGGTATGTTGAAAAGTTGAAGTCTTGAAGTCTAGATCATCATGTAGGTCTTGTAATAATTCATCTCACAACTCTCATGAATCACACAACCAACCCCGTCTACTAAAAGCATAGAAAACTAAAATAACGTCCTGGCCCAAGTAACAAGGTTTAGGGGTGCCTACCACATGATACTATTCAAGTAACCAAGTTTCCATGTACCTACTTTGCATGCAATGGGTGGAAAGGTTCAACTATGCAAAATTAAAACATAGGTAATAACATGGTTAATGTGAACTTGCCTGGTAAGGTTGATGAAGATAGTATCGCTCTCAGAATATAACTTGATAGAACTATTCATCACTCTCCGATGAAATCTATATAATCAAACATTGCATTCATAAGAAAACACTTCTAGCAATCAACGCTAACAATCAATAAGCAACACAAAACTAAAAAAACAAGGTTGTGATGAAGGAAATACTTAAGACAAAAGTTAAAACAACAAAACTTCATCAAAACAACCAAAGTAGTTTCCATTACCAATAATCCTATTTTCAATATAAACAAGACAAACCAAAGTAAATTCTAACAAAAAATATTTTAGCAAATATTTTACTAGCAAAGGAATTAATTTTGAAGAACATCTAAGATTTATGAAAACAATACACTAACCAACATAAGTTTTTGCCTAATAAACTTAACAACAAGAAATACATTAAACAAAAATAAAAGAAAAGAAAACCAAATATAAAACAACTAAGCTAATAGAAAGTAAAACTTATAAAACAATTTATAAAATATTTTCAAATAAGAAATCAAACTAGCAATGAAATCAAGTTGCTAGTTATTATAGAACTAGAATTGATTTCATGTTATCAAAATAATAATTGACATAAAGATAACTTGGTTGAGATACTACTTCTAGCTAACAGAAAACAAAATAAAACTTGTCAAATAATGATGGGGAATTAATAGAGCTCACGCACATCAATTGAATTACCAGGTACTTTCATTTCTTGGAAATCCTTCTAATGTTCATGAACATATGATGCTACCTAAATTAGATACTTTTGTTTTACTTATGAATGAAGGACCTAGCATGGACAAGAAGGATGACCATTGGAGCGGGATCAAGCATGGAGGAGAAGGTGCGCATGCGGGAAAGAACAATGGAGCTTCCAGTGATGATTTTCGCACTTTGAAGCCACCATAATGGGAGCGAGAAGCCTTGGATGAAATATGCATGATGCCACTTTATAAAATTCGTTGATAGGCTAATATAGGTGCTGAGCCACCTTATTTTGGGCCAGGCCCATGTAATTTCGAAATACCATATTATAGGTTGCTTCGGACCCCTCCTCCAAGGGGACACGAAATTCCCCTCTATTCCTCCATATATACATCCCTTAGGGCTTCATTTTAGGTTTGAGTTTTGTTTAGATTACAAGTTTGCCATTGCTGCAACTTTGTGTTCTTCCTTTGTGTTCCACGACCAAACAAAGGCGTCACAGAACCCCACTTCCATCAATAAAGCTTTCCTCTTATATTCGCAATATCCAGATTGCAATCTTAGTTTCTTGCTTGTTCTTCGTTTGCGTGCAGGAGACAGACCCTCGTGGTTACATTGATCATGCTCCGGCATGGTCAATGACCTCTTGGAGTTGTTTTAGCGATTGCTAAGGCGCGATGTCATCACACATTCATAGTCGGATCGTCAAAGTCTACTCCACCAAAAACGATAGCCACCATCTCATCGAAAGACAGGGACAACTTCGCCTCTATCAAGTGGTATCAGATTTACAGGTTGCTCGGTGAGATTTTACCAGTTTTTGTAGTTTAGATCGCATCTGTTCTTCGTACCTATAGTCCACAAAAGAGCCACAAAAAATTAGGGTTAGATCATCATATCTGAACCAATCTGAGCCTTTGCATAGTCTTTTCAGTATTTTGCTTTGTTGAATTTGCGGTTACATCGTCATGTCGAGTTGCTTGTCTTAGTGTATAGTCCTTTAGAGTTTCAGGTTCTATTCACAGGTTGTCATGCCGCTACTGCATCATCTTCATAGTTGCCATATACCACCACATCACCGCTGCCATATATCACCACCCACCATCACTATCCATTGGTGTCCATATATACCACCACAAATCCGCCACCAATCCGAGTCCATCTCGTTTTAGGTTTAGTTTCGAGATCCTTTTGATTTCGGATTCACGTTTTCCTACCTGGGTAGGTGTCGAAAAAAAGAGTCTGGCACGCTTTGCAGAGCACGTTTTGGCCCAAAAAAATTCGGCTGAAAATATTTTTTACCTATCTTGATTTTAGGTTCTCCAGCGCGTTTTGAGACACTTGCCATCATAGTGATTTTTGTCAAAAATTTTGCTCGTCGCAGCCCCCGAATCTCTCCAAAAAAATTAGTCAAAAAAAATCCGTGACTATCTTGCTTATACGACTTGGGAAGAGTTTTGAGACACTCGTCATTGTAGTGATTTCTAAGCAAAAAAAAAAGAACGCAAAAAAAAGGCGCCAAAAAAACGAAAAAAAATTATGAGTGTGCTCTTCCCTTTATTTACGTGTAGCGTCTTGATTTTGTTGGTGTTTTAGGCTCGCGTCTCTAGCATTGTCTAGCCTAGGACCAACATAGTACCGTCGTTGAGCGTTTATTCAACTTTGCATCTCTGGATTGATTATTGTTGACCCTTTTTGCTACCATATTATAAGCCACCCTAACTCTACATATATCTACGTCGTGTGTTTTGACACCACCTGGCAATCGCTCTATCCAAACTTTGCGAGTTTTGAGTGCAACGGTTGCCGATCACCGCCTGCTGCTAGTAAGAACTCGTAAGAATTTGAGATTCGCTTGAAGGATTTGTGACACACCACCACCACCACTTCCAAGTAGTCTATAGGTTTCATATTTCTGTGTGTTTCCTCTTGCTGCTAACCATGCCAGGATCACAAGACGGCGAGATCGGCTAGGAGAGCATGACAAACAAAGCGCTCCATGATAAATTTCAGCAAATGATAGTTGACCGGGTACAAGACTTCGTGAACAACCTTGGAGAGGCCATGGAGAAGCTAGATGGTTTGGAGAAGACATTTGACACCAAGATGGACGCCAAGTTCAACGAGGTGCTTGCCCGTCTACCACCACCAGGTGCAGCTCGTATCCCTCTTGAACGACGAGCACGACGTGTGCCTCTTGGCCAAGCCCAACATACTAGTACTGTTGATACTACTGCTACTTCTGTGGCTCCTGCTGCTACTGTCATTGAGCAGGTTGAGGATTATGATGGTGATTATGATGCTGAGGGAGAGGTTGCTCCAGATCAGCCTCAGGGGCAACCACCACCATACGCACCAGGTCGTCCACATGGCTACAACCGTAACGGTAGGGCTGCTACACCCCCTCAGGTACGGGATCATGACCATCTCCCTAAACTTAAATTGAATATTCCGACATTTGAGGGTAGATATGTTCCTGGTATATATCTTACATGGGAGTTAGAAATAGAACAACGTTTTACATGCTTACAATTTCCTTAGGATAGACGTGTTGCTGTTGCTGTTTGTTCATTCACTAGTTTTGCTTGTTTTTGGTGGTCAGAACATTGTAGAATACATCATTCTAATATTCCAACTACTTGGGCTGCTTTGAAAGCTGCTATGCATAATCGTTGGTTTCCACCATATTATCAACGTGAATTGCTTCAAAATTTGCAGCGTTTAAGACAAGGAAAAAATTCTATAGAGGAATACTATCAGGAATTACAAACTGGCATGATTAGATGTGGTATTGTTGAGGAGAATGAAGGTATGCTTGCATGTTTTATGGGTGGATTAAATAGAGAGATTCAGACTATTCTAGAGTATAAGGAGTATAACACTATCACTCGTTTATTCCATCTTGCTTGCAAAGCTCAATGTGAAGTGCAGGATCGAGAGGCAATGGCGAGAACTAATTTTTCTGCAGGTCGCACTTCACCATGGACGCCATGTACCTCTTCTAGTTCCGCATGTCCTGCTGCAACACCACCTACTTCCACCTCCAACTCCAACTGAGATACCAAGAAACAGGCTCCTACTCCACCCTCCGCGAAGAGCATACCTTCGGGGCCTGCGCAGAGCTCTTCTTCTTCTATTGCATCCACAGGGCAAAGACGCGAGGTTATATGCCGTCGTTGCAAGGGTGGAGGTCACTTTGCGACAGAATGCCCTTCCAAGCGTGTAATGATTGTTACTGAGGATGGTGGATATGCATCCGCTAGTGATTATGATGAGGAGACTTTGGCTCTCATTGCGAGTGAAGAACAGGGTGGTGAGGATACAGAACCAGAGACACACTACATGGCTGCTGATTACGCTGACAGGTATGAAAGTTCAGTTGCTCAACATGTTCCTAGTGTGCAGGTTACACAGGCTGAGCAAAATCAGAGGCACAACTTGTTCCACACAAAGGGAGTTGTGAAGGAGCGTTCTGTTCGCGTCATCATCGATGGAGGGAGTTGCAATAACTTGGCTTGCATGGAGATGGTGGATAAGTTGTCTCTAACCACCAGACCACATCCTCATCCTTATTACATCCAATGGTTCAACAACAGTGGCAAGGTTAAGGTAACACGTACTGTTCGTGTGCATTTTAGCATTGGTACATATTCTGATTATGTTGATTGTGATGTGGTACCCATGCAAGCATGTTCTATTTTACTTGGTAGACCATGGCAATTTGATAAAAAATTATGTACACCATGGTAGGACAAATGAATATACTCTTGTTCATAAGGATCAAAATATCATTTTGCTTCCTATGTCTCCTGAACATATTATGAAAGATGACATTGTTAGAGCTAGTAAAGCAAAACAGGATCTACATAAGAGTGAAAATCATATTGTAGTAAAGGAATTTGAGCAACAACATAAGCCTAATAAACCATCATCTACTGTTGCATCTGAAATAAAATTAAAGAGTGGATGTTTACTTGCTACTAAATCTGATATTACTGAGTTGGATGTTACTAAATCTGTTTGCTATGCTTTTGTATGCAAAGAGGTGTTATTTTCATTCGAGGACATGTCTCCCTCTTTGCCTGCTGCTATCATTAACATCTTGCAGGAGTTTGCTAACGTCTTTCCACAAGACGTGCCACCGGGATTGCCACCTATTCCAGGGATTGAGCATCAGATTGACAAAATTCCTAGTGCATCGCTACCCAACCGTGCGCCATACCGTACCAATCCAGATGAGACGCGGGAGATTATGCGTCAAGTACAGGAGCTGCTCGACAAAGGTTATATACGTGAATCCCTTAGTCCTTGTGTTATTCCTATTATTTTAGTGCTGAAAAAGGATGGTACATCGCGTATGTGTGTGGATTGTAGAGGCATTAATAATATTACTATTCATTATCGTCATCCTATTCCTAGGCTAGATTATATACTTGATGAATTAAGTGGCTCTATAATTTTCTCCAAAGTTGATTTGCATAGTGGATACCATCAAATTCGTATGAAATTGGGAGATGAATGGAAAACAATATTTAAAACTAAGTTCGGATTATATGAGTGGTTAGTCATGCCTTTTGGGTTAACTAATGCACCTAGCACTTTCATGAGATTAATGAGCAAAGTTTTACATGCTTTAATTGGATGATTTGTGGTAGTATATTTTGATGATATACTGATTTTTAGTTGATCTTTTAATCTATTAATCTATTATAAGATCTACTTTTGGATTGCATACCAAAGATGATAAAAATCCTACATGCTCTCACTTAAATTAAATAGCAATAATATTGTGATAACAAAAGAATGTCCATGTTGTCACATGGAAGCAATTGCGTCTGCAGCTAGAAACGCTATAAGAAGGGTTGAGCAAGAGGTAACATAGCCAAACAAAGGTTTGCTGGGATGTGGAGGGGTTAGAGGCTTTTCATGGCAATGTTGAGAGGCTTGACAAACAAGTGGTAGGTAGCGAGACATAACGATAAAAGCGGGACAACTAGCATAGCAATGATAGTAGTGATATCCAGGGAAATGTGTCATCTTGCCTGAGATCCCGCTTGGAAGAAGAACGAGTCCATGAAGAAGACGGGCCAATGTAGTCGAACGAATCCTCACACTCCGAATGCTTTCGGAACTCTATCGAGAAGAAGCAATCCGGAAAGAACAATCAACACACGGTAACACCACAACATATGCATGACATAATGCAAAAATCAATATGATGCATGTTATGCATGACATGGCAAACCACAACACCACAACATATGCATGACATAATGCAAAAATCAATATGATGCATGTTATGCATGACATGGCAAACCACAACAATCAACTTCTACACATTAAGTGAAGCTCAATATGCAACGGGTTGCATATTGACAGAACTCCACGATCAAATATTTAGTTAAGTCCGTTTATTACTCGGCAACATTAAATATTGTTAAACATGGCAAATGGTGAAGCACAAACAACTACAACATCTAGGTATTTTAAATGAGGCCGGAAACAACTTATAACATTTCCGAAATGACCCCATATGTTAATTTCGAAATAGGTCCAGATCTAAACTAACCTATTTTATATTTGTTAAACAATAGAATAAATCATACCATGCAATCCTACATGTCATTCTAGTCGATTTACATATATAGAACATCTCAAACGGAACTACGGGCTAAAAGATATGAGCAACACAAGATGTTCATCCCATGAATGCAAAATGCATGAAAATTACAACCACAACACTTCAAATCATGAATGCAACAAGACATTATGATACTACATGAAATTTTAAGCAAGTTTCATATATGACATGTTCAAAACGGAGCTACGGTTCAACCACAACAACCAACACATGGCAAGACAGCAACAAAATATTACAGATTACTTATGACCCTCAAAGCAATAGTATTTTATAGCATGTTGTCAACAAGAAAAATAACACCTAAACATGCATTATCATGGCAAACAAAATGTCCAGGGGCTAGTGCACATGTCAAAGGCATATCTCATGCTCAAAATTATTCCATATCATGCATAGATTTAAACACACGAAAATAACAAATAGCATCACAGCAAAAATGACATGCACACAAAATTGCTCAAACGACAAAACTAAATGCACGGATAAATTCTATGGATTTTTCTACCCCGGAAACATATATAACATGCGTATGTTCATGTAAGAAAAAAATGACACAACTAATTACGTAAGTTTATGGCATAACCTATTAGTAAGTCATTTGTGCAAAATAAATGCAACAATCACACCAATATTTTATCATGCATGAAAATATGATATATAATAATCCACACATTTTTCTGAACATTTTACATATATAAAACATTTTTATACGGCGTACGATTAATTATCTATTAGCAATTTAAAAATATGCAATTTACAAAAACGCAACGGGCTTAATCAGAAAAAAAGAAATCACGCAGGGGGCTGCTCACCTCGTGGCCTTTTGGGCCGGTCGATGCAGCAGCCCACAAGAGGACGGCGGCTGGGCCTGGGCGTGGCCCAGAGCAGTGCGGCAACGGTCAATGCCCGACGGGGCTTCGTCCTCCCGCACGAGCAGAGGAGGTGGCGGCGCTGGCAACTCCGGCGACGGTGCGGCGACCTAGAGGCGAGGACGAGGCGGGGCAAGGCCGGATCCGTGACGGGGAGCCCCGGATCCGTCCCTTCCCGGCGGTTACAAGGCGCGACGGCGAGCTTCTAAGGGCTTCCATGGTGGCGGCGACTGCACAATCGAGGGAGAGAGAGGGAGTTAGCGTGGGGAGAGAGAGAAGAGAAGGAAGGAGAGGGCCGGCGAGGTCCGGCCTCGGGAATTCGCCGGCGGTGGCGGCTCGCTCCGGCAGTCACCAGCCAGCGCGGAGGAGGCGGGGGGCGAGGCGCAGGCAGAGGAGCTCGAGAGTGGCTCGGCGTACGGACGGCGGCGATTCGGGCTTGGGGCGGGCCTCCAGATGGGCCTGGGCGGTCCCTGCGGCTGGAGGTGGGAGAAGGCTGGCCAAGTGGCGGTTGGGGTTAGGAGGGCACGGATTTCGAGGCAGGGTTGGCTAGGGTGTTTATTTATACTAATTAGGGCTAGGCTTAGGGGTTTTCAAGGCCGGTTTCGGTCGTGCAGTCGCAATCGGATGACCGGATCGGTGTGAAAGAATGCTTTTTAGATGATAAAAGCAAAGCATATTTGTAATTTTTGGAATCACATCCTTGATATGCTTGAAGCATGTGTATGTGTCTCATGATAATGGATATTATTTATAGAAAGAATGTCTTATTTGGGTGGTACAATCCTCTAGTTGATTGATTTTTTTCCATTAGCTAGAAAACAAATTTCTTTTAACTGTAGCCACTTTAGTTCACTATGGGCGCATATTCATTAATAAACGGAAGCAAGCTTAATTTTGCATTACATTGGAAAAACATCTTTTTTATGATGTCAAAGAAAATCTACACGAATGGAATCGAATTTAAGTAAAAATCGAACCATTTAAATGATTTTCATGATGGATCCCATGACATAAATTTAATATTGTGAATGTTGATTTATTTTTTAAAAAACTCGGTCAAACTTGCACTTATTTGACTTTTCAAAAAACAAATACACCTTATATAAAGGAACGGAAGGAGTACATAGCTTGTAGGATTCCTGCCTACTATGTCGCACCGCCACTACGGTCCCGTCGAAGCCCATCCCTGCTCTGCCCCATCCATCATGTCCGGCCTAGCCTTGAAGACCTTCTTTTGTCCCACAAATATGTGGGTGTTGACATCACGAGCCACAAGAGTCTAGGGAGGACCAGTGAGACTGGCACCATCGAGGGGACGATGCCCTTGACCTTCGGTCTAGTATGCATCTTACTTGTTTGCTTGCAGCACAATGAGAAAACAATGAGCAATGAAATGCTTGATCGGACGTCGCATGCCATGCCCCCCATCAGCGACCGTGACATGTTCAGTCAATAAAGCAAGATCTTCCGCTCAATTAGTCATGCAGGAATTTAGGAAGCATTTTTAGTTTGATTTGGGTACAAACATGACGCCTACAAAAAAATATGAAACATGAAAATGAAGCAAACTAAACACGGTGTAGAAGCGCAATTGTGAACTGTGAAGTACACGAAGCAAACCATACACTATTAAGAATCATAACCATGGTGCATATATGAAGCAAACCATGCAACATGAAGAAGCAAAACTACGATACAAATGAATCATGAAATGGGATGTATCATATTCATGTAATCTCAACATAATTTTTACACTGTGGAAACTCATTTAAGAAAAATGGGGTGCAAAAAATCTCCATAGTCATTCAAATTAAGACAAGCGGTGGAATCCATCTTGTCCATAATATATGTGAAATTTAGGAAGCATGAATTAGTTGTTCAGTAAGTAAAACCATGACTCCTACAAGGACGTACAAGGATTGACACAAAGCATAACTGAACACAAATGTAGAAGCACAAGTTTGATATGTACCAAGCAAAGTGGACTCGGTGTAGAAGCGGCATGGTAAATATGAAGCGGAGTTTAAGTAGCAATGGTATAGCAGTACTATATGTATGTTGGAAACACGAAAAGCTGGAAGCATTGTATTGATGCAATCTCAATATACTTTTTTTTTAATTGTTTGGATTCCTCACCACATATGTCACATGGTATCTCAATATACTTTCTATATAACGAGGATAGTCATGATAAGGATGGATTAGGATGTTATGGCGGATTCTCGCGCGATCAACAACATATGCCCACTTCAACTTTGAACATAGGCAACATAGAGGGGGGAAATGCGACAAAAATCTTCTCACTTCTCACTCATAAACGCAACAAAGCTTTGACGTGTCGGTCAAACTGGACGCTCCCGCGGGCCCCAATCCACTGAAATCCAACCCTAGCCGCCCCTCCCTCCCCCTCCCTCCCAACCCTAGCCACCCCCTGGCCTCACTCCCTCCCCCTCCCTTCCTCGCCACCGCCTGAGGCAGCCGCCAGGCAAGCCCGGGGCGCCAAGGATGGTGGCGGCGGGGCCTCGGCTGCCCTGCCTCTGCGTGGGGAACCCCGGATCTGGAGCGGCGGCTCCATTGGCAAGGCACAGCAGGCTAGCAGCCGTGTGGGCGGTGGATATGGCGTCCCGGCCGCGCGGGTGGCGGGATCCGGTGGTCGTTAGCGGCCGGCGGCGGCTTCTGCAATGGCCGGTGCGCGCGATCTGGCGCCTCCCCTCCTCCCCTGTTCGGCGTGCGGGCTAGCCTGGTCGGGCCACGCTTCCTTTGGTCGTCGGTTCTGTACAGGAGGCGCTGCTGGTGGCGGGGATCTAGTTCGGGCGAAATCCCTAGCCGGCCGCGTCGACGACGAGGCCAGAGGGCGACGTTCCCTTCCTTGGAGGCGTCAGTATGGACTGATCCCCTCACCTTCCCTTCCCCTAGGTCTCCCGGGCGAAAGCCCTAACTTTGTTGGCGACTACGGCGCTCACGGCGTCCTTCCCTTCTTGAAGGCGCCGCTTTGGGAACCTTGGGGCTGGGTGGCGCTTGTGGGTGGTGGGCGACGGCGGTGGTGTGGCCCTATCCTAGCATGCATCTGCGTCCGCTGCTTGGAGATGGACTCGCGTAGGTGGAGGTCGTCGTTTGGCATCATAGTGGCGTCGATGGCGGAGGCACCTGCCAAGGCTGGCACCTCAATCTGCTCTGAAGATGAACTGGTGGAAGATGGTGGCAGCGACACATGTGAGTGCGTCAGACCGGTTTGTGCCCCGGACCCAGCATGTAGCTCGGTCGGGGGCCTCCGGCTTTAGATGTTAGGCTTAGGTGAGAGGTCTGGGTATTTGGCCTAGCTTGCACCCCTTCATCATATGGATAGGAGTAGCGGCAGATGTTGCCAAGATGGCGGATTCAGGCATATTGTTGTACTACTTTGTAAGGTCCTTGGGAATAATCAATAAAATGGCCGCATGCATCTCCCATGCAGAGAGCCGGGGGTCATCCTCCTTTTTTTTTAAAAACTTCTCACTCATATTACAGCCAAAATTAGGAAGCACATGTACTGTCGTGTATATACAAAATTCAGAGATATTACTCTGATTCAGTCATATAATACGCAATGGTGTGGGCAAAATAATGAATCAGCTATAAAAACACACATCGGAGGTGGACAAAATTCATCAAACAACACTTGTGACATACATGTATGTTAGAAATCAGAGAGGGCTATATGAAGATTTCCCAGAATTACCTAAGTCAGATGAGGATGCAGGTAGGTGGTACCTGCAGAGGAGGTGGGGGCGACTCCAGCAAGGTTTCTCGCGTGATGGATTCGTGCGCGTAATGGACTCCAGCAAGGTTCCGCCGCGGTGGCCTGGACGTCGATGGATCCGAATCGAGTGTAGATGACCGGGATGACCATGGACTGCGAGCTCGCTCTTCATGCGCGTCGTGGCTACTGCCGAGTGCAACAATTGGATGGGACGGCGCACCTCGGCACCTGTGTGGCGAGTCTCACGGGAAAAGGGCAGGCTGGTTCATGGCGGCGAGAACAAGGGCGGGACGAGATTGGCGAGGTCCGGAGCAGGGAGCAGGTGATGGGGATCGGGACGTATGGGTTTGGGCAGGTGAGGTTAATGCGAGAGTAGTTATGGGTGGAAAATCAGGATGTTTGGGAAACTAATGAAACGATTTCGGACGCAATCTCGGCCATTAGATGGAAGAAGCATCGACGGTGTGTGACCAGTCTGAAAAACGTCTGCTATCAGCTGCCTGCTAGGAAGCGTTTCCCAAAGAAAAGACTTAACTAAAGATCAAGGAATGACACCGCAAAGCGCATGTCACCATTTACTCCGTAGTTACCTACAGTGTTTTAACCTTTTGGCTCCTTCGCAGGTTTTAGTATGTTCCTTCAAAAAAAAACAGTCACCTTTCTCTCTTTTTTCAACTAAATGAAAAGGCACTGCTTCTACCGGTTACTCAGGGAAAAATATTTTTCCAGGTTGTCTGCAAGTAAACTAGCAAAACCGAACACTACATTCTGAGATGCAATGAAATAAGAATGATGAAACTGGTAACAGCTGAAACCCAAGGCCAGGCGAATGAATATACGTACGTACATCAGTTCTGTTTATCTGATGGTTAATTTTCCTTCTATTTCTACTAACCTACAGTAAATTTGGCTGAACATGCAATTCAAAATAAAGAACACTAGGAAACATGTATAGATGGCAAGATCCAACGCAACATTTACATGTGGTCATCTATAACACAGTGCATGGTAACAAAGATGGCTAGTAGCTTGGTTTTCTTAAACAAAGGAAATACGACTCTGTTCTACGTGAAAACAATAGAAACACTTTAATGCCCTTTCTAAGATCTGCAACAAATAAATGTATACAGTTTAGGTAAAATGGTCTTATCAACATCACGCTAAACAAACAAATGCATAGACAATGGTGAAACAACTATACAGAAACAGCTAAACTTTGAGAGCTCGTGATCTTAATGTCCTTCCATGGTGCATTGCTGAGCCCATGCGTTACGGATCCTTGAACAATTACACGGCCAGCAGTTGAGAACTTCAGATATGTTGCTAGTCATCTAGCTCAACGAGCTGAGCTCTTCTCTCGGCCGCTTTCTTCCTGACGAAGATGCCCCACCTCATAGCTGCCTTGATTTTAAGCCAACCCACAACGGCTTTCCCAGGTGGACGAGTGCGGTCATCCTCAAAGTTGAAGTTCGGGGAAGGTGACTGCATGTAGAGTGGAAAAGTAAAGCCATCATCAGTCATGTTGGTAGATGCTCCACCCATGTTCAATATCCGCAGCATCTGTTGCATTTCGTCATTCTCGAGTATCTCATGGCTCCTCAACCTGATCTCCTCCATCAGGTAGTCATCAACCCCACGGTTCTCTTGCGGCTGTGACCATTGATCGAAAGGGTTCAGGTCTGCAGGCTGCATGGACTGACCAACTGCTGAGAATTCAAAACCCTGTTGCTGCTGCTGTATAGGTTCCAATGCCAAAATATTGGAGCCTCCAGAAGTTTGAGTCTGAAGGGAGGACCCACTGAACTGGCTTTCAGGTGACAGTGCACTCCTCTCATATTGCATGGTAATGTTTGCAGCATTATTCTGAGGACTCAAGGTGTATCTTGCTACCTGGTTTCCATTATATGTGCTTCTTGCTCCAGCTGCTGGACAGAGAACACAGATTCAGCAATCTCAGTATATCAACACTGCATAGTAAATTACAAATGTCATGTGGCACGCACATCTATAAACCAAAGCAGCAGTCAGTTTCTTTATACATATAAGGGCATCCACGATGTGGAAATGAAAGTCAACTTAGGCTTTTTAGACATTGTGAAGGTTGACCTTAGGAAGAAACATGTTCAGGAAGCCCCCTAACTGTGTAACCCGTGCACAAGCAATAGAAAATAGTCATTTCTCTCTTCTGTGTCCGCAGTGCGAAGATTGGCACAGTAATTTTTTCTCTTGCCACAGGGTCATGGATGCGCCGCCGCTGGGAAGACAGCTACCATCAACATCTGACCGCTGAAGCTGGGAAGACAGCCACCATCAACATCTGACCGCTGAAGCTGGGAAGACAGCCACCATCAACATCTGACCGCTGAAGCTGGGAAGACAGCCACCATCAACATCTGACCGCTGAAGCTGGGAAGACAGCCACCATCAACATCTGACCGCTGAAACGAGAAGATGGAACATAGTGGAGGCCAGAACCGAAGCAAGCATGGCAAGAAGATGATAAGTAGCACTTGAGCACAAGCAGCAGCCAACGAGTACACCTGTGCGCAGGCAGACGTCCACGACCAACACCAAGGTGAAGGAGCCTAGCACACGATGCCCAGACCGAGCGGTACCGTGCGTGCAGTCGGTCCTGGGCAGAGCTGGAGATAAGAGCCGAGAGTAAGAAATATCCATGGCCCCAATGCCAGATCTGGTGTATGCCAGTTTCAAGGCTTCGCCGATGACAAACAGCAAATGGACATGAGGCACTAAGATTCCACGTGAAAAAGAAGTGCCACTCTTGATGGTGGAGTTGGGGGTGACTCTGAAAACAGAGGATTTAGGGAACTTATTTGCTGGCTCGTACTTCCTCCATTCCTAAATATTTGCCTTTTTAGAGATTCAACTATGGAGTACATACGAAGCAAAATGAATGAATCTACATTCTAAACTATGTCTATATACATCCGTATGTAGTCCATAGTGAAATCTCTAAAAAAGACAAATATTTAGGAACGGAGGGAGTATGAAGGAACGGACGAAGGTAAAAAAAAATCAACGATTGAGGAAGGAAACTTGCAAAACTCGCAAGTGGCTCCATCTTAAGGGCTAGTTGTCCATAAGCATGGTGAAGGTTTAGTTTGGAGTCAAATAAACTGGTGGTACATGAAGTTGCACTGCATGGTCACTTTGGTGCTACAACTTGAAGGATACACCGACCAAGTGCCTAAACTTGACAAATACGGTGCATTTTCCACCAAGACTACGTATCTGCGCCATGTACTGGTTTTTCCATAGCGACGCAACGGGTTGACGCTCCCAATGTTCCATGTGCAGCCTGCTGGCCATGCTGGCCTCCGACGCGTCCGTGGCATTCCCAGCTGCCATCCACTTCTTAGCATCCACCTTTCTAGGCGGTAGGCAGGGGCCATGTGGTATGCAAACGTGGCCACCATCGACCAGATCATCCTGGACCACCACATGTCGCGCTCGGAGCCGCACTACCGGCTGCTCTGCTTTGTGCACAGCTGTAGTGCGTCGCTGGCGCCGATGATCCTAGAGTTTGCATTCGAAACGTCGATGGTGGTGCCTCGAGAAGACCTCGCCCGGGGGGTGCTGTCGAGGACGTTCTAGCCCACACACATGCTCGCCGGTGGGTCACCTTTGTTGTTCTAGCCCACGCGCTGGTGCTTGCCACAAGCCCTGCTACCGCCCACGTGTTGACGCCAGAGCCTCACCCAATGAGGAACACAAAACTAGCGTTGATTTCCCGCCCGATACCGCACATGGCACGTGTTGCGGTGTTGCCCCCACACTGCCCATGCACACCGCTATTGGCCCCACCTTCATAGCATGCCCACCACACCCCACCCTCCTTGTCTCGTCGGCAAATGGCGCAGCTAGGTGTCGTAGTCATTTCCGAGCCAGAGCGGTGTGCACAACATGCATGGCCAGCTGGCCTAAAACGTAGCCATCTTCGTGGGCATGCTAGTGTCATCTCTCAAGGCCAATAGTATGCCAAGGCCAATACCAAGTATGAAATTCAATGTATCTCCATACTAACATGCAGCATTGTCTCATGTATTGGCTGGCTCGTGCACGTGGCACCCGAGGTCCCGAGGTCCCTGTGTTTGATCCCCCGATGCTCTCCATTTTCCATTCCTATTTCTTTCCCATGTGCTGACAAGCAGGACCCATATGTAATAGTGAGAGACAAAGATTTATTTCTCTCGTATGCTGACAAACAGGACCACTCATGTTGGAACTAAACACAACGTGTCCGTGTTAGTTTTCTAGACGTCACCTAGTAGGACTTGGATTAAGTAGCTGAACAGGATTAGTGCTAGTTACCGATTCCGATTGGTACTACCTTAGCTTGGCTGCTATATATATATGTAAGCACCCCTTGTAAACCAGCACCGTGAGTTGAAATAAAACACAAGGCTCGAGACGAGCCTTTGGCAATAACCGAGCCAGCCTCCTCGTGTGTACATGTGTGTAGTTCCGACCGGCGGAATTGATTGGCCAATTGTTGTATACGTGCGTGTTTAGCATAGGAGTTGTGTATGTGTGCAACTCGCCGGGCTACATAGCTAGTTGTGCTAGCTTGATCAATCGGGGCGGATCGAACCAGCTTTGGGCAGGAACCAAGTCGACCAGCGTTGCTTTGCTTCGTCGTCGTTCGTAGTCGGTCGTATTGCCTTCACCGGAAAGTACTTGGCATCGGGATTAGGCCAACAATTGGTATCTAGAGCAATGTTGATCTTCAAGTAACGGGAGATCATGTCGGACGACAAGAAGAACAAACAGCTGGCGGCGTACTCCGGTGTAGCTAAAGTAATTGCTGCTCCGGTGAGTTCGTCATACCCACGATTTGATCGCAAGAACTTCGGGGCCTTCCTTTCAAGGCCTGGAAGGCCCTGATGGAGTGTGGTCTTCGCGCCAACGAGTTATGGCACACAATCAATCCAGGAGGCGACGCGTTCAAGGAGGGAGCCAAGCACTAGAAGGATCGGCAGGCAGCGCCGGCGATTTACTCGGTGATGCCGATGGATGTACTCCAACACCTGATCGCCAAAGAAACGGCAAAGGAGGTGTGGGATACCTTAAAGCTCATGTTAGAGGGACACACGCACTCCAAACTCTCCTAAGAAACTATGAGAGTTTGGTCATGGGCGACGATGAGTCTGTGGACGCGTTCGCTTCACGGGTAGCTACTCTCGTCAATCGGATTCGCACGCTTGAAGAAAACCTCACGGAGGCTTCGGTTGTCCGTCGGTTCTTGCGCGCAGCCCCTCCCCGGTACCTGCAAATTGTCATGGAGATCGAGCAGTGTGTCGATTTCGCGACTCTCTCCATCGACAATCTCATCGAACGGTACAAAGCTCACGACAAGCGGATGCGGTACAGTCTCGGAGAAGGGAGGAACGATGAGCTTGTGATGCTCACAAAGGCGCAATGGATCGCCCTGTCGAAAGAAAAGGGCAGATCCAAAAGCAGCAGCAAGAGCAGGCACATTGATATGATGTATCATTACATAAAGGATTGTGTGGAGGAAGGTAAGGTAGAAGTCAACTACATTTGCACCTGATGAGCAGCCGGCGGACATCCTATCCAAGGCTTTGGATCGAGAGAAGTTCTTGGAGATGCAAACAAGGATCGGCGTCGGAGCTGTGACGTGACGACGTCGTGTTTAGGGGGGTGATTGTTGGAACTAAACACAACGTGTCCTTGTTTGTTTTCTAGACGTCACCTAGTAGGACTTGCATTACGTAGCTGAATAGGATTAGTGCTAGTTACCGAGTCCGATCGGTACTACCTTAGCATGGCTGCTATATGTATGTAAGCACCCCTTAAACTAGCACCGTGAGTTGAAATAAAACACAAGGCTCGATACGAGCCTTCGGCAATAACCGGGCCAGCCTCCTCGTGTGTATAGTTCCGGCCTGCCGCTGTATATGTGTGTGTTTAGCATAGGAGTTGTGTACGTGTGCAACTCGTCACGCTACATAGCTAGTTGTGCTAGCTTGATCAATCGGGGCGAATCGAGCCAGCTTGGGGCAGGAAGCCAGGAACCAAGTCGACCAGCGTTGCTTCGCTTCGTCGTCGGTCGTATCGCCTTCGTCGGAAAATACTCGGCATCGGGACTGGGCCACCAACTTACGCCACATAGGCAGAGTTGACCGCTATGGATGGATTAAGTACCTGTATTGTCACATTCAGTCATGTTTTGGCACTCAATCCATGTACTTTTTAAGTTGTGGCACCAAAGTGACCATCTAGTGCAACTTCATGTACCACCAGTGTATTTGACTCTTTAATTTGCTATAGCACATGGTATGGGACCCATCTTATGGCCTCCTTACAAATTAAGCATTTGAGACACCTGAATGAGTCAAAATTAAAGTGCTGACAAGGTAATTACAGCAGTTTGCGGCCACAATGCACATGTGGCATTAACACCATTTTCTCTAGAGTTACCAATGTCACAATTTTAGTGATCTGAATGTACCTACTTGAAAAGGCATCTGTTGTGCTTTACTAATTACTATGTGCTACATCACATTATGACTTATACTACTACCTGAGCAGACTGATGACAATGAACAACTGAAGACAGAAATCATTTTAAACAATGAATAATCCTATAGAAATAACAGTGGTGGGCAATTAATATTCACAAGATACATCAGGGTTGTTTGTTCGATGTCTTATTACCTTCACTCGGAGTGCCTGTTAAAGTTTGGCCGGCTTTTCCTGGCAGTAACTGTTTTTGTGCATTGATGAAACCATACAAAGCAGGGTTACTTGTTGAAGCTGATGCGGTATCACTTCTGGTCGTGACAGATTTCTTTTTCTGCTTGAAGCCAAGAAGTGCCTTACCATCATATTCTACAGCATGCATCCAATCCTCATATGCTTTCTTTACCAACGTGTCAGCATAGACCTGGATTTAAGTTGAGTTGTGTTTCAGTAGAATATCTGTGCTTAAATATAAGGACTTCAGTGAAGAATTATTTCATGAGGGAAAAGAAATTTAGCTAAGATGGTAGAGAATGCAGATTAAAGAATCAAAACTGCTACAGTTCATATGCACATAGCACAAATAACTTCAACTCATACAGCGCCCAAATATCAGCAGTTACTTTGATTTAGTTATAGTTGACAACTTAACATGGACAACGTAAAATGTTTAGAGCTAACGAACTCTCTTCAAGTTGAAGTTTAATTTATTTATTTTCTGCTGAAATGAGAATGGTTATAATTTCGCTGCACCAGGATACCAAAATAATCGTGCAAATATGAACTACTCCCTCTGTAAAGAAATATAAGAGTGTTTAGATCACTACTTTAGTGATCTAAATGCTCTTATATTTCTTTACGGAGGGAGTACTAGTGATGGGAGTTTGAAGAACTCTAAATTGACATAACCTCTTCCAAATTATATAACGCATCCTACTGGTCTATTGGTATCCACTGAATGTGTAGTACTGAAATTTTAGCTAGAGGAATCTGTGTATTTATGTGTATTGCTGGAAAGGCCTGGATGCGGTGAATGTGTTGAACGCAGGCCAATCTGAGTGATAAACTGGTATCGTACGTCAGAACACAAGTTTACAGTCCCGTGTAACAACTCGCTCCACTATACCAAATCTCAGCCTTACAACACCAATGAATTTATAAATATTTAACAGGCTCAGAAATGTAACTGGACTTATTATTCGGAAACACATGAATAAATATACAAACCTTCTGGTTGTCCGTGAGATTTTCAGCTGAAATGAACTGATCATCAGCAATCAAGCCAGTGAACTCATATATGTTATTGAATATTGCACCGACATTTCTTGAATCATTCACATAATATATATAATGCTTCCCACCCAAGACACAAGTCTTTGCATGCTCAACAAGGCTTTCCCACATCTTATTTGACATGCCACTGCCAAGAATCTACAGAGACAAGAGCGTTAAAACATAAACAAAACTCCATAAATTACAGTCTGATAACAGGCATAATAGAACTTACATTTCGTAACCTCTGTTGATCCCTAACAAGAAGACGAAGAAAATCTTCAACTGTATAGATTTCGCTTCCATTTAACTTCTTGTGGAATGCACCATCCTTGCCAACCTTTTCTAATCTCCAAACATCATCCTTCAAAGCAGGAGGGTAGTGTTTTTTGTACACTGCAAAATACAATATCAGCCTACTCAATGCTTGAAACTTTTAACAGTACAAGCAAATCAACAATGTACGGACACATACATTCCCCTCTATGATCCTTAACAGTAAAAGCTTCTGTCTTCGTCTCCCTAACACGAATACCTTCACCAAAACCAGAGGCAACCCTCAGCCCAAGTCTGAATTTCCTGCTTCTTATCCAGCTTGAGTTGTCAGTGAAGATAAGCTCCCCTATGGTTCCAACACCTTCTTTAAGAGTCACCTGAAGGTCACCAGTCAAGAGAGGTCTTTTCCCTTCGCGCTCCTTGACAATATGGCCTTCAAACTCCTCTTCTGTCCAACCCTCATCTTCCTCTTTGTTGAAGTCACCCTCAAGCACAAGAACATCCAGCTTTGCACATGATTCAGGTCCCGAAGTGACAACACAACCAGTGTTGGTATCCAGCAGCACAACATGTATAGCTGCTCCCTGCTCGCCTTCTACTTTTCCACCAGTAAAGAGTGGGAGAGACAACCTGCTTCTAAACTGAAGCTGAAGATTTGTCCCATCAGGGCCTTCTATTCTTTTGGGAGAGGACCTGTTTTCACTATGTATTAGTATCGTATCTCACCAGTGTGGCTAAACCACATCGGCAGAAAATCTGTAAATCCCAGATAAAGCCATCCCATGAGTGTCACCACGTTAAACAAGTTTATGATCTTGTACCTTCCTTCAATTCTAGCAGGACCCAACTTGGCCAAAGCACGCTCTACCTCTTCGCTTACCTATTCGCAATATATAGAAGAACAGAATGATCAACATCCTCCATCAAATAAGTAAACAGACCATACAATAAGTGCTTCTACTCACAACTCTTCGAAGAATAGGCTCCAGCGATGAACAAAGCTTCTGCAGACTGTCGACTTTTAGAGCTTCCACAATGACACTACAATATGTGTCCTTCGTTTAGTAATCAACATTTCAGAATGTTACAAACAAGTAGAATCATTGTTGTAGTCAATTTGAAGTGTACAAACACCGCAACTGTAGTGTATTGACTAATTCTTAAAAACAGGTATTCTTAAAAACTATTAGCATCATTTGACAATCAGATTATCATATTATCAGTGTTAAAAGCAGTGGCGACATTGCTTGTAATCAACCCTATCTAAACCAAATAATTCAAAGCTACATACTGAACTCTCTTGGCACTGTAAAGAAATTTTTTTATTTCTATAACCTATCAAGAGTTCTAAAACAAGTTATATCTGTTGCTGGTGATTAAACATATGGAACTTTCTGGTGCATCAATTCAGTATGAAAACATGCCATCATATATCATAGAAAAGGAGTCAGACAGAACTGAGCAGGATGCGCAGATTTGTGCTGACAGCTGGTGCTCTGACACAGAGCTGAGCAGCAATCATTGGAGTACCAAGGACAAAAACAGGTATGGCCACAGTGCATTTTGGACTAGAATTATCATCTGAAGTTACTCCCTTTAGCTTAAGATTTAAAGAATTAGTAAATATATTATGATCACAGAATCATCTTGGGTCCAGGTTCCAATCCTACTCTTACCTAATTGATTCAACTAAAACAGGGATTAGTTGAGCTGTAGCACCCCTATTCCAGCCGGTAGGAAGCTTAACAGCAACATTAGGAATAGAAGAATTAGTCGACCGAATGAAGGTAAGTGACGACCTAAATATTTCCTAATTAAAGCAGCCGACAACCTAAACCCCAAACCCGAACTTGTCCCACAAACCCTGAAAACTTGGTACTACCAGGCAGAAAGAAACACGTACCTTGCAAGGGCGGGCACGCGAGGCCGTTTGGCTACATGGTCGTCGTCGTCGCCGCCGCCGCCGCCGCCAGTGCCGTTGGTGGGGTCGAGCACACGCTTCGAGCCCGACCGCTGCATCACGCCAAAACTCCTAACCCTGGCAGCCTCCTCTGCCGCCGCCGCCGTCAGATCTGCACCGATCGCCACCACGAATCCAAGTCAAAGAATGATAAATCCGTGGA
This sequence comes from Hordeum marinum, assembly GCA_022496015.1. Lineage (NCBI taxonomy): Eukaryota > Viridiplantae > Streptophyta > Magnoliopsida > Poales > Poaceae > Hordeum > Hordeum marinum. Next base: position 234,190,157 of record CM039677.1, read on the forward strand.
GAAAATAAAAATCAAAAAATAAAAGCAGCGACCAGAACCCAATCGAAGCAGCGCGATACCGTACCGGTGCGGCCGGCGGAAAACTCAGGTGGATCGAGGGGGCCGGGCGAGAAACTTAGTGTAGGGGTGACTGAGCGCCGCGCGGCGCCTGCTCTTGTGTTTGTTTGTGCTCGCTCTCTACCGCCCGCCTTCCTTTACGACTTTTATGCTAGGGGACGCTAGGCGCCGGGCGACCGGTGCCAACTTCGGGCCGGTCGCCTCTCCAGGAGATTCCGGCTATCCCGCAAAATAAACGGAACGAATTCCTTTTTTCCCGTGCGAAACAAATCCGCCGAAATTGGCCATCGCTAAAAAAAAATCGGGATCCTGCATATTCAGGGTCCTTTCTTCTACATATACGGGATCTGGGACAATTTTTACACGAACATTAAAAACAAAAAAGGTTGATGAAAGAAAATTTCCAACTCCTGACATATTTTCTCATGCGCGCCCTTGCTGTGTCACATCTTAACGACGGAGCAAGTTCGCAGGCCACCAATTCCGTTGGACAGAGAAGAGGATCGGATCTGGAGCGGATAGAATAGGTAGGAAGAGGGAAGAAGCTAGCTGGAGAAGATAAGACATAACGAGAGACGAGAACTCAATTCAATTTTTTCCTTGTCTACAGAGGGTGACCGTTGCTTATATAGCATCATGGTTCGCTTACAGGTCGGCCCGTCCACAGCCCACACATTAACTCACACTCTAGCCCAAGCTACCTAAAAGCTTACAGAGGGCTCCTTTACCCCTGTGGCACACTGATCGTCAGTATCGCAGTACTGACAGTACCCTCTCCAGAAGAATCAGCCTGTCCCTAGGCTGATGCTGTTGGATAGCGAGTGCGGAGCGCCTAATAGTCCTCCCAGGTAGCTGCCTCTGCTGGTACTTTGGTCCATTTCACCAATACTTGAAGATGCGCGGCATTCCCTTTCTTTACCAGGCGTCGATCGAGAATTGCTTCTGGCTAGAGTCCGGGGTCAAACAGGTCCAACGGTGTCGACAAGATGCTGAACACTGGTGTGTGATTCGGAATGTGCTCCTTTAGTTGGGATACATGGAAGACGAGATAAACCAGACTGCCCCTTGGTAACTCGAGTCTGTAAGCAACCAGTCCAGTCTTCTCGATGATCTTGTATGGACCGAAGAATTTCATTGCCAATTTCGTACATGGACGGTTCACCACTGAGGATTACGCGTACGGTTGTAAACGCAAGTAAACTGTGTCTCCTGCTGCAAACTGTCTGTCGGTGCGCTTACGGTCTGCATACTGTTTGTACTTGCTCTGAGCTCGGGCCAACTGTTCCTTCAGAGAAGTTGTGTGTTCAGAATGGGTAGCGAGCCAACTCTATACCTCGGGATTATGAGACACATGCTGACCATACAATTGCCCCACATTTGGTTCATAGCCATATAGTGCTTTGTATGGAGTGCAACCCAGCGAGGAATGGTAAGTAGTGTTGTACCAGAATTCTGCTTGAGGTAACCATGAGGCCCACTTGTTTGGAGAGCCATGAACAGCACACCAGAGGTACATTTCGAGGCACTGGTTTACTCTTTTAGTTTGGCCATCCGTTTGGGGGTGATAGGTTGTACTCGTCTGAAGTTCAGTGCCCCAAACTCTGAACAATTCCTTCCAAAAGGCACTCGTGAAGATTTTGTCTCAATCAGACACAATGAACAGAGGAAGACCATGTAACTTGACCACACTGTTGAGAAAAGCTTTGGCAACTGATGCTGTTGTAAAAGGGTGTTTCAGTGGCAAGAAATGACTCACTTCGGTGAAACGGTCCACTACCACCAGAATAGCATTGAATCCTTCCGATTTGGGCAAACCTTCGATAAAATTGTTGGAAATATGCCCAAGAGACAATAATAAATTAGTTATTATCATATTTCCTTGTTCATGATAATCGTTTATTATCCATGCTATAATTGTGTTGATCGGAAACTTAAATACATGTGTGGATACATAGACAACACCATGTCCCTAGTATGCCTCTAATAGACTAGATCGTTGATCAAAGATGGCTATGATTTCCTAGTCATGGACATGAAATGTCATTTGGTAACGGGATCACATCATCAGGAGAATGATGTGATGGACAAGACCCAAACTACAAACGTAGCATATGATCATGTCAGTTTATTGCTACTGTTTTCTGCATGTCAAGTATATGTTCCTATGACCATGAGATCATGCAACTCACTGACACCGGAGGAGTATCTTGTGTGTATCAAACGTCGCAACGTAACTAGGTGACTATAAAGGTGCTCTACAGGTATCTCCGAGGGTGTCTGTTGGGTTGGCATGGATCAAGACTGGGATTTGTTACTCCGTGTGACGGAGAGGTATCTTAGGGCCCACTCGGTAATACAACATCACAATAAGCCTTGCAAGCAATAAGACTAAGTCTTAGTCACGGGATCTTGTATTATAGAACGAGTAAAGAGACTTTCCGGTAACGAGGTTGAACTAGGTATGGAGAGACCGACGATCGAATCTCGGGCAAGTAACATACCGAAGAACAAAGGGAACATCATACGGGATTAACTGAATCCTTGACATAGAGGTTCGACCGATAAAGATCTTCGTAGAATATGTAGGAACCAATATGGACATCCAGGTCCCACTATTGGTTATTGACCGTAGAGGTGTCTCGGTCATGTCTACATAGTTCTCGAACCCGCAGGGTCAACACACTTAAGGTTCGGTGACGTTTCGGTAGTATAGAGTTATGTACGGTGGTGACTGAAGGTTTTTTAGAGTCCTAGATGAGGTCTTGGACGTCACGAGGAGCTCCAGAATGGTCCGGATGTAAAGATTGATATGTAGGAAGTCCTATTTTGGTCGCCGGAAAAGTTTCGGGCTCATCGGTAGTGTATCGAGAGTGTCGGTAGTGTACCGGGAGACCATCGGGAGGGGTATTTCGACCCAAAAGGCTACATGGGATGTGGGAGAGTGAATACCAGCCCTTAGTGGGATGGTGGAAGTCCCACACAAGGCCCATGCGGCTGGGAGAGAAAACCCAAAGAGAAAAAGGTGGAAAAAGGCAAAATAGGGAGGGATTCTAGTCCTACTAGGATTGGAGGAGGAGTCCTCCTCTCCTCCTTGATTCGTCCAAACCAAGGGCTGGACCCTTGAGGGCCAAGCCTCCTACTCTCTTCCTCTTATATATACTAGAGGTTTTAGGGTTTTGCACTAGTTTTTTCAGCCACGTGCTATCCGTTCCTCTAGTGCATAGTTTCTCCTCTAGATCGGTTTTCTGCAGTGCTTAGGCGAAGCCCTACCGGAATTGCTCCACCACCATCACCGCGGCACCGTCACGCTGCCGGAGAACTCATCTACCTCTCCGCTCCCTCTTGCTGGATCAAGAAGGCGGAGATCGTCATCAAGTTGTACGTGTGCTGAACGCGGTGGTGCCGTCCGTTCGGCACTAGATCGAAAGGACCGTGATCAAGATCGTGAGACGGATCGTGATGAGATCGCGGGACGGATCGTGATGAGTCCGCGGGACGGGTCGTGATTGGATCGTGGGATGGATCGTGATGAGATCGCGGGACGCTCGACGATTTGGATCGCAAAGACGTTCGACTACACCAACCGCGTTTCTTAACGCTTCCCGCTTAGCCATCTACAAGGGTATGTAGATCCACTCTCCCTCTCGTAGATGCTCATCACCATAGATAGGTCTTGCGTGAATGTAGGAATTTTTTTGTTTCCCATGCGATGTTCCCCAACAGTGGTATCAAAGCTAGGTCTATGTGTAGATGAGATCTCGAGTAGAACACAAAGAGTCTGTGGGCGTTCATGCTTAGATTACTTCCTCCCTTGGTCGTGTTTTGGTTCAGCGGTATTGTGGGATGAAGTGGCTCGGACCAACATTTCTCGTACGCTTACGAGAGACCGGTTCCCTCAGCTGCAACTTGTTGCAAAAGATGGCTAGCGGGTGGCAGTTTCTCCTACTTTAGTTGGATCGGATTCGACAAAGGCGGTCCTTGAGAAGGTTGAAAAGCAACTTATGTATCACCGTTATGGTTTATGCGTAGGTGAGAATTGTTCTTGCTAGATACCCGTACCAGCCACGTAAAACATGCAACAACTATTAGAGGACGTCTAACTTGTTTTTGCAGGGTATGTTGTGATGTGATATGGCCAATTACATGATGAGATATATGTGATGTATGAGATGATCATGTGTTGTATAGAATATCACGACTTGCATGTCGATGAGTACGGCAACCGGCAGGAGCCATAGGGTTGTCTTTAATTATTGTATGACCTGCGTGTCAATCATTAAGCGCTATGTAATGCTTTACTTTAACACTAAACGGTAGCAATAGTAGTAGAAGCATGGTGGGCGCGACAACCCCGATGGCAACACGTTGATGGAGATCAAGATGATGGAGATCATGGTGTCATGCCGGTGACGATGGAGATCATGCTGGTGCTTTCATGATGGAGATCAAAAACACAAGTTCATGGCCATATAATGTCACTTATGATTTGCATGTGATGTTAACCCTTTTATGCACCTTTTTTTGCTTAGGACGACGGTAGCATTATAAGGTGATCCCTCACTTAATTTCAAGATAAATTGTGTTCCCCGAGTGTGCACCATTGCGAAAGTTTGTCATGTCGAGACACCACGTGATGATCGGGTGTGATAGACTCTACGTTCACATACAACGGGTGCAAGCCAGTGTTGCACATGCAAAACACTCGGGTTAAACTTGACGAGCCTAGCATGTACAAACATGGCCTCGGAACACAAGAGACCAAAAGGTCGAACATGAGTCATAAAGTAGATATGATCAACATGATGATGTTCACCATTGAAACCACCTCAACTCACGTGATGATCGGACTTGAGTTGGTGAATTTGGATCATGTATCACTCGAATAACTGGAGGGATGTCAATTTGAGTGGGAGTTCTTCAGTAATATGATTAATTGAACTCGTTATCATGAACATAGTCAGTAGTGTCTTTGCAAATTATGTTGTAGATTACTTGCTCGTGCTGTAGCTCCCTTGAATTTTTATATGTTCCTAGAGAAATAGAGTTGAAAGATGATGGTAGCAATATTGCGGACTGGGTCCGTAATCTGAGGATTGTCCTCATTGCTGCACAGAAGGCTTATGTCCTTAATGCACTGCTCGGTGCGCCAACCCCTCTAGCATCGTCTGTAGATGTTGTGAACATCTGACAGGCACGTTCTGATGACTATTTGATAGTTTAGTGCGTCATGCATTACGACTTAGAATTGAGGCTCCGAAACGTTTTGAACGTCACGGAACATATGAGATGTTCTAAGAGCTGAAATTAGGATCTCAGGTTCGTGCCCGTGTTGCGAGATATGAGATCTCCAACAAGATTCTTTGCCTGTAAGATGAAGGAGAATAGCTCAATCGTTGAGCATGTGCCCAGATTGTCTGGGTGCTACAATCGCTTGAATCGAGTGGGAGTTGATCTTCCAGATAAGATAGTGATTGATATAGTTCTCCAAGTCACTGTCACTAAGCTACTAGAACTTGGTGATGAACTATAAAACGCCAGGGATAGAAATAATGATCCCTGAGCTATTCGTGATGTTTGACACCGCAAAGGTAGAAATCAAGAAGGAGCATCAAGTGTTGATGGTTAGTCAAACCACTAGTTTCGAGAAGGGCAAGAGCAAGGAGGGAAACTTCATGGGATAGCAAGTCAGTTGCTGCTCCAGTGAAGCAACCCAAAGTTGAACCCAAACCCGAGACTAAGTGCTTCGATTATGAGGAGAGCGGTCGCTGAAGCGAACAACCCTAGATACTTGGTAGATAAGAAGGCTGGCAACATCGACAGAAGTATATTTGATATACGTGTTAATGATGTGTACCTTGCGAGTACTCCTAGTAGCACCTGGGTATTGCTAAATGTTAGTAACTCAAAGTAAAAGCTACGGAATAAACGGATACTAGCTAAGTGTGAGGTGACGATGTGTGTTGGAAATGTTTCCAAGGTTGATGTGATCAACATCGCACGCCCTCTCTACCTTCGAGATTAGTGACGAACCTAAATAAATGTTATTTGGTGTTTTGCGTTCAACACGAACGTGATTAGATCATGTTTATTGCAACACGGTTATTCATTTAAGTTAGAGAATAATGGTTATTCTGTTTACATTAATAATACCTTTAATGGTCATGCACCTAGTGAGAATGGTTTGTTGAATCTTGATCGTAGTAATACACATGTTCATAACATTGATGCCAAAAGATACAAAGTTAATAATAATAGTACCACATGCTTGTGGCATTGCCGCTAAATGTCATATTGGTATAAAACGCATGAAGAAACTCCATGCTGATGGATCTTTGGACTCATTCGATTTCGAATCGGTTGAGACATGCGAACCATGCCTCTTGGTCAAGATGACTAAGGACCCCGTTTTCTGGTTTGATGGAGCGGGCAAGTGATTTATTGGAAATGATACATGTTGATGTATGCAATCCAATGAGTCTTGTAGCGTGCGGTGGATATCGTTATTTTCTTAGCTTCACCGATGATTTGAGTAGATATAGTGTATATTTACTTAACGAAACGCAAGTCTGAATGGTTTGAAAGGTTCAAGCAAATTCAGAGTGAAGTTTAAGATCATCGTGACAAGAAGATAAAAATGTCTGTGATATGATCGTGGAGGTGAATATCTGAGTTACGAGTTTGGCATACAACTTTAGACAATGTGAAAGTTGTTTCACAACTCACGCCACCTGGAACACCACCGTGTGATGGTGTGTCCGAACGTCCTAGTCGTGCTCTATTGGATATGGTGCGTGCTATGATGTCTTTTATCGTTTTGCTACTATAATTTTGGGGTTATGCATTAGAGACAACTACATTCACTTTCAGTAGGGCACCATCTAAATCTGTTGAGATGACACCGTGTGAATTATGGTTTGGTAGAAACCTAAGCTGTCATTTCTTAATCTTTGGGGCTGCGACTCTTGTGTGGAAAATGTTTTCACCTAATGAGCTCGAACCCAAAGCGGACAAATGCATTTTCATAGAATACCCTAAGAACAGTTGGGTGAACCTTCTATCTCAGATCCAAGCATAAAATGTTTGTTGCTAAAACTGGGTCCTTTCTCGAGAAAAAGTTTCTCTCGAAAGAATTGAGTGGGAGGAAGATAGAACTTGATGAGGTTGTTGAACCTTTGTTCAACCAGAGAGTAGCGCAGCGCAGGAAGATGTTTCTGTGAAGCCCGCATTAGTTGAAGAGGAAGTTAATGATGATGATCATGAAGCTTCGAATCAAGTTACTATCGAACCTTGTAGGTTGACAAGGATGTGTACTGCTCCTGAGCGGTACGACAACCCTGTCTTGGAGGTCATGTTGTTGGACAACGATGAACCTACGAGCTGTGGAGAAGCGATGATGGGCCCAGATTCCGACAAATGGTTAGAGGCCATGAAATCCGAGAAAGGATCCATGTATGAAAACCAAGTTTAGACTTTGGTGGACTTGCTCGTTGGACGACAGGTCGTTGAGTACAAATGGATCTTTAAAATGAAGACAAACGTTGATGGCGAATGTCACCATTTATAAAGCTCGACTTGTCGCAAAGAAGTTTCCGGCAAGTTCAAGGAGTTGACTACGATGAGACTTTCTCACTCGTAGCGATGCTAAAGTCTGTTGGAATTTTGTTAGCAGTTGCTGCATTTTTCAATTATGAAATCTGGTAGATGGATGTCAAAATATCATTTCCTTAATGGTTTACTTGAGGAAAGGTTGTATGTGATACAACCAGAAGGTTTTGTCAGTCCTAAGGATGCTAAAAGGTGAGCAAGCTTCAGTGATCCTTCTATGGACTAAAGCAAGCATCTCGGAGTTGGAATATACACTTTGATGAGGTGATCAAAGTTTTTGAGTCTATACAAAGTTTATGAGAAACTTGTATTTACAATAAAGTGAGTGGGAGCACTATAGAGTTTTTGATAAGCACATGTGGTTGACATATTATTGATCGGAAATGATGTAGAATTTCTGGAAAGCATAAACGGTTGTTTGAAAAGAGGTTTTCAAAGGAAGACCTTGATAAAGCTACCTAATTGTTGAGTATCAAGATCTATAGAGATAGATCAAGATGCTTGATGAGACTTTCAATGAGTACATACCTTGACAAGATTTTGAAAGAGTTCAAAATGGATCAGTCAGAGAAAGAGTTCTCGCCCAATTTGTAAGGTGTGAAGTTGAGTGAGACTCAAAGCTCGACAACGGCAGAAGAAAGAGAAATCACGAACGTCGTCCACTATGCCTTAGCCATAGGCTTTATATTATGCCATGTTGTGTACCGCACCTGTGTGTGCCTTGCCATGAGTCCATCAAGGGGTACAAGAGTGATCAAGGAGTGGATCACTGGACAACGGTCAAGATTATCCCTAGTAACTAAAAGACTAAGGAGATGTTTCTCGATTATGGAGGTGATAAAGAGTTCGTCGTAAAGAGTTACGTCAATGCAAGCTTTAACACCAATCCGGATGACTCGTAGTAGCAATCTGGATACGTATGGTGGAGCAGCCATTTGGAACAGTACGAAGTGGAGTGTGGTAGCAGTATTTACGGTTTGACATAGAGATTTGCAAAGTACACATGGATCTAAATGTCGCAGACCCGTTGACTATAAAACCTCTCTCACATGCAAAGCATGATCGAGCCCCAGAACCCATTGGGTGTTAGATTCATAACAACGCGAATCACATGGTGATGTGAACTAGATTATTGAATCTAGTGCAAGTGGGAGAGTGTTGGAAATATGCCCTAGAGGCAATAATAAATTAGTTATTATCATATTTCCTTGTTCATGATCATCCTTAATTATCCATGCTATAATTGTGTTGATCGGAAACTTAGATACATGTGTGGATACATAGACAACACCATGTCCCTAGTATGCCTCTAATAGACTAGCTTGTTGATCAAAGATGGCTATGATTTCCTAGTCATGGACATGAGATGTCAATTGGTAACGGGATCACATCATTAGGAGAATGATGTGATGGACCGTACCCAAACTACAAACGTAGCATATGACCGTGTCAGTTTATTGCTACTGTTTTGTGCATGTCAAGTATATGTTCCTATGACCATGAGATCATGCAACTCACTGACACCGGAGCAGTACCTTGTGTGTATTAAACATCGCAACGTAACTAGGTGACTATAAAGGTGCTCTACAGGTATCTCCGAGGGTGTCTGTTGGGTTGGCGTGGATCAAGACTGGGATTTGTTACTCCGTGTGACGAAGAGGTATCTTAGGGCCCACTCGGTAATACAACATCACAATAAGCCTTGTAAGCAATGTGACTAAGTGTTAGTCATGGGATCTTGTATTACAGAATGAGTAAAGAGACTTGCCGGTAACAAGGTTGAACTAGGTATGGAGATACCAACGATCGAATCTCGGGCAAGTAACATACCGAAGAACAAAGGGAACATCATACGGGATTAACTGAATCCTTGACATAGAGGTTCGACCGATAAAGATCTTCGTAGAATATGTAGGAACCAATATGGACATCCAGGTCCCACTATTGGTTATTGACCGTAGAGGTGTGTCGGTCATGCCTACATAGTTCTCGAACCCGTAGGGTCTGCACACTTAAGGTTCGGTGACATTTTGGTAGTATAGAGTTATGTATGGTGGTGACCGAAGGTTGTTTGGAGTCCCGGATGATATCCCAAATGTCACGAGGAGCTCCGGAATGGTTTGGAGGTAAAGATTGATATATAGGAAGTCCTATTTTGGTCGCCGGAAATGTTTCGGGCTCATCGGTAGTGTACCGGGAGTGTCAGTAGTGTATCGGGAGACCATCGGGAGGGGTATTTCGACCAAAAAGGCTACATGGGCTGTGGGAGAGTGAATACCAGCCCTTAGTGGGCTGGTGTAAGTCCCACACAAGGCCCATGAGGCTGGGAGAGAAAACCCGAAGAGAAAAAGGTGGAAAAAAGGCAAAATAGGGAGGAATCCTAGTCCTACTAGGATTGGAGGAGTCCACCTCTCCTCCTTGATTCGGCAGAACCAAGGGCTGGCCCCTTGAGGGCTAGGCCTCCTCCTCTCTTCCTCTTATATATACTAGAGGTTTTAAGGTTTTGCACTAGTTTTTTCAGCCACGTGCTACCCGTTCCTCTAGTGCATAGTTTCTCCTCTAGATCGGTTTTCTACAGTGCTTAGGCGAAGCCCTGCTGAAATTGCTCCATCACCATCACCGCGGCGCCATCACGCTGCCGGAGAACTCCTCTACCTCTCTGCTCCCTCTTGCTAGATCAAGAAGGCGGAGATCGTCATCAAGCTGTACGTGTGCTGAACGCGGTGGTGCCATCTGTTCGGCACTAGATCGGAAGGACCGTGATCAAGATCGCGAGACGGATCATGATGAGATCATGGGACGGATCATGATGAGTTTGTGGGACGGATCGTGATTGGATCGCAGGACGGATCGTGATGAGATCGCGGGACGCTCGGCGATTTGGATCGCAAAGACGTTCGACTACACCAACCGCGTTTCTTAACGCTTCCCGCTTAGCGATCTACAAGGGTATGTAGGTCCACTCTTCCTCTCATAGATGCTCATCACCATGGATAGGTCTTCCGTGAACGTAGGTAATTTTTTGTTTCCCATGCGACGTTCCCCAACAAAAATCCATGCTGATGGCCTGCCAAGGTCCTTCAGGTATGGGCAATGGTTGTAAGAGACTAGGTGTTTTACACTGTTCATGCTTAGCCTGCTAACATACATTGCATTGCTATACAAAATTCTCCACATCTTTTTTAAGATGTAGCCAACTGAACAATTGCTTCACTTTGTGGTAAGTTGATAGCATGCCAGAATGGCCCCCAACTGGAGTGGAGTGGAAAGCTTGGATGAGCTTGGTTTGCAAGCCAACATTAGCACCAACCCATATCTTCCCATCCCGCTTGAGCAATCCTTCCTAGAGTTGAAACGCAGGACAAGAGTTGGGGTCAATAGACAACTTCTGCAGCATGTCTTGGGCAGATGTGTTGATAGTGTATGAGTTGAGCACTTCTGGGATCCACACGGGTTTACTGCTAGATATAGCTTGGACTGTAAACAAGTGTGCCACTCTGGAAAGTGCATCTGTTGCAATATTTTCAATTCCTTTCTTGTATTGAATCTGAAAGTCTAGTCCCACCAACATTGTCATTGCTTTCCTCTGTAGATCAGAGGTTAAGTTCTGATCTCCCAAGTGACACAAACTCTGATGGTCTGTGATGAGGACATCCCTACTAATGTTACACCCACAACTCCGACTAACATACATACATGACCAATTACTAGAGCTCGCGCACATCAATTGAATTACCAGGTACTTTCGTTTCTTGGAAATCCTTCTAATATTCATGAACATATGATGTTGCGTAAATTAGATACTTTGGTTTTACTTATGAATGAAGGACCTAGCATGGACAAGAAAGATGACCATTGGAGTGGGATCAAGCATGGAGAAGAAGGTGCGCGTGCGGGAAAGAACAATGGAGCTTCCAGTGATGATTTTCGCACTTTGAAGCCACCATAATGGGAGCGAGAAGCCTTGGACGAAATATGCATGATGCCACTTTATAAAATTCGTCCCTAGGCTAATATAGGTGTTGCGCCACCTTATTTTTGGGCCAGGCCCATGTAATTTCGAAATACCATATTATAGGCTGTTTTTAGAGTCCGTATGTATGGGGAAACTGAGTTAGGGTCGGTTTCGGACCCCTCCTCCAAGGGGCCATGAAATTCCCCTCTATTCCCCCATATATACAGCCCTTAGGGCGTCATTTTAGGGTTGGGTTTTGTTTAGATTACAAGTTCGCCTTAGCTGCAACTTCGCGAACTTCGTTTGTGTTCCACGACCAGACAAAGGCGTCACAGAACCCCACTTCATCAATAAAGCTTTCCTCTTATATTCGCAATATCCAGATTGCAATCTTAGTTTCTTGCTTGTTCTTCGTTTGCGTGCAGGAAATAGACCCTCGTGGTCAGGTTGATCGTGCTCCGACGTGGTCAATAACCTCTCGAAGTTGGTTTAGCGATTGCTAAGGCACGATGTCATCACTCGTTCGTAGTCGGATCGTCAAAGTCTACTCCACCAAAAACGATAGCCACCATATCATCGAAAGACAGGGACAACTTCGCCTCTATCAAGTGGTATCAGATTTCTAGGTTGCTCGGTGAGATTTTACCGGTTTTCGTAGTTTAGATCGCATCTGTTCTTCATACCTTTAGTCCACGAAAAAGCCACACCAAAAATTAGGGTTAGATCATCATATCCGAACCAATCTGAGCCTTTGCATAGTCTTTTCAGTATTTTGCTTTGTTGAATTTGCGGTTACATCGTCGTGTCGAGTTGTTGGTCTTAGTGTCTAGTCCTTTAGAGTTTCGAGTTCTATTCATAGGTTGTCACGCCGCCACCGCATCGTCTTCATAGTTGCCATATACCACCACCATCATCACCGCTGCCATATATCACCACCCATCATCACTATCCATTGGTATCCATATACCACCACAAATCCGCCACCAATCCGAGGCCAGCTCGTTTTAGGTTTAGTTTCTAGATCCTTTTGATTTCGGATTCGCGTTTTGCTACCTGCGTAGGTGTCGGAAAAAAAAGAGGCGCCAAAAAAAATCAAAAAAATAATCAGAGTGTGCTCTTCCCTTGATTACATGTAGCGTCGTGATTTTGTTGGTGTTTTAGGCTCGCATCTCTAGTACGGTCTAGCCTAGGACCAGCATAGTACCGTCGTTGAGCGTTTTTTCAATCTTCCATCTCTGAATTGATTATTGCTAACCTTTTTTCTACCATATTATAAGCCATCCCAGCTCCACATACATCTACGTCGTGTGTTTGACACCACCTGGCAATCACTCTATCCAAGCTTTGAGAGTTTTGACTACAACGGTTGTCGATCACCGCCTACTGCTAGGTAAGAACTGGTAAGAATTTGAGATTCGCTTAAAGGATTTGTGACACACCACCACCACCACCACCACCACCACGTCCCAATAGTCTGTAGGTTTCATATTATTGTGTGTTTCCTATTTTCTGCTAACCATGCCAGGATCACATGACGACGGGATCGACTGGGAGAGCATGACCAACAAAGTGCTGTATGATAAATTTCAGCAAATGATGGCTGACCAGGTACAAGACTTCGTGACCAACTTTGGAGAGGCCATGGAGAAGCTAGATGGTTTGGAGAAGACATTCGACACCAAGATGGACGCCAAGTTCAATGAGGTGCTTGCCCGTCTACCACCACCAGCTGCAGCTCCTATACCTTTCGAACGACGAGCGCGACGTGTGCCTCTCGGCCAAGCCCAACATACTGGTACTGTTGATACTGCTGCTACTTCTGTGGCTCCTGCTACTACTGTCGTTGAGCAGGTTGAAGATTATGATGGTGATTACGATGACGAGGGAGAGGTTGCTCCAGATCAGCCTCAGGGGCAACCACCACGATACGCACCAGGTCGATCACATGGCTACAACCGTAACGGTAGGGCTGCACTCCCCCCTCAGGTACGGGATCATGACCATCTCCCTAAACTTAAATTGAATATTCGGACGTTTGAGGGTAGATATGTTCCTGATATATATCTTACATGGGAGTTAGAAACAGAACAACGTTTTACATGCTTACAATTTCCTGAGGATAGACGTGTTGCTGCTGCTGTTTGTTCATTCACTAGTTTTGCTTGTGTTTGGTGGTCAAAACATTGTAGAATACACCATGCGAATATTCCAACTACTTGGGCTGCTTTGAAAACTGCTATGCGTAATCGTTGGGTGCCACCTTATTATCAACGTGAATTGCTTCAAAATTTGCAGCGTTTAAGACAAGGAAAAAATTCCGTAGAAGAATATTATCAGGAATTACAAACTGGCATGATGAGATGTGGTATTGTTGAGGAGAATGAAGCTATGCTTGCATGTTTTATGGGTGGATTAAATAGAGAGATTCAGACTATTCTAGAGTATAAGGAGTATAACACTATCACTCGTTTATTTCATCTTGCTTGCAAAGCTGAACGTGAAGTGCGGGATCGACAGGCAATGGCGAGAACTACTTTTTCTGTAGGTCGCACTTCATCATGGACGCCACGTACCTCCTCTACTTCCGCACGTCCTGCTGCAACACCACCTACTCCCACCTCCAACTCCAACCGCGATACCAGGGAACAGGCTCCTACTCCACCCTCTGCGAAGAGCACACCTTCTGGGCCTGCACAGATCTCTTCTTCATCTATTGCATCCACAGGGCAAACACATGAGGTTATATGCCGTCATTGCAAGGGTGGAGGTCACTTTGCGAGAGAATGCCCTTCCAAGCGTGTAATGATTGTTACTGAGGATGGTGGATATGCGTCCGCTAGTGATTATGATGAGGAGACTTTGGCTCTCATTGCAAGTGAAGAACAAGGTGGCGAGGATGTAGAACCAGAGACACACTACATGGCTGCTGATTACGCTGACAGGTATGAAAGTTTAGTTTCTCAACGTGTTCTCAGGGTGCAGGTTACACAGGCTGAGCAAAATCAGAGGCACAACTTGTTCCACACGAAGGGAGTTGTAAAGGAGCGTTCTATTCGCGTCATCATCGATGGAGGGAGTTGCAATAACTTGGCTAGCATGGAGATGGTGGAGAAGTTGTCTTTAACCACTAGACCACATCCTCATCCTTATTACATCCAATGGTTGAATAATAGTGGCAAGGTTAAGGTAACACGTACTGTTCGTGTGCATTTTAGCATTGCTACATATTCTGATTATGTGGATTGTGATGTGGTACCCATGCAAGCATGTTCTATTTTACTTGGTAGGCCATGGCAGTTTGATAAAAATTCTATACACCATGGTAGGACAAATCAGTATACTCTTGTTCATAAGGATCAAAATATCACTTTGCTTCCTATGTCTCCAGAACATATTATGAAAGATGACATTGCTAGAGCTAGTAAAGCAAAACAGGAGAAAAATAAGAGTGAAAATCAGATTGTAGCACAGGAATTTGAGCAACATCATAAGCATAATAAACCATCATCTAATGTTGCATCCAAAATAAAATTGAAGAGTGGATGTTTACTTGCTACTAAACCTGATATTAATGATTTGGATGTTGCTACATCTGTTTGCTATGCTTTTGTATGCAACGAGGTATTATTTTCATTCGAGGACATGCCTCCCCCTTTGCCTCCTGCTGTCATTAACATTTTGCAGGAGTTCGCTGACGTCTTCCCACAAGACGTGCCACCGAGATTACCACCTATTCACGGGATTGAGCATCAGATTGACTTAATTCCCGGTGCATCCCTACCCAATCGTACACCATACCGTACCAATCCAGAGGAGACAAAGGTGATTATGCGTCAAGTACAGGAGCTGCTTGACAAAGGTTATATACGCGAATCCCTTAGTCCTTGTGTTGTTCCTATTATTCTAGTGCCTAAAGAGGATGGTACATCGCGCATGTGTGTGGATTGTAGAGGCATTAATAATATTACTATTCGTTATCCTCATCCTATTCCTAGACTAGATGATATGCTTGATGAATTAAGTGGTTCTACAATTTTCTCCAAAGTTGATTTGCGTAGTGGATACCATCAAATTCGTATGAAATTGGGAGATGAATGGAAAACAACATTTAAAACTAAGTTTGGATTATATGAGTGGTTAGTCATGCCTTTTGGGTTAACTAATGCACCTAGCACTTTCATGAGATTAATGAACGAGGTTTTACGTGCTTTCATTGGACGATTTGTGGTAGTCTATTTTGATGATATATTGATTTTTAGTAGATCTTTGGAGGAACATTTGGAACATCTACGTGCTGTTTTTCTTGCTCTACGTGATGCACGTTTGTTTGGTAACCTTGGGAAGTGCACCTTTTGCATCGACCGAGTATCTTTTCTTGGCTATGTTGTTACTCCATAGGGAATTGAAGTTGATAAAGCCAAGATTGAAGCTATTGAGAGTTGGCCACAGCCCAAAACGGTCACACAAGTGAGGAGTTTTCTTGGCCTCGCTGGTTTCTATAGGCGTTTTGTGAGAGATTTCAGCACCATTGTTGTGCCTCTCAATGAGCTTACAAAGAAGGACGTGCCTTTTTCTTGGGGTACCGCATAGGAAGAAGCCTTCAAGGTTTTGAAAGATAAGTTAACACAAGCTCCTTTACTCCAACTTCCTGATTTTAATAAGACTTTCGAGCTTGAATGTGATGCTAGTGGAATTGGGTTAGGAGGTGTGTTATTACAAGATGGTAAACCTGTTGCGTACTTTTCTGAAAAATTGAGTGGGCCTAGTCTGAATTATTCTACTTATGATAAGGAATTATATGCTCTTGTTCGGACTTTGGAAACATGGCAACATTATTTATGGCCCAAAGAATTTTTTATACATTCTGATCATGAATCTTTGAAACATATTAAAAGTCAAGCAAAACTGAACCGTAGACATGCTAAATGGGTTGAATTCATTGAGACTTTCCCTTATGTCATTAAACACAAGAAGGGTAAAGAAAATGTTATTGCTGATGCTTTGTCTCGTCGTTATACTATGCTTTCACAACTTGACTTTAAAATATTTGGTTTCGAGACCATCAAAGATCAATATGTGCATGATGCTAAATTTAGAGATGTGTTGCAGCATTGTAAAGAAGGGAGAACATGGAACAAGTTCGTTATTAATGATGGATTTGTGTTCCGTGCTAACAAGCTATGCATTCCAGCTAGCTCCGTTCATCTTTTGTTGTTACAGGAGGCACACGGAGGAGGATTAATGGGACACTTTGGCGTGAAGAAGACGGAGGACGTACTTTCTACACATTTCTTTTGGCGAAAGATGAGACGGGATGTTGAGCGTTTTGTTGCTCGCTGCACTACATGTCTAAAAGATAAGTCATGACTCAATCCTCATGGTTTATATATGCCTTTGCCTGTACCTAGTGTTCCTTGGGAGGATATATCTATGCACTTTGTTTTAGGTTTACCTCGAACTAAGAATGGGAGGGATAGCATATTTGTTCTCGTGGATAGATTTTCCAAAATGGCACACTTTATACCATGTCATAAAAGTGATGATGCTGCTCATGTTGCTGATTTGTTCTTTCGTGAAATTATTCGGTTGCATGGTGTGCCAAATACAATTGTTTCAGATCGTGATGCTAAATTTCTTAGCCACTTTTGGAGATGTTTATGGGCTAAGTTGGGGACTAAACTGCTTTTTAGTACTAGATGTCATCCCCAAACTGATGGCCAAACTGAAGTATCAATAGATCATTGTCTACTATGCTTAGGGCTGTTTTGAAGAATAACCTGAAAATGTGGGAAGAATGCTTGCCTCATATTGAAGTTGCTTATAATCGTTCGCTACATTCTACCACTAAGATGTGCCCTTTTGAAGTTGTGTATGGTTTCTTACCTCGTGCACCTATTAATTTGTTGCCTCTTCCATCTTCGGAGAAGGTTAATTTTGATGCTAAAGAACGTGCTGAATTGATATTAAAGATGCATGAGTTAACAAAGGAAAACATTGAGCGTATGAATGCTAAATACAAAATTGCTGGAGATAAGGGTAGAAAACATGTTTTCTTCACACATAGAGATCTTGTTTGGTTACATTTGCGTAAGGATAGATTTCCTGATTTGTGCAAGTCAAAGCTAATGTCACGTGCTGATGGTCCTTTTAAGGTGTTAGAGAAAATAAATGATAATGCATATAAACTTGAGCTGCCTGCAGAGTTTGGGGTTAGCCCCACTTTTAACATTGCAGATTTGAAGCCTTATTTGGGTGAGGAAGATGAGCTTCCGTCGAGGACGACTTCAGTTCAAGAAGGGGAGGATGATGAGGACATCCCTACTAATGTTACACCCACAACTCCGACTACCATACATACATGACCAATTACTAGAGCTCGCGCACGTCAATTGAATTACCAGGTACTTTCGTTTCTTGGAAATCCTTCTAATATTCATGAACATATGATGCTGCCTAAATTAGATACTTTGGTTTTACTTATGAATGAAGGACCTAGCATGGACAAGAAGGATGCCCATTGGAGTGGGATCAAGCATGGAGAAGAAGGTGCGCGCGCGGGAAAGAACAATGGAGCTTCCAGTGATGATTTTCGCACTTTGAAGCCACCATAATGGGAGCGAGAAGCCTTGGACGAAATATGCATGATGCCACTTTATAAAATTCGTCCCTAGGCTAATATAGGTGCTGCGCCACCTTATTTTTGGGCCAGGCCCATGTAATTTCGAAATACCATATTATAGGCTGTTTTTAGAGTCCGTATGTATGGGAAAACTGAGTTAGGGTCGGTTTCGGACCCCTCCTCCAAGGGGCCACGAAATTCCCCTCTATTCTCCCATATATACAGCCCTTAGGGCGTCGCTTTAGGGTTGGGTTTTGTTTAGATTACAAGTTCGCTATAGCTGCAACTTCGCGTTCTTTGTTTGTGTTCCACGACCAGACAAAGGCATCACAGAACCCCACTTCATCAATAAAGCTTTCCTCTTATATTCGCAATATCCAGATTGCGCTTTTAGTTTCTTGCTTGTTCTTCGTTTGCGTGCAGGAAACAGACCCTCGTGGTCAGGTTGATCGTGGTCCGGCGTGGTCAATAACCTCTCGGAGTTGGTTTAGCGATTGCTAAGGCACGACGTCATCACACGTTCGTAGTCGGATCGTCAAAGTCTACTCCACCAAAAACGATAACCACCATCTCATCGAAAGACAGGGACAACTTCACCTCTATCTGTCTGTCTTGATCACAAATGGTACTCTAGAAAGATAGGATATCCATCTGTCAATGGCCATCATAATTGCTAGAAATTCTTTTTCATATATGGAAACCTTCTGACTATTTACTCCCAAATATCTATTGTAGTAAGCTATAGGATGTCCTTCTTGTGTTAATACTGCACCTACTCCAGTGTTGCAAGCATCTGTCTCCATTGTGAAGGTCTTGTTAAAATCTGGCAGGGTCAACACAGGGGTAGTGGCCATTCCCTATTTGAGTGATTGGAAAGCTCTGTCAGCACTGTCTGACCATTGAAAGGATTTCTTCTTCAGTAATGTAGTGAGAGGTTTGCCCAAGAGGCCATAATTCTGATTTTTTTTCCTGTAATAACCAGTAAGGCCCAGAAAACCCCTGAGTTCAGTAACTATTGTAGGAGTAGGCCATGCCACCATGGCCGCGGTTTTTTCCGGATCAGTGCTCACTCCTTTGTCAGAAATGATGTGCCCAAGGTATTCCATGGATTGCTGTGCAAAACAATACTTGCTTTCTTTCACAAATAACTGATGCTTTTGTAGTATATCAAATACTGTCTGCAAGTGTATGATGTGATCTTCTAGGGTTTCACTAAAAAAGTATGTCATCCATGAAGATTAGCACAAACTTCCTGTTAGGCCCCTTGATTATGAAGTTCATGAAACACTGGAAGGTAGCTGAAGCAGTAGAAAGACCAAACAACACCACTTTAAATACTATCCATTGTGCATTTTAAAAGCTGTTTTGAACTCATCTGCTTCATCCATTCGAATTTGATGATAGCCTGATCTGAGATCGAATTTGGAGAACCACTTAGCTCCCCCCAACTCATCCAACAATTCATCTATGATTGGTAATGGAAATTTGTTCTTAATGGTGACAACATTCAATCTTCTGTAATCAATACAAAATCTCCAGGTGCCATCCTTTTTCTTAACTAGCAGAACAGGTGAAGCAAAAGGACTTAAACTGGGAGTGATCAGACTAGCTTGAAGCATTTTAGTGACTTGTCTCTCAATCTCATCTTTCTGCAAGGGAGAATACCTATATGGTCTACAGTTAACAGGTACAGCACCAGGAATCAGATGAATTTCATGATCAAATTCTCTGTGGGGAGGCAGAGTTTTAGGATCATGAAAGGCAGCTTTATTTGCTTGCAAAACTCGTCAGGGATTTGTGTAGCAAGATTGACTACAATGTGGTGTAACATGGCAGTTGCCTAGACATCATTCCCTTTTGCCCATTTCCTCCGTTGCTCCATGGAAACTTCTTTGAGGGGTTCTTCTATTTTGGGGAAAAACCCTTGCAACTTGACTGTCTGTCCCTGATGTTCAAACTGGATCCATTTTTCAGCCCACTGACATTGCATCACACCTCTTTGTTCAAGCCAATCCATCCCTAGGATAATGTCATATCCTCCTAATGGTAGAACTTGCATAGCACTAGAAAAGTTGTGTCCCTGTATCCACCAAGACAAGTCAGGCACAAGCTTAGTACAGTGGACTATCCCCCCATGTGATACCTTAACTTGCATAGGAGTGGGTAGTTTTTCTATAGGCATGGCAACTCTGTCCAATAGAGCCTGATCCACAAAGGTGTGAGTACTGCCAGAATCTAATAGTATCAAGGCTACATGATTACCCACCAGTGCTCTCAGTTGTATGGTCTTAGGGTGTGAAGCACCAGATAATGCTGTGACAGAAATAGTTGCACACTCTTCAGGATTGTTGTCTAGTAAGGCATCCAGCACTGCATCTAAGATGATCTCATGGGGATCCACCAACTTAGCTGTGCAGGCGGCCCTGTAGGCTACTTGCAGGCATGTCCTGGTGTATATTTCTCTCCACAACAATAACACAACCCATTGGCACGCATGTATTCCTTCAGCTGTCCTACTTTCCACTATTCTCCTGGTGCAAGTGCTTGTTTACCATCAGATTTTGGAGCTGCAAACCTTGTATATTGTGGCTTGTATGTTTTTTGCTGCTACACGAGTCCTTCTTACACTGTGGCATACATAGAAACATGCTGAACCGTGGCAGGTAAATGAAGTTCTACCATACCCCTTAGTTCTTCCTTCAGCCCCATCACAAATCTGGTTACCAAGAAAGTGTCACTGATCGCTGGTTCATATAAGCGGATATTGTACATCAATTGTTGGAACTGCACTTTGTATTCTTCAACTGTGCCTTGTTGTTTCAGTTGTAGCAATATTTTTAGTCGCTCTCTGTTGATATTGACATCAAACTCTTGTAGTACAACCTCACAAAACTGCTCCCATGTGTGAAATGCACATTGTTGCTTGAAAACGAGGTTTGGAGCAGGTAATTGTTGATTTGGAGCAGGTATCTGAACTTGCACCAGAGGAAAACGAGGTTGTGACTTGGATGGAACACGCGGAATCGCCCCCAAAATCCCATCCGACACCTCATATGTTGTAGGCAGGAACTTCCACCACTACCAGACGCTTGCGGCTGTTTCCCAAATTGCACAACGTGTGCTTGTTTGTGCTCGACGCGGCCGAGGGTGTCGCACGAGAGATTGACTTTGACTTGTACCTGATCAAGGCGCTTTCCTTGCTCGGATAGCTTGGCGCCGAGAGCTTCAAGCTTCTCACAAATGCCATCCACCACCGCCAGCTTGCTCTGTGCAGCACGGATCTCGGCAAACTCCTTCAGCATCTGCTCCTCGAATGCTTCCATCTCGCCCGCTTGGAAACATGACTGCGGGTTCGGCTTGAACCCTGCCATGGCTGCCGAATTTGCCCCCCAAAGCAACCCACCTCAGGTCAGGAATTACACAGATCGAACCCTAAGGTGATCCGCGACCGTCGCGGCGGATTTGCCGGGTATGAATTGGGGAAAAAATTAGGCACGAGTAGAAACGGAGGCTCTGATACCAGATTGTCACGTCTTAACGACGGAGCAAGTTTGTCGGCCACCAATTCCGTTGGACAGAGAAGAGGATCGGATCTGGGGCGGGTAGAATAGGTAGGAAGAGGGAAAAAGCTAGCTAGAGAAGATAAGACAGAACGAGAGGCGAGAACTCAATTCAATTTCTTCCTCATTTACAGAGGGTGGCCGTTGCTTATATAGCATCACGGTTCGCTTACAGGCCGACCCATCCACGACCCACACATTAACTCACACTCTAGCCCAACCTACCTGAAAAGTTACACATGGCTCCTTTACCCCTGTGGCACCCTGGCTGTCAGTATTGCAGTACTGACACGCTGGAATGCCTCGACGGCGGTGACCAGCGGACTCGGCCGCGCGAGCGCCGCAAGCCTAACTGCTAGCTAGCTAGCATCGTCGTCGCTAGCTATTGGCATGTTGCACGTTCCTCGCGTCCTCCCCTGCAGTCCTCTTCCTGCTCAACCTCGCGCTACATCACCTCCGCTCCAACCCTCGTCTCGTCTGCGAATGACCCAATTACTTGCCCGAGATTCGATCGTTGGTATCTGTATACCTAGTTCAACCTTGTTACTGGCAAGTCTCTTTACTCGTTCCGTAATACAAGATCCCGTGGCTAACACTTAGTCACATTGCTTGCAAGGCTTGTTGTGATGTTGTATTACCGAGTGGGCCCTGAGATACCTCTCCGTCACACGGAGTAACAAATCCCAGTGTTGATCCATGCCAACCCATCAGACACCCTCGGAGATACCTGTAGAGTACCTTTATAGTCACCCAGTTACGTTGCGACATTTGATACACACAAAGCACTCCTCCGGTGTTTGTGAGTTGCATGATCTCATGGTCATAGGAACATATACTTGACATGCAGAAAACTGTAGCAATAAACTGACACAATCATATACTATGTTTATAGTTTGGGCCTCGTCCATCACATCATTCTCCTAATGATGTGATCCCGTTATCAAATGGCATCTCATGTCCATGGCTAGGAAACCTTAACCATCTTTGATCAACGAGCTAGTCTACTAGAGGCATACCAGGGACATAGTTGTGTCTATGTATTCACACATGCAACGTGTTTCCAATCAATACAATTATAGCATGGATAATAAACGTTTATCATGAACAAGGAAATATAATAATAACTATTTTATTATTGCCTCTAGGGCATATTTCCAACACTGTCCATCATACTAAATAACTTAATATTTGCATGTGAAACATGACTAGCATAGGGTTGCCATGTTATTTGCATCAATATGCTCATGCACCATCTTGGTTGCGCATTGCAATTTGGTTGTATGTTTATTTGGTGCTATTTATATTTGGGTAGACCCGAGTGATGAGCCTGAGTACGAGGATCTCGGAGAGAACGTCTACGAGGACCCAACTCTATATCCCCTTCAAGACCCAATACACAAGATGACCGTACCCGGATCCTGACACTATTTTTGCTTTGCTAAATGTATCGCTCTTATCGTTATGCCAAGCCTCGTAAATTGCCATGAAAGCCTCTAACCCCTCCACAACCTAGCAAAACCTTGTTTGGCTAAGTTACCACTTCTCAGCCCCTCTTATAGCGTTCTTAGATGCAGGTGCAGGTTGTTTCCATGTGATAACATGGATATCTGGAAATATCACAATATTATTGCTATTTTATTTAATGCACCTATATATCGTGGTAATTGTGGAAGGCTTGGCCTTTTTACCGATGTTTTGTTCCACTTTTGCCGCCACAGTTACTTGTTACCGGTTTATATTCCATATTTTATGCTCCTAACATGCTCGGGGTTGTTATGGGGACCCCCTTGACTATTCGTTTTAGATTAAAGCTTGTCTGGCAAGACCGAACTATGGTAGTATTTGGTTAACAACCTAATTAAAATGCATAGGGCTTAGCTACCCCGTGGATAATTAACAACAACCCAGGCAAGTGCTCCTCATGAGTGTTGGACCAAACTAGATTCGTGTGTGGGACTGTCACGCCCAAGATGCGCGCCTATCCATTTAAGGCACGAGGCCTCGCAAGGGATAGATGCGCATCTTGTCGTTAGGAAGAATAGTATCATCACAACATACAATACTGAATGAGAAGAGTATACAAGTTGGCTTACACTCGCCACATGCTAACTTACAATGTCACTCAAATCATAACATCAAGTTGAACACAGGGTCCAACTTCAGACGAAATCAAACGATAAAAGAAGTTGCAAATGATACTATCAAGCTTTCCCAAAGATCACGACCAGGTCCTCTACTCATCCGGATATGTCACGTACATCCTGCCTCTTTCCTCGTCATACTCCCACTGGAGCTGGGTAAGATCATCCTGCACGAACTCATCTGAACCTGTACCTGGATTGTTGTAGTAAACTGTGAGCTACAGAGGACTCAGCTATCATGTGCCCGGGTACCAAGACTATTCAAGCTTAAAGGTTGGGATGGGGTAGTGTTTAGTCTGTAGCAACACTAAGCATATATGGTGGCTAGCTTACGCAACATGAATAATATGAGTGGCCTACGAAGAACGATCGAATCTAGTTAATCTCTATGAGATCCCGAACACTTACTTACGTCAATCATAACCCCACCATGTTCTCTCTCGGATCATGTTCACGAGTAGAGACGATCACGGTTACTCACACAGTTGGTGTATTTTAATTAGAGTTTACTTCAAGTTTGCTATAGCCGGGTGTTACACAAATATCCAAGTTGCCACATAACCGCGGGCACGGCTTTCCGAAAGATTTAACCCTGCAGGGGTGCTCCAACTAATCCATTACAAATTTAACCACACTCCATGGGGATACCTCGTCCGCGGATCTCGCGATCATCATAGGTAATCCCAAAGGAATTCCAACACCTCGAGTAAACCTGAAGAAAGTCAGACTCCACACGCAAGGCACTCGATAAAGGTAAAACAAATCCAACAAGACCACCCGCCGTGTCGACGAACCCGATAAGAGCCGCATATCTCGTTCTCAGGACACGACGGATAAGCGAAGCGTACGGTGTCCTGATAGAAATCTCCCGAGTTGCCTCGGGTTGGCCCCGCACGGTGCTCTAGTTTGGACCAACACTCATGAGGAGCACTGGCCCGGGGGTTGATTAAATTATCCACGGGTTTGCAAGACCCTATGCAAATTTATTAAGTTGTTAAGAAAATGTAGTACCAAGGTTGGGTCTTGCTAGACAAGTTTTAACCTCAACCGAATGAATAAGGGGGTCCCCATAACAACCCCGAGCATGTTAGGAGCGCAAAGTATGGAAAACATAACACCGGTAACAAGGAACTAATGGCGGTAATTGCGGAACAAATCACTTAGCAAAATGCCAAGCCTTCCACCAATACAAAGATATATATGTGCATTAAATTTAATAACAGAATTTATTATGATATCCAAATCCATGTTATCACATGGAACAACCTGCACCTGCAACTAAGAATGCCATAAGAGGGGCTGAGCAGCGGTAACTTAGCCAATCAAAGGTTTGCTAGGATCTGGAAGTCAGAGGCTTTCATGGCAACATGGGGGATGATATCAAGTGGTAGGTAGCGCAATTGTAACGATAAGAGCGAGAAACTATCAAGCAAAAATAGTATCGGGATCCGGGTACGATCATCTTGCCTGTTGGTTCTTCAGCGGAACAAGTAGCAGAATCCTCGTAGTGGTACTCTCCTGGTTCCTCATAGTCAGTATCAACACTCACATCTACCCAAGAGAAATAGCAACAATAAACATCCCATCGAGGTGTAATGCACAATCAGAATGATGCATGATCATTTATGAAGACTTCCAACCTGGCAACCCTAAACTAGTCATGTTTCACGTGCAAAGTTAGTTGTTAATGAATCTGGACAGAACCTCAAGATAAGTTATTTAGACATGCATGAAAATGGAAAATATGGATGCAACATGCAAAATTGATAGAAATGCATATAAAGATCGCAAGAAACGGAGTTACGGTTCTCACGATACGCTCAGGACAAGGTACAGAGGCAATCTCACAAGATCACCAAGCCATGGGCTGACTCTTGGCATTCCAAGGCATCCACTGGACATGTGATGAAAAATCAATCACAATAGACTCAATAATCAATCAAATCCATGGAGCATAGCTCCCACAAACCACAAAACAATAAAACACTAAATCTGCCACTAAACAACAACATAGCAACTTCTACATCTCACATGTGGAGTTACAGGAAGCCTACAGCCACAAACAAGATGTTGATAGAAACTACTCAACACACACATCAATTCATCCAATTACACCACCAGCAAAGGAGCCACACATCAATAAGCAAGAAGCAAACAAGTTGGCATGATGAATCAGTTTTCTCGGACTTAGTGAAAATTACAGTTTTCTGGAATCTGAGTTAATAAAGTAGCAAGTTGACAACACAGTTTACGTATGATATAAAGCTCCTATTGGCATGAAAATTAACAGGATGGTAGAAGGAAATATCTACTACAAATAACTAGCACTGATCATGCCCAAATTCCAAACACATCACTAGCTACAACCAACTCTACATGGCAAAACAATAACAGCAGTTCTCCCAGACAATCATTTTTAAGCAGCTGGACAGAAACATAAAGTTGCTCTCTAAAAAGCATGGTTCCCACTTATCTGGTGACTTAGCACAAATAACAAAAATACTGGGACATTCCCAACAACTCTAAATAGCAATCTCATGTTGGCAAGAACTTAAAATCATGTCTAGATTAAATCATATAAAATGGACAAAAGGGCATCACAGCATAAAAATGCAGTTTTGTGAAGTTGCCCGAAAGTGAAATCTTACTTCACATATGCATTCATGGGTTGATTCTACCCCAAATGCTGTACTCATACCCCTATACTTTCTCGGAGCAAGAGGGAGATAAGGGGGGGGGGTCAAAAATGGACCTCCTAATGCAAGGGTGACCTATGTCACTTAAGTGCAATAAAGAAAATGGCCCAAAATGCATGAACCCTATAGGTACTTGTTGGAAAAGGTTAAATAGCAACCAAGGAACATGATATCATGGCATAGCATCATGAACAAGGAAAGTAAACAAGCTAGGGGAGATATACATGCACATATACACATGAGAGCTTTCACATACACATGGATCTACACATGCACAAGGTCTAACATCCACTCACTAACTCATATACATTAAACATGGCAGAAACATGTAAGAAGGAACCCCACACATCTATACATGCATATCTACACATGACCATCTACTCACATGCACATGTGTGTGTATGTATATCATACACACACCTCTCGTTACACCTACACACAAGCACACCACACTCAAGCATAGGTGTATATAGGCACACATGCACTTTCATACATGTATGCCCACATACACATACACACACCTACACACTACACTCACTCACACCCATATATGGGTGTATGCAAGAAGCACACACACATACCCTATACTACACATACACCCACACACACATGTATGGGTATGCAAAGAGCACACACACACATGTGCCATGCATGGTGCACCACACACCCACATGTACACACATACACACTCACATGGCAAAACCACACACACACATGTAGGTATGTATGCATATCATACACCCACACCCACAACTCACAAACACATGCACACTACACTCACATGAGCAACACAAAAGAATACACACACACTTACACACTTTATATGCATACATGTGTATATATGCCACTTGTGCATACACACACAACCACACACATCTCCCATGTGGGTGCATGCATCACCATGTGACACATACACACACAGAAATACACTCACATTAACATACACACATATGCACTATACTAACTACACACACAACAGAAAATAAAGGAAACACACACACATTCATATATGTGCACACACACACACACACATGTAACAAGAGAGAAACAAAACAGGAAAGAAAAAGGAAAAACACACAAAAAAGAAAGGGAGGGTTCGGGGGTCGACCCCCTGACCTCCTAGTCACCGAACGAGTCGGCCACCATTGTGCTACGATGCCGTTTGCTTAACAGAGGAGGGACTCGAACTGTTTTAAACACACACACTAGTGAAACCTGACGAAACTGAAATCAGAAGCAGAGCAACGGCGGCAGAGCAAAGCGCGGCAACTCCGACGACCATATGGCGGTTACAAGGCATCTCTGGCGACACAAAACAGGTTGATTCGACGCGGGGGCTACGGGGGTTCCATTCCCGCGTTCGTCTCGCGACGAGGGGGAACGGAGGTGAGCGCAAGGCTCCTCCTTCTGATCGGTGGCGACCACGACTACGGCGGCGATGCACGGGGCTACGGCAAGGAGAGGAGACAGCAGAGGATCGACTGCTCACCGAGGGGTCTCCTGAGGCTTGGGAACGCGGACGTGACGAGACGAAGGGGAAGAAGATGCTCGGGGACGCGGCGGCGACGGAGGGGAAGCAGGGGCGCTCGGACGACGTCGACACGACACCGCAGAGGAGGAGCTCCTCTCTTCCTATCACCAGGAACGGGACGCGGACGGCAGCGGCGAGCTCCACGCCATCACCAGCGGGGACGAGGTCGTCGGAGGCGACGACGACGACGAGCACTGCGCCTCTAAACTTCTCTGAACTTACCTGCGCCTCGCACTCTTTGACAGAGAAGGGGGAGGAAGGAGGAAGAAGGAGAGGGGGAAGCGGCGTCGGTGGAGGGAAACCCTAGAGGGAGGCACGGACGCCCAGGCATAAATAGAAGGGGGGGGGGGCTCGACGTCTGTGACGGTTAACGATGACGGCGACGATGCTCTCTGCTCTCTGCTCTCTTTGCGACTGACGGAGGTGGGAGACGGAGCAGGTGGCCGTTGTGTCCAGCTGGGCTGGGCCGCGGCCCACTGTCCCTCTCACACACACACTCTAAAAACCAGAGAAATAAAAGGGGGTTTTCCATTTAACTAAAACCAGCCACCATCCAGTTAATTCCCAGAGCAAACTAAAAGAGTCCTGAGCAAAACAAAAATAGTTTTGAGAAGGAAATAATGTGCACTTATTATTAAAATATTAAGTTGAATTATAAACCAAGTATTTTATTTAACATTTAAACTGACAGCTCCTGATAATTTAAAACACAAATTCAACAAACCCCAAACAGTAAATCCAACATACTCACATTTCATAAAACACATGGGGCCACCTCATGAACATTTTTTTAACAATTTTTAGAAACAACTTAAATCTAAAGATAAATAATAATAAGAAGAAAAGGGGTTTTGGAGGGGATGTTGCAAAGGAAAAGAGAGGGGGAAAGAATAGGTTGCACACATGAAACCAACCACACACAAGCATCTCACACATCACAATTCAACCCATTCACCCCCATCACATCACAACAAGGCACATGAAAAACACATGACAAGAAAAAGAAAAGAATGCATGATGCATGATGAAATGATGCATGAATGCAAACCACACATGATGCCAAGTTGTAAAACATCTCATAGCTCATGACACAAGGTTCATACATGGGGTTACATGCCAAATAAGGTAGGGACAACACTTGGGATGTCACAGGGACAACCCGTGGAAACTCGGGAGATTTCTATCAGGCCATCGTATGTTGTGCTCATCCGGTCGTGTCCTGAGATCGAGATACACGGCTCCTATCGGGTTCGTCGACATGTCGGGCGGTCTTGCTAGACTTGTTTTACCTTTTCTCGAATGTCTTGTGCATGGTATTCCGAGGAAACTTTAAGCTATCCTAAGGTTGAGGTGTTCTAACAGAATTTCCAAGAAGATCACGGGTTATCCATGGTCGATGATATTCTAGCGCGATGTGTGGTTAGTTTGTGACGGATGAGTTGGAGCACCCCTGCAGGATTAAATCTTTTCGAGAAGACGTGCCCGCGGTTACGTGGCAACTTGGAAATTTGTCTAACACTCGGTTGTAGCAAACTTTACGTAAACTCTAATAAAATACACCAACCATGTGCGTAACCGTGATTGTCTCTGCTCGTGAACAGGAACCGAGAGAGAACGTGGTGGGGTTATGATTGGCGTAAGTAGGTGTTCAGGGTCACTTAGCGATCATACTAGTTCATGTCCGTTATGCATAGACCACCATGTTTACTTCTTGTTCTCGTAAGTTAGCCACTCAAATATATGCTTAGGTGCTTGCTGCAACCTCACCACTTAACCTTCCTCACCCAAAAGGCTTACATAGTTTCGGTACCTGGGTTATAGGATTGCTGAGTCCCTGTGGCTCACAGATTAGAACACTACAGGTACAGGTTCCGATGATGTCTATCATGTTGAGGCATGCCAGCTCCAGTGGGGGTTTGATGAAGAACGTAGTCGGATGTATGTTATGTATCTGGATGAGTAGGGAGGTAATGTGGTCGTGTTCCTGGGCTAGCAAGGCAGTCTCATCACGTCTTTTATCGTTTGTCTTCGTTCGTAGTCGGACCCTTTTTTATGGACGAATGTATGAATGTTTATGTGACATTGGAATATAGCATGTGGCGATTTAAGCCAACTCCTATACTCATCTTCTCAATAAATGTATGCCATGATTTTGTACTTGCGAAACACCTAGATGCGCTTCTATCCCCAACGAGGCCCTTGTGCCTTAATTGGGATAGTACCGCATCTTGGTCATTACAAGTTGGTAATCAGAGCCATACCGACCATAGGAGCCCCTTTCTTGATCGAACTTGGCCGAGTCAAGTTTAGTCAAAAACTATTTTGAGTCTAGTTATATTGGAGAGTAGGTTTCTTTTACTCCTCTTCTATACTCTGGTCAGGTATTCGACTTAGGAATTTTGATTCTACTCCTCTTCTTGCTAAAAAGTTTTTTTAGGATCACGTGGGTATTTTGGAAACTATATGATGCCGATGCGAGAGAGTTTTGTTCTTGGTGCCTCCTGGTTGAATTGACTTTGTTCTGGGGAGTAGAGCTCTAAGGGATTCTTGCCACATCATTATTATTCAGTTTCCATAGTATCTCAGGACGGAGGATGTTCGAAATTGCTTCAATACTATTTTTGGAGAGAGGAGTTTGGCGTCACCCAGTACTCGGGAGAACGTACAGATGTACTGCCATGTTTGGTATCGTTGTGATTATGAGGGTCCGAGATAGATGATTTTTTGAGGCATCTGGTCGTGTGTTGAGGGATGTGATACATTAGAGAGTAGTATTACTGCTAGGAGTTAGTGATCGATTAAAGTTCGTGTATCCGTGGACCCGATTGCATAACCAAAGATTTCAAAAGTTCTTAGGTGGGAATTCTAGTAGTTACCTAGGATCATCTTCTGTCAGATGTATGATTGTTTATACATTTGTTCCGAGCACAACCTACTTCAATACCTTGTTTTGATTATTCAAGTGGCTTCAAGATCTTTCGATGTTATCACAAACTCGAAGAAGGCGTTCTTACTAATTTCCAGTTTGAATGCAATTGATGATATTCCGTTGAAAATTTCTTTCAAGCCATTTGATTCAGCGCATTTCAATCATCTTTGTCAATGGTGTGCTAATGTTCTTGTCCATCTTCAGGATGGCTCTAGCAACTCGTGGACACCCAGGGCATCATGATGGGGATCAGTCTAACCCTCCACCACCCCACCTCCTCCTCCAGAAGCTTGGCAAGATGTGATGGCTGCGACCAATGTGAATACTCACATGCTGCTCAGGTTGTTGCAAGAGAGGGATCAGGGCAGCAAGGTCATCAAGGGAATTTCTAGAATCGGCCCCAGTTCGCGAATCTTAACAAGTTCCTCGCCAACCAGCCCAAGTCCTTCACCTGTTGTGAGCATCCTCTTGATGTGGATGATTGTCTCCTCGACATGGACACGCATTTTGAGTGTAGAAATGTCAAGCCTACGGATTATGTCAGGTTCTCGACCTTCCAGCTCAAGGGTCAGGTAGCAGATTGGTGGCAGCAGTACAGGAATTCCAGGGGTGATCGTGCAATCAGCTGGGATGATTTCTGCCGTGGCTTCAGAGCTCATCATATCCCGTCGAGCTTTGTCGAGGAGATGCGTGAGAAGTTTAGGAATTTGAAGCAATGAAGCAAGTCTGTCTATAAGTATAACATCGAGTTCTAGAATTCGGCCCGCTATGCTAAGCAAGATGTTCCTGATGACAAGTGCAAGATTTATTAGTTGAGAGGTGGTGTCACAAATGAACTTCAGTCGGGTCTAGTACTGCACGAGCCTCGTGAGTTTGATCAGTTCTACAACATGGCTCTAAAGTTCAAGGCAACTTAGCTCAGGTTGGAGAACTCAAGGAAGCGATTCAAGGACTCCAACTCTTCTTCTTCCAGCTCTCAGATTGTTCCTAAGCAGCAGAAGTATTGGGTTCCTCCTCCACCTCCATTCCGTCCTCCTCAGCAGAAGAAGCAACACAGTGGTCGTGGTCCTTCCCACCCACCCAACCCAGGGTTTCAGCAAAGGCCCTAGGCATTCAAGTCAGCAAATGCTCCTCCTCCAAGCAACTTCCGTCTGCTCTAAGAGGTTACTTGTCACAAAGTGTGGTAAGAAGGTCCACTACTCAAACAAGTGCACCAGCCAGTGGCGTCTTCCGTCTCCTCCTCCAGTCAGACCTCTAGGCAATGCTATGGTGAGGCACAACCCCAAGTCAGCAAGAGTGAACATGGTCAATGCGGCTGAAGCAGAGGATTCTTCTCAAGTGATAATGGGTAACCTCTTGGTTAATTCTATTCCTGCAAAAGTGTTGTTTGATACTGGTGCATCACATTGTTTCATGTGTCGTCCATTTTTCGTCAAGCATGAGTTCGATTATCAAGATATTCCTAGGTCCTTGTCTGTTGTTTCACCTGGTATGATGTTGAATTCCAACCGCATTGTTCTGGATGTTTCTATCGAAATGGGGAGCTATTCCTTTCTGGCCTCTCCAATTGTTCTCGACAATTCTGATATTGATCTCATTCTTGGCATGGATGTTATTGCAATGAACAAGGCTTATGTTGATTGTGTAGCCAAAGAAGTCAAATTGACTCATCCTTCTGAAGATGTGATCATTTTCGTAGCTCGCGATGACATGATTAATCTCTTTTATCTCAATGAGAAGGGTGAGATTTCAGCCATTTCTCATATTCCGGTTGTTTGTGAGTTTGAAGATGTCTTTCCAGAAGAATTGCCAAGAGGCCTCGTCACCAGTTAGTAGAGTTTGTGATTGAACTCAAGCTTGGAACTAAACCAGTGTGCAAGCATCCTTATAAGCTTGGCCCCGAAGAGCTAAAAGAGTTGAAGAAGCAGTTAGATGAACAGGAACGTCTAGGTCTGATTAGACCAAGTTCTTCACCATGGGGTTGTGGTGTTCTATTTGTCAAGAATAAGGATGGCATAGAGGGACTTTGCATCGATTACCGTCCATTGAATAAGGCAATCAGGAACAAGTACTCACTTCCCAATATCAATGAGTTGTTTGAGAAACTGAAAGGGGACAAGATTTTCTCGAAGCTAGATCTTCGCATGGGCTATCATCCGATTCACATCCTTGAAGAAGATATTCCGAAGACTGCTTTAAGGACGAGTTTTGGCTCTTATGAGTACACCGCCATGTCCTTTGGTCTCGCAAATGCACCTCCGATTTTCTTCAGATTGATGAACTTTGTCTAGTCTCCCTATAGAAATGAGTTTGTCTTGGTGTATATGGATGACATCCTTGTATTCTCGGAGACTGAACAAGAGCATGCAGAGCATCTCTGACTTGTGCTTGGCAAGTAAAGAGAGCATCGACTCTATGCTAAGTTCTCAAAGTGTGAGTTTTGGCTCAATGAAGTGGTTTACCTTGGGCACATCATCTCTGCCGAGGGCATCAAGGTGCGTCGTGAGAAAGTTGAGGCCATTGTGAAGTGGGAGCCTCCTCAGAATGTCAAGCAGCTTCATAGCTTCCTTGGGCTTGCAAGTTACTACAAAAGATTCGTGGAGAACTTCTCTCAAATTACTAAGCCTTTGTCTAACCTCCTTCAGAAGAATGTCAAGTATGTCTGGTCTCCTGAGTGGTGGCGTTCAATACACTCAAGGAGAAGCCGACTTCAGCTCCAGTTCTCGTTCCTCCCGAGCAATCCAAGCCTTTCCAAGTGTTCTGTGATGCTTCCCTCCAAGGTCTTGGTGGCGTTCTCTTGCAAGATAAGAAGGTTGTTCCTTATACCTCACGACAGTTGAGTCTAGCGAGACGAACAACACCACTCATGATCTTGAGTTGGCGCTAGTTGTTCATGCTCTGATCACGTGGAGACATCTTTTGTCGGGAAGACCAGTTGAGATGTTCACTGACAACAAGAGCTTGAAGTACATTTTCACTCAACCGAATCTCAATCTTTAGCAAACGCGTTGGGTTTAAATGATTGAGGAGTACAATCCGAGCATTGAATATACTCATGGAAAAGCAAATGTCATAGCAGACGCGCTCAGCCGAAAGGCATACTGCAACAGTCTTACCCTCAAGCCTCTTCAACCCGAGCTTTGTGAAGCTTTCCGCAAGCTTAATCTTCAAATTGTTCCTCAAGGGTTCCTTGACAATCTTCAAGTCTCTTCGATTTTGGAAGATTAGATTCACCAAGCTCAGCCTATTGATGCTATGGTGAAGAAAGTGAAGAAAGGTTTGGCCAAGAGCATTCCAAAGTATAAGTGCTTCCGTGTTGATGACAAGGACACCTTGATTTTCGAGGATCGTCTAGTGGTTCCCAAGGAAGAACTCAGGAAAGTTATCATGGATGAAGCACAAAATTCTCTCCTCTCCATTCATCCATGTAGTTCCAAAATGTATTAGGATCTCAAGCAATCCTTCTGGTGGACTCGTACGAAATGCGAGATTGCTCAGTTCGTGAATGAGTGTGATGTTTGTCGCAGAGTGAAGGCAGAACATCAACATCCAGCATGTTTCCTTCAGCATTTGCCTATTCCAGAGTGGAAATTCGATCACGTTGAGATGGATTTCGTCACCTGGTTTCCTAAGTCCAAGAGAAGGAACGATGCCATCTTTGGGTTATCGACAAGCTGCCAAGGTTGCCCATTTCCTTCCGGTCAAAGAAACTATATCGATAGCTCAGCTGACAGAGCTGTACACCTCAAGGATAGTTTCTTTCATGGTACTCCTCAACTCATATCCTTAGATCATGGAAGCCTCTTCACTTCCAAGTTCTAGGATCCTTCTAGGCTGCGATGGGTACCAAGATCTGTTTCAGTACAACTTTCCATCCTCAGACTAGTGGTCAAGTTGAGAGAGTCAATCAAATCCTAGAAGATATGATCATAGCTTGTGTGATTTCTTTTGGCATGAAGTGGGAAGGCTTCCTCCCATTTCCTCAGTTTTCATACAACAACAGTTTCCAAGCAAGTTTGGGCAAGGCCCCATTCAAGATTCTCTATGGCAGGAAATGCCACATCCCGCTCAATTGGTCTAAAACCATTGAGCATCAAATCCTTGTGAATGACATGATCATTGAAGGAGAAGAAATGTGTCGTGTCATTCATGAAAATCTCAAAGCATCTCAATCCCGTCAAAAGAGCTATTATGATAACAAACAACATGTTGTGACCTTTCAAATCCATGATTTTGTCTATTTAGAGTGTTTCCCATGAAGGGCACTCAGCGCTTTGGCATCAAAGGAAAGCTTGCTCCTCGCTTGTGGGTCGTTTCAAGATTGTGGGCAAGAGGGGATACCTTGCCTACCAACTTGAGCTTCCTGCCAATTTCTCAAATGTGCATGATGTGTTTCAACTCTCTCTGCACCGGAAGTGTTTCAAGACTCCCGAGCGCACCGTTGATCTCCAAGACATTGATCTCCAAGAAGACCTATCCTATCATGAGAATCCAGTTGCTATTATTGAAGAAACTGAACATAAGACTCGCAATAAATCAATCAAGTTTCTCAAGGTGAAGTGGTCTCATCACTCCGACAAAGTATTCACTTGGGAACGTGAGGACCTTCTCCTTTCCGAATTTCCAGAATTCTTCTCTTCATAGATCTTGGGACGAGATCCTCATATAGTTGAGGAGAATTGTAGCAGCCCAAGCGCATCCCCATGGCATATTTGTAATGTGTCATGTGTGAACCTCCTATGTATGCCACCTTGTGGTTGAGTTATAATGTTTGTTTGCTTCATGTCATTCCTCATGTATCATGGCATCATGGCATCATCACATAAATTAATTGTTGCATCATAAGCTTGTGTGTTGTTGTGATGTGAGTGTATGTGTGGGAGGTGTGCTTGCAAGTGGGGTTTTGGTAGTGTGAAAAACCTCCATTCATTCCTTTGCAAAACTATGCCTAAAACCCCTTTAGATAGCAATTACATATGTGATGTTTTGACTTCCTTAATCACCTATAATTAAATGTTGCACTTCTTGTATAAATCTAATAATAATTGTTGTTTAGTTCTCAACATGTTCTACTATAGTTGCCTAATTAAAACTTTGCAAAATAGATTCATATGCTAATATATGTGGTTTATTTTGTTGGCCCAAAAATGCCAAGACTATTTTTATAAATCAGGGCATTATTTTGTGAATACCAATATATGTTAGTTTTATCAAAAACTCTACCATCTTCCCTGGCTTTTACTTTGTTTTGCTATTTAAAAAATAAAAGAAAACCTTTTTTCCTGAGAGGGAGACAGGGAGCAGTGCTCACCTGGGCCTTTACCTTCCCCTTGGCCCACTCGAAGACAACCAGCTAGCCAGCGAGCCCAGCAAGCCCTCCAGCGTGTTTGCGTTGTCGTCCTCATGTACAACATCCATCAAGTGGCGCCACGTCGACCTCCGGACGATTTGACGGTCGGAGAAGGCCCAAGTCGCCTATTTAAGGTGTCCCCGACCTAGCCCTAGCCCTCCTCGACCTATTCGTCCCCTCTCCTCCGTCAGCCGCCATGCAGGTGAGTCACCCACGCCATAGCCGTCGCCCTGCCGCCATGCATCGGCCGAGCTCGCGCTCGAGCTCTGGGTAGCTTCCTCGTCCGCCTCTGGCCTCTCTTGATTCCCTTAATAGATCCCCGACGGCCCCTCCTTCGACATCGAGCACGATCGCGATGCCATCGTCACCCGGAGCTCCTTCCCCATTGCCGACCTCTTCCTTGCGTTTGAGATAGCACATCGCCGCGTTCTATCATCCCTCGCATTGTCCCCAACCCCTCTCCGGCAAATTATCCTTATCCAATGGACACTAGGTGAGCCTTCTTCTTCCCTGCCATTTAGTGTGGTCTATTGTGTCCTGTAGACATTGCTATGTCCGTGCCATCGGCGTGCTCTCAGTGCCCCAGCCAAGATGTGTTTTTTGCTGTAGTTGTAGTTGTCCCGTGGCAGACCAAGCCCTTCACTGATCCGACGTCTCCTAGATGCTATCCCTATGCATCCCCGCAGCCCCGTGCACGCCTGTCCCGTGCTCCTGCGCATCACCGAAGTCGTACACCCGAGCCTAGCCAAGCTCGTGCTCGAGCATAGCGTATGTTCCTTGCCATAACTCCATACACGTCGGCACCCCCTCCGTTTTATTCATGGACCCACGCGCGCCCCAACCTTGTCACCCACGAGCTGCACTACGAGCTCGTGTATGTGTGCTATAGCCAAGGTCGTCTCTCTGTTTCATTCAGCTTCGGTCAAGTTCAGTTAACCATCGTAGTTGTTGTTCTCAGTTTCAGGTCATCGTCGTCCTGTCGAATATGTAGCGCACAAATCCATTGTTGACTAGATTTCCTTCCTAGCCCAGTTGGTCGCCACCCTTTCCCACACCTATGAGGTTCTGAGTTCGATCCTAGTGCATCCCCCCTTTTTTTGTTGAATTGTTGTTCTCTGTATATTTTCAGTTTCGTGCAGATTTCAGTCCAGCTATGAGCTATTGTTCATTTCTAGCCAAACCCCTTAGTAGGCACGTTTGGTTCTGTAGCATAGTGGCTAGCACCAATTCCCTGCACCCAGGCGACTAGGGTTCGATCCCCCGGCCCCCCTTTTTCCAATTTTAACAAGCAACGCTGACAGTGGGCCCATGGCCCACCAGTCAACCCCACAGGGGCCCTGGCTCAATGCCAGGTGGGCCCGTTTTTTTCCTTTTTTATTTGTGTTTTTTAGTGTTTCAGTGATATTTCCTTTTAAGGAAATATTCTTGTTTTGGGTTTCCCAAACCTGTCCAGATTCTAGTATATGCCAAATTAGGCATATGTGTGATATTAAGTGAATGGTCAAATTTTGTGAATGCAATTGTGTGAGATTTTTCTACAAGAAGCTATGCTTGTGATAGATGATTTTGGGGTAGAAAAATTCAGTGAATCCAATGGTGGTGTTGGGGTTTTCATTTGAGCAAGTTTGTGAAAATGTTGTTTTGTGTTAATATGTCATATTTTTTCCACATAAATTGATTCTTGCATTATTTGATGAACTTGTCTACATGAAATATGCTCATTTGTGTATGTGTTAGCCCTTGGTATTTTTATATGTCATGATAGTTTATTGTATGAATGGCTTTCTTGCTATCAACATGTCACCAAACTATTGTTTTCAAGTTCTCAAAATTCTCTAAGTGTTAGAATCTGTTATTTTCTTGCCATGTTCTCATGATGATTCCCATGAATCCATTTCTCCTTTGATGTTGGCAAAATGTTATGACTACAGTGCATATTAGACTCTATCATCCTGTGTATTTGGTTTTGCCAGTATGAGGTATGCATCATAGTTAGTTTTGCTGTCCAATATGTCAATCTGTTAAAAACTGCATGGTTGCACCCCCTTGATTTTCTCTAAGTCTGGAAGTTTGGTTGTTTCGTTATGCCATGTTGACACGATGCTAGCCATTGATATATGCATATTCTGATGTTGCCATAATGTAATTAGTTGTAGTACAAGTTGTCCTCTATCACCTTGTTAATTTTCATGCCATGAGTGCTCTCTAGCATATTTAATTGTTGTTGTCAAGATGCTATAATATCAACTCGGAATCTGTAAATCTAGAATTTTCACTAAGTCCCTAAAAAATGTTTCAAT
Organism: Hordeum marinum; assembly: GCA_022496015.1. Taxonomy (NCBI): domain Eukaryota; kingdom Viridiplantae; phylum Streptophyta; class Magnoliopsida; order Poales; family Poaceae; genus Hordeum; species Hordeum marinum. The sequence goes on from CM039677.1 coordinate 234,228,900, forward strand.
ATGCCATCTTGTGAGCTCCATTGCCATTGATCCATGCTTCCTTTCACGTTTCTGTAGATGGATGTTTTGTTGAGCATGCTATGTAATTCCTGTACATGACTTGGTTATGGTTTGAAACTTGTTGTAGCTATGGTTATATATGTTATAAGATGACATGTTCCTGTTTGTGGACAGATTATGTGTTTGAGTGTTTTGTGACTTGTGGGAGCTATACTCCATTGTTTTGCATGATCATTGGGTCTATTCTTGATAGATTTTCATTTCCTATCTAGTGGCATCCTTGGAATACCAAGGAATATCCTATGGCCTTCTTCATCTTTGCATTTGTCTCCGTTAACGTTCGTACCTTGTCGTGAGGGTACCGTGTGCTTCGTTACTCCGTTTACAATTTTCTACATATGCATTTGCATCGATTTTACATGATGCATCCATATTTTCCATGTTCATGCATGTTCAAAGAACTAAACATGAGGTTCTGTCCAGAATACTAAATAACTTAATATTTGCATGTGAAACATGACTAGCATAGGGTTGCCATGTTATTTGCATCAATATGATCATGCATCATCTTGGTTGCGCATTGCACTTTGCTTGTATGTTTATGTGGTGTTGTTTCTATTTGGGTAGACCCGAGTGATGAGACTGAGTACGAGGATCCCGAAGAGAACGTCTACGAGGACCCATCTCTGTATCCCCCTAAAGACCCAACAGGCAAGATGACCGTACCCGAATCCCAACACTAGTTTTGATTTTCTAGATGTCTCTCTCTTATTGTTATGTTTCCTTACCTAACAGTTACATGTCAAGCCTCCTAAATTGCCATGAAAGCCTCTAACCCCTTGAGCACCTAGCAAAACGTTGTTTGGCTAAGTTAGCGCTGCTCAGCCCCTCTTATAGCGTTCTTAGATACATGTGCAGGTTGTTTCCATGTGATAACATGGATATCTGGAGATATTACAATATTATTGCCATTCTATTTAATGCACCTATATATCTTGGTAAAGGTGGAAGGCTTGGTCTTTTGCCCGGTATTTTGTTCCACTTTTTCCACCAAAGTTACTTGTTACCGGTGTTATGTTCATATTTTGCGCTCCTAACATGCTCGGGGTTGTTATGGGGACCCCTTAACTATTCGTTTTAGATTAAAGCTTGTCTGGCAAGACCCAACTTTGGTACTGTTTGCTTAACAACCTAATTAAAATGCATAGGGCTTAGCTACCCCGTGGATAATTAATCAACAACCCGGGCGAGTGCTCCTCATGGTGTTGGTCTAAACTAGAGTCATGTGCAGGGCCAACCCGGGGCAACTCGGGAGATTTCTATCGGGCTATTGTATGCTGCGCTCACCCGATCGTGTCCTGAGAATGAGATACGCGACTCCTATCGAGTTTGTCGACATGTCGGGTGGTCTTGCTGGACTTGTTTTACCTTTCTCGAATGTCTTGTGCGTGGGATTCCGAGTAGACTTTGGGCTATCCCGAGTTTGAGATGTTCCAACAGAATTTCCAAGGAGATCATGGGTTATCCGCGGTCGAGGTTATTGCAGCATGGCGTGTGGTTAGTTTGTGATGGATGAGTTGGAGCAGCCCTGCAGGGTTAAATTTTTTTGAGAAGCTGTGCCCACGTATACGTGGCAACTTGGAATTTTTTAACACCCGGTTATAGCAAACTTGAAGTAAACACAAATAAAATACACCAACTATGTGCGTAACCATGATTGTCTCTGCTCGTGAACATGAACCGAGAGAGAGGACGGTGGGGTTATGATTGATGTAAGTAGGTGTTCAGGGTCACTTAGTGATCATACTAGTGCATGTTCGTTATGCGTAGGCCACCATGTTTAATTCTTGTTCTCGTAAGTATTCCACTCAAATATATGTTTAGGTTCTTCCTGCAACCTCACCACCTAACCTTCCTCTCCCAAACGGCTTACATAGTTTTGGTACCCAGGTTACAAGATTGCTGAGTCCCTCTGGCTCACATATTACAACACTACATTTACAGATTCCGATGATGTCTATCATGTTGAGGCGTCCCAGCTCCAGTGGGAGTTTGATGACGAACGTGGCCGGATGTATGTTACATATCCGGATGAGTACGGAGGCAATGTGGTTGTGTCCCTGGGCTAGCAAGGCAGTATCATCGTGTCTTTTATCGTTTGTTTTCGTTCGTAGCCGGACCCTGTTTTATGGGTGAATGTATGAATGTTTAGCATCTAGCGAGTGTAAGCTAACTCTTATACTCTTCTTCTGAAGAAATTTATGCCATTAATCTGTACTTGCGAAATGCTAGATGCGCTTCTATTCCCAGCGAGGCCCACATGCCTTAATTGGGATAGTACCGCATCTTGGTTGTTACAACATATTCTCCAACTTTGAATTCCCGCTTTTGGATTCTTTTGTCATGCCCTCTTTTAACCTTTTATTTAAATAACTTGGCATTTACATAAGCTTGGGTTCTCCATTCATCTAATGAGCTAATATCAAATAACCTCTTTTCACCGGGAAGTTTGAAATCATAGTTGAGTTCTTTAATTGCCCAAAATGCTTTATGTTCTAACTCTAGAGGCAAATGACAAGCTTTCCCATACACCATCTTGTATGGAGACATAACCATAGGATTTCTATATGATGGTCTATAGGCTCAAAGTGCATCATCTAATTTCTCAGACCAATTCTTTCGAGACCTATTGTCAGTCTTTTGTAATATTAATTTTATTCCCAATTGTTGATTTCAACTCGACCACTAGATTGAGGATGATATGGTGGTGCAATTCTATGGTTAACATCATATTTAGAAAGCATTTTACGGAAATCACCATGGATAAAATGAACCACCATCAGTCATTAGATATCTAGGGACTCCAAACCTCGGGGAAATAACTTCTTTAAGCATTTTAATGGAAGTGTTATGATCAACACCACTAGTTGGAATAGCTTCTACCCACTTAAACAACAACCAAAATATGAGTATACCCATTAGAGGAAGGAAAAGGTCCCATATAATCAAAACCCCAAACATCAAATGGTTCAAAAACAAGTGAATAACTCATATGCATTTCCTGACGCTCACCGATATTACCAATTCCTTGACATTCATCACAAGACAAGACAAACTTACATTCATCCTTGAAGAGAGTAGGCCAATAAAAACCAGATTGTGATACCTTATGAGCAGTTCTATCTCCAACATTATGTCCTCCATAGGCTTCAGGGTGACATTTCCATAGGATTTATCCTATTCATTCTCAGGTACACAATGCCAAATAATACCATCTACTCCTTCTTCATAAAGATGTGGGTCATCCCAAAAGTAGTGTCTTAAATCATAGAAGAATTTTATTGTTTTGTTGGCATGTGAAACTAGGTGGAATATATTTAGCAACAATGTAATTAGCATAATCAGCATACCATGGAGTGTTTTGAGAGATATTTATTGCAATGAATTGTTCATCAGGAAAACTATCATCAATAGGTAGTGGGTCATCAAGAATATTTTCTAGCCTAGAAAAGTTATCAGCTATGGGGTTCTCAGCTCCTTTCCTATCAGTGATTTGTAAATCAAATTCTTGAAGCAAGAGAACACACCTAATGAGTCTAGGTTTAGCATCTTTATTTTCCATAAGATATTTAATAGCAGCATGATCGGTGTGAACAATAACTTTGGAATCAATGATATAAGATCTAAATTTATCACAAGCAAACACAACTACTAGGATTTTTTTCATTAGTAGCATAATTTATTTGGGCATTGTCTAGAGTTTTGCTAGCATAATGGATAACATTTAATTTCTTATCAACTCTTTGTCCTAAAACAGCACCAACAACATAACCACTAGCATCACACATAATTTCAAAAGGCTAGTTCCAATCACGTGGTTGAACAATAGGTGTAGTGGTTAAGGCTTTCTTAAGTGTTTCAAAGGCTTCTGCACAATCATCATAAAAAACAAAGGGAATATCCTTTTGTAAAATATTAGTAAGGGGCCTAGAATTTTTAGAAATCTTTAATAAACCTCCTATAGAAACCAGCATCACCAAGGAAACTCCAAATACCTTTAATATCTTTAGGACATGGCATTTTCTCGATTCCATCAACTTTAGCTTGATCCACCTCAATACCGCATTTGGAGATTGTATGCCCCAAGACAATACCTTCATTAACAATAAAGTGGCACTTATCCCAATTCAAGACAAGATTAGTTTGTTCACATATCTGCAAAACTCAATCAAGGTTGCTTAAGAAATCATCGAAAGAAGTTTCGTAAACGAAAAAAATCATCCATGAAAACCTCCACAATCTTTTCACAAAAATTAGAGAATATAGCAGGCATAAATCTTTGAAAGGTAGCACGTGCATTACATAAACCAAAAGGCATACGTCTATAAGCATAGGTTCCAAAAGGACAAGAAAAGGTGGTTTTCTCTTGATCATATTGTGACAAAGGTACTTGAGAGAAACCAGAATATCCATCCAGGAAACAAATGTGTGTGTTCTTATATAATGTTTCTAGCATTTGATCAATGAAAAGCAGAGGGTAATGATCTTTTCTAGTAGGACAGAAGTCATCTTGTGGGGAACCAAGAACTAGAAAACCAGTAGGGTATTTTATTTTCCCACACAAGACTTCAACATCTCGAACAATCGCAAGTGGTGTGATGGTGTCTCTGTTAGCAAGTTGAATAGTAACATAAATGTCCTCTATTAGCAAGTTTAAAGTAACATCAATCCCAAGTGGTGTAATAGTAGCATTAATAGTAACATCAATGCTTTAATATTACTCTTGCCAACCATAGTTGATACCTTAGCATGTTCCATTATCCTAACAGGGAAAGGTGGTTTCTCAATATAGGTAGTAGGCACAACTGGATCAACATTGTAAATGATAGTTTCTTCTTCATCTATGTCGGTTCTTTGATTTGTTCTTTAATAGGGGGTGATATTTAAACCACTTCTCCTTAGGGAGATCAACATGGGTAGCAAATGATTCACAAAAAGATGCTACTATCTTAGAGTCAAGTCAATATTTAGTGCTAAACTGGTGAAAATCATCAGTATTCATAAAATATTTAGCTTTATTTAGTTTCCTAAAATCAATTATCATTATATAGACAATAACAATTCTCTATGGGATAAGCTCATTTTTATCATTAGGAACAACAGTAATACCTCCCTTTTTAGGGACACAATGAACGTGACTTACCCATGTACTATCAGCTATGGGATAGATTATACCTGCTTCCAAAAGATTTAGTATCTCAGTTCTTACCACTTCTTTCATCTTAGGATTCAATCCTTGTTGGTGATCAACAACGGGTTTAGCATCAGGTTCCATATCAATCTTGTGCTGACATAGAGTGGGACTAATGCCCTTAAGATCATCAAGAGTATATCCAATAGCAGCGAGTGCTTCCTTAGAATTTTTAATAATGTTTCTTCTTCATATTATGAAAGGTTAGAACTAATAATAACAGGAAATATCTTTTTCTCATCAAGATAAGCTGTAATGCCCAAGATGCATGCCTATCCTTCTTAAGACACGGGGGTCTCGACAGGGATAGAGGCGCATCTCGTCGTTTCGCAAGTGTGGCAATTCATTGCATACACTTATGAAAAGAGAGTATATGAGTTGGATTACAATCGCCACAAGCTAAATTACAATTAACTCAATTATTCAATCATCATACAGAAGGCAGGGTCTGTCCACGGACGAAATCAAACGAAGAAAAGAAGCAATGAAAAGCGCCTTGCTATCCCACGGATCATGACCAAGGCCACTCTACTCATCGGGATACGTGATGTACATCCTGCCACCATCTTCATCGTACTCCCACTAGAGCTGGGACGCATCATCTAGCACAAACTCATCAAGACCTGCACCTGGATTGTTGTAGTAATCTGTGAGCCACGGAGGACTCAGCAATCATGTAACCCGGGTACCGAAACAATGTAAGCTTATGGGTAGGATGGGGGTAAGTGTTGAGTTGCAGCAGCGCTAAGCATTGTATGGTGGCTAACTTACGAGAACATGAATGGAAATATGTGGTCTACGACAAACGTTCGTGAACTAGCATGATCGGTAAGCGATCCTAACCACATACTTACGACAAACATAACCCCATCGTGTTCTCTCTCGGTTCATGTTCACAAGCAGAGACGATCACGGTTACTCACACAATTGGTGTATTTTATTGGAGTTTACTTCAAGTTAACTATAACTGGGTGTTAAACAAATATCCAAGTTGCCACATAACCGCGGGCATGACTTTCCAAAAAATTTAACCCTGTAGGGGTGCTCCCACTAATCCATCATAAATTAACCACAATCCACGGGAATAACCTCGACCACGGATCTCGTGATCATCCTAGGCAATTACAAAGGAAAACCAACACCCCGAGATAGCCCGAAGAAGATCGGAGTTCCTCATGCAAGCCACTCGAGAAAGGTAAAACAAGTCCAGCAAGACCACCCGACGTGTTGACGAACCCGATAAGAGCCGCGTATCTCGTTCTCAGGACATGACTGAATGAGCGCAGCATACGGTGGCTTGATAGAAATCTCCCGAGTTGCCCTGGGTTGGCCCCGCACATGACTCTAGTTTAGACCAACACTCATGAGGAGCACTAGCCCGGGTTGTTGATTAATTATCCACGGGGTTGCAAAGCCCTATGCAAAATTTTAAGTTGTGTAAGCAAATAGTACCAATGTTGGGTCTTGCCAGACAAGTCTTAATCTCAACCGAATAAACAAGGGGGTCCCCATGACAACCCCGAGCATGTTAGGAGCACAAAATATGGAAACATAACACCGGTAACAAGTACTATGGCGGTAAAAGTGGAACAAAACAAAACATCGAGCAAAAGGCCAAGCCTTCCACCATACCATATATATATGTGCATTAAATTAAATAGCAGAAAATATTGTGATATCTCCAGATATCCATATTATCACATGGAAGCAACCTGCACCTACAACTAAGAACGCTATAAGAGGGGCTGAGCAGCGGTAACTTAGCCAAACAAGGTTTGCTAGGATGTGGAAGGGTTAGAGGCTTATCATGGCAATGTAGGAGGTTTGACATTCAAGTGGTAGGTAGCTCATATGTAACGATAAGAGTGAGACATCTAGCAAAGCAAAAATAGTATCGAGATCTGGGTATGATCATCTTGCTTGTTGGTTCTTTAGAGGGACAAAGAGTTGGGTCCTCGTAGTGGTACTCTCTTGGATCCTCATTCTTAGGTTCAACACTCGCGTCTACCCAAGAGAAACAGAAACAAATAAACAAAAAACCAAGGTGCAATGCACAAACAAGATGATGCATGATTCATTTGAAGTATTTAACATGGCAATCCTAAACTAGTCATGTTTCTCATGCAATAGTTAAGTATTTACAATTATGGATAGAACCTCATGTTAAGTTGTTTGAACATGCATTATCATGGAAAATATGGATGCTTCATGCAAAATCGATGCAAATGCATATGTGTAACGTAAGAAACGGAGTTACGGATCTCACGATACGCTCACGGCAAGGTACAGAGACAAAATACAAGACAATGAGGCCATGGGCTATTCCTTGGCATTCCATGGTAGCCACTGGTTAGGAAAAGAAAAACCAATCACAATAGAGCCAAAGATCAAGCAAAAAAATGGAGCATAGCTCCCACAAGTCACAAAACACTAAACACATAATCTGCCTCAAAGCAGCAACATAGCAACTTTCACAGCAGATATCTAGAGCTACAGGAAGTTTCCAACCACAAACAAAACATGTACAGACTCTATATAACATGATTGTCAAATCATACAACTACACAAACTGGAAAGGAAGCTCACATCACTAAGCATGGAGCTCATAAGATGACATGATGAAACAGATTATAGGGACTTAGTGAAAATCATAGTTTTTTAGAATCTGAGTTAAGCTGATAGCAAGTTGACAGTAGAAATAAAGGATGCTAGAGACCACCTTATGGCATTAAAACTAACAGCATGGTAGAGGAAAACATCTACTTCAAAACACCAGCACTGAGCTTGAGCTAAAACACAACACATCACTTGGTAGCATCCACTTATCATGGCATAAAAATAACAGCAGAATCTTAGACTTAGAAATATTTAGCAAGTGGAAAATAGCAACATTTTGTTAGCTACTTTGGAGCAAGATTCCCACTTACATTCAAGTCTAACATATCAAAAGAAAATACCATGTAATAATATACATGAAATTCTACCACTTACATGTTGACACCAAGTTCATAGCAAGCACGGACTAATTCCATCTGAAGTGACAAAATGGCACTTTGGGACAAAATGACATTTTGTCAAACTTGCTCAAAAACCAATAGCACCAATGGATTCCTAAGATTTTTCTACCCCAAAATCATATCTCATACTCATATCTTTGCATGGAGCAACAAGGCACAACACTAGCTAGAAAATCATCCTACATTCCCATAAGTGAAAACTTACTAAAAATGACCATGTTCATATAAGCACATAACCAGATTTGGAATTATACCAGAAATAGTAATATATATTTATATCACAATAAATGCCCACAAAAATAAAGAACACAAGAATTAGGAGGGGGACCCACGTGGCATACTCACTAGGGTCCCCTAGTGGATGACAAGTGGGGCCAGGGCTCCTTGTCATACACACATACACAACTGGATCAGTCCAGCCACACCAGATCCACACACATACACACCACACGCAGGCACACACACTCACATACACTCGACCACACCAGATCCTGTGCACACAAGATCCACAACACCACACACACACAAGCCAATCGAAAAACAGAAGGGGGGGGGGGCAAGGGGGGTCGAACCCACGACCTCACGGTCGTCGCCCTAACGCGCTACCACTGCGCCACGACGCGACTACTGACCAAGGGGAGGGCTTACTGCTCTACTACTAACACACAGGAGATCACTGACGAAACTGAATTCAAAAGACAGCGGCGATAGAGGCATGGCGGCGACGATCTCGCCGGAGGCTCCGATAACCAAACGAGCGGCGAAAGCTCCCACTGGATACCCTGCTCCTGCCCGCACACACACACACTAGAGCAACCACCCGGGGTGGATGAAAATGACGCCGACTACGATGAAAGAGCGGTGACGGCGATGGCCTACGACACGCTATGCACGACGGCACCACATGGAAGGAAACGGACAAAACAGAGCGAAAACGGAGCCCTGCGGGAAGCAGGAACTCGCACGCCACGCACACGAGCATGGGATCGATGGAGCACTCGTCGGCGATGAGGTCCGACGGCGGCAAAATGCTCTACATGCGGACACACACTACACGAGGCTAGAGGGCTCAGGATCTAGCGAGGATGGACGAGGGGCTCACCGAGATGCGCTTGCGCAACCACTTGAGCTCGAGGGAGATCGACGGCAGCGAATTGCTGCGGCGGAGGAGCTCGGTCGGAGGGGAAGAAGATGAAGCAAAGGTGCGGCCTTGGCATCCCACGAGGATGCAGAGGACGTTGGGGAAGGAGATGATGCTGGCGAAGCGATCTCGTGTCTGCCTCCCGAGGGTCTCGCCGGAGAAGCTCCCGCGGCGATGAGCTCCTCTCCGAAACCTCTATGAACTTCTCTGAATCTCACCCTACCCGAGACGAAGGAGGAGGAGAGGTGGAGGGCGGTGGCACGAGGAGGGAGAGGGAACCCTAGGGGGGCGACACGGACGCCGAGGGGGCTAAATAGGCACGGGATGACAGCGTCTCGACGTCTGAAGTTCACGATGGCACATGCTTCACTCTGCTTCACTCTGAACTTGACGAAAAGGATGGCAACGGGGCAGGTCACCGCTAGAAGCTGGGTTGGGCCGCGCTAAGGTGGAAGGCCCACTAGCAGTCTCTCTCGCAGGAAAACAACAGAGTTTACTTTTAAAAATATCAGAAACACAAGAAAAAACTCAGAGAGAAAGAAAAGGACTTTTGCTAAAACAAAGATACTTTGACACAGAAGGAAATATGCCCCATTTAATAAAAATACAAAGAAGAATTTTGAGCAAGTAAATTAAATACTTTTTAAATAAACAGTCCTTGTTCATTGCAAATACCCAAGAGCCCAAAGCCCAAACACCAAATGGAGCAACACACATAAACTTAAAATAATATACCCTACACCATGAACATTTTAACAGATTTATTTTGCAAGTTAATTCCGTTGAGGAAAAAACAAGAGGAATAAGAGGTTTAGGTAGTATTGGAAAATAAGGGAGAGGGAGGGAGTTGTTGCCCACACATGCACACATCCACTAACAACATCACAACAAGGTCACATGGAAGCACACCACACTAATATATTATGCATGACATGATGCATGATGCATGAGACAAAGATGAAATGGCAAAGAAGCAACTCAATTCATTCAACACATGACACAAGGTTCACTTAGGTTACAAGACCCCAAATGGCAAAGACAACACTTGGGCTGTCACATAAGCATACTTCAAAGTGTCACGCAATTGTTTTAATTCAAACACAGGATCACCTTTAGGTGGAGGAGGACCTCCTAGAGTTTCAGTTGGAAAATTGTGTTTTAGTAGAGGTTGTTGTTCAAAGAATTTTTTATCTATTTCATTTCTTTCACGCAAGTGCATATCATTTTCATGGTCTAGCAAATATTGTTCTAATGGATCCATAGGAGGAACGAAAATAGAAGCAAGACCAATTATTTCATCCTTACTAGATAATTCTTTGTCATGAGGTTGTCTACTAAACTTGTAAAAGGTAAACTCATGAGACACATCACCAAACTTAACACTGATGGTTTCTTTTTGACAATCTATCTTAGCATTAACAGTGTTCAAGAAAGGTATAACAAAGATAATTGGACAGAAGTCATCATGTGGGGAACCAAAAACTAGAAAACCAGTATGGTATTTTATTTTTCCACACAAGACTTCAACATCTCGAACAATCGCAAGTTGTGTGATGGTGCCTCTGTTAGCAAGTTTAATAGTAACATCAATGTCCTCTATTAGCAAGTTTAATAGTAACATCAATCCCAAGTGGTGTAATAGTAACATTAATAGTAACATCAATGCTTTAATATTACTCTTGCCAACCATAGTTGTTACCTTAGCATGTTCCATTATCCTAACAGGGAAAGGTGGTTTCTCAATATAGGTAGTAGGCACAACTGGATCAACATTGTAAATAATAGTTTCTTCTTTAGCTATGTCGGTTCTTTGATTTGTTCTTTAATAGGGGGGTGATGTTTAAACCACTTCTCCTTAGGGAGATCAACATGGGTAGCAAATGATTCACAAAAAGATGCTACTATCTCAGAGTCAAGTCAATATTTAGTGCTAAACTTGTGAAAAGCATCAATATTCATAAAATATTTAACACAATCAAACTCAATCTTAATACCTGACTCATTACCTTTGTTGACTTCCCAATATATAGAGTTGTGTCTAATTCTTTCTAAGAGATCCCACTTGAACTCAATAGTCTTCTTCATAAAATATCTAGTACAAGAAGTATCGAGCATGGATCGATCATTATGAGAAAGCCGAGCATAAAAAAATTGAATAATAATTTCTCTGGGGCATGAATATAACATTGACTTAAGCCTCCCCCAAGCTAGAGTGAGTCTTTATCCTTCACTAGGCCAAATATTATATATATAATTCCAATCACGATGATCTAGATGCATAGGATAAAACGTTTGGTGGAATTCCAATTTCAATCGATTCTAGTTCCATGACCGAATATCATCACATAGCCTATACCATGTAAATGATTTTCCCTTAAATAATAAAGGGAAAACCTTATTCCTAACTTCATCTCCGGATAAAGCTAGCAAGCTTAAATAATCCACAAATTTCATCCAAATGTATTAGGTGCATATTCGGATGTTCAGTTCCGTCTCCTGCATAAGGATTAGCTAGCAGTTGTTCTATAACACCCAAAGGAATTTCATAACCAATATTTTAAGTAGGTGCAGTAGGTTGAGGGGCAACTAATTATGGTTCCGGTAGAGGTGAAGATACCCTGAACAAACCCCTCAAAGGATTGTTCTCCATAGTAACAAGTGACAATAAATTTCAGCATGTAGTATAAGTTTTTCTTTAGCGTTTTCCACTTACCAAGAGCGCTTCAGTACCCGGCAACATCGCCAAAAAAGATTCTGGTTGAGCACAAGTGTAGGGGGTCATTTGTAGTCCTTTTGATAAGTAAGAGTGTCAAACCCAACGAGGAGCAGAAGGAAATGACAAGCGGTTTTCAGCAAGGTAATTTCTGCAAGAACTAAAACTGTAGGTAATAGGTTGTTTGATAGCAAGATAATTGGTAATGAGCATGTAAAGGTAACGGTAAATAAAGTGCAGCAAGGTAGCCCAATCCTTTTGTGACAAGGGACAGGCCAAAATGGTCTCTTATAGTAAGCAAAGTGTTCTTGAGGGTACACTGAAATTTCATCTAGCCATAGAAGCATCCGCAACTACGAGAAATGTCTTAAGATAAAATCTAACCATAGCATTAAACATGTGGATCCAAATCAGCCCCTTACAAAGTAGCGCATAAACTAGGGTTTAAGCTACGGTCACTCTATCAATCCATCATCTAATAACTACTCGACAATACATTCCCTTAGGCCCAAGGATGGTGAAGTGTCATGTCGTCGATGTTCACATGACACCACTAAGGGAATCATAGCATACATACCATCAAAATATCGAACACATATCAAATTCACATGATTACTTGCAACATGACTTATCCTATGACCTCAAGAACAAAGGTAACTACTCACAAATAATATGAATGCTCAAGATCCGAGGGGTATTGACTAGCAAAATGGATCTGAATATATATCTTCCACCAAATAAACCATATAGTAATCAACTACACAAGGTAATCAACACTAGTAGTCACCCACATGTACCAATCTAAGGTTCCGGTACAAATATTGAACACAAGCTAAGAACTAGGGTTTGAGAGGATATGGTGTTTTTGAATATGTTGATGAAGAATGGCCTCCCAAAGATGAGAGTGTTGTTGGTGATGACGATGGCTTCAATTTCCCCCTCCGGGAGGGAAGTTCCCCCGACAGAATTGCTCCGCGGGAGGGCAAAAGTGCTCCTGTCCAAGTTCCGTCTCAAGATGACAGCGTTCCATCCCGAAAGTCCTCTCCTTATTTTTTTACTAGGTCAAAGCACCTTATATACCATAAGATGGGCTCCGAAGGTGGGCCATGCTGAGGACAACCCACCAGGGCGCGCCTGGGGGCCTGGGGCGCCCTGGTGTCTTGTGCTCACCAAGATGGCCCCATTCGGTAGTTATTTACTCCAATATTTCTTATATATTCCATAAAAAAAATCCTCGTGAAGTTTCAGCTCATTTGAAGATGTACAAAATAGGTATCCCTGGTATGCTGTTTTCAGGTCTAGAATTGCAACTGCCGGTATTCTCCCTCTTTGTGCAAACCTTAAAAATTATAAGAGAAAAGGCATTAGAATTACTCCACAAAGCATTATTATTCATAAAAACATTGTAAAACAGTAGGAAATCATGATGCAAAATGGACGTATCAGCACGCATAGTCGTCCAGTGAGGTGTTTGTCCTCCTCGGGATCAGGAGGCAACGATGACAAACCTTGATGATGTTGGCGATGCAGGCGAGACGCTAGGATTCGGCAGGGCATAGATCTGGACAGGATTCCTTGAATCCGTCCATTCTCAACTGGATCCGACCACTAGACGATGGGGGCAAGGTGGAGCTCAAGCATGGCAGCCATGTCTCCTATTGTTAGAACAGAGAGAGGGAGAAATGAAAAGAGAGCAGGCGAGTGAGGTGGAAGGGAAGGTAGGAGGATAAGGAGAGGAAGAACGGGGCGGTCCTTGTCTAACATGCTCACTAGCATCGACTTTGGTTGCATCTGCTTGCGGTGGTGGTTGTAGCGACGAGAGGAGGCGAGCTCGGGGTTGGACTGCGAGAGCATAGGTGAAGTCGAGGCAAGCAGGAGGAGCATGGGGACGCGAGATCTAGGTGACGTGCAGCTCGTGGTGTAGAGCTGCCTTCTCATGCATTGGCTATTGTTGCAGGCGGCTGGGGCCTTGGGCTCGAGGTGGGGACGCCCGAGCATTGTGGTGAGCGGCTACTGGTCATGTCACAAGAGAAGGTCCTCTTCTCATTATCGGGCATGCAAGGTGGAGTGGATCAATGGGATGGATGGGCCAGGGAAGATCGGGCACTGCTCTGGTTTGTGGGTGGTTGAAGGCGAGGTGGATGGGGGCTGGATTCCGACGAATATGTGGCTGGTGGTGACGAAGGAGGGACTAAGTTCCTTGATTTTAGGGTTGGAGATAATTGACTAGGGTTTACACTGCTATTTATAGCAAGTGTCAATAAGAGGGGTTATCTAGAGTTGTTTAATCATGATTGTGCGGCTTCGGGGTTTGGGAAAGTTTCGGACAAGGTTGCAGGGGGGTCAGCGCACTATGCAGAGAGGCTAGGGGAGATAAGAGGAAAGAGGGCAGCCCGATATCAAGTTTTTATATACCGAAAACGTCTATGATTTGACCGACCATAGTGCCAATATAGGTTTAACAGTAGGGGTATCAAACTAACCCCGAATGAGATGACATTTTGCAGGCGGTCTACCTACGATATATAAAGATCACACACCAACTTTCACCCCCATTCTAAGGACATTTGATTACCACCTGTAAAATAATATTTTACAGATGTTGCGGTCATGAGTGTGTGTGTTTGGTCTTGAAACGGTCAATGGCGACAACGAGAGTCCCGTCAACTATGTACAAATGCAAGTTTTGAAAAAATGACGACAACAGATTGACGATGCAATGTGAATGATGCGATATTGAATGCGGCAAACAATTAAACCACAAGGTAATAATTAAATACAAGGAAGGCTGAAGCATCGGTCTTGGGCTGTTACATGCCCCCAAAGAGGAGGAGACAATGATGGGTCGAATAGCTTGACTGATGGGAAGATGATACAGCTCAAACATATCTGTAATGTTTGAATTTTCCATGCTATTAGTTGCTTTTAGGCATTTACTTCCTGATTTATATTATTTTTGAGAACTAACCTATTTACCCAGTGCTAAGTGCGTGTTGCTGTTTTCTGCATGTTTTTGGTTTTTCAGGAATAATATACCAAACAAAGTCCAAATACCCTGAAACGTTTTGATGATTTTTTCTGGACAAAATAAGGACCTAGAAGCTTCAGAGGAGGACCGGAGGGCACACGAGGTGCCCCCAAGCCATTAGGGTGCGCCCAGAGGGGTGGCTGCACCCTGATAGCTTGGGGCGACCTCCCCGACCCTCTGGCATCATTCTTTGGCCTATAAATTGTCTAATATCTGGAAAACCCTAGAGAGCCTCCTGAAACACTTTTTCTACCGCCACAAGTCTCTATTCCGCCGTGTGCCCATCTAGAGCCCTATTCGGGTGCCCTACCGGAGGGGGAATCCATCATGGAGGGCCTCTATATCAACCTTGATTCTCCCATGGTGATGTGTGAGCAGTTCACCATAGACCTATGGGTCAATAGTTAGTACCTATATGGCTATCTCTCTGTCTATGATCTTCAATACAAAGTTCATTGCATCTTCGTGATGATCTATTCGATGTAATATTCTTGTGCGGTGCTTTTGTTTGATCCGCTAAATTGTGGCTTTATGTTTAGATTATTCATGAGATTATATTGAGTACCTTGCTGGCCTTTCATATATATATATATATCTATCTATATAAATATATATATATATATATATGTGTGTGTGTGTGTGTGTGTGTGACTATGATAGCTTAGTAGTTCTCTCCAATCTATCGATGTAGTTTGGCCAACTAGATTGATTTATCTTCAACAGGAGAGGTGCGTTGTAGTGGGTTCAATCTTGCGGTGCTCAATCCCTGTGATAGAAAGGGACATGACACATATTGTATTGCTTCCACTAAGGGTAAAACAATGGGGTTAATTCATATTAATTGGATTTACTTTGTTTACGACATATCATTGTTCTCCAAGCATTACTCTATTTCACTTAATACTCTAGATGCATGCTGGATAGCGGTCGATGGGTGGAGTAATAGTAGTAGATGCACACAAGAGTCGGTTTACTTCCTTACAGATGTGATGCATATGTGTAATGATCATTGCCATGAATAAATATTGCATAACCACACTCTTTTTTATCAATTGCCCAACAGTAATTTGTATATCCATCATATGCCTTCTTCAAGAGAGAAGCCTCTAGCAAAAATTATGGCCCCCAGGTCTATTCAAAAATATATTTACAAATGCTCTGGATACCTTGCTGCCAATATTTACTTTTTATTTTCTATTTATCAAACTATCATCTACACTACTCATTGCTTGCAAGTAACGAGTTCAAGGGGATTGACAACCCTCTTGCCCGTGTTCAGAGCAAGTGTGTGCTCTTTTGTGTGTAGGCGTTGAAGGCGGGAAATTATGTGGTCCTCCTATTGGTTCGATAACCTTGGTTCTCACCGAGGGAAATACTTATCTATATTGTGCTGCACCATCCCCTCCTCTTTGGGGAAAAACCTAACACAAGTATCGTGAAGGATTTCTAGCGCCGTTCCCGGGGAGTATTGATATGTCTAAAACGTATCTACTTTTCCAAACATGTTTGCTCTGGTATTTGTTTGTAATTTGCATGATTCGAATGAACTAACCAGGATAGACACTGTTTCAACTAGAATTATCGTGGTGTTATTTTTGTTTTGAAATAAAAGTTCTCAAAATCGGACGAAACTTTTTGTGAATTATTTGTGTATATATGAAGATTTATGGAGCAAAGAACTACGAGAGGGGGGATGCCTATGGGCCACAAGCCAACAGGGTGCGCCCATCCACTTGGACAGGCCCTGGTAGCTTGTGAGGCCCATGTGGCTCCCCCGGCCCTAATTCCATTCCTATAAATTCACATCTTGAGAGAAAAGATAGGGGAGAAGATTTCATCACATTTTATGAGACGGAGCCACCACCACCTCCTGTCCTTCCTTAGGAGGGCTGATCTGGAGTCCCTTTGGGGCTCCAGGGAGGGTCATTCGTCGATGTCGTCATCACCAACCCTTCTTGATCAACACCGCCATGATTCTCACCACCGGGAGTGAGTAATTCCTTTGTAGGCTTGCTATATGGTGATGGGATTTGATGAGATTGATCATGTAATCAAGTTAATTTGATAGCGCTTGATCCCTAGTACCACTATGTTCTGAGATTGATGTTGCTATGACTTTGATATGCTTAATTCTTGTCACTAGGCCCTGAGTGCCATTATGTCAGATATGAACCTACTAATTTCTCATAAATATAAGAGTGATTTGGATCCTATCTTGCATGTTTTATGCACCTATTACGTGTCTTCATCCGCATACCCAAGGTGACAATAATTGGGATTATTACCGATGATCGCCTTAGTTTGAGGAGTTCATGTATTCACCATGTGTTAATGCTTTGTTCCGGTTCTCTAAAAGGAGGCCTTAATTTCCCTTAGTTTCCAATAGGATGCCACGGGAGGGTAGGACAAAAGATGGCATACAAGTTCTTATCGCAAGTATGTATGACTATATACGAAATACATGCCTGCATTATATTGATGAATTGGAGCTAGTTCTGTGTCGCTCTAGAGTGTAACTGTTTCATGATTGATGTCTTATAAATCATTATCCATCACCAATCCACATGCCTATGCTTTACATATACTGAATCTTGCTAAGTTATTACTACTGCTGCTACTGTTACAACTACTACAAAATTGCCGTAGTCACCATTAGTGTCACTACTACTATTTTGATGTGCTACTAAAATCTTTGTTGCAGAGAGATATCCCAGGTGTGCTAAGGCCAACAAAATTGTTTGGCCCCCCTTGTGTCGAATCCATAAATTAAGGTGTAATAATACCTGCAAAGACTGTTGCGATCCCCTACACTTGTGGGTTATCAAGACTATTTTCTGGCGCTGTTGCTGGGGAGCATAGCTATATTTATTGTGTTCACTTGAGGATATTCAATTGCTAGTACAAAGAATCTGAAAGATACTCGAACCAGTATCCTTCACTCTCGTATGAGAGGACGTAAGGAACTACCATCTATCTCTGATTTTGATTCACCTAGTATTTTGAATCAACCTATAACACTACCGCCTGTTGCTCGTTCTGATATGTTGCATGTACTTGATTATGCTACTTCTGAAACTAAATATGATACTACTCCTATGCTTGATGAAATTGAAATGGTGTCACTGAATGAATTACTTTATTCTCATATTGCTAAAGCTAGAGAACATGAAAATGCTGAAAGTGATGAAGATTTTGAATCCCAATGGATATGAATTTCCTGATGTACCCGAGGGTTATGTTCTGGATGGATAGATAGATAGAGATTTTGTTGCTTGTAATTATAGAGATGATTTGAAGAAACGACGATGCAAACTAGAAGAAAATTTATGATGAAGAAAATGAAACGTGATCCTAAATTTGCTACTTCTCCTATATTTGTTACTGATAAGGATTATGAATTCTCTATTGATCCTAAGTTAATCCCTATAGTTGAATCTGATCCTTTCCATGGTTTTGAACCTAAAACTGTTGTTGGACATCTCACTAAATTGAATGATATTGCTGCCTTGTTTACTAGTGAGAAAAAGACGTGCTACTATTATATCCATAAACCTTTTCCTTTGTCACTAAAAGCCGAGACTAAGGAATGGTTCCTCAACTCTTTCTGCTAGTTGTGTGCGTAGCCCACAGGATATGATATATTACTTCTCTGAAAAATATTTTCCTGCTCATAAGAAACAAGCCGTGTATAGGAAATATTTAACTTTGTGCAAATTGAAGAAGAGAGTTTCCCTCAATATTTGGGGAGGCTTCTCTAGCTACTAAGAGCTTTACCTGATCATTTTCTTAACAAAAATCAAATACTTGATATCTTTCATAATGGAATAACAAATGCTTCTAGGGACTACCTAGATAGTTGTGTTGGTTATGTTTTTTGGGGAAGAACTGTTGAACAAGCTAAGAAATTATTGAATAACACATTGCAAAATGATGATAATTGGACACTTCGGGAGCCATCGTCAGAACCTATTCAAAATAGGAGAGGTATTACATTCCTTAGTCCTGAAGATATGCAAAAAGCCAGATGAACTATGAAGGAAAGGGTATTAAATCCGAAGATGCCAATAAATTACCACCTATTGAAGAAATACATGGACTTGACACCTTGACACATGTAGTAGAGGTAAATTCTCTTCGTGCCTTTAATGAAAATTATATACCTTATGCTAAGACTCCTAGCTAGTGCATGAATCAATTTGATAATTACATTGTTAAGAAAGAACATTTCAACAACAATGCCAAAGAACAATTAGGATGTAACGCTATGATGATAGATCGCTTGAGTGACTTGATGTTTAGAATTGCTAATGATGTTAAGGGTGCAGGTAAAAATGATTCCATGGTTCACACCCAACTAGACCAAGTTGCTAAGTCACAAAAAAGATTTGCTTGCTGAAATAAATGATGATATGAATGACCATGTTGTTATAGTAATGACTAGAGGAGGAAGAATGACTCAGGAACCTCTATTTACTGAAGGTCATCCTAAGATAATTAATGATAATGCACCTAGTCCATCTAAGAACAAAAAGAAAAAGAAAGATGATAGGACTTTGCATACGTCTAATGAAACTGTATAGAAAACCCCGTTGAGAATCGTAATGATGTTTTATATCTGATATTGAGAATCATAATGATGTTTCTATATCTAATGTTGAGACACAACCTGGTAGTGAACATTCACCTACTGATAATGATAATGTTCACGTAGATGCTCAACCATATGGTAATAACTAACCTGATAATTATGTGGAAAGAGAACCTACTGATGATCTCAATAACCCGCATCCAACAAATAAACAATATGAGAAGAAAGACTTCGTCACTAGGAAACATGGTAAAGAAAGAGAGCCATGGGTTCAAAAAACCATGGCATTCCCTCATAAGCCTTCAGAGAGTAAGGATGAGGAAGAGTTTGAACGCTTTGCTGAAATGATTAGACATGACTTTTTGCGCACTCGCTTGACTGATATTTTATAGATGCCTCCATATGCTAAGTATATGAAGGATATTACTACCAACGAAATAAAAATACCTAAAACTAAAATTGCTACAATGCTTGCTAATTATTCTTTTGATGGTGGAGTGCCTAAGAAGTTGTGATATCCTGGTATACCCACAATACCTTGCTCAATTAAACGAAGTTATGTTAAAATTGCTTTATGTGATTTAGGAGCGGTGTTAGTGTTATGCCTTTCTCTCTATATAAATGACATGATTTGAATAAGCTTACACCTACAGAGATATATTTGCAAATGGTTGATAGATCTACTGCTATCCCTATTGGAATTTGTGAGGATGTTCCTGTTGTGGTTGCAAATGTTACTATCTTAACAGAGTTTGTTATTCTTGAGATGCCCGGCGAAGATAGCATGTCAATTATCCTTGGTAGACCCTTTTTAAATACTGCAGGGGCTGTTATTGATTGCAACGAAAGCAAGGTCACATTTCACATCAATGGCAAACAACACACCGTGCATTTTTTGAAGAAGCAAACTTTGGTTCATAATATTAATGTGATTAAGACAAGTGCAACAATAATTATTGGAAGCTTTCAATTTACTCTTCTGACTAACAAGAATAAATATGATATTCTTATTGTAGGGATATGCAAATCCCCATTGAGGTAACTTAGTGTTATATAAAAATTCTTTGGTTTCATGTCAATTGGAAACGGTTATTAATAAGACTTGATCCACCTTATTAAGGGATCCTTTTTTGAAGACATGAGGTTGATGAATTTAGTAAGAACAACCTTTTGTACCATTAGTTTACCCTCTGTTATTTTCCACCAAATAAAATAAAATGCCATGATTATCCTGTTTTCTGCATTTGTCGTGCAATAAAAAATGACCCAAAAATAAAAAGTCCCATATTGCCACAAAATTTTAACATGATTTTTTCTGGAATATCTAAGAATTTTTGGTGCTAAAACACATTAGGAGGGTGCACCTGCGAGCCACGAGCCAACAACACACGCCCACACCCTCGGCGTGCCCTGATAGCTTGTGGGTCCCACCGGGCCCCCTATCTTATCCCTTCAGCCCATGTCATCCCTTACCTCCAGCAAAAATTCATTCTCTCTCTCTCTCTCTCTCTCTCTCGTGTTCTTGCTCCTCAAACTGAGATTTCCGATCTCTTTGCTCGGAACTCCATTTCCGAAACTGTTTTGAGGAATTGCTCCTTGGTATGTCACTCTCACATTACTCCAATTAGTTTTGCTTTAGTGGTATATATTTTTCTTCACTTGGTGCTACTGAAAATGAGTTTGCATGGTGAATTCTTTGAGTTCCAAGTAGTATGAATGCTTGATATGGACTCTAGGCATCTATATGAGTAGTTGCAACCTATCTTGCAAAGTTTTATTGACATGATTTTTTGATCCAAAAGTTCAGATGTTTTTCATAGGAAGATGTGTTTCTTTAGGAGGAGTTCTTATAGGAGAGGTACTACCGGTGAGTCATCGAACATGAGCTTTGTGCGATAGACATATGCTGAACCAAGAGCAAGCTTGACCATCATGGCTGATGCCAAATCATGCCATTGGCCAAGTGATGAGTTCATGAGAGGTGCATGTATTAAAGAGGAGTTTTATCAATACATTTATAATACTGGCCTCACCGCTTCCTCACAGATAAGTGCACCCAACATTATGAGCTTACACGTTCATTTACACAAATGTTTCAGTATCATCCCCATACTTCTAGACTGTTGTTTAATCTTTATGATAATACTTTCAGTATGACTCTAGATGAATTTTGTGATGCATGCAAACTTCCATTTTGGGGCTCACTCGAAAAACCATTAAAAATTGATTATTATTTGTTCCTTGAAAGCATTTGGGCATGATAGGATAGAAGAGTGATGTAGGATATAATAAAGAGTATTCAATTCCCATCTATTCCTTACTTTGCATTATTTAATGGGTAATGCCTTGTGGGTAAGCAAGATTGTAGTGCACTGTGTGCCCCTAACCTAAGCATCATTTACACTGTGATAACCGGTATTAAGAAATATAACCTTGGGCAAATGTTGCACAAAGGCTACACCTTAACGCATGTATTGGTGACTTGTATGGAGGAATTTATGCTTCCCGCACAACTACAAAATTAGGAGTACTCCCTCAGTTTAATGACCCTAAGCTGCCTGAAAGATATTTAGATTTTGAATCCATGAGACATCATGATTTTGTTAAGAACGGTGCATGGGGCTACGATTATAACTTAATATTTAATAAATATAACCCCATCTAAGTTACCTTTCCTGTGCCTACTCTCTTTGACTTTCAGAACAAACGGAGATATTACGTTCATGATGGAGAAGCGCATGAGCACAATGTAGGCCATGTTTGTTTGGGCTTGAGCTTTAGCTTATGTAGCTTACATGCCCTGTTTGTTTGGGATATGGATGAATGAGAAGCAGCTGGAGCTGGTAGAAGCTAAGAAGCTGGCTGGAGCTGGTAGAAGCAGAGAAGCCCAAAAAGCCTATTTGGTAACTTTTTTAGGACGGCTGGTGAGGTTGTAGCTGGTGGTGAAAGTCTGTAATGCCCTTGGATGCCGAAGATGTTATTTAAACGCTGATTTGACATGGTTTATCTGATTATAATGTATATTATATCAAATAATATACTAATACTATATATATCAAACCATCATTTTGGTTGTAAAATACATGGTTATGGTGAAATACAATCCTACCCTCTCGCCACAAATACATAGTTCAACAATTAAACAAGAAAATACATAGTTCAAATAGTTCAAAAATTAAGCAAGAAACACAATATGATAGACTACGTCTTCCTTTCGTCAAATAATCTCTTGAGCCAATTGAGTCTCACTTCATTTGACGCGATTGCATAAAAGAAACAACGGTACATTTTTCGAGAGTACATCAACATTTGTTTCCCCAACCATGATCACAAGATCGTTTACGTCCACGGGAGGTCCTTTGCGAAAAGCTTTACTTGCCATGACAAGTACGAAAGTTTTATCTTGTGTGTAGGTTCACATGGCAAGTAAAGCTTTTCGCAAAGGACCTCCCGCGGACATAAAAAATCTTGTGATCATGGTTGGGGAAACAAATTTTAATGTACTTTTGAACAATGTATCGCTGTTTCTTTTATGCAATCGAGTCAAATGAAGTGAGACTCAATTGGCTCAAGACACTATTTGACGAAAGGAAGACGTAGTCTATCATATTGTTTAGCTATGTAGTTTCTTGCTTAATTTTTGAACTATTTGAACTATGTATTTTCTTGTTTAATTATTGAACTATGTACTTGTGGAGAGAGAGTAGGATTGGATTTCACCATTACCATGTATTTTACAACTGAAATGATGTTTGATGTATATATTATTAGTACTATATTGTTATGATGTGTCCAAGGTATTGGCATATGTGAAATATACCAAATTCATTGAAACACACTGTCTATAATTAATTCGCAACAAAACAACTATTTTTGGGGCTAAATTAGATGCTAAACAAATTATTTGAGATAATATACAGCATAATCACATAAACCATGTCAAATCAGCGTTTAAATAACATCTTCAGCATCCAAGGGCATTACAGACTTTCACCACCAGCTACAACCTCACCAGCCATCCTAAAAAAGTTACCAAATAGGCTTTTTGGGCTTCTTTGCTTCTACCAGCTCTAGCCAGCTTCCCAGCTTCTACTAGCTCCAACTGCTTCTCATTCAGCCACAGCCCAAACAAACAGGGTCATAGTAGTGGAAATTGCTCGTTTGGCTGAGGAGGCAGCACAGAATGCCGCCGTGAGCTATCACTTTGATTATTACCCAACCTAGCCGTGATGAGCACCAAGCTAGGCAAACACATAAGCTTAGGGGCATACGTATTTCCCACCGACAGTACATTCATCTTCACACAGTTCTTATAAATTGTCGGTCTTCATGCTCTTTCATTGTATATCCATGTTCGTTTTTATTTTTTCGCTTTCTTCTTGTGTGTTTGAAACACTTTGAAAACCCAAAAATATTTCTCGCTTCTTTTTAAGTTTTCTTTCTAGTTTAATTAGTGTGCAACATTAAAAGAAAACCCAAAAATATCCCCTTTGCATGTTGGGAGCTTTCCTATGTAAATATCTTTTTCTCGTATTTATTTTTCCTAGTTTATTTGCTTCCTTTGAAAAAATAAAAACTCCAAATATATTTCAGTATGTTTTGATGAATTTCTTTTCTTTTTGTTGAGTCACTAAAAGGAGAAGACCACAATGAAAATGTTGAGTGGCTCTCATATGCATTATTGTTGATCTAACAGAGAGCCAATATTACCATGTCTTCTCCTTTGTATAAAACCACCTTGCAGATTCTAGCTTAGTCCATGACACTCTTGCACTATTATAATTATCACATCATTTGGTCGTGCAAGTGAAAGGCAATAATGACGATATTTGATGGAGTTATCGTGGTAAAGGAAGCCGGTATGAACTCTTCTTGTTTTCCATTTTTGTAAATATTTTTAGCTCATTCGATCTTGATTTAGTATATCACGAGTAAGCATGTTTAGGATGATAATTAGAGATTATGGTTTCTCATGCCATGCTTAAATAGCTAGCAGTCGATAGTGATTTATCTTGTGTGTCAACATGCATTAAAATGGTTATGATGTGGTATTGTAGTATGGTATTTCCCTCTCAGTAATTCGAGCGGCTTGACTTGGCCCATGTGCAAACATGTAGTTGATTAAAAACCAACACAACCTTCATGATGTTTAAATTCAAAATGTTTATATCCTACTCATGCTAATGTCCAATGTTAATTTATTCGCAATGCATGATTATGACCCTTTTTGCTCTATAGCTGGTCGCTTCCCAATCTATTGCTAGCGTTCACCTGTACTAAGTGGGAATGTTGCTTGTGCATCCAATATCCTTAAACCCAAAATTGTTCCACAAGAGTCTACAATACCTACTTATATGCGGCATTACCCTAGCGTTCCATGTAAATTCACATGTACCACCTCTTACAATCAAATAAACATCTGTTTTGTGCACTCGTACCGCTCATGGAGCGAAGGGGCGGTCGGTATCTTCCATGCAAAGTGGGGTATTTTCAAGACAGTCGTTTATTCACCATCATTGCATGAGAGAAGTTGGTAAAAAACATGCCTAGTCCCGCAAAATCAAAATTAATTAAACAAAACTCTTTGGGACAGTTGATATGTTGACAGGGGTCGGATTTCGGGCTTCGCAAAACCCTCAAGATTCTAACATAGGGGCGTGCTAAGATCCCCTGCAGCCTCGCCCTTCCTAGCTCGCTACTTGATGGTTACTACGACAAGATCGCACGATGACGAGGAAGAAGATGAACATGACAGTTTACCCTGGTTCGGGCCACTGTCAAGCGTAATACCCTACTCTTGCTTTAGTGGATTGCCTCTCGGGGTGTGGGGTGGGGTGTGGTGGATGAACTAGTACAGTGGGGACGAGCCTCGCGAGGACACGCAAGTGGTGTTCTTGGTCCTCTATCTTGTCGTGGATCATCGAGTGGCTAAGTGGTGGCTTGGATCCCCTCTACGGTGTGGCCTAGACTCTATATATAGAGGTGGCCCGAGTCCTCTTCCCTTATCACAATGGAAGGAAGGGATCCCACAACGGCCAAATTTGAAGGGGGACATGAGTACATCCGCCCCTGTCCAAAGGCGGTCTTCACCTGCAAAGTGGCTGTCGATGATGCAGTGGTGGGCTCGGCGATGACATCCGCCCTGCGGGGCTCATGGTCGTGGTATTATTGCATTGGAATGGAAACCTTTGGGCGGCGCTTTGGGAACCCGCCTATATCCTTGCTCCCTTTGCACCAAAGGGGAAATTGCACCGCCTGGCGCACTAGCGCCCGCTTGTCCTTCCTTGCGTCACCTTTGACTCCTAAGGCCAGGCTCTGCATAGAGATATCTGCCACTCAGGAGGGGGCCTGAGGAGGCCCATCCTTGCTGGTCTTAGTGTCATTCTTCCTCGCGAGCTCAGGGTCCTCGCGATGGCCTTGTCTTGAGTAGAACTGCGCCAGGACATGCTTGGCTATCATGGTGGGCCATGTCATGGGCCGCAAGCAGGCAAGGCTGGGTAGCCCCGTTCCTAGAACACCAAAAAAAGCCCCCGGGCCCAAGGCACACTCGAGCTGGCTTCTAGGCGAAGCCGTCGAAGGTGGCTCGAAGCATCGCGAGCTTCAACCGCCTGCGGGCCAGGCTTTACACGCGTCGAGTGCCTGGCGGCGATGCCCCCGCTCCCCAAAGGCGCTAGCAACTGCCCCAAGTCAAACCGATGTGACGCCTGCGCGTAGCACCGGCCATCATTACCCTTCCTTGAATGATTTTGTTCCCTTGGGCCTTCAGCCCTCGTGCCACACGGATGTGAACCGATAGTGCCAGGCGAGGCAACGTGAGGCAGGGTTGCATGCCGATCAAGTTGGACTTTTTGGCACCCGAGGGGCACACGTCGCCTGCTGCCCCATGACGCCTCGTGGCCTCGACCACGCATATAAATCCGCCTTCCCCGGGGGGAGCCTTTCCATCTCGAACTGCCCGTCTGTTCCCATAGCTCCAGAGAAAACCCTATCCCTCTCCTTAGCTTCTCCCTTTCCTTAGCTTCTCCCTTTCCTCATGGCATGTAAAGGAAGCACCACCAGTGCAGGGGAGCATGCGGGGCTGTCATCCCCCTCACTTTCCTCCGGAGGCAGTGTCGGGGGCTCTCGGGGTCGATGCAGGTTCGTCGGTGCTGGACCATGGTGGATGACCGAGTGTTCTGTTGCCTCCTTCTTTCTCTGCTTGACATGTCCAATGTACAGGGCTTGATCATTTCCTCCTTCCAGGGTGCCGGCGGACAAGAAGCATAAGCGTGGTGAGCTCCAGGAGGAGGTGGATGCGCTGCGGGCCAAGCTGGCGACCGCCGATACCGTCTTCCAAGCCGCCCTCAGGGGCAAAGCTGTGACATCCCAAGTGATGTCCCTACCTTATTTGGCATGTAACCCCATGTATGAACCTTGTGTCATGAGATTTATGTATGTGTTGCACCTTCTCATCATTGTTTTGTTGCATCCATGGATCATGGCATCCATATCCCCATCCATATTGCATAACCAGCAGGCAGCAACGGCCACCTGCCCCATTACCTCCTCCGTCAGTGTGTGTGTGCCTGCGAGCAGAGCAGCAGCAGATGAGCTCCGTTGCCGTTGCCGTTAGCGCTCCAGACATTGAGGCCAATTCCCCTTTTACGCACGCCTCCCTAGGTTCCATCCCTCCTCTCTTCTCCCTCCACCGCTGCCGCTTTCCCCTTCTCCCTCCTCCTCCTTCTTCCTCTGTTCTTCTTCTTATTTTCGGGTTCAGAGAAAGAGGTAGGTTCAGAGTGAGGCAGGGGTCGACGGGCTCGTCGCTGGCGTCCCTCCAGTGTAGCCCCGTCGCCTTCAAGATGGTCCGCGGAGAGCCGAAGCCGTCCGCGTCCCGTTCCTGGCACTAGGAGCACCCAGAGGCCTTCTTCTTCCTCCTCGCCACTGGAGCGTAGCCGATCTTCTTACCCTCCATCGCCCCGGCGTCCCCGAGCCGCTCCTTCCCCTTCGTCGCCGTCGCTCGTGCCCCTGCGTCTTCAAGAAGCCCTCAGTGAGCCGCCCGTTGCTGCTGTCCCCCCACTCCTCGCCGTAGCTCGTAGACGCTCGCCGCCATCGTCTGTTGCCGCCGAGAGCAATCGAGCACCCGCTGCTCGCCTCCTTCCTCCTCACCGCGAGGTGAGCAGTGGAATGGAATCTCTGTCGATTCCCCTTTCGATTTCCGCCGTTAGTGTCACCGGAGATGCCCTGTAGCCGCCGTGTGCTCACCGGAGAAGCCCGGTCGCCGTTGCTCTGTTTAGTTTTTCAGTTTCGTCAGATCCGTGCTCCTGTGTGTGTATTAGTGTAGTAGGCCTCTCCCTTTGTTGAGTGTCAACGTCATAGCACAGTGGTGGCCGGCTCGTCCGGTGACCAGGAGGTCAGGGGTTCGACCCCGAACCCTCCCTTTTTTGTTTTCCTTTTTTTCTTCTTTCTTTGTTTTCTTCCTCTCATGTGAGATTGTGTGTGTGTGTGCATTTCAGCATATGTATGTATGTGAGTTGGTCTCCTTGCCATGTGAGTGTGTGTTTGCACATGTGTATGGTGGTGTGTGTATGCACCAAAGGGTACATATGCACATGTATGCATACATGTGAGATAGTGTGTGTGTTTAGTGCTTGCACATACATGTTTGTGTGAGTGTATGTGTCATGGTGATGCGTACCCCTACATGAGAGAGGTATGTATGTTGTGTGTGTGTTTCTTGTCATGAGAGTGTGTGTGTTGCACATATGCATGGGTGCACATGTGTATGTGTGTATGCTATGCATACATACCTACATGTGTGCTTGTGAAGATGTGAGTGTGTGTGTGTGAATGTGGGTGTGTGGTGCACCATGCATGACACATGTGTGTGTGTGCTCTTTGCACACCCATACATGTGTGTTCTTGTGTGTGAGTGAGTGTATGTGTAGGTGTCTGTGTATGTGGGAATACATGTATGAAATGCATGTGTGCCTAGATGCACTCATGATTGGGAGTGCTTTGCTGGTGGTTGTGTGTGTGTGCTCCACATCCACTCACTTTGGAGTGAGGTGTATGTATAGGAGTAGCTCCATGTGTAGGTTTCTCTCTTTTGTGCATATGAGCATAGTTTCACTTCTAGTTAGTTTCATCCTTGCTATTGATGCTATGCCATGATATAATATCCCTAATAGGATAATTATCCATTCCCAACATGTATCTATAGAGCACAAGCCATTTTGGGGCTTTTTCATTAAGTTTCATAGGTGACATAAGTCACCCTAGCCCTTGGTAGGTCAATTTTGACCTAGGGTTTCTCCCTCTTGTTCCATGCAATAATATGGGTATGAGTAATGATTTTGGGGTAGAATCAACCCATGTATGCACCTGTAAAGTCAGATTTGACTTTGGGGCAACTTGATAAAACTACATTTTTATGCTGTGATGCCCTTTTGTCTTTTACTTGTGAATTAATCTATGCATGATTTTAAGTTCTTGCCAACATGAGATTGCTAGTTGAAGTTGTTGGGAATGTCCCAGTATTTTTTTATTTGTGTTAAGTCACCAGATAAGTGGGAACCATGCTGTTTAGTAAGCAACTTTATGTTTCTGTCCAGCTTGCTTAAAATTGACTTAAGTCTGGGAGAACTGCTGTTATTGTTTTTCCATGTAGAGTTGGTTGTAGCTAGTGATGTGTCTGGAATTTAGGCATGCTCAGTGCTAGTTATTTGTAGTAGATATTTCCTTATACCATCCTGTTAGTTTTTCATGTCAATTGGAGCTTTCTAGCATATGTAGCTACTGCTCTCAACTTGCTACTTTATAATCACAGATTCCAGAAAACTGGAATTTTCACTAAGTCCCTGAAAACCTGTTTCATCATGCCAACTTGATTGCTTCTTTCTTATTGATGTGTGGATCCTTTGCTGGTGGTGTAATTGGATTAATTGTGGTGTGTGTTGATTATATTATGTCCATGTCTTGTTTGTGGCTGTAGGCTTCCTGTAGCTCCAGATGTGAGCTGTAGAAGTTGTATGTTGCTGTTTAGTGGCAGATTTATTGTTTTATTGTTTTGTGGACTGTGGGAGCTATACTCCATGGAATTGATTGATTCTTGAGTCTATTGTGATTGATTTTTCATCACCTATCCAGTGGCTGCCTTGGAATGCCAAGAATAAGCCAATGGCTTGGTGATCTTGTGATATTGCCTCCGTACCTTGTCGTGAGCGTATCGTGAGAACCGTAACTCCGTTTCTTGCGATCTTTATATGCATTTCTATCAATTTTGCATGCTGCATCCATATTTTCCATGTTCATGCATGTATAAATGACTTAACATGAGGTTCTGTCCAGGTTCATTAATAAACAATTTTGCACGTGAAACATGACTAGTTTAGGGTTGCCATGTTGGAAGTCTTCATAAATGATCATGCATCATTCTGATTGTGCATTGCACCTTGATGGGATGTTTATTGTTGCTGTTTCTATTGGGTAGACATGAGTGTTGATACTGAGTACGAGGAACAAGGAGAGTACCACTACGAGGATCCCGCTACTTGTTTCACTGAAGAACCAACAGGCAAGATGATCGTACCCAGATCCCGATACTATTTTTGCTTGCTAGTTTCTCGCTCTTATTGTTAAAATTGAGCTACGTATCACTTGATATCAGCCCCCATGTTGCCATGACAGCCTCTAACCTCCATATCCTAGCAAACCTTTGATTGGCTAAGTTACCGCTGCTCAGCCCCTCTTATAGCATTCTTAGTTGCAGGTACAGGTTGTTCCATGTGATAACATGGATTGGATATCACAATATTCTGTTATTTAATTTAATGCACATATATATCTTGGTATTGGTGGAAGGCTTGGCCTTTTGCTAAGTGATTTGTTCCGCTATTACCGGCATTAGTTCCTTGTTACCGGTGTTATGTTTTCCATACTTTGCGCTCCTAACATGCTCGGGGTTGTTATGGGGACCCCCTTGTCCATTCGGTTGAGATTAAAACTTGTCTATCAAGACCCAACATTGGTACTACATTTGCTTAACAACTTAATAAAATTGCATAGGGTCTTGCAAACCCGTGGATAATTAAACAACCCTCGGGCCAGTGCTCCTCATGAGTGTTGGTCCAAACTAGAGCCGTGTGCGGGGCCAACCCGGGGCAACTCGGGAGATTTCTATCAGGCCACCATACGCTGTGCTTATCCGTCGTTTCCTGAGAACGAGATATGCGGCTCTTATCGGGTTCGTCTACACGTCGGGTGGTCTTGCTGGATTTGTTTTACCTTTGTTGAGTGTCCCGCGTGTGGAGTCTGACTTTTCTTCGGGTTTACTCGAGGTGTTGGAATTCCTTTGGAATTACCTATGATGATCGTGAGATCCGCGATCGAGGCATTCCCACGGAGTGTGGTTAATTTTGTAATGGATTAGTTGCAGCCCCCATGCAGGGTTAAATCTTTCGGAAAGCCGTGCCCGTGGTTATGTGGCAACCTGGATATTTGTTTAACACCCGGTTATAGTTAACTTGAAGTAAACTCTAATTAAAACACACCAACTATGTGAGTAACCATGACCGTCTTTGCTCGTGAACACGAACTGAGAGAGAACATGGTGGGGTTATGATTGACGTAAGTAAGTGTTCAGGATCTCATAGAGATCATACTAGATTCGATCGTTCTTCGTAGGCCACTCATATTTATTTCATGTTGCGTAAGCTAGCCACCATATATGCTTAGTGCGGCTGCAAACTAAACACTACCCCTTCCCAACCTTTAAGCTTGAATAGTCTCATTACCTGGGCACATGATAGCTGAGTCCTCTGTGGCTCACAGTTTACTACAACACTCTAGGTATAGGTTCAGATGAGTTCGTGCAGGATGATCTTACCCAGCTCCAGTGGGAGTATGACGAGGAAAGGGGCAGGATGTACGTGACATATCCGGATGAGTAGAGGACCTGGTCGTGATCTTTGGGATAGCTTGATAGTATCATTTGCAACTTCTTTTATCGTTTGATTTCGTCCGTAGTCGGACCCTGTGTTCAACTTGATGTTATGATTTGAGTGACTTTGTAAGTTAGCATGTGGCGAGTGTAAGCCAACTTGTATACTCTTCTCATTCAGTATTGTATGTTGTGATGATACTATTCTTGCTAACGGCAAGATGCGCATCTATCCCTTGCGAGGCCCTCGTGCCTTAAATGGATAGGCGCGCATCTTGGGCGTGACAAAAGCGGAGGCCAAGGCGGAGCTGGCATCGCTCCAGACCGAGGTCCAGGAAGCGGCTAACGTCGTGTAGGCCGTGAAGGACGAGGTGGATTACGCCAAGATGCTGGAGCCCAGCGTGCCAAGCAATACCTCGACATCGCCCACCACGCGGTAGGTGCGGTGAGCCGGTTCGTCGGGGAAGCCCCCGCCCTCCCAAACATGTAGGGAGACGGTGGCTACCTCGACTTCTTCCACCGGGTGGTGGAGACGCTGGAGACCAGCGTCTCCCAAGTGAAAGCGGAAAGTGAGGCCGACGCGCGAGACCTCCTGGAGCTTGCCTTGACGCACATCTTCTCCAACCTGCGCTGCCTCGTCTCGGAGTTCGACGTCCAGTGCGTCATGGAGCGGGTTGCCAAGGGGCTCCAGAGGCCCCTCCGGGACGAGGTGCGCCCGCACGTGGAGTCCTTGGTTGAATGGTTCACCCAGGTGCCTGCTCTTGGTGGGGAGGGCAGCCCTTGCGCCGTGGCGGCCGTCGACTCGTACGGCGATAGCGACTCCTCCGCCTAGACTCCCCTTGCTTCCTCCTCCTGGTACCTGTAATAGATTAAGACGAACTTGGCCCCTTTGGGCATTAATCTTTTGCGCATTACCTTTGCATCTGTTTCTCTTCCGTGAATCATCACCGGCTGCTTGTTGCCATGCGATTTAGATTTCTCGCCAGAAGCTTTGCGCTGCCGGCGATACATCCTGGTGACGATGGCTGGTCGGGTCCTCGCGAGGTGCCCCCTCCTAAGGGGCAGCCCGTGGCCGCCAGCCCCGGGTTCGTGGCCTTGCAACCTGTCACTGCTGGGCCTATGTTCTCATGTTGTTTCCCTAGCCACTTTGGGCCTCAGGGGTGCGCGTAGTGGCCCATTGTACCTGCATCCTCATGTTAGTGTGCACAACCGTTGCCCCATCCTCAGGGCGACGTTAGATCATGAGACTCTTGCTTGGTTAAGTAGTGTACTTAGCTTGTGGGATGTTAATGTTCTCGAGGCGTGGCTGGATTGTCCAGGTAATCCACTACTCCGCCTGTTGCGCTTCTCCCTTGCTTATGAATGGGGCGTGTTGGGGGCCCTTTCGGCACTCTATGTCTGTAGGTCCCAGTCCCACACATTTCCCTACCACCGTAGTTTACGACTGCCAAGGTCGCAACCATGGGGTGAGGCCTCGTCACCCTCGATGCCGACCAGATCACCAAGGACGACATCGAGGGGCGAGTGGCTATATGACCTGTAAGGCTCCTGAGTCGTACTGCTCAGGAGCCCCTTTGACACTCAAGCAGCTCTACGTCGACAAGTCCCAGTCCTGCACATTTCCCTACCATCTTGGTATATGACTAGATCACCAAGGACGCAACCACAAGGTGAGGCCTCAACACCCTCGATGCCAACCGGATCACCAAGGACGGCATCGAGGGTGCCGAATGGCTACATGACCGGTAAGGCTCCTGAGGCGTGTTGCTCAGGATCCCCCCTTGACGCTCGAGCGGCCCCCATCCCGCCCTGTCGGGTTCTGCCTTAGGAGGCCCAAGCACTGGGGCCTCCCGAGACTCCATGATGTGGTGCCGTGCCATGGTCGGAGCCCCCGAGCAGGGGTTGGATGCCAAAAGACCCAAGTCCTTGGGGCAACAGTGCCTCACTATCCAGGTCTGAGGTGCCCCGGAGAGGGCCGTAACATGCGGCCTCTTGCAAAACACCGATCGAGAAGAAGGAGAACTCAAGATTGGTAAAAAAGAGTGTAATGAGAGAAAAGTCCCCGCCCCTTTTTTCCTTTAAATATAGAACTCTGAACTCTTCAAACTTCATTCCAAAAAGCGGCCATTCGAACACAAAAAAAGCAAGCAAACGCCGCGTGCGACACCTAGGCTAGTCTTCGTCTTCCCCCAGCAGTAAGCGTAGGGCATCCATGTTGCATGGGCATAGCCATTGATGGGCAGTGTTGACTTCTCCACCAGCGTGAAGCATGGGGATGCCACATTGCGTGGGAGGAACCCCTCCACGTCCTCGGTGGGCTCCGGGCGTATACAACCCACTCATTATTATGTGAGGGTGTCACGGCCATAGGTACCTGGTCAAGCCCCGGGCGCTCAGCCCGGGTGCTTCCAACTTTGTTAAGAGCCACCCCGTGTATTTCTGATCGGTTGCGTGCCCCTATGACCCAAACCCGAATGCATTGTTCCCCGCGTAGCCGCAGGATTGTGCTCCCGCGACCCAAAGATTAGTACAATGCATCCAGTGCAGCCATAAGTGTGTTTTGTCAATGAAGCCGCCCCGTGAGGCATTGGGGCGGTGATCGTGCATTGCCTCGAGGGCCTCACGAGGCCAGCCTCCCGAGGCTGCATCGGTGTTCCAGTTGTCGTGGGTGGCCCACGTTACCAGTGTCTTGCTGCCCTCCCCCCAGGGCATCATCCGTGAAACCCCGGGGTTTGGCTCGACAATGCTTGCTTGCGAGAGTGACAGCTTGCGCCGTGCCCCCACGGGCCCGAAGATGTCCTCCCTCTTTCTCCTTCTTGCATTGTCCAAACTTGGTGCTTCATCGGGGAAAGCCCTCAAGCCTGGCTCAGGGAGGATGTCCGAGGCTTCCCCTATCCTTGGGGAGCGCTGGCGCCCGCGGCATGCGCCTGATCCGGGCTGATATCCTTGGGCACAACATAGCACGATACATAGGGCTCCAGATAAGGGCCTGGTTCTGCTCCTGAGCTGTGCTGCGTGACATCAGGGATGGTTCCTCCAGGTGGCGGTGGGGCGCCACCCTGCGCGCGCAGCCTGCAGACCCTCTTGCGTTGAGCCTTAGAGAGAAGTTGCTTACCTCTTCCACCGCCGCTAGGTGGTACACACGCCTTCTGATGTTGATTGCTTCCTTGACGATCCGACGTGCCTTCACCGTTGTTGCTTGTTTGCCCAGACGCCTGCGCCATTTGCTCCCTGTGGAGGATGGCACGCTCTCGCCTGGTCAATCCGGGTTGTTGAAGATCCATTGGGTCGTGGGGGTGCACGTTGGTGCTTGCGTGGGGTGCCCCATTGCTTCCTTCACGAGCTCGATCATTGTGGCCAGGCTGTGCCCCGAAATCCGTTATCGTAATCCACAAGAGAAGAAGCACGGCATGCAGCGGACCCCGCCCAGGCTCGCCTAGGGCTGGAGAAGGCGTGCCATCGGCGGGTTGGGGAACATGCACAACGAACGAGCCCCCAATGCTCGAAGAAGAGTGAGGTGTTGCGTCCCTCTGTGCGATGGCGACAAGCTCCATGACATGGTCGGTCCACGCGTTGAAGGCCCCATACATCGGGCGGTGGCAGAGCATCTCGCTTGCCAGTCGCAGCGCATCATGCGCATCGAGGTCCCCCACGTAGGTGCGGCGCGACGAGAATGCTAAAGGTGCTGCCCGCCTGTCGTGTGCTTGGGCGGTGCAAGGGGCGTCAACGGCAGAGGCGATACTGGCAGCCTGATATTGACCGCTGGGGTGTGGGTCTCCGGCAGCGGCGGTGGGATCGACGGAAGCTGTCCGCCGCGGCCGGGGGAAGCTTGTTGGGCGCCGGCCATCGAAGCGGGAGTGAGGGAAGAGCGAGGCTTGAAGAAGACTCTGACATGCCCCTACTTGGTGTGCCAAGTGTAGGATTTCGGGCTCCGCAAAACCCTCAACATTCAAACATGGGGCGTGCGAAGATCCCCTACAACCTCGCCCCACCTACCTCACTACTCGATGGTTACTGCGATAAACTTGCATGATGACGAGGAAGAAGATGAACATGGCAGTTTACCTAGGTTCGGGCCGCTATGAAGCATAATACCCTACTCCTGCTTTGGTGGATTGCCTCTCGCGGAGGTGTGGTGGATGAACTAGTACGGTGGGCACGAGCCTCGCGAGGATGCGCACGTGGTGTTCTTGGTCCTCTGTCTTGCCGTGGATCGTCGAGTGGCTAAGTGGTGGATTGGATCCCCTCTACGTTGTGGCCTACCCTCTATATATAGAGGTGGCCCGAGTCCTCTTCCCTTATCACAATGGCAGGAAGGGATCCCACAGCGGCCAAATTTGAAGGGGGAGATGAGTACATCCGCCCCTGTCCAAAGGTGGTCTTCGCCTGCAAAGTGGCTGTCGGTGATGCAGTGGTGGGCTCGGCGATGACATCCGCCCTACGGGACTCGTGGTCGTGCTCTTGTTGCACTGGAACTTAAACCTTTGGGCAGCGCTTTGGGAACCCTATGCATCCTTGCTCCCTTTGCACCAAAGGGGAAACTGCACCGTTTGGCGCGCTAGTGCCCGCCTGTCCTTCCTTGCATCACCGTTGACTCTTGAGGCCGGGCTCTGCATAGAGATCTCCGCCGCTCCGGAGGGGGGCTGAGGAGGCCTATCCTTGCTGGTGTTGGTGTCGTTCTTCCTCGCGAGCCCAGATTCCTCGCAGGGGCCTTGTCTTGAGTAGAATTGCGCCAGGCCACGCCTGGTTGTCATGGTGGACCATGTCCTGGGCTGTATGCAGGCAAGGCTGGGTACCCCCGTTCCTAGAATGCTGACAACACGCACCGTGGATTCAGTCAGCCATGGTTTCTGTATGGATGATGGATAGGATTAAACTTTAGAATTCTGCTTGGGAACCGCCAATAATGTCTTTAGCATGGATGATACTGAAAACCTTTGTCGTGACATTGACAAAAAGAGTGCAATTGTTTTAAAAATTGAGCTTTCGCACCTCTGCAAATCAATGCGTCCCTCTACGAAGGGCTTGTCTATTTACTTTAATGTTATTTATGAGTCATCATCTTCTTACTAAAAGCACCAGACCGGACAGAACTATTGGAATTTTTTTCAGAACTAGTATGGATTTTATACCAAATTTGAAAACAGTTGTATCAGTTGAAAAAATATAGAAAGTAGTACCCCGTCGGCCAGTACCAGGCCGAACAGGGACCTGTCGGCCAGCACCAGGTCGAAGAGGGGCCCGTCGGCCACCAGTAGGCCGAAGAGCACCTTGTCAGCCAATCAGAGGCTGGGGAGAGGCCTGTCGGCCAGAGGGGGGCCAAAGAGCCACCTGTCGGCCAGTGGGAGACCGATGGGCCCCTGGATAAGGCCCGGGGCTTCTTTCTTCCTCCTGTGACCACTCATTTCACCCTCCCCCGTCTAGTAGCCTGCCCCTCTTCACCTCTCACTCCCGTTGCTCTTCGGTGCTTCCACCGCCTCGCCGATCTCTTCGCTGGACCACTATTGAATGATTATGGTCTCCGCCATAGTGACATGATGACTGTTATGCTTGAGCACTATGGAACTTATATTAGTGTCAAATTTCATCGGGATGGTGTTATGTTGTTTCCTTTACCCCATGTTGGTAAGATATTTGTTTGACTGATTTTCAGATTTGTTTCATCTTATATGTTTTGCTGTTCATCTCAGTTAGTGAAATCATTTTTTTTGTAGCTCTTGAGGATTTGAGTGAAACTCAGAGGGAACTTGTTGACAACTGTTTTTATAGTCGGGGTGTCACTCTGAATTATCAACAAATGTATGTCATGTTGCGGTAGCTCTTTAATGACAACTACATACTGTGTACTCCTTTTGTTCATAGGATGGATCGCATGAATGTTATTTCTCAACACATGGTAAGCTTTGGTTTTAGGTTTTTTTATTTGTTTGTTCTTTGCCGATTCATAGGACGGATCATATAACTTGCTTCTTTTTGTCAGGTTATTCCTACCATGGTTGTCAGGAGTTTGATGGAATTTGTGGCTATTCCTAGGACTGGTTCTTTAACTCTTGAAATTACTTTGGATTCAGAAGATGATGATATATTTGTGAGCATTCCTTGTTCCTACTTCATTGGCTTGGGTGATCGAATGGTGTTGAAGAAGGAAGGTTTCGGTAATTTTCTGCTGGCATCATCTATCGTCTAAGGAGTGACCTGTCGTAAGAGAAGCGTGATACTTGCCTCTTGTGCAACTGCATTGGTTCACCTGCGTCATCCAAGTTCGAGTGATCAACCCACTCATCCAATGTACCCTCAACCAGTCATGCCAGGGGTAATAGTCCAGCCCAGTTCAACCTACAAAATAAACAAAATGTAGATTACAATTAGCTTCTATCAAAGCAATGTCAAACATAGTAAGTGATTATACCGACACATACCTATCCACCCATGAAGGGTGTAGCATCCAGTTAGACTTTGGGGTGCGAGTGATCAACACGTCTAAGTTCGTGCCCGATTCCGTAAGCACGCCTCGGTGACCTCTATCGATATTGCCATTAAGCATCGGATACGAAGCCATATCTGCAATTAGAACATAGTCCACACATATTACAAATAAAAACTTAGATGTTTGCATATTACAAATAAAAACATAGTCTCACATATAAAAAATAAAAACTTAGTCTCACATATTACACATTAAAGCGTAGTCTCACATATTACACATAAAAACATAGTGCACACATATTACAAATAAAAACGTAGTCCGACATAGTACAAATAAAAACATAGTCCGACATATTATACAACTTCAGAGTTATGTATTCCTTGTCCGCCCCTTCGGCCTCGAGAGCCTCGTCCACCATGACTTCCAGGACCGCCTCTTGCAACTGTTGCTGCAGTCGTTGATGTGGAAGTGCTCGTCAATGTGGAAGCACTGTCTTTCTTCAAGACGGGGCAATATTTCATCCTATGCCCATAAGCCGCGCAGAGCAAACATTGTCTGGTTGCTCCACCAGCTTCAGATTGGTCCATATCATTTCGTATGCGCTTTACCTTACGACTGCCCCTGCTAGTTCGCCGTAGTGCAGGATCCAGGATGTATACTCTATCACCATCGTTTACCTTGTTGAAATTGCCGACGACTAAACCCTGTCATCTCACCTGTCCAGACATTGAATACTGCCTCCTTTGAATAGTATGGAGACACGAAGGAGATAGCGTCCAACTGAATCTGGCCACAAGCAGCCAACGCATGTGAGCAAGGCAGGTGCAATAACTTTGGTTTGTTGCATGTACACTCACAAGTGGGATAAAATTCTGCTCCAATTGTAACCTCATGTGTCTTCACCTCATTTCCAGAACCAAAACCATCAGTAGGTAGCTGAATCTCATACCTCCTTTCCTGATTACCTATGAGTGTGACAGTGTGCTTTTTTGCTTTCTTTATCTTCTCAGCCATGTACTCCATGACACGGCTACAATAAGGAGTGTTATGATTATCTGCAATATGCTTCTTTGCTAATTCGTGCCTTTCTCTGAAATATCTCACAGTGCCATGGAATACACCCTCCACAATAGCTGTCAGTGGCAATGCTCTATTCCCTCTGAGTACAAAGTTATAGATCTCTGCAAGATTGGTTGTCATGTGGCCATACCTAGCTCCATGGGTGTCATGCAGCAAAGACCAATTCACTGGAGGCTCTTTCTCTATCCACTCAGAAAAATTCTTTATTGCCCTGCCCTTCTTTCTCTTCACATTAGGAGGGTCAATTGCTGGCAAGTCACAAAGACCAACTGGCTCCTCAAGCTCCGCAATGAGTGCTGTTAATTTAACCTGGTCTTTCTCCATTTTCTTCCTAGCAAGGACCTACTTCTTAGTGAACTCATCAAGTTTTGACCAAATAAAATCGTATTTGCACCGCTGGTTCTGCTTGCATAACTTCTTGAACAAGTTCATCAACCGTTTGTTCTTGAACTGCGAGAAAAAATTAGCACCCAGATGGCGCATGCACCACCGACTTTGCAAGTCCTTCCAAGGTGTTGGCTCGTCAGCAGTTGGATTACTCAGTGTCTTCAGGACCTTCAATATACCGGGATGTCTTTCATGAATGAGACACACATTTGGTCGGTCCTTCATGATCACAATTTTAACTTGCCGGAAGAACCATACCTAGCTCGGAAAGTTCTCACCCTACACAAAGGCCATGGCTAGTGGGATGATTTGGTTGTTCCCGTCCACACCAATAGCAGTCAGGATTTGCCCTTTGTACTGACTAGTCAGGAATGTACCATCCACAAACATCACAAGGGGACAATGCCTGAAAGCTTCGATGCACATACCGAAAGAGAAGAATACTCGTTTCAACACCTTGTAATCTGGTATACTATCCAACCTCGTGTGTTGAATGCTAACATAAGTGCGAGGATTTCTCTCCTTCAATACGCCAAGGAGACGGACAACATTATCATAGGAGTCGAAGAACGTCCCGAACCTCTCCTCCATAGCCTTCCGCTTAGCCCTCCAAGCCTTCCCATATGGAATGTCATACTCCCATCTAACCTTCACTGCTGTCTGGATGTGTTTTGCTTCCATATCTTTCTTCGTCACTATCTCAGTATACATGAGTTGCGCTATGAGAGTTGAAGTAAGGTTTGGATGACGAACCAACATGTTTTTCCTAACACAATTATGTGGGACAACATTTGTCACAACCCAGTGGATGTTATATTTTGGCACGTGGGCGCGCACCTTCGCAGGACAACCTGATTCAACACACTTCATGGTATATTTCGTTGGACTGGATGTGTGTGTCTGGAAAAACCTCTGGGTAGACATAGCCCGGATCTGGACTTGGTTCAGATTATATTGCCATGGAGTCTCATGGCCATCATTGATAGTAAAGCATGCGGATATGTCCTGCTCCCATGCAGCAGGAATTGGTACCTCTTCCTCATCCTCAGAATTTTCAGAATCAAGTTCCTCTGCAATCCCATCCTCGTCCTCTTCCTCCATCACCCTCTGCATTTCATCGCCTTCCTCATCCCCATCAGCAACACCAGAGGCAGCTAATACTATCGACTGAATACTCTGACCAGCAGCATGACCACTAACATTGTGTGGCACATAATCTGACTCTTTCTCAGCTTGGCTAGCATTCACATCCCGTGGCTGTGACCCGGATACATAAATCTCGTTAGCCACTTGACTACTCTGGCCTGGTTCATACCCCACGGTGGGTGGTACGATATTCTCCTCCTTCGCCACTGGTTGCACTAGGGCAGACGGATGGATTCTTCGGTCTCTACAACGACTTAACAGAGACAACTAGTGCTGGCTCCTATCTGTCGGAATAAAATCCCACTTCACATTTTTCCATGATTTGGTCCACACGGCATGAATACTGATGAAACAAACTTCAGGATCCAGGCCAAAACTAGTTGTCAACAAGTGCTTCAACTGCCTAATGTCCAGTCTATCCGGGTCTGAAAGTGTCATCTCGCCTCTTTTAAACCCGCTACGATCAACCCCAACTCATTATATCGAACATTACCAGGGCCGTAAAACACAATCAAATTTACGAATTCAGACATTTTAACCTGTCAGACATTGCCAGCTTCTCATTATTCGCAACGAATAAATTGACACTAAAATATAACGTACAATAAAATATACCCACGTATTCTAAATAAACCTACACTAAAATGAACTTCACAAAAATAAACCGACACTAATATGACTACGCTAACTAAACCTACGCTCGAAAAACACACACTAAAATCACTACACTAATAAAAATAACTACACTAATAAAAATAACTACACTAATAAAAGTAACCTAAAATAACTACACTACTAAAAATAACCTAAACTAATTTTACGTACATTCAAAAAAACTAACAAAAAACTAACCTAAACTAACAGAAAATTTTTATACCTTTGACACGTGAGTGCCCTTCTTCCTCCTCTCCACCTTCTTCTTCCACTCCACCACTCCACCTTCTCACCATTCACACATCCACCACCACACC
This sequence comes from Hordeum marinum, assembly GCA_022496015.1. Taxonomy (NCBI): domain Eukaryota; kingdom Viridiplantae; phylum Streptophyta; class Magnoliopsida; order Poales; family Poaceae; genus Hordeum; species Hordeum marinum. Next base: position 234,270,566 of record CM039677.1, read on the forward strand.
ATTTCTTCTCCCCATGAAAAAATCACTACCACGTTTCAAAAAATAAAACTGTAGGGCGGGGGAGATGAAGACGATCTATTGATTCATCGGATTGAAATGGAAATGGGTGGAGGGAAAGGGAGATCAAGGGGGGGGGGGGATTTCGGCCGAAATATGAGAGAAACAGAGAGATGGAGGAGGAAGAAGTGGGCTGGCCGCGTTGGCCTTATCCAGGGGCCGGTTGGCCTCCTGGCAACCGACGGGTGGCGCTCGGCCTGGAGTGGGCCGACGGCCGGGCTGTTCGGCCTGGCTTCGGCCGATGGGCCGATTTCGGTCTGGTAAAAGCCGACGGGCGGCCGATCGGCCCAAATGCGGTCGACGGGGTACTATTTTTGGGATTTTTTCAACTACACCACCTGTTTTCAAATTTGATACAAATTTCATAATAGTTTTGAAAAAAATTCGAACTATTGTCAGTCTTATGCATTGATTCTAGTTAATGCTGGATGCGAACATGACTGGATCTCTTCTACCCTGAATTGTAAAGTTTAGTTGTTGTTTGAACCTCAAAGGTGTTATGCATTTATGTTTAGCGGTCTTAGAAAGGTCTAGCGAAATACCATGTCATCATATTATATCATGATTGTTTTGACAAATTGTTGGCATGTTGGATACTTTATTACTGCTTGCTAGTTGGTTATGTATTGCCATGAGTGAATATGATTTTTATTTGATATCATGGATACGGTTATTTATGATTTATGCTTAAAACCTGAACACTAGCTAAGCATATGTATAACAACGAGAACAAACGAGTTTATAAAAGTTTTCTTTATCACTTTCAGTTTATCAATTGAATTGTACGAGGACAAGCAATGAGTTAAGCTTGGGGGAGTTGATACGTCTCAAACGTATCTACTTTTCCAAACACTTTTGCTCTGGTTTGGCCTTTGTTTGCATGATTAGAATGAAACTAACCATACTGATGTTGTTTTCAATAGAACTACCATGGTGTTATTTTTGTGCAGAAATAAAAGTTCTCAGAATCGGATGAAACTTTTTGTGAATTATTTCTGAAATATTTGAAGATTTATGGAGCGAAGAACTACCAGAGGGGGGATGCCTATGGGCCACAAGCCAACAGGGCATGCCCATCCCCCTTGGTGTGCCCTGTTAGCTTGTGGGGCCCACGTGGCTCCTCCAACTCTAATTCCAGTCCTATAAATTAACATCTCTGGAGAAAAAAATCGGAGAGAATATTTCATATTTTATGAGACGGAGCCACCACCACCTCGTGTTCTTCCCCGGGAGGGCTGATCTGGAGTCCGTTTGGTGCTTCGGAGAGGGGGGTTCGTCACCGTCGTCATCATCGACCGTTCTTAATCAACACCGCCATGATGCTCACCACCGGGTGTGACTAATTACTTTGTAATCTTGCTGGAAGGTGATGTTATTGAATGGGATTGATCATGTAATCAAGTAAATTTGATCTGACTTGATCCCTACTATCTACTATGTTCTGAGATTGATGTTGTTATGACTTTTCTATGCTTAATGCTTGTCACTAGGGCCCAAGTGCCATGACTTCAGATCTGAACCAATTTTTTTCATGAATATAAGAGTGATTTGGATCCTATCTTGTAAGTTGTATGCATCTAGTACGTGTTTTGATCCGCATAACCCAAGGTGACAATAATTGGGATTCTTATAGGTGATTGCCTTAGTTTGAGGAGTTCATGTATTCACCATGTGTTAATACTTTGTTCTAGTTCTATATTAAAAGGAGGCCTTAATATCCCTTAGTTTCCAATAGGAATCCGCTGCCATGGGAGGGTAGGACAAAAGACGTCATACACGTTCTTATCGCAAGCACGTATAACTATATACGGAATACATGCCTGCGTTATATAGATGAATTGGAGCTAATTCTGTGTGGCTCAAGTGTGTAAATGTTACATGATTGATGTCACCTAAATCATTATCCATCACCGATCCACATGCCTACACGTTACATAGATGGAATCTTGCTAAGTTATTACTGCTACTTCTACCACTGTCACAACTACTACAAAATTGCTACTGTCACTGCCACTATTTTGTTGTGCTACTAAAATCTTTGCTGCAGAGAGATATCCCAGGTGTGGTTGAATTGACAACTCAACTTCTAAGGCCAATAAATATTCTTTGCCCCCCCTTGTTTCTAATCAATAAATCAGGGTATAATACTACCCGCGAACACTGTTGTGATCCCCTACACTTGTGGGTTATCAAGTATCACCAATTTCCTATCAAGTGTCTTGTCACAAATTATCATTCACTTGTTATAATTTTATTTTCTGTTATATTTTCCTGCTATAAATAAAAAATACAAAAATATTTACATTTGCTAGTTTACTTGTTTGCTTGTTGCTATGGCTAGTTCTCCTCCGGGCCCCTTCCTCCTTATATGGGAGAAGGTTCTGAAGTTCTAGATTTTAAATACTTTGATAATGAATCTTTAAAGGAAGCTTGGGATAGATTAATCAATAATAAAAATGAGATTAATAACACGAGTCATATTGAATTACTTCTTAGAAGCTTTTACATTGGCTTACCTCTATTTCATAGACGTGTTTTGGTTGTATGTTTGAAAAAGATTTTCTTGGAAACAATGCTTTTGACACGTATGAAAAGATGAAAAATGTATTGGAGAAACCAAAGATAGAAACCATTTAACCTACCATACTAGTTAGCTATAGTCAAACGAAGCTAATAAATGAAACTAAGGCCACTACAGAAACCAAACTTAGAGTTTTTTACAACTGCTTACTAAAATCAAAGGGAACATAGTGCCACAAAATAAGAGATTTGATACTTTAGATAAAAATATGGAGGCACTTGGTCTTTTGAAATATGAAATGCAAATTATCAATGAAAAACTATAACAACTTGTTCGCATTATGAATGATGGAAAAGAAATCCAAATTGCCAAAGGTGGAATCAGTTGAAACTATGCATTATGCCTAGCTAGGGGCGTAAAACAATAACACTTGTTGGGAGGCAACCCAATAGTTATCTTATTTTTCTTGTTCTAATTTATGTTTTTGAGAGGTAACATGATTTTTTCTACGTAATTATTGTGTTTTTATGTTTGAATTAGTGTTTGAGCTAATTAAAGCCTTTGGGGTGACTTGAATGGTAAGTAGAATTGATAAAATACAAAAACAGAAACTTTTGCGTCCAATGCAAAATTTCTCTGATTTTACTAGAACGTCCTTTTGATATAAATGTCTAAACTATATTTCTAGACCAATTACTCATGTTGTCCTATTTTTTCATAATTTTTGGGTTTATATAGGTATGGTGTCTTTGCTGATCACTACATACTGTTCTGTTTTAGCCAGATTCTGGTTTTGCTTGCATAGTTTGCTTCTTTTGATGATGCTATGGATTATATCAGGGGGTATAAGTCATGGAGAAGTTAGAATAAAGTACCTTATTAAATAATAAAATATTAATCAATTTATAATAGTCGCTAATGTTTATGGTTCACCTATCATACTAGCGGATCTCATGAGTTTTTCTTGAGTTTTGTGTGCTGAAGTTTTCATGTTTTGGGTCTTATCATGATGGATGACGGAATAAGGAGCAGCAAAGAGCCTAAGATAGGGGATGCCCAAGGCACCCCAAGTGAAATTCTAGGAAGATTTAAGCGTCGAAGCTTGGGGATGCCCTGGAAGGCATCCCCTCTTTTGTCTCAATCCATCGGTATGTTACTTGGAGCTACAGTTTTATTCATCACATGATATGAGTTTTGCTTGGAGCATCATTTGCTTTAGTTTTAGTTTTCCACAATATTTTTTTTCTGTACACAACCACTGGAGAGAGATACATGTTCACCATGATTTTTTAGAATACTCTTCGTGCTTCACTTATATCTTTTGAGCTTAGCAGTTGCTCTAGTACTTCACTTATACCTTTTAGAGCATGATGGCATATAGATTTTATATAAATAATTGCACTCTCATTCGTCACTTATTTTTTTTTGAGATTTAATAAATAGTGATATTAATTTGCATGCGTTACAAGACTAGTCCAAAAATAATAGGTATTCAAGGAGTGCATAACCAAAACCTTCATCTAGCACATAAAAGAAATTGTGATATTGATGTGGTAATATGAATGGGCGTGTTGCCTGGTTGTTGGTTAGTAAAAGTATCGATAGTTAAAGGGTGTTAATTTTTTGTTCATCTAAATATTGGTTATAGCATGATGATGTGTGAGGATTATTATTCCTCGTTGAAATACTAGTGTTATTTAGGTCGGGGCCGCGTGATGGTTAACTCCTAGTAACCTCCTTCCTAGGGGCATGCGAGTAGTACTTTGCTTCGACAGAGTGATGACCTGCAAGTATAGGCGATAAAACGTAGTCCTTTCAATAAGTAAGAGTGTCGAACCCAGCAAGGAGTAGAAGGAAATGACAAGTGGTTTTCGGCAAGGTATTCTTTGCAAGTGCTATGAGTAACGATAATAGATAGTTTTGTACCAAGATAATTTGTAATAAGTAACAAGTGAAAATAGTAAAAAATGTGCAACATGGTAGCCAAATCCTTTTTGTAACAAAGTATAGGCCTAAAATTACTCTTATAGTAAGCAAGCGCTCCTGAGCACACATGTAAATTTCCGTCTAGTCATGTTCATCATGTTGAGTTGATTCACGTTCGCTACTTTGATAATTTGATATGTGGGTTGACTGGCGCTAAGGTTTTGTTCTTACCTGAACTAACAACCTACCTATGATTAACTCCTCTCGCGAGTGTCCGCAACTACAAAACAAGAATTAAGATAAATCTAATCATAGCATGAAACATGTGGATCCAAATCAGCCCCTTATGAAGCAACGCATAAATTGGGGTTTAAGCTTCTATCACTCTAGCAACCCATCATCTACTTGTTACTCCACAATGACTTCACTTACGCCCATAGCATGGTGAAGTGTCATGTAGTTGACGTTCACATGACACCACTAAGAGAAGTAACAACATACATATCATCAAAATATCGAATGAATACCAACTTCACAAGATTACTTATAACAGGACTTCTCCCATGTCCACATGAATAATCGTAACTACTCACACATCACGAACATGTTCAAGATTAGACACTACAACAAAAAAACCTATAGCAACACATATCTACCAATGATGATGATAGGATGCGTTGTTTGATTCAACCTCACACCTCCACTTAAATCTAACCTCCCTGTTCCTAAAAAGTTGCTAACCTCCTCGCATCCTCCATGATGGCTCCATCGTATTTTTTTTTCTATTCACCATCCCTCTCTTCTCCGATTCCTCCATCTAACCAGACTCCATGGCCAAGATGTGGTCGCCGCCACTACCGATTAGGGATAGCTCTAGTTCTCTCCCACTTCGTTGCTCACCAGCCCAGATCCCCCTCATTGCTCTTCTCGGATCTTCCACCGCGGCAGCGCCCTCCGTGCTCCTGTATGTGCATATGTAGCAACCCTAGTCGGCACCTGCCGGATCAGGTTGCCGGCACGACTCTCCCACACACACCCACGCATGGCCGTGTCTCCATACGGTCTGCTGCTGGCTCAGGTTGGATAGTGCTGCTCCGTCTGGGTTACCTCGACTCCTACAACGACGATCCAGGTGTCCCCTCTATGCTCTTATCCTCTCAGGCACTTTTTGTTCAATGGCCATCGTGCTATACTGCCATGTTTGAATCCCTTGTGATTTTTTATACAACCAGTGGATGTTTCCAGCTACTAGGCCTCGATGGGTTCCGATACTGAGTTCTACACGACAAGAATACCTTATGTTTTTGTTGTATGAGATGTTTGGAATTTTCATTGCTCAGTTCAAAGTATTGAGTTCTAGCCAATTTTTTGCTTGATGACTCAGGAACAAATTAATATGTATTCCAGGAAGGATCTGAAACAAATTACCTGACTTGTCTATAATGCAAAATACAACCCAAAGGTATAATTCAGCTTCGGATGCCTTTTCCCCTTGTCTTTCAAGCTAAAACATGCAATTAAACTATGTTGAACTATACTGTCGGTGTTCTGGGAATGGGGGTACCCCGACCTGCCTACCTGCGGCCCAGGAGATGGCACACCTCGTTAGCCAGTCTCGGCCTGGCACGGCTCCACTCAAGACAAGGCCCTCGTGAGGACCCTAGGCTCGCGAGGAAGAACGATGACAAGACGAGCAAAGATGGGCCTCCTCAGGCCCCCTCCAGAGCGGCAGAGATCTCTATGCAGAACCTGGCCTCACGAGTCAAAGATGACACAGGGAAGGACAAGCGGGCGCCAGCATGCTAGGCGGTACAGTTTCCCCTTTGGTGCAAAGGGAGCAAGGACATACGTGGGTTTCCCACAGCACCGCCCAAAGGTTTCCAGTTCAATGCAACAAGACCACGACCATGAGCCCTGCAAGGTGGATGTCATCACCGAGCCCACCTCCGCATCATCAACAGCTACTTTGCAGGCGAAGACCAGCTTTGGACAGGGCGGGGATGTAGTCCTGTCCCCCTTCAAATTTGGCCGTTGTGGGATCCCTTCCCGCCATTGTGATAAGGGAAGAGGACTCGGGCCACTACTATATATAGAGGCTAGGTCACACCGTAGCAAGGATCCGATTGACAACTCAGCCACTCGGCGAACCACGATACAAGGCAGAGAGCCAAAAACACCACTCGAGCCCCCTCGCGAGGCTCGAGACCACAGTACTAGTTCGTCCACCACACCTCCCCGAGAGGCAATCCACCAAAGCAGGAGTAGGGTATTGCGATTCATAGCGGCCCAATCTTGGGTAAACTGCCATGTCCATCTTCTTCCTCGTCATCGTGCGAGTTTGTCATGGGACCCATCGAGTAGCGAGCTAGGTAGGGTGAGGCTGCAGGGGATCTTTGCACACGCCCGTGTGTTCGAACCTTGAGGGATTTGCGGATCCCGAAATCCGACATTTGGCATGCTAGGTAGGGGGCATGTTAGAGTCTTCTTCAAGCCTCGCTCTTCCCCCGCTTCACCGCTCTGATGGACGGCGCCCAACAAGCTTCCCCCGGCCGCGACGGATCAGCTCCCGTCGATCCCGCCGCTGCCGCTGGAGACCCACGCCCTAGCGGCATAGTGCTGGACGGACAGTATCAGGACATCAGTATCACCTTTGTTGTAGCCGCCCCTCATGTCGCCCAAGCACACAGTGGGCGGGCGACACCTTTAGCATCGGCATCGCAATGCACCTACGTGGAGGACCTCGACACGCACGATGCGCTGCTGCTGGCAAGCGAGATGCTCTACCACCACCCAATGCACGGGGGCTTCAACGCGTGGGCTGACACATTGCAGAGCTAATCGCCGTCGCGCGCAGGGCCGGGGCTCCTCACCCTTCTTCAAGTGTTGGGGGATCTTCCACTGCGCCTACCCCCCAGAACAGTGCGCCCCCTCCAGCCTCGGGTGAGCCCGAGCGGGGCCTTTCATGCGCTGTGCTCCTACTCCTTCAAATTCTGGTGACTGATTTCGGGACATAGCGTGGCCACGGCAATCGAGCACGCGAAGGAAACTATGGGGCGCCCCACGCGCGCGCCAATGCGCACCCCCGTGACCCGGTTGACCTTCAACAACCTGGATTGACCAAGCGAGAGCGCGCCATCCTGCGCAGGGAACAAGTGGCGTAGGCGTCTGGACAAACAAGCAACACTGATGAAGGCGCGTTGGATCACTAGGGGAGCCATCCACGTCAGGAGGCGCATGTCCCACCCAACGGCAGTGGCAGAGGTAAGCAATTTCACTCCGAGGCACGACACAAGAGGGTATGTGGGCTGCACGCGCAGGGTGGCGCCCCGCCGCCACCTTGAGGGACCATCCCCAGCCTCCCGCCGGATGGCTCAGGAGGAGAACCGGGCCCCTATGTGGAGCCCTATGTACCTTGCTACGTCTTACCTAGGGACACCAGCCCGGATCAGGCGCCTACCGCAGGCGCCAATGCGCCCCCAGGAATAGGGAAGGCCTCGGGCGTCCTCCTCTAGAAAGGCTTGGGGACTTCCCCCGGCAAAGCACCAAGCTTGTACGACACGAGCAGGAGAAGGAGGGAGGATGCCCCCAGGCCCGCGGGGCGTGGCGCAAGCTGTTGTCCTCGCGGGCATGCGACGCCGAGCCAAGCCCGAAGGCCTCAAGAGTGACGGCTTTGGGGAGGGGCAGCAAGACACACATAACGCGGGCCACCCGTGGCAACTGGAGTGCCGGTATAGTCTCAGGAAGATGGACGCCACGAGGCTCCCAAGGCCCTGTCCGGTCGGTGCCCCGACGCCTCGCAGGATGGCTTCATCGACAAAACACCATCATGGCTGCGCCGGGTGTGTTGTGCTCATGTTTGGGCCGTAGGAGTGCAATCCCGTGGCTACACGGGGAACAATGCACTCGGGTTTGGGTCATGAAGGCGCGTAACTGAGCATAAATGCACGTGTGGCTCTTGACGGAGTTGGGAGCTACCCGGCCTGGCACCCGGGAGCTTGCCAGCAATCTACGGCCTAGACACTCTCACATAATAATGAGTGGGATGTATACACCCGGAGCCCCCTGAGGACACGCAGGGGTTCCCACCCATGCAATGTGGCAGCCCCATGCCCCGCGCTAGTGGAGAAGTCAACACTGCCCATCAATGGCTATGCCCATGCAACATGGATGCCCTATGCTCAGCGCTGGGGGAAGACGAAGACTAGCCTAGGTGCTAGATGTGGCGTTTGCTTGCTTCTTCTTGTGTTTGAATTGCCACTGTTTGGAACGAAGTTTGAGGAGTTCGAAACTCTGAATTGAAAAGAAAAAAAGGGTGGGGACTTTTCTCTCATTTCTCTCTTGTTTTACCAGTCTTGAGCTGTGTTTTTCTGGATTGGTGTTTCGCAAGGGGCCGTGCGCTCTGGCCCTCCCCGAGGCACCTCGGGGCTAGATGACAATCCCCTGTCGCCTCAGGGACTTGCACCTTTGTGCAATCAGCCCCCGCTTGGGGGCTCCGGCCACAGCACGGCACCATAATATGGAGTCTCAGGAGGCCCCGGTGCCTAGGCCTCCTAAGGCAGAACCCGACAGGGTGGAATGGGGGCCACTCGAGCATCAAGGGGGCTCCTGAGCATCATGCCTCAGGAGCATTACCGGTCATATAGCCACTCAACACCCTCAATGCCATCCTTGATGACCTAGTCAGCATCGAGGGTGTTGGGGCCTCACCTCATAGTTGCGTCCTTGGTGATCCGGTCGTACACTAAGGTGGTAGGGAAATGTGCGGGACTGGGACCTACCGACGTAGAGCTGCTTGAGCGTCAAAGGGGGCTCCTAAGAAGCACACCTCAGGAGCCTTATCGGTCATATAGCCACTCAACACCCTCGATGCCGTCCTTGGTCATCCGATCGGCATCGAGGGTGTCGGGACCTCACCTCATAGTTGTGTCCTTGGTGATCCGGTCGTACACTACAGTGGTTGGGAAATGTGCAGCACTGGGGCCTATAGGCACAGAGGGCCGAAAGGGCTCCCAAACTGCCCACTCATAAGCAAGGAAGAAGCGCCCTAGGCGGTGCAGTCGACAGCCTGGTCGAGCCTCGCGGCGTAGGAAATAATCAACAACCCACAATGCTAAGTACACTAACGAACCAAGCAAGAGCCCCCTAATTCAACGACAACTCGGAGACGGGACGAGGATTGTGCGCACTAATATGAGGATGCAGCTACAGCGGGCCACTACGCGCGGCTACTGAAACTCCTGAGGCCTGAAGCGCCAGGGGCAACAACGCGAGGACAGAGACCCGACAGCGACGAGTAGCAAGGCCACGGACCTGAGGCTAGCGATCGTGGACTGCCCCCCAGGAGGGACCCCTCGCGAGTTCCGTATCAGCGGGGACGCCATGCCCCACGCAAGAAAACTAAGTCGCATCATTACAAGCAGCCAACTGGTGATTCAAGGACGAGAAATAGAGACAAAGGTAATGCGCAAAAGATTAACGCCCATCGGGGCCAAGTTCTTCTTAAACTGTTACAGGTACCAGGAAGGAGAAGCAAGGGGAGTCTAAGCGGAGGAGTCTCTGTTGCCGCCCGAGTCGTCGGCCGCCACGACGTCGGGGCCGCCCACCCCTCCGAGAGCGGGCACCTGGATGAACTGTTCGACCAGGGACTCCACATGCGGACGCACCACATCCCGAAGGGACCTCTGGATCCCCTCCGGCACCCGCTCCACGATGCGCCGGAGGTGAAACTCTAGGACAAGGTGGCGCAGGTTGGAGAAGATGTGCATCAAGGCAAGCTCCAGGAGGTCCCACGCATCAGCCTCGCTGTCCGCGTTCACGTAGGAGATGTCGGTCTCTAGCTTCTCCACCACCCGTCGAAAGAAGTCGAGGTAACCCCCATGCCTTGCACGTCGAGAAGAGCGTGGGCTTCCCCAACGAACCGTCTCACCGCGCCAGCCGCGTGGTGTGCGATGTTGAGGTACTACTTGGCGCGCTGGGACTCCAGCATCTTGGCATAGGCCGCCTCATCCTGCGCGGCCTGCATGGCGTCAGCCGCTTCCTGGACCTAGGTCTGGAGAGATGCCAGCTCCACCTTGGCCTCCGCCTCATCCCTGAGGGCCGCTTGGAAGGTAGTGTCGGCGGTTGCTAGTTGGGCCCGCAGTGCGCCCGCCTCCTCCTGGAGCTCACCGCGCATGTGCTTCTTGGTCATCGACACCCTAGAAGGAGGAGATGATGAGGCCCGACGCGTTGAACATGTCCACAAAGGAAGAAGGAGACGGTGGAGCACTTACTCATCCACCATGGCCCAGTGCTGGTGGACCTGCGCTGACCCCGAGGGCCCCCGCCAGTACCTCCGAAGGAGGGCAAGAGAGATGATGGCCCCGCACACTCCCCCACATCGGCGGCGCTTCCTTTAGACGCCGTGAGGAAAAGGAGAAGCCAAGGATAGGGAGAGGGTTTTCTCTGGAGCTACGGGAGCATACGAGCGCTTCGAGATGGCAATCCCCCTCCCCCACAGAAGGTGGATTTATAGTCATGGCCGAGGCCACGAGGCATCGTGGGAGAGGATGGTTCAATCGGCATGCAACCCCTCAGGCGTCGAAAAGGTCGGTTTAATCGGCGTGCAACCCTGCTTCACGTCGCCTCGCCTGACACTATCGGGTCACATCCATGTGGCTTGAGGGTTGGAGGGCCAAGGGAGCGACAACATTAAGGAAGGGTAATGATGGCCGGCGCTGCACACGCGCGTCGCGTCAGTTTGACTTGGGGTGGTTCCTGACGCCTTCGGGGATCGAGGGCGTCGCTGCTCATACATTCGATGCGTGTAGAGCCTGGCCCACATGCGTTTGGGGACTGTGGCGCTCTAGGCCGTCCACAAGTCTTTGCCCTGAAGCCAGCTCGAGCGCGCCTTGGGCCCGCGGGCTACTATCGGCATTTTGGCAACGGGCGTACCCAGACCTGCCTGCCTGCGGCCCATGACATGGCCCACCTCTTCATCCAGGCTCGGCCTGGCGCAGCTCCACTCAAGACAATGCCGCACGAGGACCTAGGCTCACAAGGAAGAACGACACCAAGACCTGCAAAGATGGGCCTCCTCGGTCCCCCTCTGGAGCGGTGGATATGTCGATGTAGAACTTGGCCTCAAGAGTCAAAGATGACACAGGGAAGGACAGGCGGGTGCCAGTGCGCCAGGCAGTGCAGTTTCCCCTTTGGTGCAAAGGGAGCAAGGACGTACGCAGGTTCCCAAAGAGCCGCTCAAAGGTTTCCATTTCAGTGCAACAAGACCACGACCACGAGCTCCGTAGGGCGGATGTCATCGTCGAGCCCACCTCCGCATCATCGATGGCTACTTTGCAGACGAAGACCACCTTTGGACAGGGCGGGGATGTACTCCTGTCCCCCTTCAAATTTGGTCATTGTGGGATCCCTTCCCGCCATTGTGATAAGGGAAGAGGACCCGGTCCACTACTATATATAGAGGCTAGGTCACACCATAGCAGGGATCCGATTGACGACTGAACCACTCAGCGAACCACGAGACAAGGTAGAGAGCCAAGAAAACCACTCGAGCCCCCTCACGAGGCTCGAGACCACTGTTCTAGTTCATCCACCACACTTCATCGAGAGGAAATCCACCAAAGTAGGAGTAGGCTATTACGCTTCACAACGGTCCGAACCTGGGTAAACTGACGTGTCCATCTTTCCTCGTCATCTGCGAGTTTGCTCTGGTACCCATCGAGTAGTGAGCTAGGTAGTGCGGGGCTACAGGTGATCTTCGCACACGCCCCTGTATTTGAACCTTGAGGGTTTTGCAGAGCCTAAAATGCGACATCTACTGACTCAATCATCTCTGTTCTTTGATGATATTTTGCTGTGGTTATCAAGAGAATAATGGACCTGGAGATGACAACAATGATATTTGCTTCACGGAAGTTGATATGCCCAAGAGCAAGGAGTGAAGAACACTCTGAAGCTTGTTTTTTTTCAAACGACTCTGAAGCTTGTTTCTAGGAAGGTAAGACCCATTAGTTATATTATTATTTTCGTTACATATACTTAGGAAATTCAAATTATTGGTCAAGTAGGCAGATTATGTTCATTGATCCTATTTCCAGCTTTTATTAAATTGCCATAAAAAAATTACCTGCTTACTTGCTAGCGTAATATGCACAAGTTGTGCGGAAACTTGGCTTTCCAGCTACATTTTATGTAATATGTACTGTTATATTTTTTGTGAAACCTTGACACAGTTGATTGTGGTGATAATCAGGATTTCAAGAACATTATTATTGCCGCATATGATGTCAAATATCTTATTTGTGTTGAGAGGCTTGCTTATTGTTGGAACTTTGTCCACGGATCGATGCCATCTAAATATCACACGAACGCACACAGGGGAACACTTTTGCCAATGGCCTATATCGTGCCTCTCATCTTCTCTTTATTCTTCTTTCCATGGCATTGGAATGTTAGCACCTGCATATGAATATATATATGCATGAGAAATCTGACCTAGGACCTATGAACTTGACCTTGAAACCGACTCGGACATTGCCTACTCTTAATTACCGACAACCTTGATCGCAATTGACCTAAGCCTATATGTAGAAGAAACCTACTAGGACACATCTAGCTAGCATGGCATACAAGCCGGACACAACTATTATGCACCATAGACACACGTTGGCATCTAGATTCTTACTTAACTCTAATTACAACTTGAACACAGATAACCTAACTCAAGATTATCACTAACACTTACTGCCATGGTTCCTTCTCTAGTGTAATTTGACTTTTAGCTTAAATTCAAAACCTTGGGAGTGACCTATTAGCCATTATCTCCATTTCCATACCTCTAATCGTGCTACAGATTCACCTATCTCAGATATGTCAATGGCCAGCACATTAATTGGTGACCTGACCATGCTTTCCTATACTTGCTTTCAGGCCCTAATAATTTTGCTTACCTGGTGCTTGCATGATTTCTACACTATTGAGCTAGAGCTCTTTCGTGAGCTGGCATATTGTATGAAATAGTAACAGATTATCCTCCTTTTATTTGTCTTTGGCGAGATTGTTTTCCCATTAGCATGCTAGAAAAATAAAGAACATTTTAGCGTTCCCATCTAGCAAAAGATGATACATTATTGTTACTTATTGTAAGATCTAAGGAAAAGCTTAAAAATATTGCATAGAACTATGACGCAAGTCCGATTTCTCTCAAAACTTTCATGGCTTGGATGTATTTGTGTGTTGCAACAGTTTATGTTATTGATGCTATTTATTTACTTCTGTAAATTAGCAGTGGGTAATGTGTGTTGATGCTACATTAGAATTTTCTATCAAATATGACCAAGTCGAAAGGTCAAAAGTATTGGTCATGCAGCTGTATTATGCTATCACATGGTTTTCAACCTTTGTATGTTCCTCTTACAAATTGTATTGCTCAATTGATCTGATTTTATAGTTTGATGATCTGTTAGTCATGTCAGTTTTTGTTGTTGTAGATTTCTAAGATAATTGGATGATGCACGGGACAAGTTGTTGATTGCAAGTTGAAGAAGGGGCTACTACAAGATAGTTTTACAATAAGTGTTTTAGAATGCCATTTTCATGGCCAATCTATAGAAAATCATGTGTGTCTTATTTGGATTCCATGTAATGCAACCGAGTCAATTTAATATATGAGATATTTTTGTCTACCAGATTGCCACTTCTTGCACTATTGGTATTGACCTAATTAATGTTCTTGATAATGTATAAAATACAAGTATCTGGTCATGCTATGTAGCAACGTCTCATTTCGAAATTAGTTCGTGCAATGTAACAACCGACGTATTTGAATCAAAATTAGTTCATGCAATGCAATCACCAACGCATATGAATTGTTGTTAGGTTGTATTTATATATGTTGCTATCTTGCAACACTTATTCACATTGATTACCAAGGCAATTATATATGTTGTTGTAGACCCTTGCAACGCCGCCAACGGCAACGCAAACAAATCCGTTGGTGTAGACCTTAGCAATGCTTATACTAACATTAGGCAATGCATCGATGCGTTGCTAAATGGGGGTTCCTGTTGTAGTGAGAGGTATAATAATGATGATTAAGGATCTGAACGTAATTTCTTCCACCAAGTAATTCAACAAGCATCAATTACAACATGTAATCAACACAACTAGTAAGTCACATGTACCAATCTGAGGTTTTGGGGACAAAGATTGAATACAAGAGATGAACTAGGTTGGAGATGAGATGTTGCTAATGAAGAAGTTGATGAGGATTGATCCTCCCATGAAGGAAGAATCATTGGTGATGACGATGGCTTTGATCTCCCCCTCCCGGAGAGAAATTTACCCGGTAGAATCTGACCGCCAGAGTGCAAAAGGGCATCTACCCAGGTTTCCACCTCGAGACGATGGTGCTTCATCCTGAAAGGTTGCTTATGATTTTTCTGGGGTAAAACACACCATATAGGATAAGATGGGAGTCGGGAGGCTTACAGGGGCCCCACAAGGCATCAGGGCGTGGCCTGGGGGGAGGGGTGGCGCCCTGTTGGCTTGTAGCCAGCAGGTGGCCCCCCTCTGGTATATTTTCCCTATAATTCTTAAATAATCGATAAAAATTCTCCGTGAATTTTCAGGTCATTTGGAGTCTGGTGATTTTTCTACCTTTTTCTCAGTTTTTCGGTCCAGAATTTCAGTTTCCAAATATTCCCCTCTTTGTGATGTACCTTGCATATTCTTTGAAAAAATACATTAGAATTGTATGATAATAGGGAATAATGGACAATAATGACACAAATATTAATAAGAAGTCATGATGTAAAATGGACGTATAAACTCCTCCAAGCTTAGACCTCGCTTTTCCTCAAGTGAAAGCCGATATAAAAAATAATGGCCACATGGTTTGAGAGGGAGAAGTTGATAAAATAAAATACGGACATGACAGCATCATGAATATTGACATAGAAGCAATTTTTCTATCATATAACTTCTCATAAACAAGTAACAATCCATTCACAAATGAAATAGTATTAAGCATAAACTTCATTGAAAACTGACAAACAATGCCTTTAGTGATTGAGATAATCATAGTTTGTCATATTCAAGAGAAGAGTCTATGTAAGAGATTTTTACTTCTAGCAAGTTTACATACTCAACTATCATGTAGCCTTTTATGATTGTTGACACACATTGCATACTTCTGGAGCTAATGTTTCCATCGGACACATAGGAAGATGGGGGCTTCATCATCTTTGCCACCAAACTTATTGACCTCGAGGATAATGTCAACAATAATTTATCTACATTTAATAGGATATATTTGTTGGGGAACGTTGCATGGGAAACAAAAAATTTCCTATGCACATGAAGATCTATCCATGGTGATGAGCATCTACGAGAGGGAGAGTGGATCTACATACCCTTGTAGCTCACTAAGCGGGAAGCGTTAAGAAACACGGTTGGTGTAGTCGAACGTCTTCGTGATCCAAATTGCCGTGCGTCCCGCGATCCAATCATGATCCGTCCCGCGATCCGATCATGATCCGTCCCACGAACTTGATCACGATCCGTCTCACGAACTTGATCACGATCCTTCCGATCTAGCACCGAACGGACGGCACCTCCGCGTTCAGCACACGTACAACTTGATGACGATCTCCACCGTCTTGATCTAGCAAGAAGGAGTGGAGAGGAAGAAGAGTTCTTCGACAGCCTGACGGCGCTCCGGCGATGGTGGTGGAGCAATTCCGGCAGGGCTTCGCCTAAGCACTGCAGAAAAACGATCTAGAGGAGAAACTATGCACTGGAGGAACGGGTAGCACGTGGCTGAAAATCTAGTGCAAAAACCCTCAATACCACCAGTATATATAGGAGGAGAGGAGGAGAGGAGGCAGCTTGGCCTCCAAGCCTCCTAGGCTTCGGCCGAACTAGGAGAGGAGGAGTCCACCTCCTCCACTCCTAGTAGGATTAGGATTCATCCTTTTTTTTTTCCTTTTTTCCTTTTTCCACCTTTTTCCTTTTGGGTTTTCTTCTCCAGCCACATGGACCTTGTGTGGGAGTTTCCACCAGCCCACTAAGAGCTGGTATTCACTCTCCCACAGCCCATGTAGCCTCTTGGGTCGAAATACCCCTCCCGGAGGTCTCCCGGTACACTACTGGTACTCCCGGTACATTACCGATAAGCCCGGAACTTTTCCGGCGACCAAAACAGGACTTCCTATATATGAATCTTTACCTCCGGACCATTCCGGAGCTCCTCATGATGTCCAAGATCTCATACAGGAATCCGAACAAACTTCGGTCACCACCATACATAACTCTATACTACGGAAACATCACCAAACCTTAAGTGTGCAGACCCTGCGGGTTCGAGAACTATGTAGACATGACCGAGACACCTCTATGGTCAATAACCAATGGCGGGACCTGGATGTCCACATTGGTTCCTACATATTCTACGAAGATCTTTTATCAGTCGAACCTCTATGTCAAGGATTCAGTTAATCCCGTATGATGTTCCCTTTGTTCTTCGGTATGTTACTTGCCCGAGATTCGATCGTCGGTATCTCCATACCTAGTTCAACCTCGTTACTGGCAAGTCTCTTTAGTATTTCCGTAATACAAGATCCCGTGACCAACACTTAGTCACATTCCTTGCAAGGCTTATTGTGATGTTGTATTACCGAGTGGGCCCTGAGATACCTCTCCGTCACACGGAGTAACAAATCCCAGTCTTGATCCATGCCAACTCAACAGACACCCTCGGACACACCTGTAGAGCACCTTTATAGTCACCCAGTTACGTTGCGATGTTTGATACACACGAGGTACTCCTCCAATATCTGTAGTTTGGGTCTTGTCCATCACATCATTCTCCTAATGATGTGATCCCGTTATCAAATGACATCTCATGTCCATGGCTAGGAAACCTTAACCATCTTTCAATCAACGAGCTAGTTCACTAGAGGCATACTAGGGACATTGTGTTTATCTATGTATCCACACATGTATCCATGTTTCCAATTAATACAATTATAGCATGGATAATGAACCATTATCATGAACAAGGAAATACAATACTAAACACTTTATTTATTGCCTCTAGGGCATATTTCCAACAGTCTCCCACTTGCACTAGAGTCAATAATCTAGTTCACATCACTATGTGATTTACATTGTAATGAATCGAACACCCATGCAGTTCTGGTGTTGATAATGTTTAGCCCTTGGAAGAGGTTTAGTCAACGGGTCTGCAATATTCAGATCCGTGTGCACTTTGCAAATATTTATGTCTTTCTCCAAGATGTAATCGCGGATGGAGTTGAAGCGTCGCTTTATGTGTCTGGTGCTCTTGTGAAACCTTGGTTCCTTGGCTAGAGCAATGGCACCAGTGTTGTCACAGAACAGGTTCATTGGATTTAGTGCACTGGGCACTACTCCAAGATCTGTCATGAACTGCTTCATCCAGACACCTTCCTTCGCCGCCTCTGAGGCTGCGATGTATTCCACTTCGCACGTAGAATCAGCTACCACGCTTTGCTTGGAACTGCACCAACTTACCGCTCCCCCGTTAAGAATAAATACGTATCCGGTTTGCGACTTAGAGTCGTCTGGATCAGTGTCAAAGCTTGCATCGACGTAACCCTTTACGACGAGCTCTTCATCACCTCCATAAACGAGAAACATTTCCTTAGTCCTTTTCAGGTACTTAAGGATATTCTTGACTGCTTGCCAGTGCTCCATTCCAGGATCACTTTGAAACCTTCCGGCCATACTTATGGCAAGGCTGGCATCGGGTCTTGTGCACAGCATTGCATACATGATAGAGCCTATGGCTGAAGCATAGGGGATGACACTCATCTTTTCTCTATCTTCTGTAGTTACTGGGCATTGAGTCTTACTCAACTTCACACCTTGTAATACAGGCAAGAACCCCTTCTTGGACTGTTCCATTTTGAACTTCTTCAAAACTTTATCAAGGTATGTGCTTTGTGAAAGTGCTATTAAGCGTCTCGACCTATCTCTATAGATCTTAATGCCTAATATGAAAGCAGCTTCTCCTAGGTCCTTCATTGAAAAACTCTTGTTCAAAGATTCCTTCACGCTTTCCAGCATTTCTATATTGTTTCCAATCAGCAATATGTCATCCACATATAATACTAGAAACGCTATAGAGCTCCCACTCACTTTCTTGTAAATACAAGCTTCTCCGTAAACTTGTATAAACTCAAATGCTTTGATCACCTCATCAAAGCACTTATTCCAACTCCGAGATGCTTGCACCAGTCCATAAATGGATCGCTGGAGTTTGCAAACTTTGTCAGCTTTCTCTGGATCGACAAAACCTTCGGGTTGCATCATATACAACTCTTCCTCAAGGAAACCGTTGAGTAACGCTGTTTTTACATCCATCTGCCAAATTTCATAGTCGAAATAGGCAGCTATTGCTAACATGATTCTGACAGACTTAAGCTTCGCTACGGGTGAGAAAGTCTCATCGTAGTCAACTCCTTGAACTTGTAAAAAACCCTTTTCCACAAGTCGAGCTTTATAGATGGTGACATTACCATCCGTGTCTGTTTTCTTCTTAAAGATCCATTTGTTCTGAATGGCCTTTCTCCCTTCAGGTAATACTTCCAAAGTCCATACTTTGTTTTCATACATGGATCCCATCTCGGATTTCATGGCCTCTAACCATTTCTCGGAATCCGGGCCCATGACTGCTCCTCCATAGCTCATAGGTTCATTGTTGTCCAACAACATGACCTCCAAGACAGGGTTGCCGTACCACTTAGGGGTAGTACGCGGCCTTGTCGACCTACGAGGTTCAATAGTTGCTTGATCCGAAGCTTCATGATCATCATCATTAACTTCCTCTTCTATCGTCGTAGGTTCCACAGAAACATCTTTCTACGCTACGCTACTTTCTGGTTGTAGTAAAGGTTCAATAACCTCATCAAGCTCTATTTTCCTCCCACTCAATTCTTTCGAGAGAAACTCTTTCTCAAGAAATGTTCCGTTTTTAGCGACAAACACTTTGCCTTCGGATCTGAGATAGAAGGTATACCCGACTGTCTCTTTCGGGTATCCTATGAAGACACATTTGTCCGCTTTGGGTTCCAGCTTTTCAGGCTGAAGCTTTTTTGACATAAGCATCACATCCCCAAACTTTAAGAAACGAAAACTTTGGCTTATTGCCAAACCACAGTTCATATGGCGTCGTGTCAACGGATTTTGATGGTGCCCTATTTAAAGTGAATGCAGTTGTCTCTAATGCATAACCCCAAAACGATAGTGGCAAATCAGCAAGAGACATCATAGAACGCACCATATCTAATAAGGTTCGATTACGATGTTCGGACACACCATTACGCTACAGCGTTTTGGGCGGTGTCAACTGTGAAACAATTCCACACTGTCGTAAGTGACTGCCAAACTCAAAACTCAGATATTCACATCCTCGATCAGATCAGAGGAACTTAATCTTCTTGTTACGATGATTCTCAACTTCACTCTGAAATTGCTTGAACTTTTCAAACGTTTCAGACTTGTGTTTCATTAAGTAAATATACCCATATCTACTTAAGTCATTAATGAAGGTGAGAAAATAACGATATCCACCACGCGCTGTAACATTCATTGGACCGCACACATCAGTGTGTATGATTTCCA
Organism: Hordeum marinum; assembly: GCA_022496015.1. Taxonomy (NCBI): domain Eukaryota; kingdom Viridiplantae; phylum Streptophyta; class Magnoliopsida; order Poales; family Poaceae; genus Hordeum; species Hordeum marinum. Next base: position 234,290,730 of record CM039677.1, read on the forward strand.
ATAAGTCACTCGCCCGTTCCATTGTTCTAGAGAACGGCGTTTTAGTCATCGTGCCCATGAGGCATGGTTCACACGTGTCAAGTGATTCAAAATCAAGTGACTCCAAAAGTCCATCATCATGGAGCTTCCTCATGCGTTTTACACCAATATGACCTAAATGGCAGTGCCACAAGAAAGTGGTACTATCATTATGAATTCTACATCTTTTGGTATCAATGTTATGAACATGTGTGTCATCACTATCAAGATTCAATATGAATAAACCCCTAACATTGGGTGCATGACCATAAAAGATATTACTCAGATAAATAGAACAACCTTTATTCTCTGATTTAAATGAGTAACCGTCTGGCAATAAACAAGATCCAGATAAAATGTTCATGCTTAACGCAGGCACTAAATAACAATTATTCAGGTTCATCACTAATCCCGATGGTAATCGAAGAGAGAGTGTGCCGATGGCGATCACATCAACCTTGGAACCATTTCCCACGCGCATCGTCACTTCGTCCTTTGCCAGCCTCCGTTTATTCCGTAGTTCCTTCTTTGAGTTGCAAATGTGAGCAACCGAACTGGTATCAAATACCCAGGCACTACTACGAGAGCTAGTAAGGTACGCATCAATAACATGTATATCATATATACCTTGTTTGTCGTTGGCCGCCTTCTTGTCAGCCAGGTACTTGGGGCAGTTCCGTTCCAGTGACCAGGTCCTTTGCAATGAAAGCACTCAGTTTCTGGCTTGGGTCCATGCTTGGGCTTCTTTGCAGGAGTAGCAACTACTTTGCCATCCTTCTTGGTTTTACCCTTCTTGCCCTTGCCCTTGACTTTGCCATTTTTCTTGAAACTAGTGGTTTTATTGACCATCAACACTTGATGTTCTTTCTGGATTTCAGACTCAGCAACTTTTAGCATCGCAAATAGCTCGGCGACTGACTTGTTCATCCCGTGCATGTTATAGTTCATCACAAAGCTCTGGTAACTAGGTGGCAGTGATTGAAGAACTCTGTCAATGATTGCCTCTGGCGGAAGGGCAATTCCCAACTCCGCTAGACGAGTTGAATACCCAGACATTCTGAGTATATGTTCACTGATAGACCTGTTCTCCTCCATCTTGCAAGCATAGAACTTATCGGAGGTTTCATACCTCTCGATCCGGGCATTGTTCTGAAAGATAAACTTCAACTCTTGGAACATCTCATATGCTCCATGACGTTCAAAACGTCTTTGAAGTCCCGGTTCTAAGCCATACAATATTGCACACTGAACTATTGAGTAATCTCTAGTACATGCCTCCCAAGCGTTCTTAACGTCTTTGGAGGTCATGTCTTCTGGTTGGTCACCAAGCGGTGCATCAAGGACATATGATTTCTGGGAAGCCGTGAGGATAATCCTTAGATTATGGGCCCAGTCAACAAAGTTACTTCCATCATCTTTCAGTTTATCTTTCTCTAGGAACGCATTAAAATTCAGGGGTGCTACTGCGCGAGCCATTGATCTACAACATAAATATGCAAAGTTCATTTAGACTATTGTTCAAGATAATGAGTTTAGTTAATCAAATTACTAAAGCTCCCACTCAAATTGACATCCCTCAGGTCATCTGCGTGTCACATGATCCAAATCCACCAACTCAAGTCCGATCATCACGTGAGTTGTGGTGGCTTCAATGGTGAACATCATTATGTTGATCATATCTACTATATGACTCATATTCGACCATTCGGTCTCTTGTGTTCTGAGGCCATGTCTGTACATGCTAGGCTCGTCAAGTTTAACCCGAGTGTTCTGCTCGTGCAACACTGGCTTGCACCCGATCATCACGTGGTGTCTCAACATGACGAACTTTCGCAACGGTGCACACTCGGGGAGAACACAATTTTATCTTGAAATTTAAGTGAGGGATCACCTTATAATGCTACCGCCGTACTAAGCATAACAAGGTGCATAAAAGGATTAACATCACATGCAATTCATAAGTGACATGATATGGCCATGAACTTGTGCTTTAGATCTCCATCTTGAAAGCACCGACATGATCTTCATCGTCACCGGCACGACACCATGATCTCCATCATCCTGATCTCCATCAACGTGTCGCCATCGAGGTTGTCACGCCCTGCATGCTTCTACTACTATTGCTACCGTTTAGCGATAAAGTAAAGCATTACATAGCGCTTAATGATTGACACGCAGGTCATACAATAATTAAAGACAACCCTATGGCTCCTGCCGGTTGCCGTACTCATCGACATGCAAGTCGTGAAATTCTGTACATCACATGATCATCTCATACATCACATATATCACATCATGTAATTGGCCATATCACATCACAACATACCCTGCAAAAACAAGTTAGATGTCCTCTAATGGTTGTTGCATGTTTTACGTGGCTGCTACAGGTTTCTAGCAAGAACGATTCTCACCTACGCATAAACCCCAACGGTGATACATAATTTGCTTTTCAACCTTCTCAAGGACCGCCTTTGTCGAATCCGATCCAACTAAAGTGAGAGAAACTGCCACCCGCAAGCCATCTAGGCAACAAGTTGCATCGAGGGAACCGGTCTCTCGTAAGCGTACGAGTAATGTTGGTCCGGGCCGCTTCATCTCACAATACCGCTGAACCAAAATCCGACCAAGGGAGGAAGCAATCTAAGCATTAATGCCCACAAACCTTTTGTGTTCTACTCGAGATCTCATCTACACATAGACCTAGCTCATGATGCCATTGTTGGGGAACGTTGCATGGGAAACAAAATTTTACCTACGCACACGAAGATCTATCCATGGTGATGAGCATCTACGAGAGGGAGAGTGGATCTACATACCCTTGTATATCACTAAGCGGGAAGCGTTAAGAAACGCAGTCGGTGTAGTCGAAAGTCTTCGCGATCCAAATCGCCGTGCGTCCCACGATCCAATCACGATCCGTCCCGTGATCCGATCACGATCCGTCCCACGAACTTGATCACGATCTGTCTCACGAACTTGATCACAATCCTTCCGATCTAGCACCGAACGGACGGCACCTCCGCGTTCAGCACACGTACAGCTTGATGACGATCTCCACCGTCTTGATCCAGCAAGAAGGAGTGGAGAGGAAGAAGAGTTCTCCAGCAGCCTGACGGCGCTCCGGCGATGGTGGTGGAGCAATTGTGGCAGGGCTTCGCCTAAGCACTGCAGAAAACCGATCTAGAGGAGAAACTATGCACTGGAGGAACGGGTAGCACGTGGCTGAAAATCTAGTGCAAAAACCCTCAATACCACCAGTATATATAGGAGGAGAGGAGGAGAGGAGGCAGTTTGGCCTCCAAGCCTCCTAGGCTTCGGCTAAACTAGGAGAGGAGGAGTCCACCTCCTCCACTCCTAGTAGGATTAGGATTCATCCTTTTTTTCCTTTTTGCCTTTTTCCACCTTTTTCCTTTTGGGTTTTCTTATCCAGCCACATGGGCCTTGTGTGGGAGTTTCCACCAGCTCACTAAGGGCTGATATTCACTCTCCCACAGCCCCTGAAGCCTCTTGGGTCGAAATACCCCTCCCGGAGGTCTCCCGGTACACTCCCGGTACTCCCGGTACATTACCGATAAGCCGAAACATTTCCGACGACCAAAACAGGACTTCCTATATATTAATCTTTACCTCCGAACCATTTCGGAGCTCCTCGTGACGTCCAGGATCTCATCCAGGACTCCAAACAAACTTCGGTCACCACCATACATAACTCTATACTACGGAAACGTCACCAAACCTTAAGTGTGCAGACCCTGCGGGTTCGAGAACTATGTAGACATGACCGAGACACCTCTACGGTCAATAACCAATGGCGGGACCTGGGTGTCCACATTGGTTCCTACATATTCTACGAAGATCTTTTATCAGTCGAACCTCTATGTCAAGGATTCAGTTAATCCCGTATGATGTTCCCTTTGTTCTTCGGTATGTTACTTGCCCGAGATTCGATCGTCGGTATCTCCATACCTAGTTCAACCTCATTACTGGAAAGTCTCTTTACTCGTTCCATAATACAAGATCCCGTGACCAACACTTAGTCACATTGCTTGCAAGGCTTATTGTGATGTTGTATTACCGAGTGGGCCCTGAGATACCTCTGCGTCACACGGAGTAACAAATCCTAGTCTTGATCCATGCCAACTCAACACACACCCTTAGAGACACCTTTAGAGCACCTTTATAGTCACCCAGTTACGTTGCGACGTTTGATACACACAAGGTACTCCTCCGATATCTATGAGTTGCATGATTTCATGGTCATAGGAACATATACTTGACATGCAGAAAACAGTAGCAATAAACTGACACGATCATAAGCTACGTTTGTAGTTTGGGTCTTGTCCATCACATCATTCTCCTAATGATGTGATCCCGTTATCAAATGACATCTCATCTCCATGGCTAGGAAACCTTAACCATCTTTCAATCAACGAGCTAGTTCACTAGAGGCATACTAGGGACATTGTGTTTGTCTATGTATCCACACATGTATCCATGTTTCCAATAATACAATTATAGCATGGATAATAAACGATTATCATGAACAAGGAAATACAATAATAAACACTTTATTTATTGCCTCTAGGGCATATTTCCAACAATATTTGTCCGGATCTTTCCTCAACACATAATTCTTACCACTAAAGAGTTTATAGTTAGGAAAAAGGGTAAATATTATTGACACTTGTACGAAAATAAATTCTTGTAAGAAGATAAAAGATAGGCCCTTCACATAGGGAAGAAGAAATTTTAATGAGGTTTTGTTTGTTTTGATGTGAAAACTCTTAATACAAGGGAACGTCACTTTGCATTGCCCCTTGTGATAGTGAACTTTATTATGCACTATGCCACTTTTATTTCTCCACTATCACAAGATCATGCAAAGCCTATTTTCCTTTATAATAAAAGATCATACATATTTAGAAGCAATTTTTATACCCAATGCAGATCACAAGTATCAAATCATAGTGGTTCTCCCTTTACCCTCCTAGCAGAACATGCGTAACATAAGAGGGTAAGCACAGGAGCTGGGCAACCTAACCATGGACCCAAGACATAATTCGGGACAGATGCATATATTGCAATATCCGAGGCTCCGAGCAGATAAGATAAAAACGGCGTCGGAATGATGCTCTGGGGTGATTTTGATAGCCAAGCCCCCAGTATATTAATCGGTCGCATCTAAATAAAATATGTACCGAACAAGTTTGGTTCGGTGTCGAAGAGCGGGAAAAGGTTATGCAACATTAACGATCGCAATGGGACTAGAAAGAATGGTCTTTACTTTCGATGAACTTGTGATGTCTAACCGTACAATCCACACTGCCAAAGCAACTATTATAGATAATTTATTTTACAAATTATATTTACAGAGGAAAGGTTTATATAGGGCTTTTTATGACCGGTTTGACATCCCGACTATGCCTTGTTGCATGTCTACGCCTTTGCTCTCGAGCGGGGAGGCGTAGTCCTTTAAGGGAGGGTGTGATCGGCGAATGGACCTTTGAGAGATTCTTGAGAGGTCATTGTAGTATGTTAGCTTGATGTTGGATAGGTCCTAAATGGTACCTGGTGTTGCGCGAAGACGAGTTTGACCATAGCTCAATCGAGCTGAACACTTGGTCCTTGGATAGTAGCCCCCCACATCCGCCCATGGTATTTTGAGTGAGAAATTATGCCTTCGAGGTATGTACCTTACGGCTAGAGGTGGCATGCTGTGGGGAGCGTGTTCCTATTTATGTTGGGCATGGGAAGGCTTCGGGAGCTAAAACAGGGCTTGGGCTTGCTTGCTCACCTTTTGTGCCTTGACGACGGGCTAGGAGTTCGGCATCTCCTTGCCAACCTAAACTTCGGTAGCTAGAGCCACTGTGTTCTCCTCAGTCCGGAGTGAATGCTTCGTGTTGCCATTGACAGTGATGACGCCCTTGGGTCCGAGCATCTTAAGCTTCATGTACGTGTAATGGGGAATAGTGTTGAAGTGGGCAAACACTCTACGGACGAGAAGTGCATGATAGCCACTGTGGAAAGGGACAATGTCGAAGATCAAGTCTTCACTATGGCAGTTGTCAAGTGAGACGAACACTACTTCCACAGTTACGGTGCCCGAGCAGCGGGCTTCCACACCTGAGATTACCCCTTTCAAGGTGGTGGTGTTGGGTTTGATCCTTAACGGATCGATACCCATCTTCCTTAAGGTATCTGAGTGAATAAGATTGAGGCTACTGACTCCATAAATGAGGACTCTAGTTAGGTGGTAATCATTGACAATGGGGTTGAATACCAGGGCCGCCAATCCTCCATGACGGATACTGGTCGGATAGTCCCTTCGATCGAAGGTGATCGGTCAAGCCGACCGTGAGTTGAATTTTGGGGCTACTGGCTCTATGGTGTAGACGTCCCGAAGGGAGTGCTTCCTCTCCTTCTTTGGTATATGTACGTAGACCATGTTCACGGTTTTTACCTTAGGAGGGAATTGCATCTGGCCTCTATTGTTCGGACCCCGAGTATCATCGTCGCCTTGCTGCGGGGGCCTTTGCCCTAGTCCTTTGCTGCAAGTTTATTAGCCTGCTTGAACACCTCAACAGTTACGGTTGGTGTGGGTGGCGGGTTGTCTGAGGTGTCGTAGATCTGGCAGGGCCTGTCCAAGATTTTGTGCAGCACAGTAGGTTTATCCCTATTCCCTTTAGAGGGCTTCTTCCGCGGTCCTGATCTTAAGGTACTGAATCTGGCAATGACTGTCGTGTCCTCAGTATCACTGTCGCACTGCCGGAGTTTGTTTGTGCTACACCGTGGCCTCCTGTTTCCATACCGAACACATAAGTCGTGATCACGGAATGCACGTGCACAGTGATCCCAGATATCAATGCTCACTAAACACACAGAAACTAGAATACAAGAGTCTTACATCCTTACATACCATCTTATACAAATAAAGGCCAACTAGGCCAAGTCTGACATAGATAGGGCCAAAAGGGCCAACCACTTAAACATAACAAGCAACGGAGATCTTGATCATGAAAGCGTGAACCCATCCCATCCGCATTAAACCTACAAGCATTCTGACTGGGAAGCGTCCTACCAGGCACGACCCCGTATCGAGATTGACTACATCACTCCTACCACTGCTAATGCGGGCTCTATGCTACTACCCACCAAGGTAGTCAACAAAGCCCTATCATAAGGGGCATCATGGTTGTATATGTAAGGTTGGGACGGTCAACAAATCTTAAATCTCTCCGTTTTCGAAAACACACACACAACCTGCTCTGGTACACCAATTCTTTCTCAAGTGGTTACCTAACATAACATCATCTCCCTTGGGCATTAGTGGCACCCGACGGGGTTTCCAAAAAGTCTTTGAAATCACTTTGGTTTCCATCACCATGCATATTCCCGTCCCACTTTGCATAACATCTACTAATATCCTATCTACTCCCACCCGCACAACCCTCATAGGAAGGTAGAGTCATGCAATATGCAAGTATCAACGGTAAAGTATCAGAGGCATCCCACCGAAGGGCGGGGGGGGGGGGGCACCACATCAACATGATCAATTCACCGGAACATAAAGTGCTATATGACATGCATGAAAAGTTTCTTAACATGGTCAAAGGGATGCTTGTCTGGCTTAGTAAAGTCTTCGAGGTCTTCCCACGCTTCTCGTCCATCCTGAGCACTTTGTCTACTTTGTCAACTATCGCCGGAAACAAGGAAATGATGGAAATGGGTCAATGGGGTGTCTTGAATGGTGGAAATGAAGGAAATGATGATCCTATAAGAAGTCTATAGAAAATATTTTGGTAAAAATGAGTGGATGCACCCAACAAATAGGACACAAATTTGGAAACATTTGGGAAGTGGTTTCATTGGATTTGGACTTGGCATGATTTTCCTAGGGATTTTCAAAGTGGATCATACACGAAGAAATGGTCCAATATTTTTCATAGTAGAATAAGAGAAAGGAAAAATGTTCACATCCTAAGACATGATTTTAGATGAACCTAGGAAATTGAAAAACTCCATTTGGAGTTCATAACAATTCCCTAGGAATTTGCGAAGTGGTTCCATAATACAAGTTATAACAAAAATATTTGTGGAGAAGAATAGGCTATATGGAAGAATTGTGCAATGCAAATATTTGGATTGGTCATGAATTTAGGAGTCTGTAGAAACTTGAATCATCAACTTTGGAGCTCATATGATTAAACTACCAATTTTTGAATCTATCAGAAAAGAAAAAGGAAAAATGAGCTATACCAAAACGGGCCAAAACCTCTAGGCTGCATAGTGCACCGATGGGGAGCCGTTGCCGGGCTGGCCCATCATTTCAGCCGTGCAAGAGGCCAACGCGATGTCAAAGGTGTAATCCCCTTAGCGCTCTTTCCCCACGGGGAGGAAAAAAAGGTCAGGAGCCATCTCCACTTAAAGCCGGGCCCGGACGGCTGGACGCCGACAGGAGGGGACCGCCTGGCAGGTTCTTCTTCCTCCACATGCACTTGATCATGGAGAGAGGACTGTCTCAACGGCGATTCCGGCCACCGATCGAGATGCCCGTCCTACCGGGGTGCTCAAGGGACCAAGGTGGTTCCTCCCATGCTTAACATGGCCGCCAGGGGTCTCTGAGCCGAGAAGGGCATCGGACCCGGCGGAGGTCCATGGTGGAGATGATGGACTCGATGCATCGGTCACGGGAGGGAGGATTAGATGCGTGGGAAAGATCCCTCGCGGCGTGGGCAATTTGGTGGTCCTGCTAGGGGGAGAGGAGGAGCTAGGGAGAGCTCGAATTTGAGGAGGCGCCGACGAGAAAGGTTTGGCAATAGAGGTGGAGGGAGGCCACATGGAGATGAGGGAGCCATTTTGTAAGGTCGCTTGGAATAAGAGGGAGTGAAAGGAGACGAGAGGGGGCTCGGGGGAGAGGTAGAAGTGGGCAGGCACCTGAGCATCGTGGCCGCGTCCATGGCAAGGTCGAGGTCGTTGCTAGAGCTCTCGAGGGTAGGCTCGGGCATGTCTATGGTCTTCGTGGATGTGTCCTATGTCCAGGTAAGAGGAGAGAGGGAGCGGAGGAGCATTGGGGCCTCGCACGTGTGAGGTCGGCCATTGGCCAAGCCGGGCGCTCATGGCGTGTGCAAGGAGGCCACAAAGAGGAGGGGGCCGATTTTCCGGCCTGTCCCGGACGCCGAGGCCAACCAAGTGGCGAGAGGGGGAGCCTGAGGCTTTGGGGTCATGAATAGAGTGGCAACGCGCTCTAGAGAGCGGCCATTGCATGCCATGGCATTGTTTATTTTCCATGGTCGAGCCCACATTTGTCTAGTAGTCCCTAGGGACTTAGGAGATGTTCTATGGATAATAGGAGAGGTGCGGAGAGGGGTAGAAGTAAAAGGGGGAAGTAAGAAGCTTCTATTTGGGCTGTCCAGGGGTAAAACAAGGGTTTTCACCCCTCAATCATGGATCTGCAGCCATGCAAGGCAAACTGGGGGTAGAGGAGGGTCATGAGGGACTTTGGTAGAAGTTTGGGATCAAGGAGAATAAGTTAGAGAGTGAAAACAGTGACATTTAGAAATGACCAGAAGGTGTTTGATGGTGATTTGGCCAAGTGAATGAATTCTACTTGCCTTGATATTTAACAGGATCAGATGATGGGTAAAAATAGGAGCGGTCACAAGTTTTGGGATTATTTTAGAAAAGTTGGCAATACAAATGTTGTAAACCCTAGAAATGGGCAGAAATGGATATGCTTAGATCTAGAAATGAAAATCCATTCTCCTTCATGCACCACTTGATGTGGTATCATTATTTGCATATTAGAGCATACCCGAAAAGTTTAGGACCAAATGGGGACACTTGACAATGCAAGCATTTCCAATTCTTGAAATCACCAAAAGTGGGTTTGGGGGGATTTGGACATGTGGATATGTTCTCCTTCATGCACCACTAGGTGTGGATGCATTATTGGAGTATTAGAACTTGTGATTTTTTTTTGAAATCAATAGGAGACAGTTGGTATTGTAGAGTTGCTCAAATTTGGATCTGGACACAAAGGGTTTTGGGATATTTTGGTGAACCAATTCCATTGGGATTGAGATGAAACTTGGCAAGATTATAACATATATCATATGTGACATGCTAGAATTTTAAGGGATTTATTTGAGAATATTTCTTATAGAAATATTTCAAATGCTTGAAATAGGCATAAATGGTTTTGAAGGGTTTTGTCCATTATTTTGAACATTACCATGTGTTTAAACTCTTATATATGGACAATATATATCCACTGAGTTTTCCTAAATTTTCTCAAATATTTTAAAAGCATAAAACTGATTTTACCCTATAAAAGACCATTCCTGGCGTTAAGAAAAATCCTTTAAAAATAAGAAAATAATCTTTAAAAATACTGTCTTGTGGTTTTGGGAAGTTATATATATATATATACATACATATACATATATATATATAGTAGGTTCCGAATAATTACTTTGAGGCGAAAAAATACACCCAATTTAAGGACTTGTACAAACCTTAGTAAAGGGGGTTTCGAAAAACTGAATTGAATAAATGTTTTTTCACAAAATAATATTTGATGAAAAGAGCTTTAGGTCATATACACATGGTATGATCATTGGACAAGAGTTTAGATCAAGGAAAAGAGTTTTGAGAGTAGAAGGGAGTTTTATGAATATAGAACACCAACAAGTAATCAAACAAGCAAGCAAATAGCACACAAGTCAAACATTCATATGCACTCTAAAAAGTTTTAATTGGCCCTAATTTTTGAGTCATGTTAACTTAGTCATGAGGCAAAACACATGGTGTGAAAGACCTACCCCCCTTACAAGAATCTCGTCCCCGAGATTCCTAGGCTAGGCGTAGAAAGGATGCGGAAGCTCAGGGGAGGGGTAGTCTCCACATTCCATGTTGCTTCTACTTCGGTGTGATTTCTCCATTGGACCTTGAACCTCTTGATGATATAGCTTCGAGTGCATATTCGACTTTGTCTAGGGGTTAACGGGGTTCTTGCGATATGCTAGGCTTGCCTAAAGATCAAGGGTTTGGTGAACGAGGTCCTGGCATGGGCTTGGATTTCGTGTGTATTCCGAAGTTAGAAGACCTTGCAAAGCAGGGTGTATGTGTGCTGGTCATGGGGTTGTTAGTGACATCCAGATGTCTCACGTTAGAATAGAAGGGGTCAAGGTTGTAGCTTCCCATTGACAGGGAATCGTTGACCCTATTGGAACAGTTGATCTTCCGGTGCTTGTGGTCTTCAATAATAAGGACACCAAAGTTTGTCGGCACAGGCTTCTTGTCGAGATCTTCTTCTTGAGTGAGTTTCCCAGATATGTTCGACATTCATCACCGGCCATTTGTCTTCATCGTCACAGGCACATGTTTCTAGTGGTTCTTTGAGTATTCGATCTACTAGTCTCTCCGTAGCCATTTGTGGCAAGGTTCTGGCCGAGTCTCGTCCCTAAGACCTAGCTCAGAGACTTGGTGATGAAATGACCCCTTCCACCTAAGAGGGTTTATGAGGGGCTCTAAATAAGCAGACTATCCAGAAGTATAGAGCATTCGTCTAGTCCCCAAGGTCTCAGGTTTGGCTAGCGGGGTGAAATTCCTTTGACAGGTGGTTCATCATGATCCAGCCAGGTTCACGTCCCTGATTGAACCAGAAGGGCTAACAATGAAATCATGACAATGATTCCACTCCATTCCAGGCATCTGAAGGGAGTAGGGACATCATGCTTAACATACACCATCAAAGTGGTGGAGTGAGGGGGGTACTATCAGCTCCTCGATTCCTTCCTAGTCAGGAACTGATGGATGACTAGTTAAAACAAGGGGCTCTATAATCCTCTTGATGTGCAAGGGCTTCATCGTGCTTGTACACCGGCGCTTCTTGGCATTGTTTAGGTGATGTAGCCGACAGAGGGGTGGTGGTTGACTTCTTTTGCTTCTTATTTGTCATTGTCGTGCCTTCGCAATCGTAGTGGTTCTTCATCTTGCTTGGGCAAGAATGTCTCCATTTGTAGGGAGGGTACTCCAAGGAGTCCAACCTTTTCAAGGTGAAACCCTTTTTCTTAATAGGATGGTAATTGGTATTCCTAGGGATGATCCAAATAGGACTAAGGTGTTCATTCCCTTGTTGGGTAAATAAGTATGTTATCCCGGAGTACAACAAACCATTTCTCCAAATATCACATAAACACATTGCTCATGGGACATGTGAGAGGGGCGTGCATTTGCTCCGGAGGGTCACTAGTTCAGGGGTTCGTGATCGAACATAATCTAGTTCTTCATGTCCATTTTCCTTTTGAACAAGATTGGTGGTGGTCAAGGTGGAGTATTCGCCATAGTCTAATGACTTAGAGCCAAGACGTATGGTCATAATCCAACCATATTGTGGCTCAGTAAAGCTCTGAGGTTTCAAGGAGCTTAGGATGTGAGTGAATGTCTATCATCTTATCCTAAAGCACAGTTCTTGGATGCCAATAGTGCTACCTACCTCCTTAAACAAAATCACCCTATATCATTGAAGGTATCATTTCATATAAGTCAAATCCAACATCACTCATGCTATTCATCTCCAAGGTTTTGAGAGAAGGACTAAACCAAATCTCATATGTTATTCTACAAGTAACTCAAATATATCCCTATGTAAAAATCCTTGGGAAGCATACAAGCTGCTAAGCTTGATTGTGATACTACAAATCCTAGTATTTAGCGAATATATCCAAGTTCTAAGGTGTTGCATCTCTATGCTAAGGAAACATGTAATACAAATCCAAGATCATGTTTCCTTCCTAATGAATCTGGTTTAATCGATCCACAAATACCATTCCCTATTACATGACCTATTATTGCAAGAAATTCAATACCGGTGTCATTCCATATATCTCCAGATTTCCTAAATCCCCAAATTCCAGGAAGAACCATTTCATCACAGTATAGCCATCAATCCCCATCATGATGATCTAGTGAACTCTGATGTTAGGTGTATATGGATCCTTGAATCAATTCTCACAACCATGCAATGTTCTTGGTTTGTGTACCACTAGGAAACATGGTATCAAGATCAAGATCATTGAACTAAATCCAAATTACTCCAAACCATGTGGTTTGATTGATATTGAGCACCTACTATAATCACCTATTTAAATCCAAGGTTTACATCTAGTAAGAATATCCTACTAGTTACTCCAGTTACTATTGTAAAATCATCAATCCACTATCAACATTACTTGCCAAAGTCAAGTCATTAATCCACCAAGAATTTCAGCTTCTGATCATATTTGTCCTACTAATCTAATTGCTCAAGGGAGAAGTAAGTTATGCTACTCTATTAATCCTGATCCACCAAGTTCGTCTACCCACATTAAGCCTCGTAATCCACCAAAGGGTCTCAACTAAATCCTCAAGACATCTATTACGGCTAAGTCAAATCGTTTTCCACAAATAGTATATCCTTGGAATGATCCTTCCTATGGCATCAAGGTTCTAGTGCTAGGGTAAGAATGAAGGATGTTTGTTCACTATGATCACTAGATCCATAATGAACCCAATGTAAGCAGGGGTCATTGAAGCTCAATAAGTGCTCTTGAAAAACCGTGTATTAAACATGTGATCAGAGGTTTGGGCTAGGGGAGCTAGTGAGATCTAGGTTGGTTTACGGAGGGGTTTCCAATCTTGCGGGAAAAACATAACTCTACGGGGTTGCGTCTGGTCGAGTACGTTGTAGTCGAAGTCTTTAGTGCCAATTTCTTGTCGATGTGTGTCCTTGGTGCATCTTGTCTTGCCGATCTTTAGTTGATGAGAGTGGGAGAGGGAAAATCAGCATAGAGGGAAGTGCCTAAGGGGGTGGTATAGTGCAAGTGCAATCAAACAAGTGTCGAAAAGGCAAAACACACTTATTAAGATAAGGTGGGTGATATAGTCACGTTCTCGTTGCCTAGGGAAAACGTGCGAGTTACACCAAGGCACAACAAGCAAAACAAGCAACACACAACATGGTTCTATTCGAACCATCACACGGACTCGACTTCGCATGGGGGATACACAACTCATCCTACCCTAGGGGTTCTCGGACTCAGTAGTTGTGCTTGCTTCTTGTCTTGGAGAAGAGTCCGCTTAGTCTTCTGGGTCTTCTTCAGGTGCCACTATTTCTCTGGTTTTTGTTCGTCGAAATGATCCTGGTTGTGCCTGAAGAGTCCTTGACGACTTTGGGTCTGGTGAGTTGACAACGAAGGTGATTCTTCACAGCTGTTGTTGACAGGGTCTTCCGGTGTCTTCGTAATCGTGACAATGCCTTCTTGTATTTTGAGATGTCGAGGGCTCCAGGTAGGCAATCTTTTATGCGATGACATTAACAAGGCATGATAGAGCCAACTTGTCAGTATGTTGATGAGAACATCGACACCGAGAGTGGGGGATGAAGAGAACCGTTTTTCCTGCTTGCTATGGTGAGGCGGACCAAATGGCGAGGTTCTCATCCATCGGTGGTTGTCGATACAACAATGGTAAGGACAAGGTTAGTCTATTAGCAATGCATATCATGAAATTGCATGTCTTGTGCCCTAGCCCTCATAGGCCAAGGTTGCATCATCCTGGGGCACTGTCGAGGGTGTCAACATTACCCAAGTCTTGACATCCTCATCCTTCGAGAAGGTATCTTCATTTGGTAGCTCCTTATCATGGGGTCATCAAATTAGTGTGAATGTCTGGCAAGGTGTCTTCCTTCCAGGTTACCCCCGAGGATTTTCATGGAATCCTATGGTCAGGGGAAGAAGGGTAGTAGCGACCATTTGCAAAGTTTTGAAAAGTAAATGAGGAGAGCTAAGAGAAAAATGGTGGAAGTACTAATGCAAAAAACCAATGCTTCCTTTGAAATTTTAGGAGAGGTGAGAACTATAGTGGTTTGTAAGTAATTTTGAAGGGTCTGGAAAAATATTTTTGTCCTAACTATCGTCCATGCTAACTAAGGCCTTCCTGTAGTCAGGATGGCTCTGATACCAGCTGTGTGTGGACCCTGACTCATATGTCGTGATCAGCGAATGCACGTGCATAGTGATCCCACATATCAATGCTCACTGAACACACAGAAACTAGAATACAAGACTTACATCCTTACATACCGTCTTACACAAATAAAGGCCAACTAGGCCAAGTCTGACATAGATATGGCCGCAAGGGCCAAACACTTAAACATAACAAGCATCGGAAATCTTGATCGAAAGCGTGAACCCATGCCATCTGCCTTAATCCTACACGCATTCTGACTGGGAAGCATCGTAGTTCGCATGTTCGTCACCAACGAACTCTTCGCCTTTTCCTACTCTTCCATGCCTGGCCAATAAAATAACCAATGGCAAGCCAATGAGTACTTTGAATGTACTTGCAAGCAACCCATGTTCGTAACAAGGTTCAACAGAACATGATATAGCACTAATAGGCAATTTTTGTGGAAAGCTCGTTTGAGTGCAATGACATTTTCAATCAACTTATAAAAGCATGCATCAATAGGCTGCAGGTATCCATATGAACAAATTACAAATATCAACATAAGCAGGGTTTGAACATCACATGTTCAATCATTTAATCAAGTCTTCCAACTTAGCTCAAGTATCTCTTTGTCACACACACACACACACCAAGTATTGTGAAAACATGTGGACGTAGTTTAGGTAGGACCTCCAACTGTCCATGACCGTGGACACAGCTATTCGAATAGTTTAACACTCTGCAGAGGTTGCACACTTTACCCACAAGACTCGGGGAACTTTTGCATCATCCACGACTCGTGGTATATTCCATACCCGAGGTAAGCACCCGAACAATGCCATTCCCCTAGCGATACTAAACAAAGAGTCCACTTGTTGGTGCCATCCCTCACGATATACATCACACGTATCATCCATGAGGGCACACAACGGTGAGCCCTGTGCCTATAAAGACAACACATGGTTGCCCTACCAGGCACGACCCCATATCTAGTGTGACCACGTCACTCTCGCCACTAGTAATGCAGGCTCTATGATAGTACCCACCAAGGTAGTCAACAAGGCCCTGTCCCATAAGGGGTATCGTGGTTGTACATGTAAGGTTAGGACAGTCAGGAAATCTTAAAACTGTCCGTTTTCGAAAACACACAAATGACCTGCTCCGGTACACCACTTCTTTCTCAAGTGGTTACCTAGCACAACATCATCTCCCTTGGGCATTAGTGGCACCCCGACAGGGTTTTTAAAAAGTTACTTTCGTTTCCATAACCATGCATATTCACGTACGACTTTGCATATCATCTACTAACACACTATCTACTCCCACCCGCACAACCCTCATAGGAAGGTAGGGTCATGCACGATGCAAGTATCAATGGTAAAGTATCGGAAGCATCCCATCAAAGGGGGGCACCACATCTACATGATAAATTCATCGGAACATAAAGTGCTATATGACATGCATGAAAAGTTTCTTAATATGGTCAAAGGGCTGCTTGCTTGGCTTAGTAAAGTCTTCGAGGTCTTCACACGCTTCTCGTCCATCCCAAGCACTTCGTCTACTTTGTCAATTATCTCTGGAAACAACCGCAATAAGCAACCCAACAAGCAGAGAAATAAAGTGCTCTAGAAATAGGAGTTTTATTTTATTGGACACCTCTGGTCATGAGAAAAATAACCAAGGTGGTTTTGGTGGATGTAGAGTCATCCAATATGCAAGTATCAATGGTAAAGTATGAGAGGCATCCCACCGAAGGGCGGGGGGGGGGGCACCACATCAACATGATCAATTCACCGGAACATAAAGTTCTATATGACATGCATGAAAAGTTTTTTAACATGGTCAAAGGTCTGCTTGTCTGGCTTAGTAAAGTCTTCAAGGTCTTCCCACGCTTCTCGTCCATCTCGAGCACTTCGTCTACTTTGTCAACTATCGTCGGAAACAAGGAAATGATGGAAATGGGTCAATGGGTTGTCTTGAATGGTGGAAATGAAGGAAATGATGATCCTATAAGAAGTCTATAGAAAATATTTTGGTAAAAATGAGTGGATGCACCCAACAAATAGGGTAAAATAGGAATATTTGGGAAGTGATTTCACTGGATTTGGAGTTGGTGTGATTTTCCTAGGGATTTTCAAAGTGGATCATACACGAAGAAATGGTCCAATATTTTTCATAGCAAAATAAGAGAAAGGAAAACTATTCACATCCTAAGACATGATTTTAGATGAACCTTGGAACTTGAATCACTCCATTTGGAGTTTGTAAGAATTCCATAGGAATTTGCAAAGTGGTTCTATAATACAAGTTCTAACAAAAATATTTGTGGAGCAGAATATGTGATACAAAAAAATTGTGCAATGCACATATTTCGATTGCTCATGAATTTAGGAGTCTGTAGAACCTTGAATCATCTAATTTGTAGCTCATATGATTAAATTGTGAATTTTTGAATCAACCAGAAAAGAAAAAGGGAAAAGGAGCTATACATAAATGGGCCAAAACCTCTGGGCCGCACAACGCACCGGCGTGGAGCCGCTGCTGGGCCAGCCCAGCATTTCAACCGCCCAGGAGGCCAGCGCGACGTCGAATGTGTATCCCGGAGGCCGCAGAGAGGAGGGGGCCAACCGTCCGGCATATCCCGGACTCTAAGGCCAAGAAAGTGGCGAGAGGGGGGGCCCGAGGCTATCGGGGGCATGCATAGGGTGGCGGCTACAATGCGGACGGGCACTGTAGCGTGCTCTAGAGCGTGTCCATTACATGCCATGGCATTGTTTATATGCCATGGTCGCCCCCACTTTTGTCTAGTAGTCCCTAGGGACTTAGGAGATGCTCTATGGATGATAAGAGAGGTGAGGAGAGGGGTAGAAGTAAAAGGGGGAAGGAAGAAGGTTCTATTTGGGTTGTCCAGGGGTAAAGTAAGGGTTTTCTCCCCTCAATCATCGAGCTGCGGCCATGGAAGACTTACTGGAGGTAGAGGAGGGTCATGAGGGACTGCGGTAGAAGTTTTGGATCAAGGAGAATAAGTTAGAGGGTGAAAATAGTGACTTTTAGAAATGAGCAAAAGGTGTTTGATGGTGATTTGGCCAAGTGAATTTATTCTACTTGCCTGGATATTTAACAGGATCAAATGATTTGTAAAAATAGGAGTGATCACAAGTTTTGAGCTTATTTTAGAAAAGTTGGCAATACAAATGTTTTAAACCCTAGAAATGGGCAGAAATGGATTTTCTTAGATCTAGCTATGCAAATCCATTCTCCTTTATGCACCACTTGATGTGTATCATTATTTATGTATTAGAGTATACCCCAAAAGTTTGGGACCAAATGGGGAAACTTGACAATGCAAACATTTCCAATTCTTGAAATGAATAAAAGTGGGTTTGGGGGGATATGGACATGTGCATCTGTTCACCTTGATGCACCACTTGGTGTGGATGCATTATTGGAGTATTAGAACTTGTCCACAAGTTTTGAGATCAATAGGAGACAGTTGGCAATGTAGAGTTTCTCAAATTTTGATATTGACAAAGTGGGTTTTGGGATATTTTGGTGAACCAAATGCATTGGGATTGATATGAAACTTGGCGAGATGATCACATATATAATTTGTGACAAGCTAGAATTTTTCTGGATTTATTTGAGAACATTTCTAACAGAAATATTTCCAAAGCTTGAAATATGAAGAAATAGTTTTGAAGGGTTTTGTCCATTATTTCGAACATTACCATGTGTTTAAACTCTTATATATGGACTATATATGTCCACTGAGTTTTCCTAAATTTTCTGAAATATTTTGAAAGCGTAAAACTAATTTCACCCCATAAAAGACCATTTCTGGCCTTCAGAAAAAGCCTATAAAATAAGAAAATAATCTTTAAAAATAATGTTGTGTGGTTTTGGGAAGTTATATATATATTAGGTTCCAAATATTTTACTTTGAGGAAAAACAGTCCACCCAATTTGAGGACTTGTAGCACAAACCTCAGTTCAGGGTTTTTTGAAAAACTATATTGAATAAATGATTTGTGACCAAAGATAATATTTGATAAAAATAGTATTAGGTCCTATACACATGGATGATCATTGGAGAAGAGTTTAGCTCAAGGAAAAGAGTTTTGAGAGTTGAAGGGAGTTTTATGAATATATGACACCAGCAAGTAATCAAACAAGCAAGCAAATAGCACACAAGTCAAACATTCATATGCACTCCAATTTTTTTTAATTGGCCCTAATTTTTGAGTCATGTTAACTTAGTCATGAGGCAAAACACAGGGTGTGACAGACCTACCCCCCTTACAAGAATCTCGTCCCCAAGATTCCTAGGCTAGGCGTAGAAAGGATGTGGAAGCTCAGGGGCGGTGTTGGGGATATAACCCCGCAATATGACCCGCCTTAGAGGCTCCGGTTCATATTGATAACTTGTAAGCCGGCCTATGGGTGAGCCGTAAGACTGGTGGCCTAGGAGGATAGACGGCTCAAGATGTGGGCCGCATGATGGCCCGGACGTAGAAGACCCGGGTGTGTAAGCCGCCTCAAGGACAACTTGGACAGAAAGATAGAAAGAGACTCGGAGTCACAAGAAGACCCGGAGAGATAATTGTAAAGACCCGGTGGTCCTGACCTCCTATATAAAGGCAGACCCAAGGCGACTTAGAGGATAGGTGATCGAGAACTAGGTCAAGCTTCTAGCTCCTTGTAATCGATACACAAGCAATACAAACATAAGTAGGACGTAGGCTATTACCTCGACTTGAGGGGCCGAACCTGGGTAAATCCGTGTCTTTCGTTCTGATCAACCCCTTTGAGTCCACCCCGTTAGCGATGGCCTCGAATCCAAGTCTGTTCACCCGAACATCTTCCATGATAAATCCACGACAGTTGGTGCCCACCATGGGGCAAGCGCTTGGTGGTGTTGAGTTCTCAAAGGGCTCTATCCTAGGGCTCGAGGGATACGTGGTTGGAAGGATGAGCAAGAGTCACCGCGGCCGGCTCTACATCGACGACGTCGGCTGGGGGCTTGATGCTGATTCTGTGGAGTATGGATTCCGGGTTCCGTTTGGCGGGATCCAGGTTTCATGGGAAAGGTTGATAGATCTACACCCGGGCCGGATATCTGCACCAACATCGTCGAGCCGGCTCAGCGTCTCCAATCTGCGAGTGGTGTGCGGCCTGCCCGTGCCCATCCAAGTCAAAAGCATGTTCTCGTGGGCTTCACTCAAGGTATGGACCTGGAAGCGTCCGGGTCACAGGGAACTCTTGTTTGCTCGAAAGATGAGTCCTCCAGTGGGGAGATAGAGTCAGTGTATCGTCTCAGTAAGGGTGGCCTTGGGGGATACTATGACACCTATTCTGAGGTAGAGGGCTTTGAGTGGGATGCTCCGAGACCCCCGGTTCATGCGGCGGTGTTCATGGCGGGATCGGCTCCAGCCGCCTGTCACACAGCTACGGGAGCCGCCGCAGCGGGTGATAGCCCACCGCCGCCGGCTCAGGTTCTAGTGGAATTGATGGACAAGCTTATAGTTCTCATGGCGACGGAAGTAACACCGGATAATCAAGCAGCCTGGAATCTAGAGGTGGCACGGATCAAGGGCCGGATGGCAGAGGAACGACAAAGGATGGCTGAGCTAAAGATCCAGATGGAGGAAGAAGCGAAGCGTATCAAGGCAGATGCTTTCCATTTGGAGCTGGAACAAAGGTCAGCGCCCGCGGTGCACCGGAGGAGGCATCAATCCCGTCTGCCAGAACGTTACGAAGCAAGGAACCTGTTTAATACCCCTAGTGCGGGGCGGGTTGCGGACGCGCCGGAAAGCCACCCGATGGAACGCCCGACAACTCATCCACCCCAGCATAACCAAACTTCACCTAGAGCTTTTCTGACACCCGCGGGTCATTACTCTAACCCGACCGAGAACATGGTGGTGGTGGCCACCCCGCTTGGGACGATTCCCATCCCAAATGAAGCACCCTTTGTGGAGGACGTGTGAAACGCTATTGGATATTTACAGACAGCCATGGCCCAGCAAGAGAGATAAGCGCACAGCCGGAGCGGGGTTCACTCTACCCCCCTCCCCAGTCAATGTTTCAGCCGGCGCTACGAGTCGCCGGCGTGTTCCAGCAGTCATCCACGCGGGGGACCACCGTAGGACGAGCAGGCGGCTCTAGATGCACAAGCCCTCGCAGACCGGGCGAGGAACAGGCGAGAGGTGGAGATAGCGGCAACCCGTCTAGAGTCGGCGCTTTCCATCTCAATGGGAGCAGTTAGTACCAGAGCCGTAGTGGTGCCATGTTTAACTCCGGCTCTGAGAAGTGAAAGACTACCGAAAGATTTTAAGGGGCCTCGAAAATTTCCAAATTACACAGCTGATCTACCCCCTGAGGCTTGGGTTGAGAGTGATGAGCTATCCATGGAGATGCTGGACGTCACTGAAGCGGTATGTGCAAAATATTTCATCATGATGCTTGAGGGTCCGGCTCGCACATGGTTGAAAGGTCTGCCGCCTAACACGATAAGTTCATGGGCGGAGCTAAGAGCGAAGTTTATTAAGAATTTTCAGGGGACCTATAAGCAACCTATGACCATTGTAGACTTGGACCATTGTGTTCAACAGGAGAATGAGTCGGCCCATCATTGGGTCCGGCGGGTGTGGACCATTATTCACTCTTCGGAGCAGATCATGGCGGCTCAAGCGGTGCTTATTCTGGAAAAGAACTGTCATTTTGTTCCATTGAAACAGAAGCTCGGCCGGCTCAAGTGCACGTGTCAGGATATGGGAGAGCTCATGACGGCCCTGACAAAGTATGCCGACTCAGATAAGACCAAGGATCCAGGCTCGGATGATGAGAAAGCCAATCAAGGGAAGAAGAACAATCAAGGCAAAGGCTTTGTGAACAATGGGAATCATAATAAACGGAAGAATGCTGATGGCAGGTTAGAGATAGTGGCAAACACCAACACAGAACAGAACCATCCCAAGGGGAACGGAAAATTCAGGCCGTTTCACCAAAGGAAGAGGGGTCCTTTCAATTTAGAAGAAGTGCTTAAGAAGCCTTGTCCGGAGCACGTCACGCCTGATAAGCCGGCGTTGCATGCATGGGGTGATTGCTTTATCATGCAGAGATTCAAAAACCAGCATTCCCAGCCTCGCAATAACCAGGGCGGTGGCTCGCCTGGCGGCTCAGGGCACGACAGATCAGGGGCTGGATTCGGCGCCGACGGTTCAGGAGCCAGGCATCCGGGTTAGAATAACCAAGGGGGGCACCAACAACATCCTGGCAACAATAGCAATAACAACAATCTATAGCAGCGCAATCAATCCGGGTTTCAGAGTAACCCGAAGCAGCTCAATTCTGGACAGTATCACGTGTTCACGACCGGTCATAGTAAACGAGACGAGAAGTTGCGGAGGCGAGCGGTTAATGCGGTTGCTTCGGCTCTCCCGTGGTACTTACCATGGTCTGAGTATGACATAATGTGGAGCCGGGAGGATCACCCGCCACGGGTAGATGACCCGGGCCGGTTGGCTTTAGTTGTGGCCCCTCAGGTGAATGGCTATATGGTGAACAAGGTGCTCATGGACGGAGGCATCAGTATCAACATCCTTTATTATGACACTTTCCGGTGGATGAAGTTGCTTGACAAAGACCTTAAACCTTCCTACACCTTCTTTCATGGTGTGGTCCCGGGTAAGTCGGCATACCCGGTGGGCCGGATTTCTTTGGAAGTGGCTTTTGGCGATGAGTATAATTACAGGATGGAGTCCTTGTGGTTTGAGGTGGCTAAAATCAAAAGTCCCTATAATCCACTGTTTGGGAGGCCGGCTTATGCCAAATTTATGGCTAGGCCTTGCTATGTTTATTTACAACTCAAAATGCCTGGCTTAAATGGTACAATTACCGTTCACGATAATCGGAAAATGGCTCTCGAGTGTGAGGAAGGAGATGCGGCGTATGCAGAGTCTAGTTGTGCCCAGGAGGAGCTAAAGTTCTACAAGGAGAACGTTGACCTGGAGGATATGACCCCGCTGAAGAAGCCTACTACGGAAGTTGAGCCACCACTCAAGTTTTCAGCGGGTGATACCAAGGCAGTAGATTTCAATCCGGGCGATTCATCCAAGCAGTTCATCATTGGGGCTCACATGGATCCCAAATAGGAAAGCGCACTCATCGAATTCATCCGTGAGAATCGGGACATCTTTGCATGGAAGCCTTCTGATATGCCGGGTGTACCGAGAGAGTTCGCTGAGCACAACCTTAATGTGGATCCGAAGTTTAAGCTGATTAAACAGTTTCTACGACGGTTCAACGAAGAGAGACGTAACGCTATTGGGGAGGAAGTTGCCCGGCTCTTGGCTACAGGCTTTATAGTGGAAGTTTTCACCCGAAGTGCTTGGCTAACCCGGTGCTAATGCTCAAAAAGAACGACACCTGGCGTATGTGTATAGATTACACAGACCTTAACAAGGCTTGCCCGGCTGACCCTTTTGCACTGCCTCGTATCGATCAGATTATTGATGCTACAACCGGGTGTGAAAGTTTATGCTTCCTGGATGCATATTCAAGTTATCATCAGATCAAGATGGCAATGAAATATCAGGATAAGACGGTGTTTATTACGCCCTTTGGGGCGTTCTGCTACGTCTCCATGCCTTTCGGGCTCAAGAGTGCCCAGGCGACTTACCAATGATGTGTGCAGAACTGCCTTCACAGTCAGATTGGCCGAAATGTTCATGCTTACGTAGACGACATTGTGGTTAAATCCAGAAAGAAAGAAACTCTCCTAGAGGATCTGAAGGAAACTTTTGACAATCTCCATGTCTACAAGATGATTCTTAACCCGACGAAGTGTGTTTTTGGTGTTCCGGCAGGAAAGCTTTTGGGTTTCTTGGTCTCTGAGCGGGGCATCGAGGCTAACCCTGATAAAATTAAGGCTATTACTTATTTAGGAGAGCCGACGTGCATTAATGACGTTCAGCGTCTTGCAGGACGGATTGCTGCGTTGAGCCAGTTCATAAGCCGGCTTGGGGAGAAGGCCATTCCCTTATACCAGATGACGAAGAAGACAGACAAGTTTAAGTGGAGCAAGGCAGCAGCTGAAGCACTTGAAGCTCTTAAAAAACAGTTGACTGAGCCGCCAGTGTTAGCCGCTCCGGCTGAGAAAGAGTCGTTGCTCCTTTATGTGGCGGCTAACAACAGAGCGGTCAGTGTAGCAATTGTGGTTGAGCACAAGGAGGCAGGGAAGGAATATCCTGTGCAAAGGCCGGTTTATTACATCAGTGAAGTTTTGGCAGAGTCTAAGCAGAGGTATCCGCATTGGCAGAAGCTGGTATATGGAGTTTTCATGGCTAACCGCAAGTTGAAACACTACTTTTTGGGGCACCAGATAACCGTGGCCAGTTCTGCCCCATTGGGAGATATCATTCAAAATAGAGAAGCCACAGGGAGGATTGCCAAGTGGGCCTTAGAGCTGGGTCCTCTTAACATCAAATATGTTCCCCGTACAGCAATAAAGTCTCAAGCTTTGGTGGATTTCATAAATGATTGGACAGAATGTCAAGCCCCCGAAGAGAAGCCGGATAACACATATTGGACTATACACTTTGATGGGTCCAAGCAGCTAGAGGGGTCCGGTGCAGGGGTTGTTCTCACCTCCCCGAAGGGTGACAAGTTTTGTTATGTGCGCTAGTTAATGTTTCCTTGTACTAATAATGCAGCTGAGTATGAGGAACTGCTCCATGGTCTCAGAGTTGCTAAAGAGGTGAACTTAAGCCGGGTCAGATGTTTAGGCGACTCAGATCTTGTGGCTCAGCAAGTTTCAGGTACTTGGGACTCCAAGGATCCGCGGATGGCGGCTTATAGACAGGCGGTTGATATCATTGCCGGTCACTTCGAGGGGTACGAGGTGGATCATATTGATCGTCGCAGGAATAAGGCGGCTGATGCGTTATCACGGTTAGGTTCTCAACGAAAGCCGGTACCACTTAATGTTTTTCTGGACGTATTGCATCATCCGACCGTCAAGATACCCTCTGAGGGGGATCTGGCTATTCCTGACTCGGAGGCGAAATTGGTGGCGGCTCTGCATGCTATCCCATACTGGACTATTCCTTATTTGGCGTATCTGACACGCAGCGAGTTGCCTCAGGAGGAGGATCTGGCAGGAAAATCACTCGGCATTCTAAGTCTATGACGATTATCAACGGTGAGTTACATAAGTGTAGTGTGACGGGTGTCTTTCAGCGCTGCGTCTCACCGGAGGAGGCCCGGCAGATCTTGAGTGAAATTCATGCTGGCGACTATGGACATCATGCCAGGTCAAAATCTTTAGTGGCCAAGGCTTTTCAACATGGTTTTTCTGGTTGACGGCTCACAAGGATGCAGAAGACTTAGTCCGTAAGTGTGACGGCTGTCAGAAGTTTGGCCGGCATGCTCACGTTCTGGCTCAAGAGTTGAGGATGATACCAATCACTTGGCCATTTGCGGTCTGGGGGCTTGATATGGTAGGACCTTTCAAGAAATCCAAGGATAAGAAAACACACCTTCTGGTGGCGATTGATAAATTTACTAAGTGGGTAGAGGCAGAGCCGGTCAGCAAATGTGACGCGGCTACATCGGTTCAATTTATTAAGAAGCTGATCTATCGCTTTGGTTACCCGCACAGTATCATTACGGACAATGGAACAAATCTATCCAAAGGAGCTATGAAAGCGTTCTGTGAGAAGGAGCATATCCGGCTTGATGTTTCAGCCGTGGCACATCCACAGTCTAATGGTCAGGCGGAGCGAGCCAATCAGGAAATTTTAAGAGGAGTCAAACCATGGCTCATGGTTCCTTTGAAGCGGACACCCGTATGTTGGGTTGAGGAGTTGCCTTCCGTCTTGTGGAGCATCAGAACTACCCCTAATAGATCTACAGGTTTCACGCCTTTCTTCATGGTGTGTGGTGATGAGGTGGTTCTACCTAGCGATATCCGGCACGACTCATCAAGGGTAGCGGCTTATGTTGAGATGGACAATGAGGTAGCACGCCAAGATATGTTGGACACCTTGGATGAAGCACGAGAGTTAGCAGCAACTAGGTTGGCAATTTATCAACAAGACCTACGACGCTATCATAGCCGCAGGGTGAAGACCCGGACGTTCCAGGAAGGTGACCTGACTCCGGTTGATTCAAGACCAATCTGGAATGCATAAGTTATCTCCACCATGGGAGGGGCCTTTTGTGATCAGCAGAAACCTTAACAATGGGTCATATTACCTCATTGATATCCGAGATGAGTCGGAAACCGCAAGTCAAGAGACGTTGCAGCCATGGAATATCGTGCATCTGCGACCATACTTTACTTAGCAGGCGTTGAAAGCCGCTATCATTGTATATATCATGTTTACATGAGTAAAAGCTAGCATCACCGCAAAGACTGGGGCCTCTGCTCTTATGTATATCTTTGTGCAATCAAGATGAAATTCTTCCGGCTCAAAAATTTGAGTTCAAGTGGTTTGTTTGCTGTCAAAACGGTTGATCTATCATCTGGCTTTATGCCCTATCAAGCGCTGTTGCAGGGAGGCTTCTTGCCTTCGGGTATAGCTTACATATCCCCTGCACAGTCTGCTTTTACGCTGTTGCAAGGAGGCTTCTTGCCTTCGGGTATAGCTTACATCTCCCTTGCATAGCCGACGTTATGCCCAATTAAGCACTATTGCAAAGAGGCTTCTTGCCTTCGGGTATAGCTTACATCTCCTTTGCACAACCAACTGTTATTAAACTGCTGCAAGGAGGCTTCTTGCCTTCGGGTATAGCTTACATCTCCCTTGCATAGTTGGCTTTATGCCTAGTTTGGTTACATGAAGCACTGTTGTTGATGGAGGCTTCTTACCTTGGTATAGCATACATGACCCTAAGACAACAGCGTGTACACCAAATTCCAATTGCTTATCAACTGCGGCCATCGAAGGGGGCTTCTTACCGACGGGTATCGCTTATCTCACCCTAATGGCCGGCTTTATGCCACTTCCGGTTACTTATTAGCCGCGGTTGTCGAAGGGGGCTTCTTAGCGATGGGTTCGCTTATCTCACCCTAACAACCGGCGTTTACGCCAAACCTCACTTGCTTATCAACTATAGCTGTTGAAAGAGGCTTCTTGCCTTCGGGTATATCTTACATCTCCTTTCAAACAGCCGGCTTTATGCCATCTCAGGCTAATTATTAGCCGCGGCTGTCGATGGAGGCTTCTTGCCTTAGGGTATATCTTACATCTCCCATCGACAGCCGGCGTTCGCGCATACAACATTTGCTGTTAAAAGGAGGCTTCTTACCGTCAGGTATAGCTTACACTACCCTTCATACTGCCGGCTTTAGGCCGCTTCCGGTTCATCAATAGCCGCAGTTGTCGATAGAGGCTTCTTACCATCAGGTATAGCTTACATTATCCTAAGATAACCGGCTCCTTAATGGATTCATCCGATAAGAGCCGGAGCCATGTTGCTCTAGTTGACAAAATTCAAGTTTTCAAAGATATTATCCGGCTCTAATCTTCTGGAGAAGGAATGACGTCTTCAAAGACAAACACCCCTCATCAGAAAAGCTCAAGGTATATTTATGCAAAGGAGCAATCAATCAATGGAGATCCGGCAACACATCAAATTGAAACACGGAGAGACGGAAAGTATACACAAAGAGATGGAAATATATACAGCCGACACTATCTTTAGAACGGTAGAGTCATCCTTAAGCTATTACAAAAATTGCTCTTAGAAGGAGCAAAGGCATTACCAAGTTTCTACCGCCCACGGCGGGTCATTGCATGAGCCGTCGCTCAGAAGGTTACAAAATGCAAAGTTAGACGGCCGGATCATCCTGCTCCGGCTCTTCTACTGGCTTCATCTAGAGAGTTTCCAAATCCCAGTTGCAGTCAGCCAGCGCGGCGAAGGACCCTTCCTCAAAAAAGGGAGACATGTCGAGATCATTAGGAAAGAGTTCCTTATTGTGGGTGGGTGTTAGAGATTTCTACTCATAGAGAGGCCCGCGGATCCTCTTATCCTCACCATCATAAGCCGCCTGGTAGACATTTAAGTGGGCTTCATCTACAAGTACAGACGCCAAGAAGCGGGAGTCCTTGACACACTAGATGTAGTCCGCCTCTGTGAATTCTGAGCCGTCGTCTTTCTTCGATGGATAGCCATCCATCATTTCAGCCGGCGTTAGCTCAGGGGCGAAGGCCAGAGCCCGACTCAATCCGGCGACTGCTCCTTGACGAAAAGATGATTTCTTTAGTTCTTCAATCTGTTTTGGCATGGTGGAGAAGAGTTCCAAGACCCCTTTCAGAGCGGTGGGGATCTTCTCCTTATATTGAACACTCTTGATCGTGAAGATGGCGCCACAGTATAGTTGTTCCGCAAAGGTGTAGATGGCTTTCAGTGGCAGAAGGCTATTAGAAGCCAATTGTCGGCTCCTGGGACCTGGATAAGCCAGATAAAGCTAATGAGTCGCCAGTTTTTCTATAGCAATGTTAAAACTACAAAGTAAAACAGAAGCTTAACAAATAGGGCGGCTGGCATCTTCGCTATGTGCCGCTTCAGGCCTTGGAGTTCCTCCGCCACAGCTATAAGCCGCTGGTCGGCGTCGTCTGCCCGTTTGGTCAGAGCGGCCTTTTTAGATTCTGCCGTTTCTTTCAAAGAGCTAAGCTCAGCAATGGCATTGGCCAGCTCCTCAGGGAGAAGCCGACACTTTTCGTCAGCAATGCTTCAGGCTTCTTGCTGAGCCGCCAAGTTGGCCTTCAGATCCGTCAACTGAGACCTGGCTTCGTTTAAGGCTTCCTATACCACATCAAAATACAGGATAAGTCGCCAAAATATAGGACGAGTGCTATAAGCGAATTTCTGCAAGTCTCAAATAGATTGCAAGCAATATATTTGACACTTGGGGGCTAATGTATATTTGCTTTTTCAGTATGTAGTACAGTTCCGGGTCATCTCCTTTGAAGTTAATCCGGAACTTAGGGGCTACACTATGGCCCTTCAAAGACTACTCCTGATGAAAGATCCGACTCAATTTTTTCAAAGTTGACTCGGCCCTTGGGGGCTACGATTAGATCTTCAAGCTGTCTACATTAAATACCCGACTCAAATAAAATCTGAGACGACCCTTGGGGGCTAGGATTGGCGGTTTACTTTATCTACAGTACTAAGCTAAAGCAATTCTAAGTGAATTTGGCATGACAATATCTACAGAGGTCACAGAAAGATTCGGTTCAACTATCAAATAGATTAAACCGGCTCTTGGGGGATAACTAAGGATATTGTAAGAAGGAAAGGTACCTCATATTTGGTTTTCATCAAAGTCACCAGCCGAAGCTCCAAGTCACGGCTGGTATTTAGCTGGTTCATATATCCGGCATGGAGCTCATTAGCTGTCATTTTCTCGTACAAAGAATCAAAGTTTAATTTCCTCGAGGCCTCTGACGGTTTGGTAGGTTTAGTCTGCACATGAGCCGGAGGTGTCTGCTGAGCTAACCCGGTGATGACAACGTTCGGGGTTGCAGGATTTTTTGCAGGAGTCGGCGGCTTGGAAGGAGCTCTGGGAGGACTCTCCATAATGACATCTTCAGCGGCCGGCTCCACAGAGGCAGCCGGTGGAGTTGCTTCCGGGTGAACCTCCTCCGGGTGTTCGATTTCCTGGTCTTGGATGACAGGGCCGGGGGAGGGCTTGTTGGTCTTACGACGCTTCGCTTGAGCATTGCAAAATGGAAAGAGCAGCATTTGAAGAGGTTACAATCATATTAAGAGCCGGAGATCCGGATTCCATGATAAAGAAAACTTATAGCGGATTGATCTTGGGCGGTGGTAGAGCCGACGCCGAAGAGTCGCCAGAGGATGGGGTTTTCTAAAAGAATGAAACAGGAAAAATGAGAAAGCATCAAGATTACAAAGGAGACACAAAGAAAAGTAGAGACGTCAACCTCCGCGGGGCGCTTGTTGGGAGCCAGAGAGTTTGGTAACCCGGACACGAGCTCGGTAGAGACGGTACTCCGAGTCTGTCGACACTCGGCTTGCTGTTGCTTTTTCAAAGGAAAGTCGGGAGCGAGGTAAGCTAGAGGATGAGAAAGAGGAACTTTTCGGATAACTTGCCACGACTTTCGGGGGACAAAACGTTCCGAGTCGGAAGAAATATAAGTTACCTCTGGAGCATCAGCATGGCTGGTTTCCACTTCATCCTGCGAATACAATAAACATTAATAACAAGCAGAGGGGGCAAAGGGTCAAGTAGGAAAATCAAGATTTTACCTCTGAGTCGGACGACGGAGGCGGATCAAGCCAGTTTTCCTGTGGAGCGCTCTTCTTTGGCTTTTTGCCCGCAGTTTTCTTTTTGGCCTTCTTTGGAGGAGGGACATACTCCTTCTTCCAGAAGTCTGAGTCAGCCTAGAAAAGTGACCCGTAAAAAGGGGAATGAATCAGCAAGTTACAAGCAACATACAAGAGACGGACGTGAAGAGATCAACTTACGTATGGAGCGGGGTTAGTGACGCAGAAATGCGCCAGACCAATGGTGCTGCAGGAGCCGGAGGCTTCGTGAACAAGACTCCGAACGGTCATGGCGATATCATCTTCTGTCAAGGTCGATTTGGTGAAACACAAGGAGCTATCATACTTGCCTTCGTACTCGGACATTAGCCGGCCCCTATGGCTTAAGGGCATGATCCGCCAAGAAACCCAACAGCGGATCAGATCTATTCCTGTTAATCCGTTGTCCATGAGCGCCTTGAGCCTGGCGTGAGCCGGTTCCAACTTGGCACGTTCTGATACTGAGAGGCGGCCTGGAAGTTCCGAATCCGTCTTGAGACGGAAAGCACGATAACCCGGCAAGGGGCATTCACCCTTAGGAGAAGTATCCTTGAAGTAGAACCAGGTTTTATTCCAGTCCTTTGGGTGACTCGACATCCTCATAGCCGGGAAGGTAATGTCTCTGCGCTGCTGAATAGAAATCCCTCCAAGCTCCAGACTCGGACCGCCCTTCACCTCAGTTTGGCGGTTGGCATAGAAGAACTCCCAAAAGAAACCAACAGACGCTCTAGACTGTAGAAAAGCTTCGCAGAGAACTTGGAAGTTGCGTATATTCGAGATAGAGTTGGGGGCCAAGTCTTGAGGGTGTAGCTTATACAAATGAAGAACATCCCGGAAAAATTTAGAGTCAGGCGGCACGAACCCTCGTTCAATGTGGTCGGTGAAAATGACTACTTCTCCTTTCTTGGGTGCAGGCCGGGTCTCATTACCTGGAACCCGCCAGTGAAGAACCTCTTTGGGAGGGAGAGTGCCCGCTTCGACAAGATCTGCGAAATATTCTTCCGTGACGCAGGAGCCAACCCAGTTGCATGAGTTGGACGCACGAGACATGGCAGCGGCTTAACTATTGTACAAAGGAGATAAAGACGGCAAGCCAAGAACAAGGAGGAATCTACGGCGGCTTACAATTTTAAGGACTCTACGATATCATGCTTCCGTCCGGGTGGCCAGAGCCGGGCATGGCTTATCAACTCATCCAGGGAAAGGAAGATTCAAAATCGGCTAAGTCCTAAAAAACAGGTTCCGCAAACTATTGCTATGCCTACGGATCTAGAAAACACAGAGGAAAATATTTTATCCCGACCTAGCGACGAATAGCCGAAGGAAGGAAATGGACCGCAACCATCGTGGTCCACGCATTGTGTGCGGTTGGCCCACGCGGGGCGGCGGAGCGAGCGCACGCTCTAAAAACGCCTACGGCGTCAGGGTATACACGCAGGCGGGGGCGCCGGAGCCCGAGCGGCGGCGGCGAAGCTCCCGGTGAAAACCCTAGTACGACGGTGGTGATCTGGAAAATAGGAGAACTCACCTGAGAAGGCGCGGTGGAGGCGGAAGAATCTCTGGTATGTTCAGGGTGATGCAGTGGCCAAGTTGGGGACTATGTATGGACGGCACCGGAGCAAAGCTCGAAGACGCTGGGGCGGCGACAGGAAGAAGAAGAAGAGGCACGAGCGGGAGGATGAAAAGCTTCGACCCGCACAAGTCATATTTAAAGAAGGAATGAGGAAGGCGCAAAAATCCAGGCGACGACAACGTTTGACCGAGGCGGATGCCTCGATTCTCGGGATGACAGTTAATGAAAGATTCGGTGATACGTCAGCAGATCTCGTGACGTCATGCCGGGTCATTTCCAGGCGGCTCGCCAAAATCATAAGAGAACGATAAAGTGAGCAAGCTCAATTCAACCTGGGGCCTAATGTTGGGGATATAACCCCGCAATATGACCCACCTTAGATGCCCCGGTTCATATTGATGACTTGTAAGCCGGCCCATGGGTGAGCCGTAAGACTGGTGGCCTAGGAGGATAGACGGCTCAAGATGTGGGCCGCATGATGGCCCGGACGTAGAAGACCCGTGTGTGTAAGCCGCCTCAAGGACAACTTGGACAGAAAGATAGAAAGAGACTCGGAGTCACAAGAAGACCCAGATAGATAACTGTAAAGACCCGGTGGTCCTGACCTCCTATATAAAGGTAGACCCGGGGCGACTTAGAGGATAGGTGATCGAGAACTAGGTCAAGTTTCTAGCTCCATGTAATCGATACACAATCAATACAAACACAAGCAGGACGTAGGCTATTACCTCGACTTGAGGGGCCGAACCTGGGTAAATCCGTGTCTTTCGTCCTGATCAACCCCTTTGAGTCCACCCCGTTAGCGATGGCCTCGAATCCAAGTCCGTTCACCTGGACATCTGCCGTGATAAATCCACGACAGGCGGGGTAGTCTCCACGTTCCATGTTGCTTCTCCTTCGGTGTGATTTCTCCATTGGATCTTGAAGTGCTCGATATTATATCTTTGAGTGCATATTCGGCTTCATCTAGGGGTGAACGGGGTTCTTGCGATATCCTAGGCCTACCTAAAGGTTAAGGGTTTGGTGAACGAGGTCCTGGCGTGGGCCTGGCTTGCGTGTGTATTCCAAAGTTAGAAGACCTAGAAAAGCAGGGTGTCTGTGTGTTGGTCATGGGGTTGTTAGTGGCATCTAGATGTCTCTCATTAGAATAGAAGGGGTCAAGGTTGTAGCTTCCCGTTAACGGGGAATCATCGACTCTATTGGAATAGTTGACCTTCTGGTGCTTGTGGTCTTCAATAATAAGGGCGTCGAACTTTGTCGGTGTAGGCTTCTTTTTGAAATGTTGTGCTTGAGTGAGTTGCCCAGATATGTTCTTCATTCATCATCGACCATTTCTCTTTATCGTCATCAACACACGTTTTGGCGGTTCTTTGAGTATTCGGTCTACTGGTCTCTCCATAGCTCTTTGTGTCAAGGTTCGGGCCAAGTCTCGTCCCTATGACCTAGCCCAGAGACTTGGTGACAAAATGACCCCTTCCACCTAAGAGGGTTTATGAGGGACTCTAAATAAGCTGAGTATCCAAAAGTATAGAATAGTCGTATAGTCCCCAAGGTCTACGGTTTGGCAAGCGGGGTGAAATTCCTTTGACACGTGGTTCGTCATGATCCAGCTAGGTTCATGTCCCTGGTTGAACCAGAAGGGCTAACAATGAAGTCATGACAGTCGTTCCACTCTGTTCCAGGCATCTGAAGGGTGTAGGGACTTCATGCTTAACCTACACCATCAAAGTGGTGGAGTGAGGGGGCGCCATTAGATCCTCGGTTCCTTCCTAGTCAGGAACTGATGGATGACTAGTTAAACCAAGGGGCTCTATAATCCTCTTGATGTGCAAGGGCTTCATCATGCTTGGACGTTGGTGCTTATTGGTATAGTTTAGTTGATGTAGCCGGCAGAGGAGTGGTGGTTGACTTCTTTTGCTTCTTCTTCGTGGTTGTCGTGGCTTCACAATCATAGTGGTTCTTCATCTTGCTTGGGCAACAATGTCTCTTATGTAGGGAGGGTACTCCAAGGAGTCCAACCTTTTCAAGGTGAAACCCTTTTTCTTGATACGCATGGTAATTGGTGTTCCTGGGGCTGATCCAAATAGGACTAAGGTGTTCCTTCCCTTGTTGGGTAAATAAGTATGTTATGTCGGAGTACAACAAACCATTTCTCCAAGTACCACATAAACACATTACTCATTGGACATGTGAGAGGAGTAGGCCTTTGCTCTGGAGGGTCACTAGTTCAAGGGTTCGTGATCCAACGTAATCTAGTTCTTCCTGTGCACCTTCCTTTTGAACAATATTGGTGGTGGTCGAGGTGGAGTATTGGGCATAGTCTAATGACTTATAGCCAAGACCTATGGTCATAATTCGACCATACTGTGGCTCGGTAAAGCTTCAAGGTTTCAAGGAGCTTAGGATGTGAGTGAACGTCTATCATTTTATCCTCGAGTACAGTTCTTAGATGCCAATAGTATTACCTACTGCTTCAAACAAAATCACTCTATAACATTGAAGGTATCATTTCATATAAGTCAATTCCAACATCACCCATGCTATTCATCTGCAAGGTTTTGAGAGAAGGACTAAACCAAAATCTCATGTTAACTTAGTCACGAGGCAAAACACAAGGTGTGAAAGTTACTGTCTCGACGAGCTAACCAATTATCCTGGCTCACACAGAAGTGGGTCATTAGCAAAGTAAGGGCCGACATTGTCCTCGGCTTTTCTTGGCCGAGCCGTCAAGTTAGCTATTCATCCCGGATGTTGTGTCTGAAAGAGGCTATTGCCTTGGAATCCGGACAATCGATAATTTGGTTCTTCGTAATCAAGAACTGATTCCAGAATTGTTGGGCTGATTCGTGGGCCTTTGAACAACGTGGCTCAGATCATCGGAGTACGGGGCTCGACATAGGTGCCTTGAAAGTTTGGTTGGAAAGCGTCCTCGAGCTCTACCAGCTCCCAATGGATTTTTCGGGGAGGTTGTTTAAGTAGTGACGTGCTGGTCCTTTAAGCTTTAACGGAAAATATTTTTTGCGTGGAGATCATCTCCTCGTACCATATGAATGTGGAGAAGGAGATCATCAATTCACATGGCCAGGTCTGTTGTCTCGTCATATTGTTCAATGTTTATGGGTTTAAACCCTTCGTGGAACTGGTGCTGCATCACCTAGTCTATGAAGCACATTAGGTGAGCAGCATCCTTGACTCGGGCTACGTCGTTTTAGAGATGGATGTCATCCAGACACGGTGTTTTCCCCGAGCTCTATTGTTTCAGTCAAGCCAAGCTTGGTATTTGTCATGTCTAACAGGACTATGCCCTCTGGATCGGTAGATGGATCTTGTCTGACATGCTCTAGCGTCCAGGTTGTGTCATAGGTCATATGGGTCCTCGGGATATGTTGGCTCCCTTCCTCTGCTTTGGGTGAGTGTACGTGATGTGGACATGCCTACCTTGGATACGATCACACATATTTCATACACGTATTTACTTGATGTGATTTATTATAAAAGTTATGAAATACTTTATTTATGCTATACAAAAAAGTACTTCACATGTTTTTGTTTCATGCCTAATTGCACAACTATAAGACACTTGTAGAACCCACATATGAAGATAAGGGGAACATAGGCGTTTAGGTGATGTTCAAGAAGTTCCCTCACGTCACCTTTTGCCCAAGAGAAGATGGAGTCCAAGTTGTCGGTGTCAAAACCAGTGGATCTCGGGTAGGGGGTCCCGAACTGTGAGACTAGGATCGACGGTAACAGGAGACGAAGGGTACACGAGTTTACCCTGGTTCGGGCCCTCCAATGGAGGTAATACCCTACGTCCTACTTGATTATATTGATGGTGTAAGGCGTTACAGAGTTGATCTACCTCGAGATCGTATATCTAACCCTAGATGAGTTGTCCTCCCCTATACCCTAAAACCCTCCAGCTTATATAGATACCGAGGAGGCGTAGGGTTTACACATGGTCGGTTACATGCCGAAGAGATAAACATGCCTATTTACTACATCAAACATGGAGCGCAAGCCGTGCTCCTCGAAGCTTCCATCCTGGTAACTGGGCATTCAAATCATCCACTATTCAATAAGTAGCCCATATAGTCCGGACCGTAAACAACAGGTCGTCTATCCGAGGAGCCCCTAATCCGGGACTCCCTCAGTAGCCCCCGAACTTGCCTCCAACGCCAAGGGTCTTTAGCTCCAATTGCTTCGCGAACAGAGTCTTCGGCTTGTGAGGTGAGTTCCTTATCGCGGAACCATAGTTTGGCCTCCGCTGATAAGTAGTTTTCCGCATAGTGGCACGTCCGTATTCTATGAGATAAGTTGGCTTTGAAGGCCAAACATCAAGGGAAAAAATGTAATGTTTCCTGACAACCTCTCTGATGAAAGGTCACAGCCCACCACGACCGATAGGCCAGTTACTGGCACTCGATGCGCGGTTCGAGGCCGTTTCATCCACATGATCTATCAACATGTCGATCGTGTCCCGTTCTAAAAGATAGCCTATACAGTATTCATGGCATCAAGGAAACTCACACATTATTTCCAAGAGTGTGCGGTAACGGTGGCATCCGAAGTACCCCCGAACGATATAATCAACAACAAGGACACCCCCGGCCGCATAGCCAAATGGGCCATTGAGCTCCTTTTGTTTTGAAATAACCTATAAGCCATGTTGTGCCATCAAATCTCAGGTATTGGCATCCTTCCTAGCTGAATGGACAGAGGCCGATCTCCCCAAGGAATACAGTGCATACTCCCATTGGACAATGTATTTTGATGGATCCAAAACCCTGGCCGGACTTGGGGCTGGAGTTATCCTCACATCCCCACAGGCGACATTGTGTGATACGTGTTGCAGTTCATGTATGCCGACTCTAACAACGCAGCCGAATATGAAGCCCTCCTACATGGTCTTCGGATGGCAGTATCAATGGGCATATGGTGGCTGGAGGTACGGGGAGACTCCAACTTGGCCATCTCCCAAATTAATGCGAATTCGATGACAAAATACCAAAGATGGTTCCGTATAGAAATGTCGTCCTAAAGATATCCGCATGGTTCGAGGGGTTGGAATTTCACCACGTCGCTCGCGACAACAACCAAGCTGCCGCCGTACTGGCTCGTATGGGAGCCAAACGCGACCCTGTCCCAAGAAACACCTTTCTGGAGCGGCTCTTTAAGCCATTCGTCATGTGGCAGGACGATGACAAGGGCGCCTGTCTAAATACGGCGGACGAGGTTGTTCCCCTATAAACGACCCAGGCGATCAAATCATCGGCGGCTCCGTAATGGACGAAACGCCTTCGGCTCATGAGGTAATGGCAGTAATTGTGCCATGGACAAAGCCCTTCCTCGCCTACCTTCTTCGCAGGGAACTCCCCCATGACTAGACAGAGGCACGATGCATAGTTCGGCGATCCAAGGCCTACAAAGTACACGAAGGTAAGCTATACAAGAAAAGCACCATTGGAATATTACAGTGGTGCATATCCGAGGAAGAAGGACGGGAGTTCCTAGCCGAAGTTTATGCAG
Source organism: Hordeum marinum (assembly GCA_022496015.1). Taxonomy (NCBI): domain Eukaryota; kingdom Viridiplantae; phylum Streptophyta; class Magnoliopsida; order Poales; family Poaceae; genus Hordeum; species Hordeum marinum. The sequence goes on from CM039677.1 coordinate 234,328,174, forward strand.
GCATGGGCAGCCACCCCGCCATGGCAAGAGCCTTAGTTAGCAAGGCCTTCCAAGCTGGTTTCTTTTGGTCTATAGCTCGGATGGACGCCCAGTCACTTGTCAAACGTTGTGTGGGGTGTCAACTCTTCGCAAATCAAAGTCACATGCCCCCAACAGCTCTTCAGACTATTCCGATCACTTGGCCCTTCGTGGTTTGAGGGATGGACATGGTCGGACCCCTTAAAGGGGGGACCAAGAAGAACAAATACCTATTGGAAGTCATGGTAAATCAAAGTCATGGTCGACAAGTTCACTAAATGGATAGAGGCAAAGCCCGTCAAATTGGCCAAGTCTGGACCAGTGATTGACTTTATCTTCGGCGTGGTACACCGTTACGGTGTCTCGCACAGTATAATAACGGATAATGGATCCAACTTCACAGCCCAAGAGGTCAAGGACTGGTGCGCAAAAATGGGCATAAAGCTTGATTACGTATCAGCCTATCATCCACAGACCAATCGACAAGTCGAACGAGCAAACGGTCTCATTATGAGCGACATTAAGCCACGTTTGGTCCGATCTCTTCACAAGTCCAACTGCCATTGGGTGGAGGAGCTAGACTCTATTTTATGGGGCCTATGTACCGCCCCAAGCAGATCAACAGGATATACATCGTTCTTCATGGTCTATGGGGCAAAGGCAGTCCTCCCATGCGACATTATTCACGACGCACCAAGGGTGCGCATGTACGAGGAAAAGGAAGCTGAATTAGATCGGTTGGATGACCTGGACGCCTTAGAAGGAGTGCGCGACATAGCTTAGGCTCGCTCTACTTTTTACCAACAACAAGCCCGACGTTTGCCAGAGTAGGGAGGTCAGGACAAAAGCATACAACATAGGAGAACTCGTCTTACGACTTCCAGAGAAGCAGAAGCATAAACTCAACCTCAAATGGAAGGGGCCCTTCATAATCGACGAAGTACTCACGGGAGGAGCCTACTGTCTTCGGAACCCGCCAGACAACCGCCTTGAACCAAACCCATGGAACGCAACTCGTCTTCGGCGATTCTACGAATAAACCGGTGTCGTCTAAATACTTCAGCATTTTTTCCTTTTCTCTTCTATTTTTTGTTTCCCCTCCCACTGTGCTGTTTGATATGATTGATTTTTTTCCTTCCATGTTTGGTTCAACCGATCTTGTACTAAGGTTATCGGCTTACACCATTAAGTGTTAAATCCGAACACAACACTTGGGGGCTTCTTCCCAAAGCCACCGCTTTTACATTATAAGCATTTCTTCACACTTATTGTGTACACATGTTTGCTTTGTCACTTTTAAGCCATCATATGCATCAATTCGAATCTAAGACTTTGCCAAGTTGGGTTGCCTCGCTCCAGTGTTTGCCCTCTATGTTCCCGATTGTTCGGCTAGAGGGTAAAGTTAGCACCTCTGCGATTGTTACGACCGGGTCATCCGGATACGTACCTCAGATAGGTGAAGCTAAAAGCTAGCTATCTTACATAGACAATTGGTCTGCCGTGACGGAAGTACTTAATACGTCTATGGTTGTTATCACCATTGCTTGGGTTCGTTTTCCCTTCCTAAAAACACCCTTAGACGCATACTAGCACTATGCGGACTTTTACCTACGCTCTTCGTAGGGACCCGAAGAAAGGTGTCGATAGAGGTACTATTTTCATTGGAAGATGTTTCTTATGCTAAGAAGTAATATAACATATCTCTCTATGTCCTTTCTGTCTATTTGCACCACATGGTCGGATTTCCTGATTCCCCGAACACAATTCGCTCTTTTGAAATAACAAATTGCGAGGAACCCTCCCGTGCTCTTCGCACGGGATGGAGAAGTCGGTGGCCGGTTAAGACAAATTTTTCGACATAGATTGTTCATACAAAAGTATACAAAATTACATATTTGTCTGCCAATCTAAATTATTGATTATTGTATCTAGGGAACAGTCTTCTTGTGAAAGGCGGGCAACAGGCATCACCTGGTCATACACCACGTGGAGTGGCACTTGTGGTCCATCCGATCCCACAGGACCAACCCAAGCCATACGCTCGGGATCAAGTCCGGTGTAGCAGGTCTTGATCATTGACCATGCCTCTCGTGCCTCCTCCCGGCAGGCCGATGTCTTTTACAGCTCGAACCCTCTTCGAGCTCCCTTGAATCGATCCGTTAGTTCCGACATTCCTTCCGATGGTTGTTCGGCAGGCCATCGTGCCTTTGCCATGACTTTCATCATTTTACGAGCATTCTCATGGAGGGCGGAAAGCTCCTTTAACAAGTTCCTCGGTAGGATCCGATCTCTTCTTCAGGATGCCCGGACAGAAGTCCTATACATGAGGGAAAGACATACATGGTGATGCCTATTTAATTCCAGCATGTTGTTTATTTTTTCTATCCTGTCATGAGCATGTGTAGGTGAGGTGTGTGTAGGTGCATGTATGTGTGTTGAGTGGTGTATGTTTGTATACATAGGTGTATATATTCTTGTGTGTGTGCACTTATGCTTGTGTGTATGTGCCTAGTGCACTTGTGAGAGTGAGTGTGTGTGCCTATGTGCATTATGCATATATGGTGCATGTGAGTGTGTGTGTGAGTGAACACCCCTTCTTGGGTGGTATCCTCATGGTTGTTTGTGCTCATATGTCCTTGGGCATATATAGAGCATGTGTGTGCTTGCCATGTAGTGTGTGTGTAGGGTGTATGTGTGTGTGTGGGGACTAGTGCGTTTCCCCACTTGACATACCATTTGTTGCTTATGCTTGTTAGTAGGTTTTATTAACATTTGCCATGTTATCTAAGTTTACAAAACTGGTTATGTCCATTTATGCTCATGTTCAAATTATAGTTATGTATCACTTATGAGAATAAGTGGTAGTTTGCTATCTTATTTGTGCCATGTTATTTCACATGAACATATGAGTATGACACATGTTTTTGGGGTAGAAAGAGCCAATGAATCAACTGGTGCTTTCAGATTTCACTTTTGATCAAGTTCATAAAACTGTCATTTTCAGCTGTGATGCTACTTTGTCATTTTTGCATGATCTAATCCATGCTTGTTTTGGGGCATGTGCCAACATGGAAGTGCTAGTGTTTCATATATATTATGCCATGGTATTTTTGTTTAACATGAGAATCAGCCATATAAGTGGGAAACATGCTGCCAAGTAGCTAACTTGATGTTTCTGTTTTCACCATGCTAAATACTACAGTCTGAGAATCTGCTGTTATTTTTTATGCCACGTAGAGGGGATGGTATCTTGTGATGTGTTGTGAATTTGATCATGCTCAGTGCTAGTATTTTGGAGTAGATATTGTCTACTACCATCCTGTTAATTTTCATGCCAAGAGATGCCCTCTAACATATTTAACTACTGCCGTCAACTTGCTACTTTATTAACCCAGAATCCAAAAAACTGTAATTTTCACTAAGTCCCAGAAAACTGTTTCATCATGTCAACTTGATAGCTTCATGCTTATATATGTGTGCCTCCTATGCAGATTGTGTAGTTGGATAAGTTGATGCATTTGTTATGTAGATTCTGTCAGTATCTTGTTTGTGGCTGTAGGGTTCCTGTAGCTCAAGTTGTGGGTTGTGTAAGTTGCTACGTTGCTGTTTTGTGGCAGATTGTTTGTTTTGTTGTTTTGTGACTTGTGGGAGCTACACTCCATGCAATTGATTGATTTTTGAGTCTATTGTGGTTGGTTTTTCATTGCCTAACCAGTGGCTTCCTTGGAATTCCAACAATTAGCCCATGGCTGTGTTGTCTTGTGTTTTGCCTTCGTACCTTGTCGTGAGCATAACGTAAGAACCGTCACTTTGTTTCTTGCGTTCTCTATATGCATTCCTGTCGATTTTGCATGATGCATCCATATTTGCCATGTTCATGCATGTTTATATAACTTAACATAAGGTTCTGTACATATTCATTGATAAACAAACTTTGCATGAGAAACATGACTAGTTTTGGATTGCCATGTTAAATTGTTCATAAATGAATCATGCATCATCTTGGTTGTGCATTGCACTTTGGTTGGATGTTTATTGTTGCTATTTCTCTTGGGTAGACATGAGTGTTGATGCTGAGTACGAGGACCCAGGAGAGTACCACTACGAGGATCCCGCTACTTGTTTCGCTGAAGAACCAACAAGCAAGATGATCGTACCTGGATCCCGATACTATTTTCGCTTGCTAGTTTCTCTCTCTTATCATTACAATTGCGCTACCTACCACTTTAATATCAGACTCCTAATTGCCATAAAAGCCTCTAACCCTCCACATTATAGCAAACCTTTGATTGGCTAAGTTACCGCTGCTCAGCCCCTCTTATAGCGTTCTTAGTTGCAGGTGCAAGTTGTTCCAGTGATAACATGGATTTGGATATCACAATATTATCTTCTATTTAATTTAATGCACATATATACCTTGGTATTGATGGAAGGCTTGGCCTTTTGCTAGGTGTTTTGTTCTGCTGTTACCGCCATAGTTCTTGCTACCGGTGTTATGTTTTCCATATTTTGTGCTCCTAACACGCTCGGGGTTGTTATGGGGACCCCCTTGTTTATTCGGTCGAGATAAACACTTGTCTATTAAGACCCAACATTGGTACTACATTTGCTTGACAACTTAATAAAAAATTGCATAGGGTCTTGCAAACCCGTGGATAATTAATCAACCCCCAGGCCAGTGCTCCTCATGAGTGTTGGTCCAAACTAGAGCACTGTGCGGGGCCAACCCAGGGCAACTTGGGAGATTTCTATCAGGCCTTCGTACGCGTCGCTTATCCGTCGTGTCCTAAGAACGAGATACACTGCGCTTATTGGGTTCGTCGACACGTTGGGCGGTCTTGCTAGATTTGTTTTACCTTTATCGAGTGTCTTGCGTGTGGAGTCTGGCTTTGTTTTGGTTTTCTCGAGGGGTTGGAATTCCTTTGGAATTACCTATGATGACCACGAGATCCATGGTCAAGGCTATTCCCACGGAGTGTGGTTATTTGTGATGGACTAGTTGGAGCACCCTTGCAGGGTTAAATCTTTTTGAGAAGCCGTGCCCGCGGTTATGTGGCAACTTGGATATTTGTTTAACACCCGATTATAGTAAACTTGAAGTAAACTCTAAATAAAATACACCAATTGTGTGAGTAACCATGATCGTCTCTGCTCGTGAACATGATCCGAGAGAGAACATGGTGGGGTTATGATTGACGTAAGTAAGTGTTCAGGATCTCATAGAGATCATACTAGATTCGATCGTTCATCGTAGGCCACTCATATTTATTTTCATGTTGCGTAAGTTAGCCACCATATATGCTTAGTGCTACTGCAAACTAAATACATACCCCTTCCCAACCTTTAATCTTGAATAGTCTCGGTACTCGGGCGCTTGATTGCTGAGTCCTTGTGGCTCACAAATTACTACAACCCTCCAGGTACAGGTACAAATGAGTACATGCAGGGATGATCTTACCCAGCTCCAATGGGAATACGATGAGGAAAGAGGCAACATGTACGTGACTTACCTGGATGAGTAGAGGACCATGGTCGTGATCTTTGGGATAGCGAGATAGTATCATTTGCATCTGTTTTATCATTTGATTTCGTCCGTAGTCGGACGCTGTCTTCATCATGATGATTTGAACTCTGTGTGAATTGTAATTTAGCATGTGGCGAGTGTAAGCCAACTTGTATACTCATCTCTTCTGTAATGGATGATGCAATGTTACTATACTTGCGAACGGCAAGATGCGCCTCTATCCCTTGCAAGGCCCCTCGTGTCTTGAAATGGATAGGCGCATATCTTGGGCGTGATAGCAAGCTTCCATTGCAAGTGCGACAAAGGTAAAGAAGGAAAATAGTGAAAATTATGAACAACCAAGCCGAAGGTTTCAACGTCTTTGGTGCACACATTATCCACATTCTACAACTGTGCCATTGATGCTGATGAGATGGAATTCATATTCAGGTATGACTGGTTACCCTCCATGGACTTATTTTGATCCATGGACGAAATATAACTTCTTACATCATGCAAGGGTTTTACCTCATCACCATACATTCGATTAGTTGTATTTTATTGCTAATCAAAGTGGACGATATATAACTATCGCCCAAAGAAAAGACATGGCCGATATAGAATTATCGCCCTAAGGATAAAAATGGCCGATGGAGTGTTGACATCGTCCTTAGAACAAACTCTAAACAAGTTATTTTTGGCATGCATGCTTCGCCGAAAAACAGGGGGCATGTGTTGACACCCGATTTTGGCATGGTCAGAAACATAATTAAGAAGGCCTTGAATGGAGAAGTTGTCAAAGTGAGAAAGTTTTGTATCATCGAAAGGAGGAACTTTGTTATTTGGGCCATAGCCATCCGATCTCATCTCTAAGGCTGAAGTTGTGCTCGAAATACTGAGATTTTGTATGCAAAACACTACTCGTCTGATTGCGACCCCAAGACGGCCTCATATGAGAACAGTTCCTATAGGGATTGTCTTCGTCTCGTCGAAACGTTCAATTTTGATATAAAAATCATCTCAATCCGAGTTCATATGCAGAAGTTAGAGCCATCAGAATGCAGCCCTATCAGGAGCCAAAATATGGCGCGCCCCACCAGACACGTGTGTGATTGGTAGCGCCACCAATCAGCTGTTTTGCATAAGTTATTCGGCCCTCAAGATGGCTTCTAATCGAAAAAAGTTCAACATGAAAGTTGTTCACCTCATCGAAACAGCCAAATTTTCTTTTTGGATCATCTTCATTCGAGGTCGTTTGTGGCCCGTGGGACCGAAAAACTGAACTAATGTCCCAGGCATACCTAAATCCGAGTTCGTTAATTTTGGAAAGATTTGGACGTGATTTGAAGTCCTTTTCTTGTACGCGAAGTCCAGCTGCCTCATAAATAGATGAGAGGTGACGACCGATTGAACAACACACAATCGAACAAACACATCTGCTACTTTTTCGTGTTCATCTATCCCCTACCCTCGTATCTTCTTCCTCATTCTTTGTTCATCCTTCTCTTGGAGGGCGGCGATCCACGAGGCCCTAGGAGCAATCTGGTCGACCTAGGGCAGCCCATAGCCGTCGTGCACCCTGATGGGGTCCTTCCCGGGCGTGTGGGGTTTCGGGTCCTCAAAAGCGCCCGTCGGACTGCTTGCGTACCTTGCTTCCGGACGGGTCTCCTTCGACGTGAGCTGCGGTGCATCACCCCCGGCGTCGAGGGTACACGGTGACGTGTTCGTGTGTTAACTGTACCCTATGTTGGAGGGGCTGCGCGCACTTAGAGATGGCAGCAGCCATGACATCGATCATGGTCAGTTGGTGGTGGGCAAGCATCCGCACCTGAGCCGCCAGGCGTTGCACTTTGATGCTTTCCTCCTAGGATGAACTCCTTGGCCGCCAGTTGTATCTTTTTTCAAGGGGGGTTGGAGCATTCGGGTAGACCTCTCCGAGCTGGCTCGAACAGGTGGGCGTCTTCAATGTAAAACCATTTCGAAGTCCACTCTTCGGATTCCTTCGGTGTACCCACCAGATACCCCGTCCCTGCTATACGGCACACTTCGGCTCCGCCAACCTCCAAAATTGTCTTGTCCCGAGTTCGGGGGACGAGATAGAAATACTTTCTCCACGGTTCGAAATGCGCCTCGCAACCCAAGAACATCTTGCAGAGGGCTACGACGCCTGAGATGTGCAAGATGGACCCCGGAGTAAGGCGGTGGAGTTGGATCCCATAGAATTCCAGCAATCCCCTCAGAAACGGGTGGATGGGAAACCTGAGGCCCCGCAGGAGAAAGGGGACGAAGCATACACGTTCCCCCCTTTGAGGATTGGGGCAACACTCAACAAAAACCTTGTTGTTGTAAGAAGTTAAACCTGCACGGGTCACCGCCAGATCTGAAGAAGGGAGATACCCCTGGGTCTCTAGATTGCAGAGCCGCAGGAGTGCTACGAAGCACCTAGTCCAGTCCCCTGGACGTGAGTCGTAGGGGGGCGCAGAGGAGCTGGGGACATTAGCCATGTTTTTCGTGGATCTTATGCTAGGAGTTTTTTTCCATTGGGAAGGAGGAGGCTGTGGTCTAAGCCGCGATTTTATTCGATTAAATGGGTGGTGTCTCCCTTGCGGGGGGTAGTATTTTAAAAAAGATTGCTGAACCACTCATGTCCCCACGATGCGCACGAATCGAGGAGCGCAGGCGGTTATTATAATGGGCCCATGGATCTCACGACGCTTGGGATTTTGCTGATGACTAGTCAGTTGCCGAATAAGAAGATGTAAGGGACTCGCCTCGCAAGCCAAAGATTATGACGCGTGAAGATCAGCCAAACATACATTGGCATTGAAGGCTAGTCCAGGGATACTGAGGGAGTCCCGGATTAGGGGGTCCTCGAATAGCCGACCTATTTCTTATGGGCCAGACTATATGGGCTGCAAGGTAGATTTCGGATGATCAAGGGTCCCGTCACCAGGGCGAAGGCTCCAATAGGTTGTGGCATGTCCTCCAAGTTGTTGACCGTAGATAGGCATGTTTATCTCTTCGGCATGTAACTGACCATGTGTAAACCCTTTGTACCCTCGGCGTCTATATAAGACGGATGGTTTTAGGTTGTAGATATAGAACAATTCATCTAGGGTTAGCTATTCGATCTCGAGGTGGATCAACTCTTTAACCCCCCATATCATCAATATAACCAAGCAGGACGTAGGGTATTGCCTCCATAGGAGGGCCCGAACCTGTGTAAATCTGTGTCCCCTTTGTCTCCTATTACCATTGGTTCAAGTTTCACAGTTCAGGACCCGCTACCCAAGATCCGCCGGTTTTGTCACCAACACACGTGCCGACGAAATGATGTCTTCTTGTCCCACGCCCACTTCATGTAACTACCGCAGGTCGTAGGGTCATGGAACAGGAGCCGTTGTAGACTAAAAAAGTGCTACTAAAAAGGAAGGGTAGTTCCTAAGAAGACAGTGAAGAGCCAGCCCCCGAACGGGTCCCTTAAATAAAAGGGTAATGCCTAGGGGCGCTACTCATTCACATATGTTATTTCGTCCTTCATCTTCATCCTTAAGGCAAAAACCGCTTCCCCCATCGCCTTCAGTTCTCTGAGCGCTGCTAGGATATCCATAGTCCTTACAAGCTTGGGAGATGGGGCGGAAGGTGGATGCCGTCAAGAGAAAGTAGGTGATCACGTCTGCGGATCCGGCGGTCGAAGAAAGGAGGAAGAAAGCAGAAGGGTTGGAGAAGCGGTGGCAGAGAGACGTGGTCATCTCCCCGTCAAACCTAGACGGCTATACCTTGATCCACAAGTATGCCTACATGCAGGGGAAAGGAACAAAAGGGCACAAGGCACCTTCTGTTCTGCTGGATTGCCCGAAGGAGAAGGTACCATCAGATTCGTACCACTTCTTCTATGTGTACTTCTACTGTGGCCTCTCTTCCCCTTTCTCAAACTTTTTCCGTGCCATGATGGCGTCTTATGGATTTCATATCTTGGATTTCACGCCCAATGCAATGGCATGCATGGCGATTTTTGATCATTTGTGCAAGAACATCGTCGTAGTTGCCCCCAACGTGCACTTGTTCTGGCACTTTTTCCTCCCTCGGATAGAAGATAAATCTCATCGCTCAGGGAATATAAGATGGATTCCTTGGGGCCAGAAGGAGGGTTGGGGCTACCTCCCTGGCAATCACCGCAGAAAGTGGGACGAATGGAGGGGTGATTGGTGCTGGATTAAGGATGAGAAAGCACCCAATTTCTATGCAGCGCAGACTGAATGCATCACACGTGGCGGTGACTAGAGAAAATCAGGCCCTTCCAATGACAAGCTCCGCCCTGCGCTAAACAAAATCATCCGTCTCAAAGCTGTCGGGCTAACCATTGAAAGTGTGGGTGCCGATTTCCTCATGCGCCGCATCACACCACTGCAGAACAGGGACATATTTGCTTGGGAGTACAATGGCCCCGCCGACTGGATGCGATTGTACCCAGGCCCCACAAACAACCTGATGACCTACGGCCATGGTTGGTTGTGCAATCAGTTGTTCAGACGCATGGGGCCATTCCATTTGCCGACAGGGGTCGTCCCCTTGCATCTCAATTCCGCTAGGAGACAAATTATGTAGTGGATGCCAGACTGTGATGCCTTCGGAGTACAGACTGACTAGGAGCTGCTAGACTTGGACAGGGAGATGGAAGGGGTCTCCACCCTGGAATAAAGGACTTCCAGAATTGGGTCTCTAGACTTGGACTTCGGACAGATGTTTGCGCCAACCAGGGCAGCGGAGAGGAACTTCATCGTTGCCCGGATCACAGAGGACAAGGAGGTCGGACCTTCCAAGGGAGCGTTCTTCGGAGAAGAGGGAGGATAGGAGTCAGAGGACGACAACTTTTTTGAGGAGGAGGAGAGCAAGAAACTTGCTCCGGAGGAGGCTATCGGGCTGGAGTTTGTCAGAGTCGGGGCTTCCCAAAGCGAGACAATTGAAACCCAGGATGATGCTGAAGTGGGGGAGGCGAAGGAGCCAGAGGCGGCGGCGGAGGGGCTGGAAGCAGGCCCTGAAGCTCCTGAACTAGGGGGCCGCCTCCGCCAGCGCAGCAGCCGAGGACCAACAGTCACTGCGCCTCCAAAGAGTTCCTTAAAGGTGAAGAAGTCGACCGCCAAGGGGAGCGGACGCGAAGCGACATGCCACCAATCCCTTCACTTCTCTATGAAAGGGCTTCCCTTGTAAAGCGATGGAGGGTCTCAGGGGTGAACCCCAGCCCCCCGTCAAGCCCAACTTCTCCGCCAAGCCCTGATCCTTTGACTCTGAAGAGGGGTAGATCAATTCCTCCACCGGCGTCGTATGAGCTGGACTACATGCTCATGGCTTCGGAGTAAGTTATACAAATATAAGCTTTGTTAAATCTTTTCATGTCCTTGATATTTCTGGACTTTTCTTGCATAATTACATCTAGCAGGGATGAAGATGAGGCACCCCTTGTGCGTCGAGTCAAACAAGCTAAATCTGCGGCAGGACTGGATTCCGTGGCAGGTGCGAGCCTGGTAGGAGACATAGAGGAGAGTCCCTCGCTTAGCCCCTGGCCCAGTGCAGCTCATGAGATCCATGCACAAGCTTCACCCATCGACAAGGACAAAGAAGAGCACCTCCCCACACCCAGTAGGGAGACGGGTGAGGGTTATCAAGGACAGGTTCATCGAGAGGAACCTTCCATCCAAGACCTCTTGTCGATCATCGCCCACGGGAAGGGGTCACTGGCAAGGGCCTCCACCGAAGAGTCTGCTCATGTCAAGGTCGTCACTGTAAGGGTGGAGACAGCCCGCACGCCAGCAACCGATGCTGTCGGGGAAGGAGATGTTCCTCCATAGCAGACTCCATTGGGTACCCCACTTGCCTGTGTTTTCACTTTCCTTAATTTCTTTCCTTGCGTGCCTTGCTGGTGTCTGATCTTCATTTCTCTGTTTATTGTTCTTGTCTACAGCTCCGGCACCTGAAGAGCCTGAGTTGCTACAGGAGGTGACTGATATCCGGAGGGATGCTGCCAAGAAAGCGGCAAAAATCGCTCCCGCGGAGGGCCAAAGGCCAGCTGCCGGGGGACTCCAGGAACCCATCAAGAGGGCAAAACCAAAATCCGATAGCATGCCCGGCGTGGACGTGGCCTTCGAGGAGAAAACTCCTCTCCAATTTTGGGGCCCTTCCATTCGAGCTATCCTCTGGCTTTTGTGTCACGGTCTTCCCTAAACAAGCTGGCACTGATCACGTCTTAGCTTGGCCCCTCGGCTCTCGACTCATCCTTCTCAGTGGGAGCAGACATCGATGATTAAAATAGGGAGGATTTTGGCACCGCTATGCTAGAGGATCGAGGAGGCCGATGGCTCTACCGATAATGTCAACGATCTGGTTTTCTTGGAGTCCATGGCGATGGGGCTCAAGGAAGTGCAGCACCGGTACAGCCTCAAGTAGCTAGCAATAAAGGAACAACACGATCAGGCAGTGCTTGTGGACCAACAGCTGAAGCACAAGAGAAATGAGCTACGGGGATGGTACAACCAGCAGATCCAGTCCCTTAAGAGGCAGCACGAGATGTTGTCCCTGGCCAAGGAGGACGTCACGAGCCAGGGTGCCTAACTGATGGATCGTGAAATGCTTCTGAACGCCAAAGAGGCGGAGCTCTGTTCCAAGGAAAAATCCCTCGATGCAAGGACGATGAGTTGGAGGCCCGTCTCCAGCAATGCACCAAGAAACTGGAGGATGATCTCAATGACGCCCTCAATGCGTTCTCCTTGGATTCCTCTGCTCAACTGAAGAGGGTGATAGACGACCTTGTTGCTGCATCTGTTGCCAAGACCAGTCTTGAGACCCAAGTGAGCAAGCTATTGGAAGACCTTGCCAGGAGTGACAGGGAGATCGAGACTATCGGCATTCTGGGAACGGGGGTACCCAGACCTGCCTGCCTACGGCCCAAGGGCATGGCCCACTTCATCAACAAGACACGGCCGGGCGTGGCCTCACTCAAGACAAGGCCCTCATGAGGGCATTGGCCTCGCGAGGAGGAATGACGCCAGGACCAGTAAGGGATGGGACTCCTCAGGCCCCCTCTGGAGCGGCGGAGATCTCCATGCGGAGCCCGGCCTCGAGAGTCAAGGGTGATGCAAGGGAGGATAGGCAGGCCCCAGCGCACCAGACATCGCAGTTTCCCCTTTGATGCAAAGGGGACAGAGGCGTATGCGGGTTCCCAGAGCACCCCCAAAGGTTTCCATTCCGGTGCAACAAGACTACAACCACCCGCTCCGTAGGGCAGATGTCATCACTGAGCCCACCCCTGCACCGTTGACAACTACTTTGCAGGCGAAGGCCGCCTTTGGGCAGGGTGAGCAAATACCCCTGACCCCCTTCAAAATTGACCGTTGTGGGATCCCTTCCCGCCATTGCGATAAGGGAAGAGGACCAAAGCCACCACTATATATAGAGGGTAGGCTGCACCGTAGGGGAGGATTCGCATCCATTCCACCACTCACCCATCGTCGAGCCTCAAAGGGCCTTGAACACCTCGAAGGGAACCCTCATGAGGCTCTAAAACACTGTACTTGTTCATCCACACCACCTCCTCGAGAGGCAATCCACCAAAGCAGGAGTAGGGTATTAAGCTTCGCAGCGGTCCGAACCTGGGTAAATTGTCGTGTTCATCTTCTTCCTAGTCATCGTGCGAGTTTGTTGTTGTGTTCATCGAGTAGCGAGCTAGGTTGGGCGAGACTGCAGGGGATCTTCGCACATGCCCCTGTGTTCGAATCTTAAGGGTTTTTCGGAGCCCGAAATCCAACATTTGGTGCACCAGGAAGGGGGCGTGTCGGAGCTTCCCCACTTGCGGCAATGGTCAGGCCCCAGCTTGACAACTCCATGGTGGGCGAGACCCACGGCGACGGCCGGTTCCCGACGAGTGACGACACTTGGGCATGTGGGGACGCCCTCGCTGTCGCCTCCATCCTCGATGCGTTGCAGGCACCACCCTCCGGCCGCCACATCAAGCGTTTCCTACTCCATGTAGGAGCAGTTTAGCCGCAGCCCGAGCCCGCGCAGCACCGCGCATGGCCAGAGATCGACATCACCTTCGTCACCGATGACCACCCCAAGACGACAGCAGCCGCTAGAATGCTTCCTATGACATGCACGTCAACGATCCACGGTGTCGCCGTCTCCAAGACCCTCATAGACGGTGGCGCTGGTCTCAACGTCATCTCCATGGATGCCTTCGATGCATTGCAGCTACCCCGTGACCATCTCGTGGCTTCATGGCCTTTCTCTAGGGTGGTCGACGGGTCTGTCATCCCCATGGGGAGGGTGCTCCTCACCGTCACCTTTGGCACCCGCTCCAACTTCCGCATCGAGCAGGTCAACTTCGACGTCGCCCACATCCACCCCCCGTACAATGCAATACTTGGCTACCCTGCGCTCGCTCAGTTCGTGGCGGCAACACACCCGGGCTACAACGTCGTCAAGATGCCCGAGAGCGGCTGCATCCTCATTGTCGTGGGGGATGTAAAGGATGCGTCCCACATGCTCAAGCTCTCTTACAAAGCCGCAGCCGCTGCGCGCACCTATGCCGGGGGTGCCGCGCAAGCCGAAAAGGACCCCGGAGGCGCCCTCCTAGACGGTGTGCCATTGAAGAAGAGGCAGCTATTCTCCCATGGTCGGGCGGAGGCGAAGCGGGTGAAGGTGGACGAAGGAAACCCCTGCCCCACCTTCACCATCGGTGCCAACTTGCCTCAAGATCAAGAGGAGGCGTTGGTGGCCTTCCTCCGGGCGAACAAAGACGCGTTCGCATGGAGTGCCTCCGACCTGGTGGGGGTCCCAAGGGACGTGATCGAGCACCACCTCATGGTGTGCCTGAACGCGCGTCCGGTGAAGTCAAAGGGAAGAAGGCAAGCTCCAGAGAAGCAGGCGTTCATCGCCCAGGAGGTCGGCAAGCTCAAGAAGGCCAGGGTGATCTGGGAGGTGGGCTACCCGGAGTGGGTGGCCAACCCGGTGGTCGTCTCGAATAAATGCGGGAAGGAGCATATGTGCGTTGTATTCACGAGCCTCAACAACGCTTGTTCCCAGGACCCATTCCCGCTGCCGCGCATTGACCAGATTGTGGACTCCATCGCGGAGTGCGACCTCCTGTGCTTGTTGGCCGCCTTCTCGGGTTATCACCAGATGAAGATGGCAATGGAGGACATCGAGAAGATGGCCTTCCTTACTTAATGTGGGGTTTTGTGCTACATGTGCATGTCGTTCGGGCAGTGGAACGTCGGGGCGACCTTCCACCAGCTGATGCACATCGCCCGGGGACCGCAGCTCGGGAGAAATGCGGAAGCCTACGTCCACGACATCGTGGTCAAGTCCAGGGCAGCCAAGACCCTGGTCAAAGACTTGGAGGAAACATTCACCAGCCTGAGGGAAGTGAACCTGAAGCTCAACCCTGAAAATTGTGTCTTCGGGGTCCCCTCGGGTAAACTGCTTGGTTTCCTGGTGTCGCACCGAGGAATCAAGGGAAACCCAAAGAAGGTCAAGGCCATGAGCAAGATGAGCGCGCCCCAGACCCTCAAGGAAATGCAAAAACTGGTAGGATGTCTAACCTCATTAGGGCGTTTCATCTCCAAGCTTGGCGAGCAGGCCTTGCCATTAGTCAAGATCATGAAAAGGAAGGGATCTTTTGAATGGACCCCTGAGGCAGATGCGGTCTTCGAGGAAGTAGAGCGATACCTCACGAGCCCGCCGGTAATGGTAGCGCCTCGCCCTTCGGAACCCTTGCTGCTGTACCTGGAGGCCACCCCCACTCTACTAGCGTTGCACTAGTGGCAGCCAGGAAGGAGTAGGCTGGCACGCGTGCCAAGTCGACAGGCGCCAGCGGCCCCCAAGCGCGAGGCCAGGGAGTTCGCAGGATCCTCAGGAGCATGTTTTGCCCCAAGACGAAGCACCTGCACTCCAAACTGCTCCAATGGTCCTTGAAGCGCTCTGCCCTCTTGAGCCACAAGCCGCTCCAACGGTCCCTGAAGCGCTCTGCCCTCCTAAGCCACAAGCTGCTCCAACGGTCCCTGAAGCGCTCCACCCTCCCAAGGCCCAAGCTACTCCAACGGCCTCTGAAGCGCACGTCCCTCGTGAGGCTCCCTCCGCACCGATGGCCCCCGAGGCGCCCGGCTCCCTGGTGCCTGCATCGAGGCAGGACACCGCACATGGCCTCACTCTCGTCGAGCACCCGGTGTATTATGTCAGCACAATGTTGTAGGACGCGTGCTTGCGCTACCCCATGCAGCAGAAGCTCCTCCTAGCGCTCCTCGTCCTTCGAGGAAATTGCGCCATTACTTCCAGGGACATCCCATCAAGGTCATCTCTGCGTACCCCTTGGAGAAAATCCTATGTAACCCCAATGTGGCGGGAATAGTCGCCGAATGGAACATCAAGCTGCAGGCCTTCAACATCATGTTCAGCACGACCAGGGTCATCAAAGGGGCAGCCCTAGCAGATTTTGTGGTGGAATGGACAGACGCCCCAGACAGTGGGCTAGACGGGAGGTAGTCCCTCGCCCCTGGCGACGAGGCACCAGAAGGATGGATCATGCATTTCAACGGAGCCTTCACGCGCAAAGGAGTAGGAGCTGGGGTCATGCTCACTTCCCCGACGGGAGACAAGCTTAGTTATGTTGTGCAGCTCTGCTTCCGGCGTGGAGAGAAGGTCTCCAACAACATCGCGGAGTACGAGGGCCTCATCACCGGCCTCAAGGCGGCAACGGCTCTGGGAATCCGGTGCCTCACTGTCATGGGTGACTCCCAGCTCCTGATCAACTTCTCCAACTAGGAATACATGCCCAAGGACGAGCACATGGAGGCATATTTGGAAGAGGTACGTCAGATCAAAAAATGTTTTTAGGGCCTGGAGTTGCAACATATCCCATGCAACGCGAACAAGGAAGCCGACGACATCACCAAGAGGGCCTCGCATTGCGAGCCCCAGGAGCCAGGCGTCTTCGAGGAGCGGCTCTTCAAGCCCTTCATGGAAACGCATGCTGAAGACTTGGCGCCACGAGGGGAGGAGCTCCCCCCAGCGCCATCCTCGGGAGCTCCGGACTGCGGCCAGGACTTAGGAGCCTGACTTCTCCCAGCCCTAGAGCCTTAGGCCAACAACTGGATGCAGGAGTTCAAGGCGTATCTACTTCACGGCACGTTGCCGGAAAAGGAGGAAGACACGGAGCGTGTGGACTGGCAGGCCACGACCTACTAATTGCAAGACGACGACTTGTATCGCAGGCTCCCGAATGACGTCGCGCTACGGTGCATCTCCAAGGAGCAGGGATGCGAGTTGCTGGCCGGCATCCATGGACGAGACTGCGGGCATCACTCCTCTTCGTTGAGGGAAGGCATTCCGATCGGGCTTCTACTCCCCTCGGCGCTTGATGATGCCATCAAGCTGGTCCGGTCTTATGAGGCCTGCCAGTTTCATGACAAGGAGATTCACCAACCCGTGCAGGGCCTCCAGATCATTCTGCTCTCCTGGCCCTTTGCGATCTAGGGCTGGACATTCTGGGGGCCTTCTCGCAAGGAACAAGCGGGTACCGCTACTTCTACGTCGCCATCGACAAGTTCACAAAATGGGCGGAGGTGGATCCCGTCCGCACCATCCCCGGCTGGGTCGGTCGTCAAGTTCATCAAGGGCCTTGTGAGCTGCTTCGACGTCCTCAACTGCATCATCACCGACAATGGTTCACAGTTCACAAGTAACCTCTTCAAGACCTATTGTGCTAACCTTGGTATGAAGACATGTTACGCCTCAGTGGCCCACCAACAAGGAACGGCAAGGCAGAGCGTGCCAACGCGGAAGTCCTACGGGGCCTCAAGGCAAGGAGCTTCAAGAAGAAGCTTGAAGCTTGCGGCAGGGGTTGGATCGATGAGCTTTAGTCAGTGTTGTGGTCCACCCGCACCACCCTGACTAAACCCACCGACGAGACCCCATTCTTCCTCGTCTACGGAGCTGAACCTGTCCTCCCCCACGAGATCAAGCACCGATCCCCATGGGTCCTGGCATTTGACGAGGAGTGTCAGGATGTCGAGCGGGGAACAAACCTCGTGCTCCGAGAGGAGGCGCATCGTCGAGCCTCGCTCCGAGTTGTGCTGTATCAGCAAGCGCTACGATGCTACCACTACCGCAACATTAGCTCCAGGACCCTCGAAGTCGGAGACCTCGTCCTGAGGCGGGTTCTCTCGAGGGAGGGCTTGCATAAGCTCTCGCCCATGTGGGCAGGACCGTTCAAGGTCATTCATGTCTCCAGGTCTGGCGTCGTGCGCTTGGAGACTCACGACGGGGTCCCCATCCAGAACGCCTGGAACATCTAGCACCTTCGAAAGTTCTACAAGTGACACTCTCACGTAATAATGAGCGGGATGTATATGCCCGGAGCCCCCCGAGGACGCGGAGGGGTTCCTCCCATGTAATGTGGAAGCCACAACCCAGAGCTGGAGGAGAAGACAACACTACCCATCAATGGCTATGCCCATGCAACGAGGATGCCCTACGCTTAGCGTTGGGGCAAGACGAAGACCAATCTAAGTGCCGGACATGGCCGTTGTTTGCTTTTCTCTTGTTTGGATTTGCCAGCCTTTATGAAATTAAACTCGGGGTTTTTCCAAATCACATTTTAGTCAGAAAGGTCAAAGATTTGTTTTCATTGCCATTCCTTATGTCGCTTTCTCTTTCTCCAAGTAAAGCACTCGCATGCTCCCCTCCCCCTCGTACCCCACGAGCGGGGACCGGGGGGCATAGTGCTTACACCTCACCAAGGCCTTGGCGCCCGGATCCTCCCATGGCACTCACGGGTGGGTTAGTAGGCGCATGTCGCCTCGTACTCGACAAGAGGCTCCATTCTCAGCCCGACGCGCCATCTTGGAAAGGAAACAAATCTTTTCTTCAGACAGCTTGAGCGTCTAAGGGGGCTCCTGAGCACCACGTCTCAAGAGCCTTATCAGTCATAAGGGCACTCGACCCCCTTGATGTCATCCTTGGTTTATGGTCGGCATCAGGTGTGTCGGGGCCTCGCCCCATGATGTGAGTCCTTGGTTTCTGGTCATACCTAACGGTGGTGGGGAAATGCGTGGGACTGGGACCTTTCAACACAAGGCTACTCGAATGACAACTCGAAGCCTTAGGAAGCCTTAGGAAGCAGAATTTTCAGGAGCCCCTTGAGCGTCTAAGGGGTCTCCTGAGCATTGCTCCTCAGGAGCCTTACCTGTCATAAGGCCACTCGACCCCCTGATGTCGTCCTTGGTTTCTAATCGGCATCAGGAGTGTCAGGGCCTCGCCCCGTGAAGTGCATCCTTGGTTTCCGGTCGTACCTAGCGGTGGTGGGGAAATGCGCGGGACTCGGACCTGCCGACATAGAGCTCCTTGAGTGTCGAACGGGGCTCCTGAGCATTGCGCCTTAGGAGCCTTACCGGTCATAAGGCCACTCGACCCCCTGGTGTCTTCCTTCGTTTTCGGTCGGCATTAGGAGTGTCGGGGCCTCGCCCCGCGAAATGCGTCCTTGTTTTCCGGTCGTACCTAACGGTGGTGGGGAAATGCGTGGGACTGGGACCTGCAGATACAGAGCACCGACAAAGCTCCCAACGCACCTCAATCGCATGAAGAAGAAGCCTTTCGAGTGAACGGACCCTCCGAGTGCCACAACCGCGCCCCTGCAACCCGAAAGCCTACCGTGGGCCTGTCAAGCTAAGTATCCTAACTGCGATTGGAAGGCAACTCCAATTGATAGAATGCAAAAGGTACTGATAAAGAGGGGCAGGCGCCCAAGTGTGTTACACGCCCATAGGGCCTCCCTTAGTTCTTGGATTGCAGGTACAAAAGAAGAGGAGGAGAAAGAAAGTGAAAAGCCGCACTGGGGTTGTCGCCTCGGGGACCCCGACATTGGCGCACCGGCACTCACTCGGTGTCCTCCTCTTCCTTCACGGCCCCGTGGCAGCGCGCCGGGAAGGACGCCCCCGGAGCGGAAGAGCGGCGCCACGGTGGCTGGCTACCCCTTGAGACCTGGGCATGCTGGCATGACGGCGCGTCGTAGCTGCTGTCTTTGCTGTCACTCGAGCTCTCTTTGGAGGGGTTGTCACTGCTGCTGGAGGCGCGGTGCCCATCATGAAGGGCAAGCTCATCTCCAGGATCACCACAGCCAACGTCGTCCGGGCAGCACCCCAAGCGCTCGCCCTCAACCCTGAAGATCTTGACGAAGAGCGTCGCCTCCCCATCAAACTTGAAGTGGAGGGCGTGCCTCCCCTTCAAGCCACGAACGTGGGTGAACGCTTGTCACCCATGGTTCAGGTACACGTAGCCTCTGGGGGAGACCTCGACCTCCACCCAGGACGCCGCACTGCTGCTATCGTTGGCCTGTAGCCACAGGCCGATAGGCCCTCCGGCCAGAAGCGCCTTCGCGAACAAATTCGGGAGCTGGTACCAAGCGGCCTCCGGCTTTTCCTTGCACATCACAAACTATGGGCCATGTCAGCTGTATGGAGCCACGGGCGCCGCGGCCGGGTGGCCACCGCCGACCTCCCACCTGATTCACCACTGCCTTGGCTGCTGCGGCCGCCCGCGCTGAACGGCGTCCCGCCATGGCCGTCGCGGCATGCTGGAACACGGTCATGCTCGCCGGGAGCCGCCACCGGCGTCATGGCATACTTCCGGGGGAGACCATGGCCCCTCTGGGGCGGTGAAGCGGCGGGATCCTCCTCGGGAGCCTTTCCCTTCTCGGTAGGAGAGAACTTCCTCACCGGTGCCATTGCTGTGAGTGACAATTCATGGGATGTGGAGACAGAGAAGACAAGGATGAGTGAGGGTTTTCTTGCCCTCTCCCATTTATATAAGGCCAAGGACCGCCCGGCGCCCCCTCGTGTTCCGGGGGTGTGGACCCTCTGAAGGGTCACATCTGCGTGGCCCGAGGCAGCAGCAACATTCAATAGGAAGCAATTATAGCCGGCGCTACTCCTGAGCGTCGTGTCAGTTTGACTGGGAGCGGTTTCGGATGCCCTCAGGGAGCGGAGGCGCCGCTACCGGGGCGTCCGACGCGTGCAGAGCCTATCCCACAGACGTTTGGGGCCCGCGGAGCTTCGGGCCATCATCGAGGCTTCTCCAAGAAGTCAACTCAAGCGCGCCTTGGGCCTGGGGGCTACTATTTTCCCTCGACGTTCTGTGATGCTGCCGCATGCCTTGTTGAGCAGGCTCGAAACAAAGCAAGGGCACAAACAATGATACGGTAAGGTTCCATCATACGCAAGGTTCATCGCACGAAGCTTAGGGTATCAAAGGGGTGTATGCAAATCAAGTCTTTAATGAAAGCCGATAGTTATGTCAACTTATCTTTTGCCATGATTTTCATTATGTCTTGTCACGTGCCCATTTGCCCTCATTCACTGGGATCCTTTCTCTTTGAGCCCCCCAGTAGGCACATACGTATGTACTCATTGCCGTCCTGAGAGGAAGAGAAAATGAGGAGGGACCAAAATAGAGAAACTTGGGAACCGTTAGTCACGAACATAATTTTGTGACGAGAGCCTGCCGGGTTAATGCAGTTGTTCATAGCCAACGATAAGACGATGGGGTAGGCATTCTATGATCGAGCCTCTCCTTTATTCCATCGCACTCGAGGGCCTCGTAATGCCTAATGCGACAGACGCATTGGTGATCGAGACCTTGTTGTATCCTGTCCGCCGGGGGTGCCGATCAGCGGATTTGTTCTGGCGTTTGGATTGGGATTTACCTCCTATGGGGTAAATACTGGACCAAACCGCACATGAACTCATCGACACCGGTGGCACCACCACTACGCAAGACTAGTCACAAGCAGGGAAGAAACGGAGAACGAGGCATACCTGCGTACCTTTTTTCTTGCTCATCAGGTCAAGTCAAACCTTTTTGGATTAGGTGAGGTCGATCAACGGCAGCAATGGAGCAACTTTGCCATTCAGCCAATCCTCTCCTAAGCCATGGCTTATGCTGCTGCTGTGCTGTTTTTGCATCGGGCGCACCAGCCGTAGTGTCCATGCCCTTCTTCCTTGGCGCCGCCACCGCGGTGGCAGCGACGCGCAATGGGGCTTGGAGAAGAAAAAACTTCAGGAGAGGTGACATTACTTCTCTTCCTTGGCGCACTCAGCGAAGGGAATGATGATGACGATCAACACTGCGCTTGCAATTTCTGGTTCGCACAGATGAAGCCCCCACCTGGCACGCCAAAAATGTCATGGCAGGATGCACTCGATCACCTATGGGGCCGCAAGCCCCTTTGTGATTCAGCGGGGGCGAGATCACTTACACAAAGAGCGGAGGACGCAAGACGGCGTGATGATGGGGACACAGGTGTTTTAGCCAGGTTCGGGCTGTTGTGAAGTGTAAAACCCTACTCCTGCTTTTGGTGGATTGATCAAAGGAACACGAGAGGCATGCAATCCCCAATCCCGACAAGGGTTGCCTTCAGGTAAAGAGCTGCTACGCGAGTACAAGTGTCCAGATGTTTGAATCTTGAGCTAGGTTGCCTTGGGCCTCCTTTTATAGCATAGGGGGCGAACACAATGGCAATACAGACATTCTCCAATGATTAGATACCTAACTATGGCTTTAAGGACAAAATGCCATCATTGCTAGTCTAGGTGGCATGCGGAGATGGATCCCTGGCAAGCTCCTACAACTGCTCTAGCTAACTACTACACCACAGCTTGACACGCCTACGGACGGGTGACAAAGGGCATAATCTGTCTTTCAGCATGTTGCCACGTGCTTAGCGAGAGCCACTTAGCCACTTGGAAGCTCGACACGACATCGATAAGTGACTTGTGCAGCGATGCGGTGGAGCGGTTGCCGATCGGCTCGCACTTGTCGGGGACTAGTTTGTCAGGTCTTCTTGAGGGTGCGACCACCCCGGTCCCTGATAAGCAATAGGGGACGCGCCTGGCATGCTCCGAGGTTTTCTTGGGTTGTAGCTACGATCTTGCCGGCGTTGCTTGGCCTTGAGTTGGCTTGCTTGTCGTGGGTGTAGCTTTTCTCGGTAGGCTCTGGCTATTGCTCCGGAGGCTTCATTGTTCGTGCACAAGTTAGGGGTAGGAAAATACCCTTGTTTGCATACCCCGACACCTAGGATCATGTTTCGATAGATGTATAAGGGTATACATTTGTTCCGAGCAAATCTTAGTTCAATACCTTGTTGTGTTATTCAAGTTGCTTCAAGATCTAATAATGTTATCACGATCCCGCAGAAGGTGTTCTTACAGATTTTAATTTCAATGCAATTGATAATATTCTATTGCAAATTTCTTTCAAGCCATTTGATTCGGCTTATTTCAATCATGTTTGTCGATGGTGTGCTGATATTCATGTCCATATTCACGATGGCTCCAGTAACTCATGGACACCCGGGTCCTGATGATTGGGAGCAGTCTAACCCTCCACCACCCCCTCCACCTCCGGAAGCTTGGCAAGCTCTGATGGCCATGACCAATGCGAATGCTCAAATATTTCTCGATTTGTTGCAAGAAAGGAATCAGGGACAACAAGGTTATCAAGGAAATTTCAATAATCAGCCCTAGTTCGCGTCACAAACAAGCCCTAGTCCTGATCAGCCTGTACATGCGGACGATTGGCTCTGTGTCAGGAAAAAGCATTTTGAGTGCAGCAATGTGCGGCCTGAGGATTACGTCAGGTTCGCAACCTTCCAGCTCAAGGGTTAGGCAGCATATTGGTGGCAGCAGTACAAGGATTCCAAAGGTGACCGTGCAGCCAGTCGGGATGATTTCTGCCGTGACTTGAGATCTCATCATATCTCGATGATCTTTGTCGAGGGTATGCATGGGAAGTTCAAGAACTTGAAGCAAAGAAACTCATCTATCTCTCAGTATAAAATTGAGTTTCAGAATCTTACCCGCTATGCAAAGCAAGACGTTGCTGATGACAAGTTCAAGATTTATCAGTTCAAAGGTGGCCTCAGGGATGACCTTCAGCTTGTTCTAGTCCATCACGAGCCTCATGAGTTTATCAGTTCTGTAACTTGGCTCTAAAGTTTGAAGCAGTCCAGCTCAAGGAGGAGAATTCAAGGAAGCGGTTCAGAGACTCTCACCCTTCTTCGTCCAGCTCCTAGATTGTTCCTTAGCAACATAAGTATTGGGTTCCTCCTCCACTTCCGTTTCATCCTCCTCTACAGCAGAAGCAACACAGTGGTCGTGGTTGTTCCCACCCACCCAACACATGTTTTCAACAGAGGCCTCAGGCTGCCAAGTCAGCAAATGTTCCTCCTCAAGGCAACTTCGTCCGCTCTCGGAGGTTACGGGTCACAAGTGTGGTCAGAAGGGCCACTACTCAAACAAGTGCACCAATCAACGGCGTATTCCACCTCCTCCTCCAGTCAGACCTCCAAGCAATGCTACGGTGAACCACAACCCCAGTCGCCAAGAGTGAACATGTTTAATGCAGCTGAAGCAGAGGATTCTTCTCAATTGATATTGGGTACTCTCTTGGTTAATTCTATTCATGCGAAAGTTTTGTTTGATACACGTGCATCGCATACATTCATGTCTAGACCATTTGCATCCAAGCATAAGTTTTTGGTGGTGGAATTGCCTAGACCCTTGTGAGTTGTCTCTCCGGGAAAATTAATGCACACAAGCATAGAAGTTCCGGATGTTTCCGTCAACATGGGCAATTATTCTTTTCTAGCCTCTCCAATTTTCCTCGACAATTCAAACATTGATCTCATTCTTGGCATGGATTTTCTGGCGATGAACAAGGCTTTTGTTGATTGTGAAGCCAAAGAAGACAAATTAACTCATCCTTCTGAAGAGTGATCATTTTCACAGCTCGTGATGACACGATTCGTCTCTTTTCTCTTAATGAGAAGGGTGAATTTTCAACCATATCTCAAATTCCTGTTGTTTGTGAGTTTGAAGATGTCTTTCAAGAAGAATTACCAGGAAGGCATCCTCACCGGCCAGTAGAGTTTGTGATTTAACTCGAGCCCAGAACTAAACCGGTGTGCAAGCGTCCTTATAAGCTTGGCCCTGAAGAGCTGATAGAATTGAAGAAACAGCTAGATGAACAAGAATGTCTGGGTCTATTCAGACCAAGTTCTTCATCGTGGGGATGTGGTGTTCTATTTGTCAAGAAGAAGGATGGCGCGGAACGACTATGTGTCGATTACCACCCATTGAATAAGAACGCAATTAGGAACAAGTATCCACTTCCCAACATCAATGAGTTGTTTGAGCAACTGAAAGGGGCCACGGTTTTCTCGAAGTTAGATCTTCGGATGGGCTATCATCAGATCTGCATCCATGAAGAAGATATTCCAAAGACTACTTTCAGGACAAGTTTTGTCTCTTATGAGTACACCATCATGTCCGTTGGTCTCGCAAATGCACCTCCGACTTTCTCAAGAATGATGAACCTTGTCTTGTCTCCCTATAGAAATGAGTTTTTCTTGGTGTATTTGGATGACTTTCTTGTATTCTCGGAGACAACAGAAGAGCATGCAGAGCATCTCCGGCAGAGATGGATTGCGTCATTGGGTTTCCTAAGGTATTCTTGTATTCTTAGTTTGTCTTGGGAAGTTAAGAGAGCATCAGTTCTATGCTAAGTTCTCGATGTGTGAGTTTTGGCTCAATGAAGTGTTTTACCTTGGGCACATCATCTCTGCCGAGGGTATCAAGGTGCATCCTGAGAAAGTTGAGGCCAAGTTGAACCTTCTCAGATTGTGAAGTAGCTTCAAACCTTCCCCGGGCTTGCAAGTTACTGAAGTAGATTCAAGGAGAACTTCTCACAAATTGCTAAGCCTTTTTCTAAACTCCCTCAGAAGAGTTTCAAGCATGTCTTGACTCCTAAGTGTGATGTGGCGTTCAATGCACTCAAGGAAAAGCTGACTGCGGCTCCAGTTCTCATTCATCCCGATCAATCCAAGGCTTTCCAAGTGTTTTGTGATGCTTCCCTTCAAGGTATTGGTGGTGTTCTCGTGCAAGATAAGTAGGTTGTATCTTATACCTCACATCAGCTCTAGTCTAGCGAGAAGAACTACCCCACTCATGATCTTGCTCTGATGACAGGAGACAACTATTGTTGGGAAGACCAGTTGATGTGTTCACCGACCACAAGAGCTTGAAGTACATTTTCACTCAACCGAATCTCAATCTTCGTCAAACACATTGGGTACAAATGATCCAGGAGTACAATCCGAGCATTGAATATACTCTAGGTAAAGCAAATGTCATTGCAGATGCGCTGAGCAGAAAGGCGTACTACAACAGTCTTATCCTCAAGCCTCTCCAACCTGAGCTTTGTGAAGCTTTCCACAAGATGAATATACAAGTTGTTCCTCAAGGGTTTCATGACAATATTCAAGTCTCTCCGACTTTGGAAGATCAGATTAACCAAGCTCAGCTTCTTGATACTATGGTGAAGAAAGTGAAGAAAGGTGTGGCCAAGAGCATTTCAAAGTATAAGTGCTTCCGGGTTGATGACAAGGACACCTTATTTTTCGAGGATCGTCTAGGGATTCATAAGATAGAACTTAGGAAAGTTATCATGGATGAAGCACATAATTCTCTCCTCTCCATTCAGCCAGGTAGTTCCAAAATGTATCAAGATGTCAAGCAAACCATCTGGTGGACTCGTCTGAAACGTGAGATTGCTCAGTTTGTGAACGAGTGTGGTGTTTCTCGCAGAGAGAAGGCGGAACATCAACGTCCAGCAGGTCTCCTTAAGCCTTTGCCTATTCCAGAGTGGAAATTCGATCGTGTTGAGATGGATTTCGTCACTGGGTTTCCTAAGTCCAAGAGAGGTAATGATCACATCTTCGTGGTCATCGATAAGCTCACCAAGGTTGCCCAATTCCTTCCGTTAAAATAATATATCTTGGCAGCTCAGCTGGCAGAGCTGTACACATCATGGATAGTTTCTTTGCACAGTATTCCTCAGCTCATAGATTTAGATCGTGGAAGCATTTTCACTTCCAAGTTCTGGGATTCCTTCCAGACTGCAATGGGTACCCAGAATGTTGTCGTTTTCTCACGACAGATTGTGACGGCCCAAGTGTTGTCCCTATGTTATTTGGCATGTACCCCCCCCGTTGTTGAACCTTGTGTCATGAGCTATGAGATGTTTTGCAACTTGTCATCCATGTTTGGTTTGCATTCATGCATCATTTCATCATGCATCATTTCTTCCATCTTGCCATGTTTGATTTTCATGTGTCCTTGAATCTATGAGCTTATGACTTGTGTTGTGATGTGTTTGAGTGTGAAGAGGTTTGGTTGTGGTTGGATTCATGTGTGTAACTCCTCCTTCTCCCCTCTCTTTTCTTTTCATCTTTTAAACCTCACCATAATGCCTTTCTTCCCATATTATTTCATAGCATATTTAACTTGCTTATTAATATGATTAAAAATGTTCAAGAGGTAGCCCTAGTAATATTATGAATTTAGAGTGTGGTGCTCTTGTTGATTGGGGGGTTTGATTTTGGGCTTTATAAAAAAAACACAGGAGCTGTTATTTTAAAAATTATTAAAATTATTTGCCCAATAAATCAACTTAATATTTTTATTAAAAAGTACTTAATATTTTCTCCACAAGGGTATTTTGTTTTTGTGCAAAACCTTTTTTTGAAAGCTCTGGGATTTATTCTTGAGTGGCTTGGCTTTAAAAAGGGAAACCTTTTCTGTGTTCTTTTATTTTCTCAAGAGAGAGAGTGGGTGGGCTTCCTTCCAGCGCGGCCCAGCCTTCCGGCATGCGTCGTCGTCCCCCTCCTTTCCAGTGCGACAGCGCCTAGGGCCCGCTCGTTAGCCTCTCCCTTTTCCCCTCCTTTTTCTTCCTTCGGCGCGTCCCTCCTCTCTGGAGAGGCGCACATGGCCACTGTGGCCGCGCTGAGCTTCCCCTCTCCTCCTTTTTATACCCCTGGGTGTCCATGCCTCTAGGGTTCCTGCTCGTCGCCGCCGCTCCCCCTTTTCCCCTTCTCCTCTCCTCCTTCCTCTTTCTGTCCCCGTTAGGTAAGTTCAGAGTTCAGAGTAGGCAGTGAGTTTCAGAGAAGTTCGCCGGCATTCTCCGGTTGCCTCCGTCGTCCTCGTCCCCAGCGGTGATGGCATGGGGCTCGGGGGTTCTCCCCGCGTTCCATTCCCGTCGCTAGGAGCTCCGGAGGAGCTCTACAGCGACGCCTCCGTCTTCGTCTTCGACGGCGACGTCCGCCCTTTGCTTCCTCTTCGTCAGTCGTCTCCGACCGCATCCGCTGCTGTGTTCCCCTTCAGTAGCCCCGTGGTGTGCGTCTGGTCCTCTGCCGTGCTCCCTCTGTCCCGATGCGTGCACGAGCTCGTCGTGTCCGACGAGCCCGTGCTCGTTTCCACCATGGCTCCGCCATAGCTATAGTTGTCGTTGCATGGACTTCCCGTTGGCGCTAGAGGTAGAGATGTGACCCCCCCGTAGTTGGTCTTGCTCCCGCTCCGTTTTGTATCGCCGGTTCTGCGTAGATCGCCGGAATTGCTGCCGCTATTTGCCTGTCGCCGTGTCACCGGTCGGGTTCAGTTTCGTCAGAGAGTACTTGTGCGTGTGTGTAGTAGAGAGTAGCGATGCTCCTCTGGTCAGATGCCACAGCGTAGCACAGTGGTAGCACTCTGTGTGGAGTCTGGGAGGTCTCGGGTTCGATCCCGAGCCCCTCCCCTTTCTATGTGTTTTTCTTTTCTTTCTTTTGTTGTATTCCTACTCTCTTGCTATATGTGTGTGTGTGCACATGTATGAGTGTGTGTGTGGTGTTTCCTTTTTTCTGTTGTGTGTGTGTAGGTAGTGTAGTGCATATGTGTGTATGCACATATGCATGTGTGCAAGTGTGTATAGATGTGCATGTGAGCATGCACATAGGCATGTGAGTGTGTATGTGGGTGCTTAGGCATGCATACTTGTGGTGTGATAGGGCCATAGGTGTGTGTGTGTGTGTGTGGAGTTTTTGATATGTATGTGTTATTGTGTGTGTTTGTGTGTATAGTGTGTAGGCGCAATGAGAGTGTGTGTGTATGTTATACATACCCACACATGGTCTTGTGGTGTGTGGTGTGTGGTGTGGGTGTATGCTATGCATACACACATGTGTGTGTGTGGTGTAGGTGCATGTGTGATGAGCACATATGCATTGTGCTAGTGTTGAGTGTGTAGTGTGGCACTATGCAAGTGCTTGCCATTTGTAAGCTAGTGTGTGTGTGTGTAGGGGACTAGTGGGTTTCCCACTATACATACCCCTTAGTGTAGTGTTGCTAGTAGGTAGTTTTGCTAGTGCTTTTGTGCTTGTTGTTTCACATGGACATATGAGTATGACCCATGGTTTTGGGGTAGGAAGAGCCAATGAACTCATTGGGGCTCTCAGATTCCACTTTTGAGCTAGTTCATAAATCTGTCATTTTAGCTGAGATGCCATTTTGTTATTTTTACAGTATTTAATCCATGCTTGCTTTGGGATATGTGCCAACTAGGAAGTGCTCGTATTTTGTATGTAGTATGGCATGGTATTTTTGTTTAACATGAGAATAACCCATATAAGTGGGAACCATGCTGTTAAGTGACCAACTTTATGTTTCTGTTTCAGCATGCTAGAAATGACTGTCTGGGGATCTGCTGTTATTTTCATGCCATGTAGAGTGGATGGTATCTCGTGATGTGTTGGATATTTGAGCATGTTCAGTGCTAGTGTTTTGAAGTAGATGTTGTCTACTACCATCCTGTTAATTTTCATGCCAATAGGAGCTCTCTAGCATATTTAACTACTGTTGTCAATTTGCTACTTTATAATCTTAGATTCCAGAAAACTGGAATTTTCACTAAGTCCCAGAAAACTGTTTCATCATGGCAACTTGATTGCTTCATGCTTATTCGACAGTCATAGTTGAGGACGTTGAGAACCTCATCGTTGACGGTCTCGTGTCTAAAGGCTCGTGGAGGCTGTCGGAGGGAGAACTTGAGCCGGAGCCGCGCGAGGGGGAGCGGACCCTTCTCATGTCCCACGTTGAGAGAGGTTTCTCCATGCCCTCCCATCCTTTCTTCCGAGGGTTTTTGAATTTCTTTGGGGCCCAACTACATCATTTTTCCCCGAATGCAATCTCTTATCTTGCTGCTTTCATCACCATTTGTGAATGTTTCTTGGGTTCTCCCCCCATTGGGGCTTATTCAAACACATTTTCACAAACAGATCTCAGTCGGTCAAAAAGGCCAACCCTGAGGATGATAAAACCCATGTCATCCAATTATTCGGTGGCTTGGGGATCCAAAAGAGGGCTAGGAGTGCCTTTCCATGCCCGACCTTCCCAGAATGTGTGAGGGGTTGGCAGTGAACCTGGTTCTACTTCAAAGATATAGCATCTCCCAACGTGTGACTGGTCTTTCCCCTTTCATGTTAGATCGCCCCACTGTTCCCAAATCCTTGAAAGTGTCGAACAGGGAGAAAGTCCAAGTGAGGATCTTGGTGGAGGCCATAGTGGCCCTTGTCCGTGGCGGAGTGACTGGCATGGATCTTTGGGAGACGTTCCTCAATCGACGGATCCAGCCACTCTAGGCAAGGGACCATGCTATGTGGCATTACAAAGGCCCTAAAGACATGACTTGGATGCACCCAGAGGAAGTCTCAGAGGAAACTGTCGAGCAATGGCTTAGAAGCATCACTAGAGCTTGCGACAACCCTCTAGGAGCCAAGAGGATCCAGCCTTACTTTGCTGAGAATCCACCAAGGAATCTAGTAAACTATATCTTGTCGACTGTCGTACTATTTTGTCGAGTGGTTGGATCATAGGTCGACTGAATTCATTGCTTGAATCTTGCAGGAGTGGACGAACATGCACTCGCCCGTGCCAAACGGGAATCATCCTGAAGACGGGGGGAGAGCGAGGGCGGCAGTGTGGACATCGACTCTGCCGACGATAGTGAGAATGACTATGAAGACTGTGGCAAGGACAAGGAAGAAGTTGAGTCTCTTCCGCATACTAAGCATTGCTCCAAGCTATGTCACGACCTTGTGACTGCCTCAGGCAAGGCCTTGGCATCGACTGAGAGGAACCTAAAGAGGGACCGAACCTCAACGGTTGAGTCGAGTGAAAGGGACGCAAAGCAGCCCAAGCCCAACGCGCCAAAACCACATAAAGCTTTGCCTCGCATGAAGATCGCTGTGCCTTTGTCTGAACGTAAGTGTTTGGTTTCTTCTTTGGCCGTCGAATAGGACTTCAAATTCTTGCTGACCGGGTGGAATTTGGTCTACCAGTGCCGCTACCTCAGTGACGTCGCCTCCACGGGACGGAGAGGAGCAAATGGATGTCGACACTGCCGACGCGGCAACTTCCCAACATGGTAAAACAAATCTTCACTCAGATCTGTTTCTTGAAAATAACTTCCCGAGTGTATAAGCTAATGCTGTCGATTGATGTTTGCAGAGATCATTCAACTCGAGGACAATGAAGAGCCACCTCGGGGCACGCGGGGGAGGTGTGACCTTAGGCACCCCGCATGTATGCGCCCAAAGAATGCAATCAGCGCAAATGCCTCAACAGTTAACTACTGCATCATCCCAGGGGATAGGCGACTCCTCCCGAGCCAGAACCGAGCTCGCAGCTCCGTTCTTGAGTCCTCCACCAGCTGCTTCGACCATCGTGGCTTCGATACCAATTGGACAACTCCAGACCACCTCAGCTATCCCAGCTTTGGCGTCAATTCAGCGGACGACTGGCTTTCCTCTGCACCACGTCCCGGAATACCAAACTAGAGCTGGAAAGGAAGCCGTGATCCAAGCGGAGTAGATAATGCTGCACACAAAGGAAGCGTACGAAGCCAGCAAGCTGGCTTATGATGCCAGTGCGATGCTTCGCACCATTGTCCGAGTAAGTGCGATTGTAAGTGGATTTCCAATTGAATCCTTGTCTTTCTTGACTGTACACCCAGTGGGGTTTTCCTTTTGTGGAATATTTGAACGTTCTCCACTCGAATAGATCAGGTCTTAGTTGAGTAGATTTCGGTCCAGTGTAGGCACGCTAAGTACACCCACTGGGTGTAGTCCCCGAGACCACTGTCGAATGATGAAGACATCAGCAGGGGTCATAGAGTTGTTTTGATAACCACTCGACAGGTCGAGTGATATAAGGTCCAGTGGGGGCATTCTGAGTGCACCCACTGGGTTTAGTCCCCGAGACCACCGTCGAGTGCTTGCACTAGCGGGGCCTTAATAAAGACGGTATTCATATGCTTGCGCAAGTTATTTTCCTACCACTCGACAGATCATGTGTTAGCAGATCCAGTGGGGGCACGCTGAGTGCACCCACTGGGTGTAGTCCCAGAGACCGCCATCGAGTGCTTGCCTTGGCGGGGGTCTGATAGAAACCGTCTTATGCTTGGACAAGGTAGACCTTGTCGAGCTATTTAGGAACCAGTGGGGGCACGCTGAGTGCAACCACTGGGTGTAGTTCCCGAGACTACTGTTGATCGTTGATGATGAGAAGTAGTCTTAAGAACTTGAACTCAGAGTTCTTTGTCATACGTGAAGTACGCTTGCCACTCGACCTGTCGAGTGAACTCTTTTTGTTTAGTTCTTCCGCTCCTGTTTGCGAGTTTCATGAATATTATTTCCATCAACCATGATATGATGTAGGTTTCATGGACATCATTTCATCAACCATGATATTACCTATTTTAGGAGTGTGGGGTGGGGCGGGGGGCCACCATCCAGTTGACTGTTCTTGACCCTTTCCACTCGGGAGTGGAGGAATTTCCTTGTCGACTGAACTTGGTTTTTGTTGATTTCAGAGAGCTTGTGAACTTGGCACCCAATACAAGGACTTGGAGGAGGAAAGGAAACAGCTGCGATTGGATCTGGAGGTCTCCAAGAATAGCCTGGAATGTGCGCGGACTGAGCTAAAGACTTTAGGAGGTAATCTTTATCGACCCAATGCATTCTTACTCTCACTTTCCATCCTTTGAACCGAGTGCTCTCACTCGAACAGACGTGCATGATGAAAATCATCAACTCCAAGCGCTACTCAACAATGCTATTTCTTTAGATACCATGAAGAAAGAGCTCGAGGACAAGGACAAGGCGCTTGCTGACACCAAAAAGGTGGCGAGGGAGAAAGCTGAAGCTGCCGAGAAGAAACTTACCGCCGCCAAGAAGAATGAGGAGGAAAACTCCAAGTTGAAACTGGAACGGAGCAAAAATATCAAGAAGACCAAGCAGCTGACTAAGAGGAGCAATGGCCTGGAGAAGCACTTGGGAGATTTGGCGAAGAAGATGTTCATCATGCTCGACGGTCACTTCCCTTGTCGAGTGAATTTCCTTAATTCCCATAGGTTAGAAATTTAATCATATTTCCATGCCTTCTTCCATATACAATTCTGCCAGAACTTTGAAAAAGATACCAAAGAGATCGAGCCCAATCTGGATCCCAATAAGTCACCTGTTGGAGATGTCGTGGCCATGAACATGTTCTGCCTTGACGTTCGACTCCAGGGCATTCAAGCATATATCCTCCGACTAAAAGCTGCATTGGAGAAGATTGACAAGGAACCATGGCCTGAAGACACCCTCCAAACTGATCTTGCATCCATGATGACTCGTCTCAATGATATCCCCAGTCGAGTGCAAGCTTGGAAGAAGTCAGCTGCCCGTTGTGGAGCCGATGTGGTGCTCTCCCTTGTTAGAGTCCATTGCAAGGAAGCAATATAGGACAAGTTTAAGGACCTTCAAGTGATGAACACGAAGAAGCTTCAGTTCGAAGACTTCTTGGAGACCTTCATTGATGCGGCCACTCGGATCGGAGACGGGATCGACTTGGACACCTTCATTGAGCCAGCAAGTCCGTCTGGTGCTTCAAAAACTTTATTCACAGTGAAAACTTTATTTGCCTCGGAATGTCGAGTGGAAATGTATTGGTCGTAAAATTTCATTCAGGCCTTAAGCCTAAGTACCTTTGCTTGCACGGGAAACTTTTATTTGCGCTAGAACCTTTGGATTTATTTGCATTTCGCTTTCAATCTTTTGCTCGAGTAAATTTATTTTTAACTAAGGCGAAAGCTAGTTCGCAGCTAAGCCACTGAGTATGAAGATCGTTCGACACTCGGAGTAGCTTTGAACTTAGACGAATACTGGTTCGTAGCTAATTTTTCTGAGTTAATGGGTTGTAATCCACTCAGAAGGTTTTTTTACTTAGGTGAAAGCTGGTTTACAGCTAAGTCCCCGAGTGTGAGGATCATTCAACACATGGAGTAGTTTGGAACTTAGAGGAATACTGGTTCGTAGCTAAGTTTCTGAGTGAATGGGTTGTAATACACTTGGAAGTTTTTTTTACTTAGGCGAAAGCTGGTTCGTAGCTAAGCCCCCAAGAGTGAGAATTGCTCGACACTCGGAGTAGTTTTAAACTTAGACAAAGACTGGTTCGCACCTAAGTTTCCGAGTGAATGGTTTGTAATACACTCAACAGTTTTTTACTTAGGCAAAAAACTGGTTCGCAGCTAAGCCCCCGAGTGTGAGGATTGCTCGACACTCAGAGTAGTTTTAAACTTAGACGAAGACTGGTTCGCAGCTAAGTTTCCGAGTGAATGGGGTTTTAACTTAGACGAAAACTAGTTCGCATCTAAGCCCCCGAGTGTGAGGATTGCTCAATACTCAAAGAAGTTTTAAACCTAGACGAAGACTAGTTCGCAACTAAGTTACCGAGTGAACGGACTGCTATCCACTCGGCATGATTTTTAACTTAGGCGAAAGCTGGTTCGTAGCTAAGCCCCCTAGGGTGAGGATTGCTCGTCACCCGGAGTGTTCCCAAATGTGAGATTGTGCGATCAGAATCGACAAAAGACTGTGGAAATCATACTTGCATAAACGGCTTTGTTTGAAATACTTTTATTACATCAACGCAACTCTTTTTTTAGGTTTAGAAACACCGGAGCAGATCTGCATTCCAGGCTTGCGGCTCATCAATCTTCTTCTTGAGGTTGTAGAGGTCATAGGCTCTGTTGTTCAACATCTTAGTGATGACGAAAGGACCTTCCCATGCCGGAGCGAGCTTGTGGGGTCTCTGTTGATCCACTCGGAGCACCAAGTCACCTTCATAAAACGACCGACTCTTGACGTGCTTCGCATGGAAATGTCCCAGATCTTGCTGCTATGTAGTCATCCGAATCAAAGCCATCTCCCGTTCCCCTTTTAGGAGATCTATGCCATCCTGTCTTGCTTGTTCAGCTTCAGCTTCGAAATAAAGATCCACTCAAGGAAAATTATGAAACAAGTCACTCGGCAGGATTGTCACGCCCAAGATGCGCGTCTATCCATTTAAGGCACGAGGGCCTCGCCAGGGATAGAGGCACATCTTGCTGTTAGCAAGAATAGTATCATCACAACATACAATACTGAATGAGAAGAGTATACAAGTTGGCTTACACTCGCCACATGCTAACTTACAATGTCACTCAAGTCATAACATCAAGTTGAACACAGGGTCCGACTACGGAGGAAATCAAATGATAAAAGAAGTTGCAAATGATACTATCAAGCTATCCCAAAGATCACGACCAGGTCCTCTACTCATCCGGATATGTCACATATATCGTGCCTCTCTCCGCGTCATACTCCCACTGGAGATGGGTAAGATCCTCCTACATGAACTCAGCTAAACCTGTACCTGGATTATTGTAGTAAACAGTGAGCCACAAAGGACTCAGCTATCATGTGCCCAGGTACCGAGACTATTCAAGCTTAAAGGTTGGGATGGGGTAAGTGTTTAGTTTGCAGTAACACTAAGCATGTATGGTTCCTAGCTTACGCAACATGAAATAAACATGAGTGGCCTACGAAGAACGATCGAATCTAGTATGATCTCTATGAGATCCTAAACACTTACTTACGTCAAACATAACCCCACCGTGTTCTCTCTCGGGTCATGTTCACGAGCAGAGACGATCACGGTTACACACACGGTTGGTGGATTTTAATTAGAGTTTACTTCAAGTTTGCTATCACCGGGTGTTAAACAAATATCCAAGTTGCCACATAATCGCGGGCACGACTTTCCAAAAGATTTAACCTTGCAGGGGTGCTCCAACTAATCCATTACCAAATTAACCACACTCCGTGGGAATACCTCGACCGCGGATCTCGCGATCATCATAGGTAATTCCAAAGGAATTCCAACACCTCGAGTAAACTCGAAGAAAATCAGACTCCACACGCAAGACACTCGATAAAGGTAAAACAAATCCAGTAAGACCACCTGACATGTCAACGAACCCGATAAGAGCCGCGTATCTCAGTCTCAAGACACGACGGATAAGCTACGCGTACGGAGTCCTGATAGAAATCTCCCAAGTTGCCCTGGGTTGGCCCCACACAGTGCTCTAGTTTGGACCAATACTCATGAGGAGCACTGTCCTGGGGGTTGATTAAATTATCCACGGGTTTGCAAGACCCTATGCAATTTTAATTAAGTTGTTAAGCAGATGTAGTACCAATGTTGGGTCTTGCCAGACAAGTTTTAATCTCAACCGAATGAACAAGGGGGTCCCCATAACAACCCCGAGCATGTTAGGAGCACAAAGTATGGAAACATAACACCGGTAACAAGGAACTAATGGCGGTAATAGCGGAACAAATCACTTAGTAAAAGGCT
This sequence comes from Hordeum marinum, assembly GCA_022496015.1. Lineage (NCBI taxonomy): Eukaryota > Viridiplantae > Streptophyta > Magnoliopsida > Poales > Poaceae > Hordeum > Hordeum marinum. Next base: position 234,364,330 of record CM039677.1, read on the forward strand.
AAGCCTCCCACCAATACCAAGATATATATATATGCATTAAATTAAATAACAGAATTACTGTGATATCCAATCCATGTTACCACATGGACAACCTGCATCTGTAACTAAAATGCTATAAGAGGGGCTGAGCAGCGGTAACTTAGCCAATCAAAGGTTTGCTAGGATGTAGAAGTTAGAGGCTAGCATGGCATCATGGGGGCTGATATAAAGTGGTAGGTAGCGCAATTGTAACGATAAGAGGGAGGAACTAGCATGCAAAAATAGTGTCGGGATCCAGGTACGATCATCTTGCCTGTTGGTTCTTCAGTGAAACAAGAAGCGGGATCCTCGTAATGGTACTCTCTTGGGTCCTCATACTCAGTATCAACACTCGTGTCTACCCAAGAGAAACAGCAACAATAAATATCCAACCAAGGTGCAATGCACAATTAAAATGATGCATGACCATTTATGAAGAGTTCTAACATGGCAATCGAAAACTAGTCATGTTTCATGAGCAAAGTTGTTATTAATGAATCTGGACAAAACCTCATGTTAATTTATTTATACATGCAAAATGGATAGAAATGCATATAAGGATCGCAAGAAACGGAGTTACGGTTCTCACGATACGCTCACGACAAGGTACGGAGGCAAAACACAAGACCACCAAATACCTGGGCTAATTCCTAGCATTCCAAGATAGCCTCTGGATAGGTGACGGAAAATCAATCACAATAGACTCGAGAATCAAACCATTCCATGGAGTATAGCTCCCACAAGTCACAAAACAAAATAACACCCAATCTGCCACAAAACAGCAACATAGCAATTTGAAAAGCCCACAACTTGAGATACAGGAAGCCTACGGCCACAAACAAGACATGGACAGAATCTACTCAACACCCACATCAACTTATCCAAGTATGCAATCAGCATAAGAGGCACACATCAATATGCAAGAAGCAAAGAAGTTGGCTTGATGAAACAGTTTTCTGGGACTTAGTGAAAATTCCAGTTTTCTGGAATCTGTGATTAAAAAGTAGCAAGTTGTCAGCACAGGTTAAATATGCTAGAGAGCTCCTATTGGCATGAAAATTAACAGGATGGTAGATGATAATATCTGATACAATAAAATAACACTGAGCATGGTCAAATATACAACACATTACCAGATACCATCCTCTCAACATGGCAAAACAATAATAGCAGACTCTCCAGACTTGGCCATTTTTCAGGCAGGTTGGCAGAAACAGAAAGTAGCTTACTAAACAGCATGGTTCCCACTTATCTAGGGACTTAACATAGATAACAAAAATACTAGGACATTCCCAACAACTTTAAATAACAAACTCATGTTGGCAAGAACTTAAAAGCATGCATAGATTAATTCCTATTAAAAAGACAAAAGGGCATCACAACATAAAAATGCAGTTTGCTAAGTTGCCCCAAAGTCAAATCTGACTTCACAGGTGCATACATGGGTTGATTCTACCCCAAATGCATTACTCATACCCATATGCTTGCATGGAACAAGAGGGAGAAAAGGGTGGGGTCGAAATTTGACCCTACAAGTCATAAGTGACTTATGACACATATAGAGCTTGATGAAAATGACCCCAAATGATATGTGACCTAATGGTTCATGTTGAAAATGGTTCATTTAACATCTTAGGGCATGATATCATGGCATAGCATCAATAGGCAAGGTGAAACTAGCTAGAAGGAGGAACATGCTCATATGCACATAGAGAGACCTACACATGGAGCTGCTCATGCACACCACACCACCACACACAAGGGTGCATGCATGCCACACCACTACCATGCACATAGGTACACATACACATAGTGTATGCATACATTTGCACATACACACTCACTCACACACACATATGTGTGTATGCAAGAGCACACACACATAACCTACACTACCCACACTCACAAGAACACACACATGTTTGGGTGTGCAAAGAGCACACACACACACATGTGTCATGCATGGTGCACCACACACCTACATGCACACACACACAAGGCATTACCCACAAACGTATGCATGTATGTATGCATAGCATACACACACACCCACACTCACTATTACACACACAAACATACATACACCTCTCATGTAGGTGTATGCATCACCATGACTCACACACACACAAACATGCTCACACACTTAGACATAAAGATCAAGAACTAAACACACACACACCCCTCACATGTATGCATCCATATGCATATGTACCATTTGGTACATACACACACATACATGGCAAGGAGGTCAACACACATGCATACATGCTGGAATGCACACACATACATGTATAAATCAGGAGAAAGAAAACAAAAGAAAAGAAAATAAAACAACAAAAGGAAAAAAGGGGGAGGTTCAGGGGGTCGAACCCCTGACCTCGGGGTCGAGCACACGCACACCCACCACTGCGCTACGGCGCCGAAACTTAACAGGAAGGGGGGATCTGCAACTCTAACACACACACGCACAAACTACTGACGAAACTGAACCTACACACGCATGGATGCAGAGCAACTGCGGCAGCGACAGCGGCAGAGCGACGGTGATCCCCGGTGATGCAGGGGGTCTCCAGCGACGTGGAGCGGCGGAATCGAAAGAGGGACCTACGGGGGCTCCATCCCGCACCTCGCCTCGGGACGAGGGGGACCGGAGGCGAGCCCAAGCACAGAGCTTTCGAGCGGCGGCGACGGCACTACGGCGATGAATCCTATGAAATACGGCGAGGAGAAGGGGTGGCGAGGACGGGCTGCTCACCGAGGATCTCGCGGAGGCACGGGTATGCGAGTGACGGCAGCGAAGGGGAAGAAGAGGCGGAGACCACGCGCACAGAGAGGAAGAAGGACCGGCGATGTTCTGGCGACGAGGAGGAAGAATAAGAAGGCCTCCCGAGGCCTCCTAGCACCGGGAACGTGACGCGGACGGCAGCAGCAAGCCCCATGCCATCACCAGCGGGGACGAGGCCATCGGAGGCGACGACGACGACGAGCACCGCTCCTCTGAACTTCTCTGAAGCCTACATGTGCCTCGACAGAGAAGGGGAGGAGGGAGGAAGAAGAAGAGGGGGGAGAGGAGCTGCGGTGGCAGAGGGAGGAAGAAGAAACCCTAGCGGAGTGACACAGACGCCGAGGGGAGGCTATATAGCCCCAGGCTGACGGCGACGGCGACGGAAAGCGACGGCGACGACGCGCTCTCTCTGAAACTCACTGACGGAGGTGGGAGACGGGGCAGGTGGCCGTTGTGTCCAGCTGGGCTGGGCTGCGGTCCACTGACCCTTTCTCACTCACACTCACAAACAGAGAAAGAAAGGGGTTTTCCTTTTAATAAAACAGCCCCAACAAAATAAACCCCAGAGTAATTTTAAAAGGGTTTTGAGCAAAATCAAAAATAATTTGAGGAGGAAATAATATGCACCTTTTAATAAAAATATTAAGTTGATTTGTAACACAAGCATTTTATTTTATATTTTAAAAGACAACCCCTATTTTAAATAAAACACAACACCACAAAACCCCAAAACATTAAATCCAACACACTCACACATACATAAGACACATGGGCCACCTCTGGAACATTTTTAAACAATTAAAAAAACAACTTTAAATCTGATGACAAATAATAATAGGAAATAAAAGGATTTTTTGGAGGGGATGTTGCAAAGGGAAAGAGAGGGGAAGAAAAGGAGATGCACACACTTTGATCCAACCACTCACAACCTCTCCCATCACAACCACCATTCACATCATAGCAAGCACAAGAAGAACCAACATGGCACATGAATGAAATGGGAAAAATGCATGATGATGCATGAATGCAAACACATGAATGGCAAGGAGAAAACATTCATCTCATAGCTCATGGCACAAGGTTCATACATAGGGTTACATGCCAAATAAGGTAGGGACATCACTTGGGATGTCACAAGGATGGCTTCGGCTCCATAGACCAGGAAAAAAGGAGTTCATCCAATCGACCGATAGGAGTTGTTCTCAAGCCCCACAAAATAGATGGCAACTCAGACACCTAGGCTCCGGCTGCATGTTCCCATTCTCGCATGAGACAAGGCTTCAAACCTTTTAGGATGAGACCATTGACTTGCTCAGCTTAGCCATTGGTTTAAGGGTGTTCAACGGATGCATAATCCACCCAAGTTCCTTGGGAGAAGCAAAAGTGTCTGAACTTTTCCGAGTCGAAGTTTGAGCCATTATCTGTAATAATACTATGTGGAACTCCATACCGGTATATTATCTCTCATGAATTTGACCGTAGTGCGAGAGTTCAATTTCTTTATAGGCTTTTCCTCAATCCACTTCGTAAACTTGTCGACTGCAACAAGCAAATGAGTAAATCTACTATGCCCAATCCGTAAGGGACCAACCATATCCAAACCCCAGACAACAAACGACCAAGCAAGGGGAACTGTCTTCAGAGCAGACGCGGGTTTGTGAGACAAGTTTGCATAGAATTGGCACCCTTCACAGTGATCAACAATGTCCTTGACCATCTCATTGGCACGCAACCAGAAGAAACCAGCTCAGTATGCTTTAGCGACAATTGTCCGAGAAGACGTATGATGGCCGCAAGTTCCCGAGTGAATTTCCTCCAGGATCATTCGACTTCTTCAGGGGAAATGCATCGCTATGTCACGCGTGTTACACTTTCTTTGTACAGTTGATCATCCATCACAGTAAAAGCCTTGTATCTGCACACGATCTGCTGGGCTTCAGTCTCAACTTCGGGGAGTTCTTGCCTCGAAATATATGCAATATAGGGCATTTTCCAGTTGGGAATGATGACCAAAACCTCCATGACCAAATCAATAACTGCAGGGACATCAACGTCAGTCGGATCAGAGGCGCTCATAGCTTGTGGGGACTCTTCGGTGAAGGGGTCTTCATGCATCGCAGGAGTATGAAGATGATCTAAGAATACATTGCTGGGGACAGGTCGCCGAGTGGATCCAATCTTTGCCAGATCATCGGCTTCTTGATTCTTCACTTGGGGAACATGATGAAGTTACAAACCTTCAAACCTCTTCTCAAGTTTTCTAACAACACTGCAGTATCCAGTCATAGCGAGATTCCAAACATCCCACTCTTTCATCACTTGATTGACCACCAAATCATAGTCACCATAAACCATCAGGCGTTTGACGACGAGTGAGATGGCCATGCGCAACCCATACAAGAGTGCTTCATATTCTGCTTCATTATTGGAGGAATCGAAGTGAATCTACAGGACATAACTGACTTTGTCACCTTTTGGGGACACCAAAACAACACCAGCACCGGACCCGTTCAACATTTTTGATCCATCAAAGAACATGGTCTAGTGTGACGAGTGAATCTGGATTGGCTGCTACTTTTCAATACACTCGGCCAAGAAATCAGCAAGTGCCTGAGACTTGATTGCCTTTTTGGCTTCGAACTTGATGTCAAAATACGAGAGCTCAGTTGCTCATTTAGCCACTTGAACAGTCAGGTCTCGATTGTTGAGAATCTCAAATAGTGGATCATCACTAACGACTAAAATTGAGTGATCCTGAAAGTAGTGTGCCACCTTCTTCGCTGACAGATAGATGCCATAGACAAGCTTCTGGTAATGCAGATACCTTTGCTTCGAAGGAGTCAACACTTTAGAAATGTAGTAGACTGGGCGTTGGACTTTGTAGGACTTATCTTCCTCTTCCCGCTTGATAGTCAGAACTATACTAACGACCTGATTAGTGGTCGCGATATACAGGAGCAAAGGCTCTTTGCTGTGTGGAGGAGCAAGCACCGGCTTGGTGGAAAGCAGGGCTTTGAGCTCGACAAACGCTTCTTCAGCTTCTGGAGTACACTCGAATGTGCCAGACTTCTTCATCAGTCGGTACAAAGGCAATGCCTTCTCATCGAGTCGAGAAATGAATCGACTCAATGCTGCCAAGCAACCTGTGAGCTTCTGAACATCGTGCACTCACACGGGGATTTGCATTCGGGTAATGGTGCTGATTTTCCCGGGATTGACATTGATCCCTCGTTCGGAAACGAGAAAACCGAGTAACTTGCCGCCAGAAACACCGAAAGTACACTTAGCCGGATTCAACTTGATATCATACCTCCTCAGATTGGCCAATGTCTCAGCCAAGTCAGTCAACAGTTCGGAACCTTTGCGGTACTTGACAACAATATCGTCCATGTAAGCTTCGACATTTCGAGGGATCTGGTTGAGTAAACACTTCTGAATCATGCGCATGAAAGTAGCACGGGCATTCATCAAACCAAATGGCATGGTGATATAGCAGATACACCCGAATGGGGTGATGAAGGCTGTTTTTATTTCATCCGGACCAAACAGACGGATCTGATCGTAATTGGAGTATGCATCTAGAAACGACAAATGCTCGCACCCCGCAGTCGAGTCAACAATCTGATCGATGTGAGGGAGCGGGAAATGACTTGTATGATTGAAGTCAATACACATGCGGAGTGACTTGTCCTTCTTGGGGACCATGACAACATTTGAGAGCCACTCGGAGTGGCAAATCTCCCGAATGAACTTAGTTGTCAAGAGACGAGCCACTTCTTCACCGATTGCTTTATGCTTCTCCGCTGCTGACCGACGCAAATGGTCTTTCACCGGCTTGGCCTTCGGATCAACTCTTAGTCGATGCTCAGCAATTCCTTGGGAACCCCCGGCATGTCAGCAGGCTTCCATGCGAAGATATCCCAGCTGTCATGAAGGAACTGGATGAGCTCGGCTTCCTATTTTCTTTAGAGTGTTGATGATATGTTGGTCGGGGCAGCAGTTGAATTTGTCGGGTGAATGTGCACCTTTTTCACTTCCCCTGCCGACTGAAAAGCTGACTCTAAAGCAGGCTTCTTAGCACGCAGCAAATCAGTAGGGTTAGCGCTCTTCTTGTACTCTTCCAGCTCAACCACAACCATCTGGTGATCGGCAATTTTGGAGCCCTGCTGGAGGCACTCATCATCCCTTTGTCGATTGCCAATGACCGTGATCACACCTTTGCGCCCAGGCATCTTCAGTTTGAGATACACGTAACATGGACGGGCCATGAAACGAGCATAAGCGGGTCGAACAAGGATAGCATGGTACGCGTTTTGGAAGTCCATGACTTCAAACATCAATTTCTCTTTACGAATTTTTTTATCCGTCCCAAACACCACATCCAATGCAACCTAGACGAGTGACTTGGCCTTCTTCCCTGGGATGACTCCGTGGAACTGCATGTTGCTCTCACTGAGTTGGGACATCGGGATGCCCATCCCTTTAAGGGTATCTGCATATAGAATGTTCAATCTGCTTCCTCTGTCCATGAGGACCTTGTGGAGTTGAGTACCTCCCACAACGGGGTCAACCACCAAAGCCTGCTGACCGGGGGTGGCCACATGAGCAGGGTGGTCTGACTGATCAAACGTGATGGCGGTCTAAGACCACTTGAGGTATGTGGGGGTTGTAGGCACAGCCATGTTGACCTCTCTGTTTATAACCTTCAAACGACTCTTGCTTTCAACATCAGCAAAAATCATCAAAGTGGCGTTGATATCGGGAAAAGTTTCTTTGTCTTCACCATCCTCTTTATCTGGGGTTTACTCACTCGATGGGCCTTCTTTGAACTACTGGATCAACAGTCGGCACTGTCGAGTGGTATGCTTGGGCAATATCAAATTGCCTTCTTAATCTTTCCTCGTGTGGATTGCAGACACTAAAACCAGAACATTAGTTCCTGGCTGACTCTTTCCTTTCTTGGGGTTGAACTGTCCCTTGTACTTCCCCTTGTTTTTCTTTGGGCCACCAGAGCGGCTGCCTCTGCCTGAACAGGTTCATCAGCCTTCCGCTTCCGCTTCCGACAAGAATATCCGTCGGCATCATTATCGACTGCTTTTGCTTTGTTGCTGCGGAGGCGGTCTTCTTCTCTGCCATTGGCATACCGAGTGGCGGTTTCCATCATCTTACTTAGCAAATTATTACCTGTTCACCCAAACTTCAGGTAAAGTTCCCTGTACTTCACTCCGGCCTTGAAAGCACAAACAACCTGATGCTCGGAGACATTCTCCACTATATGATGCAAAGTGGACTAGCGCTGAATGTAATCCCTCAATGACTCATTGGGCTTATTAACACAATGTTGCAAATCAATCAAACCGATAGGATGCTTGCATGTTCCCTCGAACGTTCTGATGAAGACTCGAGCAAGATCCTCCCAGCAGTGGATGTTAGAAGGAGCCAAGCGATTCAGCCATGCACGGGCCGAACCATCTAACATCAAGGACAAATGCTTCATTGCAATGTGTTGGAAATATGCCCTAGAGGCAATAATAAATTAGTTGTTATCATATTTCCTTGTTCATGATAATCGTTTATTATCCATGCTATAATTGTGTTGATCGGAGACTCAGATACATGTGTGGATACATAGACAACACCATGTCCCTAGTATGCCTCTAGTAGACTAGCTCGTTGATCAAAAGATGGTTAAGGTTTCCTAGCCATGGACATGAGATGTCATTTGATAACGGGATCATGTCATTAGGAGAATGATGTGATGGACAAGACCCAAACTACAAACGTAGCATATGATCGTGTCAGTTTATTGCTACTGTTTTCCGCATGTCAAGTATGTGTTCCTATGACCATGAGATCATGCAACTCATGGATATCGGAGGAGTGCCTTGTGTGTATCAAACGTCGCAACGTAACTGGGTGACTATAAAGGTCCTCTACAGGTATTTCCGATGATGTCTGTTGAGTTGGCATGGATCGAGATTGGGATTTGTTACTCCGTGTGAAGGAGAGGTATCTCGGGGCCCACTCGGTAATGCAACATCACAATAAGCCTTGCAAGCAATGAGACTAATTGTTAGTTGCAGGATCTTGTATTATGGAACTAGTAAAGAGACTTGCCGGTAACGAGATTGAACTAGGTATGGAGATACCGACGATCGAATCTCGGGCAAGTAACGTACCGAAGAACAAAGGGAACGTTATACGGGATTAACTGAATCCTTGACATAGAGGTTCGACCGATAGATCTTCGTAGAATGTGTAGGAACCAATGTGGACGTCCAAGTCACGCCATTGGTTATTGTCCATAGAGGTGTCTCGGTCATGTCTACATAGTTCTCGAACCCGCAGGGTCTGCACACTTAAGGTATGGTGACGTTTTGGTAGTATAGAGTTATGTATGGTGGTGACCGAAGGATGTTCGGAGTCTCGGATACGATCCCGGACATGACGAGGATCTCCGGAAGAGTCTGGAGATAAAGATTGATATATGTGATAATAGTGTTTTGAACTCTGGAAGAGTTCTGGAATTAACTGGACGGGGTTCCGGATGTTTACCGAAGTGTTCGGGTACAACAACACTTTATATGGACCAATGGGGTAAAACCCACGAGGTATTGGAAAGGGCAAAAGGAAGTTTTGTTGTTGCCTTAAGCAGTAAGGCAGTACTACCGCTCGTGAAGCGGTACTACCGCTCAAGCCGTACTACCGCTCGTGAAGCGGTACTACCGCTCAAGCGGTACTACCGCTCGTGAAGCGGTACTACCACTTGTGCGCGGGACTGCAGGGATCCGAGTTGGACTCTTTTCTTGCAGGCCAAACCGACCTTGTGCGGGCAAAATCGACCTTGTAGAGGTTTTTGCTCCAAGTTTAGACCCCAGGGCTCAACATATAAATAGAGTGGCAGGGCTAGCACACGGGACACAACTTACGGCCACGTGCTACCCGTTCCACCGGTGCTCCTCTAGATCGGTTTTCTGTAGCGCTTAGGCGTAGCTCTGCCGGAATTGCTCCACCACCACCATCACCGGAGCGCCGTCACGCTGCCGGTGAACTCCCTCTCCTCTCCACCTCCTCTTGCTGGATCAATACGGTGGAGATCGTCATCAAGCTGCACGTGTGCTGAACGCGGAGGTGCCGTCCGTTCGGTACTGGATCGGAAGGATCGTGATCAAGGCCACGGGACGTTCGTGATCGGATTGCGGGACGGATCGTGACAAGATTGCGGGATGGTTCGTGATTGATTCGTGGGACGGTTCGTGATTAGATCGCGGGACGCTCGGCGATTTGGATCGCGAAGAAGTACGACTACACCAACCGCGTTTCTTAATGCTTCCCGCTTAGCGATCTACAAGGGTACGTAGATCCACTCTCCCTCTCGTAGATGCTCATCACCATGGATAGGTTTGCATGTGCGTAGGAAATTTTTGTTTCCCATGCGACGTTCACCAACAGTGGCATCATGAGCTAGGTTGATGGTTCGATGAGATCTCGAGTAGAACACAAAAGGTTTGTGGGCGTTGATGCTTAGATTGCTTCCTCCCTTGGTCGTATTTTGGTTCAGCCGGATTGTGAGATGAAGCGGCCCAGACCAACATTACTCGTACGCTTACGAGAGACCGATTCCCTCGATGCAACTTGTTGCCTAGATGGCTTGCGGGTGACAGTTTCTCTCACTTTAGTTGGATCGGATTCGACAAAGGCGGTCCTTGAGAAGGTTGAAAAGCAACTAGTGTATCACCATTATGGTTTTTGCGTAGGTGAGAATTGTTCTTGTTAGATACCCGTAGCGGCCACGTTAAACATGCAACAACACTTAGAGGACGTCTAACTTGTTTTTGCAGGGTATGTTGTGATATGATATGGCCAATTACATGATGTGATATATTTGATGTATGAGATGATCATGTGATGTATAGATTATCACGACTTGCATGTCGATGAATACGGCAACCGGCAGGAGCCATAGGGTTGTCTTTAATTATTGTATGACCTGTGTGTCAATCATTAAGTGCTATGTAATGCTTTACTTTATCGCTAAACGGTAGCAATAGTAGTAGAAGCATGCAGGGCGTGACAACCCCGATGGCGACACGTTGATGGAGATCAAGATGATGGAGATAATGGTGTCATGCCGGTGACGATGGAGATCATGCTGGTGCTTTCTAGATGGAGATCAAAAGCACAAGTTCATGGCCATATCATGTCACTTATGATTTGCATGTGATGTTAATCCTTTCTATGCACCTTGTTTTGCTTAGGACGACGGTAGCATTATAAGGTGATCCCTCGCTTAATTTCAAGATAAATTGTGTTCTCCCCGAGTGTGCACCATTGCGAAACTTCGTCGTGTTGTGACACCACGTGATGATCGGGTGTGATAGACTCTACATTCACATACAACGGGTGCAAGCCAGATTTGCACGTGCAGAACACTCGGGTTAAACTTGACGAGCCTAGCATGTACAGACATGGCCTCGGAACACAAGAGACCGAAAGGTTGAACATGAGTCATATAGTAGATATGATCAACATAATGATGTTCACCATTGCAGCCACCTCAACTCACGTGATGATTGGACTTGAGTTGGTGAATTTGGATCATGTATCACTCGAATGATCGAAGGGATGTCAATTTGAGTGGGAGTTCTGAAGTAATATGATTAATTGAACTCATTATCATGAACATAGTCAATAGTATCTTTGCAAATTATGTTGTAGATTACTAGCTCGCGTTGTAGCTCCCTTAAAAAATTTATATGTTCCTAGAGAAATAGAGTTGAAAGATGTTGGTAGCAATATTGCGGACTGGGTCCACGATCTGAGGATTGTCCTCATTGCTGCATAGAAGGCTTATGTCCTTCATGCACCGCTCGGTGCGCCACCCCCCCTCTAGCGTCATCTGTAGATGTTGTGAACATCTGACAGGCACGTTTTGATGACTACTTGATAGTTTAGTGCGTCATGCATTACGGCTTAGAATTGAGTCTCCGAAACGTTTTGAACGTCACGGAACATATGAGATGTTCTAGGAGCAGAGATTGTGATCTCAGGCTCGTGCCTGTGTTGCGAGATATGAGATCTCCAACAAGATTCTTTGCCTGTAAGATGAAGGAGAATAGCTCAATCGTTGAGCATGTACTCAGATTGTCTGGGTACTACAATTTCTTGAATCAAGTGGGAGTTGATCTTCCAGATAAGATAGTGATTGATATAGTTCTCCAAGTCACTGTCACTAAAGCTACTAGAACTTAGTGATGAACTACAAAACACCAGGGATAGAAGTATTGATCCCTGAGCCATTCGCGATGTTTGACACCGCGAAGGTAGAAATCAAGAAGGAGCGTCAAGTGTTGATGGTTAATCAAACCACTAGTTTTGAAAAGGGCAAGAGCAAGGAGGGAAACTTCATGGATAGCAAGTCAGTTGCTGCTCCAGTAAGCAACCCAAAGTTGAACTGAAACCCGAGACTAAGTGCTTCTATTATGAGGTGAGAGGTCGCTAAAGCGGAACAACCCTAGATACTTGGTAGATAAGAAGGCTGGCAACATCGACAGAAGTATATTTGATATACGAGTTATTGATGTGTACCTTGCTAGTACTCCTAGTAGCACCTAGGTATTGGATACCGGTTCGGTTGCTAAATGTTAGTAACTCGAAATAAAAGCTACGGAATAAACGGAGAACTAGCTAAGGGTGAGGTGACGATATGTGTTGGAAATGTTTCCAAGGTTGATGTGATCAACATCGCACGCTCTCTCTACCTTCAGGATTAGTGACGAACCTAAATAAATGTTATTTGGTATTTTACGTTGAGCATGAACATGATTAGATCATGTTTGTTGCAATACGGTTGTTCATTTAAGTCAAAGAATAATGGTTATTCTATTTACATGAATAATACCTTCAATGGTCATGCACCCAGTGAGAATGGTTTGTTGAAATCTTGATCGTAGTAATACACATGTTCATAACATTGATGTCAAAAGATACAGAGTTAAATAATGATAGTACCACATACTTGTGGCACTGCCGCAAAATGTCATATTGGTATAAAGCGCATGAAGAAACTCCATGCCGATGGATATTTGGACTCATTCGATTTCAAATCGGTTGAGACATGCGAACCATGCCTCTTGGGCAAGATGACTAAAAGGATCCCGTTGGATGGAGCGGGCAAGTGATTCATTGGAAATGATACATGTTGATGTATGAAATCTAGTGAGTCTTGTAGCGTGTAGTGGATATCGTTATTTTCTTACCTTCACTGATGATTTGAGTAGATATAGTGTATATTTACTTGATGAAACACAAGTCTGAATCGTTTGAAAGGTTCAAGCAAATTCAGAGTGATTTTTAAAGATCATCGTAACAAGAAGATAAAAATGACTGCGATATGATCGTGGAGGTGAATATCTGAGTCACGAGTTTGGCATACAACTTAAGACAATGTGAAATTTGTTTCACAACTAACGCCACCTGGAACACCATAGTGTGATGGTGTGTCCGAACATCATAGTCATGCTCTATTGGATATGGTGCGTGCTATGATGTCTCTTGTCGTTTTACTACTATAATTTTGGGGTTATGCATTAGAGACAACGACATTCACTTTAAATAGGGAACCATCTAAATCCATTGAGATGACACCGTGTGAATTATGGTTTCATAGAAACCTAAGCTGTCATTTCTTAATGTTTGGGGCTGCAATGCTTGTGTGAAAAATGTTTTCACAGAATAAGCTAGAACCCAAAGCAGACAAATGTATCTTCATAGAATACCCTAAGAACAGTTGGGTATGCCTTCTATCTTAGATCCGAGTGCAAAGTGTTTGTTGCTAAAACTGGTTCCTTTCTTGAGAAAAAGTTTCTCTCGAAAGAATTGAGTGGGAGGAAGATAGAACTTGATGAGGTTGTTAAACCTTTGTTCAATCAGAGTAGCGCAGCACAGAAAGATGTTTCTGTGAAGCCTACGTTAGTTGAAGAGGAAGTTAATGATGATGATAATGAAGCTTCAGGATCAAGTTACTATCAAACTTCGTAGGTCGACAAGGATGTGTACTGCTCCTAAGCGGTACGACAACCCTGTCTTGGAGGTCATGTTTTTGGACAACGATGACCCTACGAGCTATGGAGAAGCGATGATGGGCCCGGATTCCGACAAATGGTTGGAGGCCATGAAATCCGAGATAGGATCCATGTATGAGAACCAAGTATAGACTTTGGTAGACTTGCTCGTTGGACAGCAGGTGGATGAATACAAATGGATCTTTAAAATGAAGACAGACACTGATGGTAAATGTCACCATTTGTAAAGCTCGAGTTGTTGCAAAGATGTTTGTGACAAGTTCAAGGAGTTGACTATGATGAGACTTTCTCACTCGTAGTGGTGCTAAAGTCTGTTGGAATTATGTTAGCACTTGCTGCATTTTTCAATTATGAAATCTGGCAGATGGATGTCAAAACATTGTTTCCTTAGCGGTTTACTTGAGGAACGGTTGTATGTGATACAACCAGAAGGTTTTGTCAGTCCTAACGATGCTAAAAGGTGAGCAAGCTTCAGTGATCCTTCTATGGACTGAAGCAAGCATCTCGGAGTTGGAATATACGCTTTGATGAGTTGATCAAAGTTTTTGATTTTATACGAAGTTTACGAGAAACTTGTATTTACAACAAAGTGAGTGGGAGCACTATAGAATTTCTGATAAGTATATGTAGATGACATATTGTTGATCGGAAATAATGCAGAATTTCTGGAAAGCATAAGCGGTTATTTCGAAAGTGATTTTCAAAGTAAAACCTGGATAAAACTACCCATTGAGCATCAAGGTCTATAGAGATAGATCAAAGATGACTTGATGTGACTTTCAATGAGTACATACCTTGACAAAGATTTTGAAAGAGTTCAAAATGGATCAGTTAGAGAAAGAGTTCTCACCTGATTTGTAGGGTATGAAGTTGAGTGAGACTCAAAGCTCGACCACGGCAGAAGAAAGAGAAAGGACGAACGTCGTCCCTTATGCTCTAGCCATAGGCTCTATATAGTATGCCATGCTGTGTACCGCACTTGTGTGTGCCTTGCCATGAGTCCGTCAAGGGGTACAAGAGTGATCCAGGAGTGGATCACGGGACAGCGGTCAACATTATCCTTAGTGACTAAAAGACTAAAGGAATTGTTTCTCGATTATGGAGGTGATAAATGGTTCGTCATAAGGAGTTACGTCGATTCAAGCTTTAACACTAATCCGGATGACTCGTAGTAGCAATCTGGATACGTATTGTGGAGCAACCATTTGGAATTAGTACCAAGTGGAGTGTGGTAGCAGTGTTTACGGTTTGACATAGAGATTTGCAAAGTACACACGGATCTGAATATCGCAGACCCATTGACTATAAGACCTCTCTCACATGCAAAGCATGATCAAGCCCCAGAACTCATTGGGTGTTAGATTCATAACAATGCGAATCGCATGGTGATGTGAACTAGATTATTGACTCTAGTGCAAGTGGGAGACTATTGGAAATATGCCCTAGAGGCAATAATAAATTAGTTGTTATCATATTTCCTTGTTCATGATAATCGTTTGTTATCCATGCTATAATTGTGTTGATCGGAGACTCAGATACATGTGTGGATACATAGACAACACCATGTCCCTAGTATGCCTCTAGTAGACTAGCTCGTTGATCAAAAGATGGTTAAGGTTTCCTAGCCATGGACATGAGATGTCATTTGATAACGGGATCACGTCATTAGGAGAATGATGTGATGGACAAGACCCAAACTACAAACGTAGCATATGATCGTGTCAGTTTATTGCTACTGCTTTCCGCATGTCAAGTATGTGTTCCTATGACCATGAGATCATGCAACTCACGGATATCGGAGGAGTGCCTTGTGTGTATCAAACGTCGCAACGTAACTGGGTGACTATAAAGGTGCTCTACAGGTATTTCCGATGATGTCTGTTGAGTTGGCATGGATCGAGACTGGGATTTGTTACTCCATGTGACGGAGAGGTATCTTGGGGCCCACTCGGTAATGCAACATCACAATAAGCCTTGCAAGCAATCTGACTAATTGTTAGTTGTGGGATCTTGTATTACAGAACGAGTAAAGAGACTTTCCGGTAACGAGATTGAACTAGGTATGGAGATACCGACGATCGAATCTCGGGCAAGTAACATACCGAAGAACAAAGGGAACGTTATACGGGATTAACTGAATCCTTGACATAGAGGTTCGACCGATAGATCTTCGTAGAATGTGTAGGAACCAATGTGGACGTCCAGGTCCTGCCATTGGTTATTGGCCGTAGAAGTGTCTCGGTCATGTCTACATAGTTCTCGAACCCACAGGGTCTGCACACTTAAGGTTTGGTGACGTTTCGGTAGTATAGAGTTATGTATGGTGGTGACCATAGGATGTTCGGAGTCTCGGATACGATCCCGGACATGACGAGGATCTCCAGAAGAGTTTGGAGATAAATATTGATCTATGTGATAATAGTGTTTTGATCTCTGGAAGAGTTCCGGAATTAACCGGAAGGGGTTCCGGATGTTTACCAAAGTGTTCGGGTACAACAACACTTTATATGGACCAATGGGGTAAAACCCACGAGGTATTGGAAAGGGCAAAAGGAAGTTTTGCTGCTGCCTTAAGCAGTAAGGCAGTACTACCGCTTGTGAAGCGGTACTACCGCTCAAGCGGTACTACCGCTCATGAAGCGGTACTACCGCTCAAGCGGTACTACCGCTCGTGAAGCGGTACTACCGCTTGTGCGCAGGACTGCAGGGATCCGAGTTGGACTCTTTTCTTGCGGGCCAAACCGACCTTGTGTGGGCAAAATCGACCTTGTAGAGGTTTCTGCTCCAAGTTTAGACCCCAGGGTTCAACATATAAATAGAGGGGTAGGGCTAGCACATGGGACATAACTTACGGCCACGTGCTACCCGTTCCACCGGTGCTCGTCTAGATCGGTTTTTTGCAGCGCTTAGGCGAAGCTCTGCCGGAATTGCTCCACCACCACCATCACCGGAGCGCCGTCACGCTGCCGGTGAACTCCCTCTCCTCTCCACCTCCTCTTGCTGGATCAAGATAGTGGAGATCATCATCAAGCTGCACGTGTGCTGAACGCGGAGGTGTCGTCCGTTCGGTACTAGATCGGAAGGATCGTGATCAAGGCCACGGGACGTTCGTGATCGGATCGCGGGACGGATCGAGATGAGATCGCGGGACGGTTCGTGATTGATTCGCTGGACGGTTCGTGATTAGATCGCGGGACGCTTGGCGATTTGGATCGCGAAGAAGTACGACTACACCAACCGCGTTTCTTAATGCTTCCCGCTTAGCGATCTACAAGGGTACGTAGATCCACTCTCCCTCTCGTAGATGCTCATCACCATGGATAGGTTTGCGTGTGCGTAGGAAATTTTTGTTTCCCATGCGACGTTCACCAACACAATGTTCTCGTTATCACCTCCAATCTGAACATCCACTCGGTAATCATCCAACCATGTCTCCGGCTTTGACTCGCCAGAAAACTTGCCTATCCCAGCTGCCAACCTGGAGTTGGAGGGAATCTATTTAGAACGAATAGCTCTGCTAAAGCACTCAGGAAATAACAGCACTGCTGCCACTTGCGTAATCTTTGTCATCCCCATCTCTGTTAGCTCTACCTCTATTGATCTACCTCTGCGTGAGTACGTCTCGAGCATCAAACCCTGGGTTCCGCTCCTCACCGAACGGGTGCATTTCGTCCTGGTGCCGGGGCATGTACGGACCACTCCGTAGAGGAGTGGGCACTCGACAGTGGTCTTCTCAATGAAACTGATCTCGTCCATGATCCCTGTACTGATCCTCATGGAAAACTCCGCCCCTGTGACGCAAAGGCAAACTAGGCTTTTGTGCCGACTGAACAAGCTCTGCTCTTGGTGAATTACTGTGTATCCTATTGCGCGACTGTGAAACAACTGAGTTCTGGTGTTGTGCTGCATCAAGCAACGCTCTAATCTGCAGCAAACCTCTGCCAGCCTCTGATTGTGACAGCTAAATGGAATCTTCTATCCTAGCTGTTGCTGCAACATTTAAGACTGCAGTATAGTATACCTCAACATTGTTCTGCGAACCACTCGGAAACAGTTATCGCTGTCGTCGACTGGAAGGTGGTGGATGCTAGCGAGCGTGCTCGTCGAGTTCATTCTGAATCTCTTCGAGCCGAATGCGCGTGGCCTCCAAGGCCCGAGCCTTAGCAATCGCACCGATGATGGGCGTATGAAGGACCTCTTAATCTTGGCGCCACTGCTCATTCGATGCCCCACCAGCCTCTCGCATACCATGGCCGAAGCCCAGCGGCACGCTCTGATGAGAACCAGCCATAAGAACCTCCGCTGCAGGATCACAACTCTCGCACTCGGAAGGAATGTTAGACTGACCGGCGTCCGACTCGAACATGCCGTGAAGTGACTCGCCAGGCTCGATCGTCGCAATCTATGGAGATGAAACTTGGCGGGCTGCCGTGTAATAGCCTGGCATAGTAGGGATGATAGACTACTCATGTCAATAAGGAATTCCTTCTTTTCTAGGAGCCAATTCGAACAGAACTCCCAAGTTAAGCGTGCTTGGCTTGGAGTTGTTCTAGGATGGGTGACCGACCGGAAAGTTGGTCCCGAGTACGCATGAGTGAGGACAAAGTGCGCAAAAATGACTAGTATTGATCTGTGAGGCCAGTCTAGTTCTTGCCAGGAGTAACGACTACCGGCGGGTGTGTCCGGGGCGTTACAAGTTGGTATCAAAGCCGACCCTCGCGGTTACACGGATGTTTGCCAACAGGTGCGTGGTCATGTTATTCACGAAGTTGGTGACCCGTCGTGGCACACGGAATGACACATGTATCAGACAGAAGCACAAACGTTTGTGCCAAGAGGGAACGTTCCTGTGACCTGCCGAGGACGTTGGTTCCTCAGAGTTGTGGTGTATGTAATAGCCTGGCATATTAGAGATTATAGACTACTCATATCAATAAGGAAGTCCTTCTTTTCCGGGAGCCCATTCGAATAGAACTCCCAGGTTAGGCATGCTTGGGTTGGAGTAGTTCCCGGATGGGTGACCGACTAGGAAGTTGGTCTCGGGTGTGCATGAGTGAGGATAAAGTGCGCAGAAAAGAATAGTATTGATCTGTGAGGCCAGTCTAGATCTTGCCAGGAGTAACGACTACCGGCGGGTGTGTCCGGGGTGTTACACGCCACATGCCTCACCCAGCGCTGGAGCCGTGAGCGACCAGGTCACTTGCGATGGCGAACAACGGGGAGAACTGAAGAGTACAGAGTCGACGGCTGCCGCAGAAGTACACCGCAGGAGCTCGCATGGAAGTGTGCAGCCCCGCGGATCAGGAGTGCCTTGATGTCTAGGGGCGCTTCCTGAAGCCATGTCGAATCCTCGGCGATGAAGGTGAGCGCTCCTAAACAGATCTCGTGGCCCAAGGAAAAAGCACCGTCGAAAGACATGATGAAGGGGGAAAATGCAACCTCGTCGAATGTCACTTAGATGTCTGCCCCATGGTGGGCGCCAACTGTTGTGGGAATGAGTTTGGCAGTAGAACATAGGGGTACAAAAGGAGAGGGCGGAGTCCTAGCTACGACGAGGATGCACACATAGATGTATGAGTTCAGGCCCCTCTCGTGGAGGTAACAACCCTAAGTCTAAGTGCTCGGGATCTCTTGTCATGTGGAAGTACAATTTACAAAGGTTGCGAACCCTTGTGCTAGAGAGGAGGGGTAGCTTATATAGAGTACGCTACCCGTCATAAGTGCCAGGCATCCAAGGGTTCGATCGTGGGTATCAAGACGAGCGTTACTGGTAATGTACATCATAATTTCTACTAAAGATGACCGGCCTAATGCCTGCCTATTGACCTCCCTGAGGTGATTTCTAGTCTTCTAGTGTCGACTAGAAGCGAGGTCTTCTGAGTGACAGGTGACTGTCGAATGGATGGAGAAGATACCGAGTGGATAAGATGTCGAGTGACTTGAGCACCATGGTGAATCCAGTCGGAATCTATCTTGTAACCTTTGAGTCCTCCAATATAGTGTCCTTTAATAGGGTATCTAGGTCAGGCCTAGGACCCTACCCTAGGTACATATCCTCATCAGTTCACGCCCCGCAAGGCCAGACGCGATGGAGGGATGCGAATTTTGTGTTTTGATGACCAAACGTGCAGCAGATAACATCTACATGACGATGGGGCTCGTGCGCATCTACTGGTGCAGATGATATCGGCAGTGATCGACCAGAGCGACGATGGTGACCAGAATGGCAGCGGGCGAAGTTTTATGAGCATGGGGATGATACTACGATGAGCAAAATAAATGGGACTATGGCCCTACAGTGCCTACGGAGGCAGACAAGCCCCTTTGACACACTGAGGTTTCTAGGAGGTCACTGAGGTGGCGCCGGTGATAAGCTCGAGCGGCGATGAGCTCGGTTAGTAAGCGGTGGCGGTTTGAGCTCGAAATCGAAGTGGGAAGTGATGTGGCTTGAGATTGCGTCGGTATTTCCCCGAAGAGGAAGGGATGATGGAACACAGCTACAATAAGTATTTCCCCGAATTAAGAAACCAAGGTATCAATCCGTAGAGGAAGATCAAGCAACTATGTAAACGACACTTGTACACAAAGAACAAATACTTGCAACCCGACACGTAAGAGAGGTTGTCAAGCTTTCACGATAGAAATATAGATTAGGTTGTAATACGTTGGGCAAATAGATCTCACAAGAACACAAATAAAAGGAGTAAACAAAAAGTGCCGCAAGGTATTTTTGGTTTTTTGGATTAATAGATCTGAAAACAAACATGGAAAAAAGATAGATCGGAAAGCAATATGTTGGAAAATTAGACCCGAGGCCTGTAGGTTTCACTAGTGGCTCCTCTCATGAGTATAACACATGGTGGGTGAACAAATTACTGTTGGGCAATTGATAGAAGATCAAATAATCATGATAGTATCCAAGGCAATGATAATTATTTAGGCATTACGTCCAAGATAATTAGACCGAAACAATTCTGCATCTAATAATATTACTCCACACATCGATCACTATCCAGCTTGCATCTAGGGTAATAGGTTCATGAAAAAATGGAGTAATGCAATCAAAACGGTGATATGATGTAGACAAGATCTATTGATGTAGAAATAGACCCCCATCTTGTTATCCTTAATAGGAACGATACATGCGTGCCTTGCTGCCCCTTATATCACTAGGGAAGGACACAACAAGATCGAACCCATCAAATAGCACCTCTTCACAAGGCGAGAAAAATCGATCTAGTTTCCCTAACTAAACCAAAGATTCAAAAAAGTAATACAGGGCTATAAGTAATCATGCATATAAGAGATCAAAGAAGACTCAAATAATATTCATATTTAGAAACTGATCATGAATTCAAAATTCATTGGATCCTAACAAACACACCGCAAAAAGTCATTACATAAAATAGATCTCCAAGAGACTATTGTATTGAGAATCAAAAGAGAAAGAGAAAGCCATCTAGCTACTGCCTACTGCCCCGTAGGTCTATGGTGGACTACTCACGGATCATCAGAGAGGCACCCACGAAGAGGATGCACCCCTCCGTGATGGTGTTAAATTGGATCTCGTGGTTCTGGAACTTGCGGCAGCTGGAATTGTGTTTCGTCGACTCTGCTAGGGTTTTCTGAATATTTGGGTACTAATAGAGCTGATCGGCGGTGGAGAGGCATCCCAAGGTTGGTACAACCCACTAGGGCATGCCTGGGGCCTCTGGCGTGCCCTGGTGTCTTGTGCTCCCCTTGGCCCTCCTCCCTGACACTTTTTTTTGCCCAGTGGATGTCTTCTAGCCCAAAAAACTCCGAAAATTTTCACGGTGTTTGGGCTTCGTCTGGTACTGTTTTTAACGAAGTAAAAACAAACGAAAAATAGCAACTGGCACTTGGCACTATGTCAATAGGTTAGTCCCAAAAATGATATTAATTTGCTATAAAATGATTGTAAAACATCCAAGATTCAATATGACAACATGGAACAATCCAAAATTATGGATATATTGGAGACATATCAAGAAGAAGGGGGATTCAGAGCGAGAGCTCATCAGGAGTCGGAGGAGCTACTCACTAGGCTCGGGGACGACTGTGAGGAGGCAAAATGGCGATGGAGATCTCCGGTGGCTGATGAAGGTGATGGCGAAGATGCAGAGCGCCCGACTTTTTGTGGCTCAGTGTAGATGGAAATGACTATGTGGTGAAGCTCTTGATATTGATAGAGGAACGAGAGGAGCATGGTGGCCACAACGGGTCATGGCAACGCAACGGCGGTTGCTTCGGACATGGAGTGGGATGGCAAGGGGGAGAACGAGGGGCAAGAATGAGGTGTCAGCAAAATCGAGACGTCATCGCGGACGCTATCCATGGCATCACACTAGCAGGCAGAGGGAAGGGATGCTGATGTATGGAGCGCTGCGGGCGCGGGCACCTCGGGCACGCGCTATGCATCCGACTCACGGGAGCTCAAGGACGGCTGGTGTCCCGATGGTGGGCTAGGCCGGCCATCTGCAGTAGCAGGCCGCTAGGTAAGTTTTTCCTTCTCTATTTTTTGTTTTTGTTTTCTATTTTCCACTGTAAGTTTTGATTAAGGTTTTCAACTAGATTTTTTTACAAAGTTATGAAACTTTTTATGGGCACAAACTAAATTAATATAGATGCTTTGATTAATTAAGAATATTTGGAGCAACTAAATTATATATGGCAATTAAATAGCTCAAATTCAAGTAGTTTTAGAGTTCATTGAAAAACCAGAAATGTCCTAGAAATATGTGCATCATTTTTGGCAGAGGTTTTCATCTTTTTGAAAAATAATCAACTTTTCTAAAGGCCATACCAGGTTCAATAAAAATATATTTTTATTTTAATCGGGTTTAAAAAATTAGGTGATAGGGTTTGATCATCCCCATTTCACATTCATTTGAATTTAAACATGATGACTAATGCAACAACAGGCAATGAATAGATAGGGCTGTGACACACGGTCACACATGGAAGCTACACAACTTTTGAACTTGTACAACATTTGGTGATTGGGTGGCATTCCACACCATATAGTACACTTTGATGACCCAATCAAAGCTAGTCGACCCAGATCGCTTCTTTAATTAAGTAGTAATAGTTGATTAGTTAACCATGTGGTTGTATGGTGGAATAATAATTGTGTTTACCAATCCAAATTATAGCATCTAAACAATTACTCGATGGTTACAAGGTTGAAGTATAATGGACCTTGATGCGAAGCATTCCATGTCATCTGCACTGACCCATCACCGACACCTCAAGCTCTAAAGGGTCCCTTGACAAGACGTGCAATCCAAGATGGGGTCACTTCCCCCCTATATGATTCTCCTTTTGGTGTTCATGGAACTTGGATACTACCTCAAGTGGAGACTCTCTACATGCTTAGGTACAATTAAGACACTCCAAGTGGAGAAGAATTCACCAAGAAGTCGAACACGAAGATGGATGGACAAGAGCTACAAAAGAAGGCGACTCAACCCCCAGGCCCCGAACATCCGGCCATGCCCCAGACATTTGGCCCCTAGAAGCTACGCAAATGACAAAGCCAAGCAACCACTAATCTACAGGCGCTGGACGTCTGACCCCCTAACCCTAGACATCCGACCTGGCCGGATCATCCGGCCTTCGGCCTTGGAAATCCGGTCGAGCCTGTTAGAGAGCATCAGAACTGGCGCCCCAGCCCCAGACATCCGGAGCCTCCTACCTAGAGAGCAACCAGAGGCAGCGCCAGACCCCGGACATCCGTCCCCAAGGACCAGACATCCGGCCACATGTTGAAGCCCCGGACTTCTAGCCCCTCAATTCCGGACATCCGTCCCCAATGTGGGCAGCCTCAGGCATAAGTGGTCATGTACCCTCTCTTTCGCCCCTTTCTCCCCTAGCACTATATAAGAGACCCCCCTACTCATGTTAGTGTTAGCTTATGTTTAGAACTTGACATTGTTGAGCATGGCTCCGCCTACTTCCTTCTCCCACAGAATTGACCACCTCTTTTCGAGAATATCCGAAGTGGACGCCAAGGCCCATATCAAGGGAAGATCACACGGGATATAGGGGCCCCTCCTCAAGAGTGGGAGACTATCAGCAACTTGTATCCTCTTGTTGATTTTGGATCTATGATCTCATGTGTTTGTGTGGTTATAGTGGATGTGTGATCAGAGATCGTTCTTGAGTTTGTGCTTTCTCTCATCATATCTCCCTTTCCCCCCTCCAATTTTGCAAAGATGGGAACCCACGGGCTTCCCCTGTATCATAATGGTATCATGAGCCATGTTGATTCAAACCTTGGAGTCTCTCCCTCCACTTTCTAGCCTTTTTGTTTTGATTTGACCTAATTTAAAAAAATCCACACAAAAAAATCCTTACCAAATTTCTTGGATTCATTGGATTTGAGGAGATTTTTTGGATTTGGACCTGTGGATTTTGTTGTGGACAAGTGGATCTAGCTTTCCCCCATAATTCCCATCATTTACCACCGCCAAATCGCCCCAATTTTGCACAAAAAATCATGTTCATCCTCGTGTTCATAGGGATCCTCAGATCCAATCTCGATCAGGCACCCTGGACATCCAACCTAAAATCCCGGACATCCAGCCCGCCGAACATCCGGCCACTTGGCCCGGACATCCGGCCTAATGCTAACAACATGACATGTTTGCCTTAGTTGTGTTCTTTTTCTTCATTTTTCCTCAGTTTCTTCCGCAACTTCCGCTATTTCTTCCACAACACATTTGCATTTGAGATTTTGAATCGCTAGCATCGCCACCTCCTAAAGTGTTTCGGCTAATTAGGAGTGGTTTTTCATCAAAAATCGTCGTTGATCATCACTCGGATCATCAGCAACCACCTCTTCATTGATACTACACCGTAACCAATGACGGTAACCGCGACAACACTCTTGACATATACTCTTGCCATTGCATTATTACCCTGAGGCTATTTGTGTTACTTCCCGAACGAGACTAGCCACTGAGTATTGCCGGGCTACGCTACTTGTGCACTTTAGTGATACATACTCCGCATAGCTTAAATTGCGTGCATATATCTTAGTATCATCTCTTGTGTTACTAATAGTACTCGCATTGTCGGGGGAAATGACACCTATGAGATTGGAGGTATCCCTTTTCAGTTTGGCGGGGGGAAGGCTCGTACAGAGAGCAGATCTGATGAACAACACATGAGATTTTACCCAACTTCGTGCTAGAAAGATGCGTTAAACCATACTCCTGCTTGGTGTATTATGGGTGTTTTTAGGGTTCCAGCTACAGGAGCGCTATGAACAGCTGCTACGCACGTGAGCTAGAAGGTGGGAGTCAAAAGTCCAAAAGTCCTCCACTAGAGCGCCCTGGGCCTCCTTTTATATGACCAAGGGGATCCCAACAGCGGTGTGTAGTGCGTACACGGGGTGTACATTGCTACAGTGCTATCATACCTAACAGTGATGGTGTAAGACAGGCACACTTAATGCACTGTCAGGCATCTTTGATTTTCTACGGGACAGGACAGGAGCCCGTCCCATCGGCACCGCTTAGCCCCTTCATCACAGGCGCCGCGACACGTGCCCAGGTGGGGCGACACCTAGCCTTTGTGCTAGCGGAGTCTTGCTGGGGCTTCGTTTTGCCGGGTCTTGTTGAGGCTTCGCCTTGCCTGAGGGTTTGATGGCCATCCCGGCAAGGTCTTTCCGGGGGTCTTGATTGCTTGGATGTCTTCTTGATTCTTGTGTAGTTGTATCTAGCATTTCCCTGTCGGGCCTTGTCGCTAGGGTGGCTACTACTGCGCATGCACGAGTAAGGGGTAATGGAGAACCCAAAACTCTAGCGCATCGAAAGGATCCCCCGGGCCTGGGCCACATACGGTGCAAGGCATTGTTGGGCAAGGCCCAAACAGTGCACGAGCACATGAGGTAGGAGCTTACGGTTGTAATCATTCCACTTACTGCGCTTCCCGGCAACCGATGTTGGCACAGGTACTTGATATTATGTTCTTATTTTTTGTCTTCTTGAACTTCTACCTCAACCTCATTTGGTTTGTTTTCTTCGCCTTCATACATTCCATCGACGAAGCGCATGGGTGTTGACACTGTCATCGAGGAGACTTCCAGGTATGCTGCCGTCGAGGCCGACAGGATCGCTGCTGAGGAAGCCGTAAAGAATGCCGCTGCCGAAGCCACCAAGAATGCCGTCGCCAAGGCCGCCAGTGCCGAGGGTTACAAGGCTCCGCAGGAGGAGGCTACCAAGAAGTCTGCCGAGAAGGCCAGCGAGGAGGCCAGTGACCGTACTGACAGCATTCCCGCCGCAGGAGCGCCAGGCGCTATGCCGGCCACGGAGCCCCCAGCTGCCGGGGAGGCAGATATTAGGGACCAGCCGTCTACATCCGAAGCCCCTTCGTCAAGCAGGTACCTCAGGGTTGGCGATAGCTTGTTCGTCAGCATCCTCGACATGATAAGCACTAGGGTGCCATTCGAAGGGGAAGTTTTTGTCGAGGAGATCATTACTATTGCCAGGCTTGAGGTTGTTGATGAACCAAGTGGCAGCAGCAGCAAATCCCAAGAAGAGAAACTCCTCCCAACCTTGGACGACAACTTCTGAAAGCTTCAAGCGCTCTACCGCGCCCAAGAGGAGAAACTGGACTCCAGGGCAGCAACTATCGAAGTGAATGTGGCAGACTTTCAGGCGCACATCGAGGAAACGCATGCTTGGTTTACCCAAGCTCTCCAGGAGTTGAATTCTGGTCAAGAGAAACTGAGCCAAGGATGGAGCCAACTCTTCTTAAAGCAATTCGACGCCGAGCAGGCGCAAGAGGTTGGTAAGCAACGGGCTGCTGTAGAGGATGGTCGCTTGACGGAGCACCATATCGGGCTTGATTCCCATGAGGACGACCTTGTCGCTCACGAGAAAGCACTTGTCGACAAGCTCCGCGGCAAGGAAACAGAGATCGAAGGGCTCGTCGCGTGGCGGACCCAGGAGCTGGAGCAGGGACACAAGGAGACGCTCGAAGCTCTAACTGCAGATCATGCCGACAAGTTGAAGGAGGCCATCGATGCTGCCGAAGCTGCAGAGGCCGCCAAGAACTTGCTGGAGGACAGGGTAAAGAAGCTGGAGGCAGACCTTGAGGATCACGGTAAGGAGATCTCATCACTCAAGTCTGAAAGGGACAAAGCCCTCCACAGCCCGATGGAGACACATATCACCATATCCGACAAGACCAAACAACTTTCTTCAGCCAATTAATCCATTGGTGATCTGAAACTGAATCTGGCTATGCTGACCGAGACTCTCGAGACCGCCAGAATCCTTGAGAAGGCTCTGGTCAAGGATCTCCAAGACGAGAAGGAGCTGGCCAAGAGTGCTGCTGCCGCCCACAATGGCTATGTGCGAGGAGTACACGTCTGGAATGAGAAGCTCATTGACATCACAGGGAAGCTTGCCACACAACTGTCTACCATGGCCCTGGAAGGTTTCAGGTACTCTTCTGATGATAGAGTGTCCACGAGCGCCAAGATGACCATGTTCTTCGACCGCACGCTTGAAGCTCTGGAGCAGCTTCACTCTACACGAACATCCTATCTGGCCAGCGAATCGCGCAAGCTCCGCCACGCCATTCTCCGCAAGGTGCTAGTCAAGGTGGCGCACTAGAACCCTAGCCTCAACCTCTCCAACGTCCTTTACCACTTGCCGAAGGATGTAGACGTCAAGGTGCTTGAGGAACTTGTCGCGCCCATCGTCAACAGGGTAAGCCAAGGCAAGCGGGTTGAAGGCGATCACTGGGATTAGCCACCTTACTTCTCGCCGCTCACCATGCCAAAACAGTTTATCTTATGTTAGAATCGCGGCAAGACTTATGTAATATAACTCGCTATGCTCTAGACAAATGTTATGCTACCCCCCCTTGCTTAATTTCTTTCTGTATGCATTTACCCTACGCTTGACTGTAGACTTGTCGGCGCGCACACCCTTGCCGCGAGTGCTAGGTGCGGGACTTTAGCAGCCTTCTCGTGGGGCCGCTATCGGTAAGAGACACTGGTATTTTCACTTCAGCCACCTAGACTGTTGAGCGGACTCGAAACAGAGTAAGGCCACAACAAATCGCAACAAGGTCCCTTCGCGTGCAGGTTTTCCATACAAAAGAGTCGAAACCGTTCAACGAGGATATCAAAACAAAAATATGTTCTAAAGTTTCTGTAACTTATCTTTCCGTTGTGGTACTCCCACTGGCAAGATGTTTTATTTGAATGGCGCCCGTCGGTATCCATACAACCATCCCCCCCCGGGCAAAGCTGCACGCAAGGTAACGTTCTGTCCTTTTGAGAAAAAGAAAGAAGAGAAAATAGGGATATGGAACCTTGGCGGTCCGTTAGCTCTCGACGGGATTAAGCGCAATACAATATCTCAGACAAACATGTACATAAGTAAACATAAGAATCAACAAGATTTGCAGAACACTTAGCTTTATTTAACTATGCACAAGGTCTGCGCCTGGCTTTGTACTAAAGATTACATGCTTCTGCGACAAGACTTGTACAAAAGGTGGTTGCCGCACCTCATGGGTAGAACTTATGAAGATGTTCGATATTCCAGGAGTTTCTCACTAGGATGCCATCTTCGGTCTCAAGGAGGACTACGCCAGGCCTGGTGACTCACACTACCTGATAAGGGCATTCCCACATTGGCATCAACTTGTTGGGATTCTTGGCAGACTGAACGCGCCGAAGAACAAGGTCGCCTTCCTCAAGACTTCGGGCATGAACCTTGCAGCTATGGTAGTGGCGCAAAGCTTGCTAGTAGCATGCATCTCTCACAGCAGCCTAAAGACAATCTTCCTCACGGAGCATAACGTCATCTTGCCGCAACTGCTCCTGCTCAAGCTCATCAGAAGCGAGCACTCGAGGAGACCCGTATATGAGTTTTGTGGGTGCTTCCTCCCCATATAGTAGGGAGAAGGGTGTCTGGCCGGTAGCTCGATTTGGTGTCGTCCTGATTGACCAAAGAACCATCGACAACTCATCAATCCAGCGCCTTCTGCACTTGCGTAGCTTGTCGAAAGTTCTTGTCTTGAGGCCCCACAACACTTTAGTGTTAGCCCTTTCCGCCTGGGCATTGCTCCTTGGGTGGGCAACAGAAGCAAGACAGATCTTGCTGCCAAGGTGATAGAAGCGAGGGTCCTGATCTTTCGATGAGATGATAACTATCGATTTGGTGGAGAATACTTTGACGATCCGACTACGAACGTGCACGACGTTGCGCCTTAGCAATCGCTAAACCAATCTCCAAGAGGTTATTGACCACGCCGGAGCACGATCAACCTGACCACGAAGGTCTATTCCTGCAAGCAATCAAAGAACAAGCAAGAATATGATAATGCAATCTGAATATTGCGAATATATATGAAGTATTGATAAGGGTGGGGTTCCGAAAGCGGTCTTGGTCTGGTCGTTGGACACAAACGAAGTAAACGAAGTTGCAATGGCTAACTTTTAACTAAACAAAACCCAAAGGAAAAGCTACTAGATTGATCTACTTATATAGGAGCAAGGGGTGGCGGCCAAGGAGGTGGAAGGACGTCCCAAGACACCCTAAAACAAACCCTAGGTCGTACAAGGCCCATGGGCCCAAGTGGAGGTGATGCAACACCTTTGGACTTGTAGTTTGACTCGGATTCTGATGCAACGTCAGATTGTTTCGTCGATAACTTCGCGATCCGGACGAATTTTAAGGTGATTCCAACTGTGCTGGATCGCATATGAAATCTAGTTTCCAGCAAAAAAAGAATCACCCAATTCCGAGTCCGTATGAAAAAGTTGTTCGCGTTTTGAGACAGGTGTGTCTGTGCAGTCCGAATCTGAGTCCAGAACGTGAGAGACTTGGACTCTATCTTCTCTTGGGCTAAAAGTGACGTGAGAGAACTTCTTAAACAACACCTAATTGTTTCGTTTGACATTAGAGGACCTCTTGAATAGCACCCAACCATTTCCTCTTTCTTTGTCATCACACGTGGTTCATACAAGTGTTCGACCATTCTGCGTTTAGGCATAAAATAAAAATAGGTGAAGTATTTTTGTTCCGGATAACATAAATAAATTATTGCATAATTATTATAAGAAATCACCTCACAAATATGCATGTATGCAACATTTTTGGTCGTATCCAAGGTAGTCATGTCCTCATCATCCTCCCCTTTTTGAAAACAAAGCCGTCCTCGGCGTTGCTTAATCTGAAATGTGGCTACCAAAAGAGAAAAGGCATACACATTGTATATGTATATGTCATCCATTTTTATTGTTCTCAGTTGTGACACATGTGACATATATATACAAGGGCACTCATCACATGTCATGAAATATAAAGCCAAAAGATTATGACAAGAAGTAGAAGGCATCACAATATTGCAACTCAGTTTCCACATATAAGTGAAGTAGTGGCTTCTGGGAGATCTATCGGAGAATACTTGCCGGAACTCAACCTCCTTCTTTTATCTTGTCCAATTGATGGTGTCACAGATGGTTGAGTCAGTCAGAGCACAAAAGTTCCTGGTTCCATAGGCAACTTAAGGGCAGCACACTTTGACAGGCTATTGGCAACGCTGTTCTCTGCACGGGGAACATGCTCCATTTGCAGTGAGAAAGCCCCATCAAAATACATGATCCACCATTGATTTGTTTCCTTGCTGAGGAGAGTTCACTCTGGAACTTCTTGATCTTGCGTTGGGGTCAATTCTGTGATGAACTCCGCCAAGGCTCTTCTCTAGATAGTCAAAGTGCTTTGAAACTTGAGACCAAAGCTTGACAGTCCCAAAGTCCATTCCACAATCCTGCCGGTAGCATCTGGGTTCCACAAAATCCGCTCCAGCGGGAAGCGAGTGACAATGGTGATCTCATGTGCCTAGAAGTAATGGTGCAGCTTCCTTGAGGCCATAAGAAGGCCGAAGAGCAACTTTTGCACACCAGAATATCTTGACCTATCCCTTTGCAATACGGAGCTAACAAAATATACTGGGCGCTGCACCATCTTCTTCTTCCAAATATTCTCATTCAACTGCGCAGATCCTTCCTTGTTCGCACCGGACCGTGTCAGGGAATGTCCTGGGTTGTCGCTTGGCAGTCCTGCCGCTACCGCTGCTTCTTCATCAACTTCTCTTTCAACCACTAATGCAGCACTGACCACTTGATTTCTTGCCGCTAGATATAGCAGTAACGGTTCTTGTGGTTTTGGCGCGAGTACGACCGATGGAGAGGAGATGTACTTCTTCAAATCCTGCAATGCTGCCTCCGCTTCCGAAGTCCATTTCATTGGACCTGCCTTCTTCAAGATTTTGAAAAAGGGCAGGACGCGCTCAGTAGATTTTAAAATGAACCTACTCGGAGCAGCAACACAGCTGGCAAGACGACGCATATCCTTGACACGTCTTGGTGCTTCAATTTCCTCACTTGCTTTGATCTTGTCGGGTTTCACTTCAACTCCATGCTGAGATACAAAGAACCCGAGAAGCTTGCCGGATGGGACGCCAAACACACTTCTGAGGGTTGAGCTTCATGTTGATCTTGCATAGATTCACAAATATTTCTTCTAAATCTTAGATGAGCGTAGCCTTGTCCTTGGTTTTGACCACTATGTCATCCATATAATCCTCCAAGTTTCTATGTAGCTGGGGCTCAAAACCAATCTGGACTGCTCTTGCAAATGTAGAACCAACAGTTTTCAACCTGAAAGGCATACACAAAAAGCAATATGTACCACATGGGGTGATAAATGCGGTCTTCTCTTTGTCTTCCTGGGCCATGAAAATCTGATGATAACCTGAATAGGCATCAAGGAAAGACAACAAATCACAGCCGGCGGTGGAGTCCACAATCTAGTCGATGCGCGGCAAGGGAAAGGGACCTTTGGGGCATGCCTTATTGATATCTATGAAGTCAATACATAGCATCCATTTCCCATTCTCCTTGCGCACTACAACTGGATTGGCCCACCACGTTGGATATAGTACTCCTCTGATCAAGCCAGCTGCTACTAATTGCTTGATTTCTTCGGCAATAAACTATTGCCGCTCCAAAGCCTGCTTCCGGACCTTCTACTTGACGGGTCACGCATGTGGATAGACGGCAAGGTGGTGCTCAATCACCTTCCTGGGAACACCGGGGATATCAGATGGTTGCCATGCAAACACATCGACATTCTCCCGTAGGAAGGTGACGAACACGCTTTCCTATTTGTCGTCAAGAGTGGAACTTATGGTGAAAGTTCCTACCGTACCATCCTACTTGGCAGGCACCTTCTTAGTCTCTGGTGGAGCTGCCTTGGACTTCTTGCTCTTGCCGGTGGAGCTCTCTGGCACCTCGTTAGCGGGAGCGCAACACCCCGAGGAGGCGCGCTGCTGGAATGTGCGCCACAGGCCTTGCTGGTGTTCTTCCCCAGGGAGCTTCAGCGGCATGAGCAAGTGCCTTGACGGCAGGTGCTGCAACTGCCTCCCGGTAGAATTGGTCGGCGCAGATAAGTGTGTCGTTCTTGTTAGAGTTGATCGTGATTGCGCTCATTGGCCCGAGGATCTTCAGCACATTTAAGTGAAGTGGGTGGCCACCATGAACTTGGCCAGCGCTGGGCGACCAAGGATACCGTTGTATGGCAATGAGATCTTGGTGACTTCAAAAACGATCTTCTCTGTCCTGAAATTTATGTCACTACCAAATGTCACCGGCAGTGTGATCTTGCCCTTCGGCTGAGTCCTCCCTGAATTAATCCCTTGGCAGGCACCTGTTGGCTCGAGATCTTCATCAGGAATTTGCAGCCTCTTGATGACATTCGACGAGATTAGGTTCAGGCTGGCCCCACTGTCGACTAGCATTTTCGTCACCTTGAGGTTGCAAATTGTTGGCGAAACCAACAATGGTAGGCACCCGACTGCAGTTGTGCGATAAGGGTGATCCTCGGCATAAAAAATGATAGGAGAGTTGGACCACTTCAGAGGTCTCTGGGAACCGATAGACGGCTCTACCGCATGAACCCCGCACGCCCACTGTTTAAGATGGGGGTGAGAGGAATGCGACAAGGCACATCCCTCGATGCACATCATCTTTGTAGCCTTCGGGAACTCATGCCCGCAAGACTCGTCGTCCTCTTTGTTGTAATCGTCATCCCCCTCTTGCTTGTCGCGGCCACGAGCGGGTCAGTCCTTCTGTTGCTTGACCTTGCCGTGGAGACCTCCTTGGCCACCGCGCTTCTTGCTGGACCCCTCCTCACCATCCTGGCCCTTCTCCTTGTCTCGCCTATCATACTCAGCCTTTTGCTTCTCGGCAAGCTGCTCAACTTGATAGCAGTCCTGGAGATCGTGGCCCTTGGTGCGATGGATCTAGCAATACTTCGTGATGGTGCCTTCTGGCTTGTCGACAGCCGCCAAAGCCTGACAGGAAGTGCACCCATCAACATCCTTTCCGAGGTCATCACCCTTGGCCTTTTTGGAAGTGTCGGGGTTGCCGGATCCCTTGACGGCAAGCACAAACTTGTTATGCCGCTGACTCTTCCTTGCTGGGGTGGTGGTGTCCTCATCCTCAGAGTCGACCCCCACACTAGCGTCCTTTTCAGGGGAGCCTCCTCCCTTCCTCAGCCCGAGCACATTTATCCGCCAAAGCATAGAGCTCGGCAACATCCCTGACCTTGTTCATTGCCAGCTCTTCCCGCATCCTGCGGTTGCACACGTTCTGAAGGAATGCGCTGATAACAATGGTAGCATGGATGTTTGGTTTGTTGTGGTGTATGCGGCTGAACCTTTTGATGTACTTGCGCAAAGTCTTGCCCTCCTTCTGGGGAATGATGTGCAAATCGCTTTCTTGCCCAGGAGCCTGGTGGCCTCTGGTAAAGGCGCCAACAAACTCATGGCATAGGTCTGCCCAGGAGGTGAATTCTCTGGCAGGCGCATCAACCACGACCTGACATTGGGCTTGAGTACCAACGGGAAGTAGTTGGCGAGTATCTTGTCGTTGCGAGCCCCGGCATTGTGCACTGCAATGGTGTAGATGCTCAAGAACTCTGACGGGTGAGTCTTGCCGTCATACTTCTCTGGGACCTCCGGCTTGAACGTGCGGGAATTGGGCCACTGGACTTGCCACATCTCACAGGTAAACGTTGGACAACCCACCTCTTAAGGTAGGCCGACAGAATACCCTGGCATGGATTTGTCTATAGTGGGTCC
Organism: Hordeum marinum; assembly: GCA_022496015.1. Lineage (NCBI taxonomy): Eukaryota > Viridiplantae > Streptophyta > Magnoliopsida > Poales > Poaceae > Hordeum > Hordeum marinum. The sequence goes on from CM039677.1 coordinate 234,398,410, forward strand.
CGTGCGCTTATCAGATTGATGGCGCGCTTCCTTCCGCCGCTCGATTGTGGTTCGAGCATCTTCTTTGCTTCGTTCCTGAAGAACTGGATGCTGATCACGGTGCGTCCGTGGATCAAACGACGTCGTCGAGTAACCATCGCAAGTGTCGGTCCGTCGAGTCGATGATCGGCGTTGTTGCGGTGGAGGAGAGTGCACCGTGGTTGCACCGCCTCCGACCATCTTGCCACTCGCGTGAGCCGTATCGGAGGACTGAAACTTGTTGGCGAGGCTGAGGAGGCTCTGAATGGTGGCTCTCCACTCGTCGAGCTTTTCCACAGTAGGAGGGAAGTTCAGGAGTAGCTGCGCCCGTGCCATCGCTTCTTCCGACGTGGTCGGCAGCGAACAGGGTGAAGAACGCGAGGTGCTCTGACTCCTAAGCGTGTTAGAAGGAGCTCCGTCGCGGTGTCGTGATCGCACGCGGCTCCCACTAGCATGCTGGCATGCATGCTGGTCCTGCGCACCATGGGAGCGATGCGCAGGAGATTTTCCATGGGGGCGTTGGGAACCAGCGACACAACGGCGCTGCTCTTCGCACGCGTCCTGGGAAGGTCGCGGCGTATGCGCCAGCGTGGGCGTCTTGGAAGGTACCCTTCCATCTCCGGAGTTCACCGTACCACTCGTAGGCGGTACAACCCCGTCCTGAGACCCAGCGATGCAAGGGTTTCCGCCGCCGCCGTCACCGTCTCCGCGGTGGGCATTGCCGCTACCTTGGCCTTGATCATCGAAACATCGCGGAAGCTTTGAACCTCTGCCTCCTCCACCCACGTCTATGCCTCGCCTGTCTATGTAGCTATAGGGACAGCAGACGTGGATAGGCCAACCGCCGTCAACCCCTTCATTTGGGGGCCATGGCAATGATGATTATGAAGGAACTGGGGCGCCGATCACCGGATCAGGTCCACACTACCTCTTCCCCCTACCTGGCGCGCCAAAGATGTCGGGGTAAATGACACTTATGGGATCGGAGGTATCCCTTTCCGGTTCGGCGGGGGAGAAGGCTCCCACAGAGAGCAGATGTGATGAACAACGCGTGGGATTGTACCCAGGTTCGGGCTGCAAAGATGCATAAAACCCTACTCATGCTTGGTTGTATTATGGGTGTTTTTAGGGTTCCAGCTACAGGAGTGCTATGAACAGCTGCTACCGACGTGAGCTAGTAGGTGGGAGTCAAAAGTCCAAAATTCCTCCACTAGAACGCCATGGGCCTCCTTTTATATGACCAAGGGGATCCCAACAGTGGCGTATAGTGCGTACACGGGGTGTACAATGCTGAAGTGCTATCATACCTAACACTGACGGTGTAAGACAGGCGCATTTGATGCACCGTCATGCATCTCTGACTGTCTACGGCATGGGACAGGAGCCCATACCATCGGCACCGCTTAGGCCCTCCATCATCGGCGCCGCGACACGTGCCTAGGTGGGGCGACACCTGGCCTCTGCGCTGGCGGGGTCTTGCCGAGGCTTCGTCTTGCCTGAGGGTTTGATGGCCATCCCGGTAAGGTCTTGTCGGGGGTCTTGATGTCGGGACCCTGATCCTAAGTCATATGAATCCAGACTGTAACATATCACATCACTTTGCGGCCTCATGCTTGGTAAGCTCCATGGTTGCAGCCTTACCTTAGTCGGGACCGTTTGCATCTTTTGGCTCACGTATGTGAACATGTCGCTGTCAATCAAAAGACAGAGAACCTGGGCCGACATGACTAGTCATAGAACCCAAGTAGCACATCCGTACAGAAATAGGCATACATAACCCAGCAATGCAGGTGTTGGCCTCAAGCGTGTGTAGATGAGTCATAGCAAGCTACAAGGACTCCATTACGCTGTGAGACATAAATGCCATCACTGCACATAGACGAGTCGTAGCAGGCTATAGGGACTCCATTACACTGTGAGACATTTCCCCGAAGGGATAGACACAGCAGCAAAGAAGGATACATGTTGGTCAATCAATGTGTCCAGAGCAGTAGCAAGCTACCATGGCTTAGTGGAAGCACAAAGAGGCAGTTTCCCGTAAAGAGTACTACTAAAGGCACACGACTAGGTGTCGGATCCCATACATACCGTTGCAGATCACACGTACGCATGACATGTCCGATATGCATAGATACAAACATGGCATCACAACATAACCATACAACAATTTTTATTTAAGGGCTCAGACGAGCCTTGCATAATATGTTCTCATAGATAGGGGTCACATGACCCGACACTCAAGCCATAAAAACAAGTTCTTACAAACCAAGCGGAAGCATAAACTGTCTGAGTACAGACAGATGAAAGGGTAAAAAGGCACATGTCCTGACTATCTACAGCCCGCCATAGGGCATAGGGTCGTAGCTGGGACACCAGCTACTCGGCATCGTCGACATCTAGAAAGAACCCACCTGATGGGTCCTGGGTCTCATCTGCAACATTTATTAAGCAAACATGAGTACAAACGTACTCAGCAAGTCTTTAAAGCAGACCTAGTCTATTCATGCTCATGTATCAACAAAGGGGGGTGGTGGAGTTTATGAAGCAATGCCAACTTTGACTCATTGCTAACCTACACTACCCAATTTTAACTCTTTGTTTAAATTTTACATATCGCACACGAGTCCACTAACTCCATGATAATACACCACCATGGATTCACTTCCCTCTCCTCGAAGAGTGCCATCCACGGTACTCATACTTGTCTTGATATTTTTATGAGTATCCATTTGATTATCCATGAACAGCATAAGCTTTCCAAGTAGTCCATATCCGAGGACACGACTATTCAAATAGTTTCATAACCTGCAGGGGTGTACTTCTTCACACACGCTCTCACCACTTATCGATGTGTGCTCATAAAACCATGCACCTCGGCAACCTTCAAGCGGAAGCCCAGCAAGGGACTCGGCCATGTCCATCAATCGCATAAGACCTCTAGTCCAGGCTATCGCCTATTTGAGACTGAACCCGCATGGAAGTCCGGCTGAAGTTTCCGCTACGGCCCCAAACGATGTGCGCAGGGTTCCCAAGCCCACCATTCTGGTGACCATTGGTACCCATGCCACTACCTACCTCGTCGTAACCCACCCCTAGGGTCAGCGCTACGCACGGCCTCCAGCATGCTATAAACACCAGAAACTACTTGCAACTCCTGGACTAAGGACTAAGCGACTGATAAGTCGAGAGGGTCAATTAAGTATTCCAACGTGTGGTAGTATCTAGTCTTGGATCACAAACATGGAACTCAGTTCCTAAGAACGGTCCCAATGAGACAACCCGCTATGTACTCCTACGTAGCCTCTCATCGCTACCTTTACCAAATCGAGTTCATCATAATCTTATCACACCGGAACAACATGGTTTCACTCCAGTTCATCGCCTAGATGAAACAGACCTGACACAACTCTAGAATAGCAATCATAGAAGGAAAAGTAAGCTAAGCACATCATGGCATAAGCATCTACCAGGTATGCTAGGTTGCAAGGTTTAGCTATTTACTGTGACAATGACAGGTCATGCAAAAGAATAGGTTCATCTACCGTGTATGAAAGACAAGTGAACGTTTGTCCTAATGCAATAAACAAGAGCAGGAGCGAGAGAGTGGGATATTATCGGAATGATCAAAGGGCTTGCTTGCCTTGCTGGGTAGCGGGAAGGTTCTCTCCTTTGTTCAAATACTCGAGGGTATCCTCAAAAGCAGGGCCTACCGTACTACAGATAAATAGCAATCAATACACAAAAGGGCAACAATATGATGCATGATCATGACATGGCAGCATGTATGGATGATCTGATGCAGCTAATATCCAAGTTAATTTGAAGTGAGTTTGAATATAGGTTCGAAATCGTTTTTCATTTCAAATTCCATATGTTAACCTATTAGCAAATGTCATTGTTCTTCTACATAGGTTTGTCTAACATGCATGATAATAGCACCATTAGATTCATTGGATTTTTCTGATAAATTTTCATATATAAAATATTTTCATCTGAGTTACAGATTAATTTATATGAATTTTAGAAGTTTTAAACATTTTCTGGAATTATTTTAAAACTAGAAATTCCTTTTATTTCATGAGCCTGACGTCATCATGGCGTCAGCAGGTCAGCTCACCAGGCCAGGTCAAACCTGACAGGGTGGGGCCCTCATGTGAGTGACTAATTTGGTTAATGCTATTAATTAATTAAATTGCTAATCGGGATTTGACTAATAGGGCCGGCCCCACTTGTCAGTAACCCAGGGGTCAAACTCCTGGTGGTCAAACTGGTTGACTCGCCGGCATTGTGCCCCGGCAATGTCAGGGATGGCGGAGGGGGTCGAGATTCCTCCTTCGGAGATCAAATGGACGGTGAAGGGCATCGATCAACTCGGCTTGCTCGCGCGCATCGAGCCCGACACCTTCCAGGGGCTAGATGGCCGGAATTGGTGTCGGCGATGAGCACGGCGGCTGCCGGAGCTCGGACGAGCACGGGCTCGTCGAGCCGGAGCCCGAACGAGCCACCTAAGGGTTCCTTGAGCTGCCTGGGATCATCCTAAGCATGACTACGTGCTCAGTTGCGAGCTTGGGCCGCTGCAGCGACGACCACGTCCTCGCCGGCGGCGAGGAGCTTTCGGACCCGAGAGGATCCGGTGCTAGAACGACCTATCGAAGGGGGAAAGGGGGAAAAGGACCACATGCTCACGGCAGTTGCAGCGGCATCGAGAGTGGGCTCAGGGAAGGCCTGGAGCAACTGCGAGCTTCACTTCTTCGCCAGTGGCCGGAGGTTGAAGACGACGGCGATGCGGTGATGGGGAGCTCCCGGCGATGCGTGGCTTGGCGAGAACGAAGAGGGCGACGAGGCAGTGCTCTGGAGCTAACTAGCGTGGCAGGGGAGCGGCTGGAGCGACGATGCTATGCGGCGGAGCTTCGGCGGCCATCGTGACAAAGGGGGAGAGGAAGAGAGGCGAGCGAGAGCGAGAGGGAGAGGGCAATGGGGACGGCTCTCTGAGCTTATCCCCGTTGCGCTGGCGAGGGGAAGGCACGCAAGCAGTTGCCGACGTGGAGGCATGCCCGCGCGTGCTCCGGCAACACGCTCGTCCTCCTAGCCGCCAGGAGGACGACAACCTCCCTGGGCTAGGTGGGCCGGCCTGGGCTGGGCCTAGGTAGGTTTCCTTTCCCTTTTTTTCCTTTTCTTTCTGTTTTCTAATTCTGACATTTGTTTTATTTTCATTTCAGGTACAAATACTTTTATAAAATATCCCAAATATTTTGTAATATCAAGTTGGAATATTTCAAACTCCAATAAAAAGTTTCAGGATATTTTGACATATAAAATAATGATAATGCTTTATTTGGCATTTTCAGAGGCTTTATCATTTATTTTTATATTGCTATAGTTGTTTGAATATTTAAAATGGCCCCTATTATAATCATGTCCATAATTATCAGAAATAGGGAACATTTTGTAAGGGCATATTGAATTTGTTGAGTTTTCACAACTTTGAATTAATTTGATTCAAATATGAGCTTGGGGTTTCTTTTAGCCCCCATTTCATGTTGATGCAAAATTGAAACATGATGCACACACATGCAATCCTATGACATCTAGTTAGGGATGTGACAACTCACCCCCACTCAAAAGAATCTAGTCCCGAGATTTTGAAGTCGTCAGGAAGAGCGCGGGGTACTCTAGTCGAAGACGATCTTCTCTTTCCCATGTGGCCTCCTTTTCAGAATGGTGTGACCACTAAACCTTGAGAAACTTGATGTTCCATCGCCAAGTGGTACGCTCAGCTTGTTCAAGAATACGAACAGGGTATTCTCGATATGTAAGGTTATCTTGGAGATCAAGCGCTTCATGCTCTACCTCCCGAACAGGGTCCGAGAAGCAATGCTTGAGTTGCGAGACGTCGAAGACATTTTGAACCTTGGAAAGATGCGACGGAAGTTCCAATTGGTAGGCAACCTCTCCTCGTTTAGCAAGAATGCAAAAAGGTCCAATGTAACGAGGAGCCAACTTGCCCATGATACCGAATCAATGGGTACCCTTTAGAGGCGTAACCCGAAGGTAAGCCTTCTCGTCAACTTCATAGGTCATAGCCTTATGATGGCGATCATATTGGCTCTTTTGACGAGATTGGGATGTTTTCAAATTTTCACAAATAATGCGAACTTGCTCCTCTACATCCTGGATCATATCCGGGCAAAAGAGTTGCCTCTCTCCGGTTTTTGAACAGTTAAGAGGTGTTCGACACCTTCGTCCATAGAGAACTTCAAAAGGGGATTTGCCCAAGCTTGATTGATAACTATTGTTATAAGCAAATTCGGCAAATGGAAGACATTTCTCCCAGTTCATACCGAAAGATATAACACAAGCTCGGAGCATGTCTTCGCGGATTTGATTGACTTGCTCAACTTGACCACTTGATTGCAGGTGGAAAGCGGTGCTAAAGGATAGATGAGTCCCCATAGCGGTTTGCAAACATTCTCAGAATCAGGAAGTAAAGATACTTCCGTGGTCTGAGTTAATCTCCAATGGATCACCATGAAGAGAGACTATTCGAGAAACATATGACTCCGCTAGCTGGCTAGCGGTTATACTCTCCCGAACAGGAAGAAAATGAGACACTTTGGAAAGGCGGTCAATGACCACAAAGATAGCATTATGCCCTCTCTTGGTCCTGGGAAATTCGGTAATGAAATCCATACCGACCTTATCCCATTTCCATTCGTGAATAGCTAAAGGTTGAAGGGTGCCAGCAGGCCTTTGATGTTCTGCTTTCACGCGATGAAAAACGTCGCAATTAGCAACGAACTGGGCAATTTCTCTCTTCATCCTAGTCCACTAGAACCTCTGGTGTAGGTCCTGATACATCTTTGTACTACCCGGATGAATTGAGAGAGGAGAACCATGAGCCTCCTTAAGGATCAGCTGTCTTAAGCGTGTGCTCTTGGGAACCACCAACCAGTTCTGGAAGAACACAACACCTTCATCGTCCTTGGAGAAATCTTTAGCGTTCCCGCTAGCAATATTCTCCTTGATCCGGGATATACCCTTATCATATTTGTGGACAGCTACTATTTGATCCATAAGATTAGGTTTCGCCACCAGGTTGGATAAGAATCCTTGAGGAATAATGTGAAGGTTTAACTTCCGAAATTCATCATGGAGAAGTGGTTAACCTTGTTGTGGCATCAAGTTGTTACAATAAGACTTACGACTTAGTGCATCAGCCATAACATTCACTTTCCCCGAGGTGTAAGTTATCCCTAAGTCATAATCTGTTATCAACTCAACCCATCGTCTTTGCGTGAGATTCAAATCCGTCTGGGTGAAAATATATTTCAGACTTTGGTGATCAGTGTAAATTTCGCAACGATTAACCAGAAGGTAATGTCGGGAGTTTTTCAGTGCATGGACCCCAGTTGCAAGATGAAGATCATGTGTTGGATAATTATCCTCATGTGGACGCAACTGTCGAGATGCGTATGCAATCACATGACGATCTTGCATGAGAATGCAACCTAATCCTTGTCGCGAGGCGTCGCAATAGATAACACAGTCCTTAGAGAAGTGTGGTGGCACCAAAACGGGAGCAAAGGTCAGTCGTCTTTTCAACTCCTGAAAACTGTGCTCGCACTGTGGAGTCAACTCAAACCTTTTATCTTTCTGGAGGAGTTCATTCAAAGGTTTCGCAACCTTGGAGGAAGTCTTGACAAAGCAGCGACAATAGCTCGCTAAGCCAAGGAAACTCCGAACTTGCTTAACCGATTCGAGTTGAGTCCAATAAAGGACGGCCTGAACTCTCTCGGTATTGATAGCAATACCTTTACCAGAGATCACGTGGCCTAGATAGGTCAGTGCTGGCAACCAAAATTCACACTTGGAGAATTTGGCGTACAGACGGTGCTCTCGAGGTTTCGTCAATACCAGCCTTAGATGCTTGGCATGTTCCTGTTCGTTCTTCAAGTAGATCAGTATGTCGTCGAGGTAAACCACGACGAATTTATCCATATACTCCATGAAGATCGAATTCATCAAGCGAGAGAAGGTGGCTGGGGCATTGGTTAAACCGAAGGACATAACGGTGTACTCGTATTGGCCATAACGAGTAACAAAAGCCATTTTTGGAATGTCCCCGTTCCTAATTCTGATTTCATGGTATCCCAGCCTCAAATCCATTTTGGAAAAGACAGAGGATCCAGCGAGTTGATCACACAAATCATTTATCCTGGGGAGCGGATACTTGTTCTTTATGGTGAGCAGATTCACTGGCCGATAATCCACAACCATCCAATCTGATCCATCGTTCTTCTTGATGAAGAGGATGGGACAAGCCCAAGTAGAAGAACTAGGACGGATGAAACCTTTCTTCAAAGCTTCATCGAGCTAGATCTTAAGTTCGGCTAGTTCTAAGGGTGGCATCTTATAGGGTCCTCTGGCTATTGGGACAGTCCCTGGGATGAGCTCTATCACAAACTCAACATCCATGATAGGAGGAATTCCTGGCCGTTCTTCTGGAAAGACATCCGGAAAGTCACGGACTACCGGGATATCTTCTAATTCTGGAAGAGGGCTAGCATTGAGGGAATAGAGTTGGTGCTTGGCTGTTCGAGTGGAGACATTAACTATCTCACCCGATGGATGTGTAAGTTGAACATTCCTAGTATGAGTATCAATCTTAGCATACTGGGCTTTCATCCAATCCATGCCTAGAATGATATTGATGTCTGAAGACTTGAGGGCTACCAAAGATGCTAGGAAGACTAGCCTATCCACCAGAATCTCATTATCATGGCTCACTCTAGAAGTTTACCACTTCGAACCAGGAGTTTGAACTACTAAAGGAGTAGGCATATCACAAAAAGACATGTTATGCAAGTGTGCATAACTTTCTAAGATGAAAGAATTAGATGCCCCAGTATCAAATAGAACAGATGCTGGATGACTATTGACAAGGAGCGTACCTAGGATAACATCGGGATCCTCAATGGTTTGTCAGCAGAGACATAATTCACTCGTCCACGAGCAGGAGCTGGCTTCACATAGAAGGCTTTTCCCGGCTTTCCACGTCCAGCGGGCTTAGCATTGCTCTAAGGACAATCACGAGAGTAGTGTCCTAGTTCTCCACATTTGTAGCAGACCACGGTGGCACGGGGAGCAACATTGGAAGATGGACCTCCAAATGGCCTGGCTGGAGGATTGGGCTGAGCTGGGCGAGGTGCCTGGAAGGATGGCCTCGCAGTGTATCTTGGTGGTAGAGATGCATTGGGCACCCAGACCCGGTGTTTGTTGGAGCCCGAGCCAGATGCGGGGCTGAAGTCACGTTTGTGCTTCCTCGTGGCCTCATAGCCAGTCTGTTCAGACTCGGCATTGATAGACTTGTTGACGAGAGCCTGGTAGGTTGTGCACTCATGCAGGCGCAGATCTTGATGGAGCTCGGTGTTAAGTCCCTTGCAGAACCTAGCTTGTTTCTTGGCATCGGTTGAAACTTCCTCCGGAGCATAGCGAGCAAGATTGCCGAACTCACGGCTATAGACATCCACGGACAGTCTGCCCTAGGTGAAAGCACAAAATTCCTCTCTCTTGCGATCCATCAGCCCTTTCGGGATGTGATGGGTACGGAATGTCGCGCTGAATTCTACCCAAGTTGGTGCGGGGCCTGCGGGACGCATGGCTTCATAATTTTCCCACCATAGATTGGCGGGTCCTTCTAGAAAGTAAGTAGCAAAGGTCACCTTGTTGGCCTCGGACACATTTGCAGCTCGGATCTTACGGAACATGCTGGTCAGCCAATCATCCGCATCGAGTGGATCGATCGAATGATGATACTTGGGTGGGCACAGCTTGACGAAGTCACCGAGGGACACACCACCATTGTGATCATTGAGGGGAGCACACGCTGTGTTCTGCTCAATTTGTTCCAACAGCCTGTTGGTCTCTCTCTTGTTCCTTTCAGCTTCAAGCATCACTTCTGCCAAAGAAGGCGCATGTGGCAGATCCTCTTGCCTTGGCTGGCTTCCCTTGCCCTGCTCGAGGGCAGGCACGGGGTTATTCCTAGTTGCCACCATCCTGGGAAAACAAACCCACGGCTTAGTCATAGAGGACAACAAATCTAAGACATGAGATAAGGAATGTACTGGACAACATGGCATGCAAGGTAAAAACCCAAACAACATGGTAATAACAACTGCCATATGAACACCATGATTCATACACACCATGACATAGTTCAGTACAAGCCCAAGCTGAAAACAAACTACAGAGAGATGACACAACTCATCGGAGGTATTACAAGCTTCCTATACATTATCTATCTACACCTCCGGAACTCAACTCTCAACCTCAATCATATCCCACAAGACACGCAGGACTGTGGCAATACGACTACTAACATACTAGTACTAACATCCACGTACTCAAGCATCACCGTAGAATGCCTCATCCAGGTTACCCCCGTGTCCCGGGAGGCTGAACCTGAGGATCTGGAAACACTCTAGCCTGTGATCCCTGGAAACCGTAAGGACACGGATGTGGCCTCGGTGCCCTTGCTGGCGGCAACAGCGGTCCTCGAAGAGGGGTGATGCCTCCAACATTGGGCCAGTCTACGTGTGCTGGCAGATGAGTCTGCAGTGGGTTCAGCATCTCCAAATCTCCATAGCCTGTCTACACGACAGGTGCCAACTGCGTCAGGGCTGTCCAAAGACGTGCATGGGTAGCATACAGCTCCATGAAAAGGGCACATGCATCACGATCCCTGTTCTCCAACATCTGACCGTTCACCTGCAACCTAGGATCCTCATGGGAATGATCATAGTAGGCTGCGCTAAGATAACCATCCTCTCCTCCCATAGAAGTAGGAACATAACAGAACTCTGTGTTCTGAAGCAGACCATAGTGAAACCTCATGATAGTTAGCATGGTGTAGGTGGCCTCTTGAACTACCATATCTATGGTGACACCTAATCCGTAGGTCCAGTGAACCGGCTCTGCAGCTCCAGGATATGAAGGATATATCTTAATAGTACATAGATATTGTCTCTAGTTGAAATCTCGATACTGTTCCTCCACTCTTTACTCTGGGTACCAACGGTAACCAGCCACCATCATAACTCTAACCAACATGGCCGTGTGACCCGGTACATCGATACACCTGGTCATACGGACCACCTGACGGGAACGACAAGGAGGCATCTGAAATAGAGAATGATGCAAAGACATTACAGACTCTAGCAGAAATTGGACAGCATAACGGCTGTAATTGCTCAAAAAGGATTTTGAGACAACTGCAAAAGATTGGAAAAGCATAACCACTCGACTTCCTAAACTCAAATCTCTTCTCCATCTGTTTGTCACACCAACAACACTTGAGTACCGACATTCTCTTCAAACAATCTAGCTAGTGGTCCATGGTTAGCTCGTCATCCTAAGCAATAAATGAGAAGCCTAGTTTTTATCCCCATAGAAAAGATGAGAACACTCAGAATAGAATAGCTTGGTAAGAGGAGTAAAAAGAGCCTTATGTTCCCTTCCATAATCAATTCCCCTACTTTTCTATAGTGTTTCTAGACTCAACTTCGACCGGTTTGGCTTGGTAATCCTACAGCCAGTTAGGCTCTGATACCAACGCTGTCGGGACCCCGATCCTAAGTCATATGAATCAAGACTGTAACATATCACATCACTTTGCGGCCTCACGCACAGTAAGCTCCACGGCTGCAACCTTACCTTAGCCGGGACAGTTTGCGTATTTTGGCTCACGTATGTGAACATGTCGCTGAATCAAACGACACAGAACCCGGGCCAATATGACTAGTCATAGAACCCAAGTGGCACATCCATACGGAAGCAGGCATATGTAACCCAACAATGCAGGTTTCGGCCTCAAGCGTGTGTAGACGAGTCATAGCAAGCTACATGGACTCCATTACGCCGTGAGACATAAATGCCATCGCTGTATGTAGACGAGTCGTACCAGGCTACAGGGACTCCATTACTCTGCGACACATTTCTCCGAAGGGACAGACACAACAACAAAGAAGGATACATGCCAGTCAATCAATGTGTCCGGAGCAGTAGCAGCTACCATGGCTCGGTGGAAGCACAAAGAGGCAGTTTCCTGTAAAGAGTGCTACTAAAGGCACACGACTAGGTGTCGGATCCCATACATACCGTTGCAGGTCACACGTACGCATGACATGCCCGATATGCATAGATACAACCATGGCATCATAACATAACCATACAACAATTTTTATTTAATGGCTCAGACGAGCCTTGCATAATATGTTCTTACAGATAGGGGTCACATGACCCGACACTCAAGTCATACAAACAAGTTCTTACAAACCAAGCGGAAACATAAACTCTCTGAGTACAGATAGATGAAAGGGTAAAAAGGCACATGGCCTGACTATCTACAGCCCGTCACAGAGCATAGGGTAGTAGCTAGGACACCAGCTATTCGGCATCGTCAACATCTAGAAAGAACCCACCTGATGGGTCCTGGGTCTCATCTGCAACATTTATTAAGCAAACATTAGTACAAACGTACTTAGCAAGTCTTTAAAGCAGACCTAGTCTATTCATGCTCATGTATCAACAAAGGGGGGTGGTGGAGTTGATGCAGCGATGCCAGCTTTGACTCATGGCTAACCTACACTACACAATTTTAACTCTTTTTCTAAATTTTAGATATCGCACACGAGTCCACTAACTCCATGATAATACACCACCGTGGATTCACTTCCCTCTCCTGGAAGAGTGCCATCCATGGTACTCACACTTGATTATCTATGAACAACATAAGCTTTCCAAGTAGTCCATATCCGAGGACGCGACTATTCGAATAGTTTCATACCTTGCAGGGGTATACTTCTTCACACACGCTCTCGCCACTTATCGATGTGTGCTCATAAAACCATGCACCTCGGCAACCTTCAAACGGAAGCCCAGCAAGGGAGTCGGCCACGACCGTCAATTGCATAAGACCTCTAGTCTAGGCTATCGCCTATTTGAGACTGAACCCGCACGAAAGTACAGCCGAAGTTTCCGCTACGGCCCCAAACGACGTGTGTAGGATTCCCAAGCCCACCATTCGGGTGACCCTTGGTACACCGTGCCACTGCCTACCGCGTCGTAACCCACCCCTAGGGTCAGTGCTACGCACGGCCTCCAGCATGCTATAAACACCAAAAACTACTTGCAACTCCTGGACTAAGGACTAAGCGACTGATAAGTCGAGAGGGTCAATTAAGTGTCCCAACATGTGGTAGTATCTAGTCTTGGATCACAAACACGAAACTCAGTTCCTAAGAACGGTCCCAATGAGACAACCCGCTATGTACTCCTACATAGACTCCCATTGCTACGTTTACCAAATCGAGTTCATCGTAAGCTTATCACATCAGAACAACATGGTTTCACTCCAGTTCATCACCCAAATGAAACAGACCTGACACAACTCTAGGCATAGCAACCATAGCAGGCAAAGTAAGCTAAGCACATCATGTCACAAGCATCTACCAGGTATGCTAGGTTGCAAGGTTTAGCTATTTACCATGTCAATGACAGGTCATGCAAAAGAATAGGTTCATCTACCGTGTATAACAGACAAGTGAACATTTGTCCTAATGCAATAAACAAGAGCAGGAGTGAGAGAGTGGGATATTATCAGAATGATCAAGGGGTTGCTTGCCTTGCTGGGTAGTGGGAAGGTTCTCTCCTTCGTTGTAATACTCGGGGGATCCTCAGAAGCAGGGCCTACCGTAATGCAGGTAAATAGCAATCAATACACGCAAGTGCAACAATATGATGCATGATCATGACATGGCAGCATGTATGGATGATTTGATGCATCTAATGTACAAGTTAATTTGAAGTGAGTTTGAATATAGGTTCAAAATCGTTCTTTGTTTCAAATTCCATATATTAACCTATTAGAAAATGTCAATGTTCTTCTACATAGGTTCCTCCAACATGCATGATAATAGCACCATTAGATTCGTTGGATTTTTTTGATAAATTTTCATATATAAATTATTTTCATCTAAGTTACAGATTAATTTATATGAATTTTTGAAGTTTTAAAAATTTTCTGGAATTATTTTAAAACTAGAAATTCCTTTTATTTCATCAGCCTGACGTCATCATGGCGTTAGCAGGTCAGCTGACTAGGCCAGATCAAACCTCAAAGGGTGGGGCCCTCATGTCAGTGACTCAATCACTTAATTAGAGAATAAAACTAATCCTAATTACTTAATCAACACTAGGCCCGCTGGTCAGTGTCTAATTAGGTTAATTATATTAATTAATTAAAATGCTAACTAGGATTTGACTAACAGGGCCCGGCCCCACTTGCCAGTGACCCTGGGGTCAAACCCCTGGTGGTCAAACTGGTTGACTCGCCGGCGTTGAGCCACCGGCGACGTCAGGGACATCGGAGGGGGGCGGGATTCCTCCTCCAGCGACCAGACAGATGGCAGAGGGCACCGATCTACTCTCTTCGCTCGCGCGTGTCGAGCCCGACACCTCCCAGGGGCTGGGATGACCGGAATCGGTGACGGCAATGAGCACGACGGCTGCCAGAGCTCGGACGAGCACGAGCTCATCGAGCCGGAGCCCGAACGAGCCACCTGAGGATTCGTAGAGCTGCCTGGGATCATCCTAAGCACGACTACATGCTCAGTTGCGAGCTTGGGCCGCTACACTGACGACCACGTCCTTGCCGCCGGCAAGGAGCTCTCGGACCCGAGAGGATCCGGTGCTAGAACAACCTATTGAAGGGGCAAAAGGGGGAAAAGGACCATGGGTTCACGGCGGTTGTAGGGGTGTCGAGAGCAGGCTCAGGGAAGGCCTGTAGCAACTGTGAGCTTCACTTCTTCGCCGGCGGCCAAAGGTTGAACACGACGATGATGCGGTGATGGGGAGCTCAGCGATGCGTGGCTTGGCGAGAAGGAAGAGGGCGACGAGGCGGAGCGCTGGAGCTACCTAGCGAGGCAGGGGAGCGGCTGGAGCGATGGTGCTACTTCTCGGAGCTTCGGCGGCCATGGCGATAGAGGGGGAGAGGAAGAGAGGCGAGCGAGAGCGAGAGGGAGTGGGTGATGGGGATGGCTCTCTGAGCTTATCCCCATCGCGCTGGGGAGGGGTAGGCAGGCAGGCAGCTATCGGCATCGAGGCATGCCCGTGCGCGCGCTTAGGCCACATGCCCGTCCTCCTGGCCGCCAGGAGGACGACAACCTCCCTGGGCCAGGTGGACCAGCCTGGCCTGGGCCTAGGTAGGGTTCCTTTCCCTTTTTTTACTTTATGTTTTCTAATTATGACATTTGTTTTATTTTCTTTTCAGGTACAAATACTTTTATAAAATATCCCAAATATTTTGTAATATCAAGTTTGAATATTTCAAACTCCAATAAAAAGTTTTAGGATATTTTGAAATATAAAATAATGATAATGCTTTATTTGGCATTTTCATAGTCTTTATCATTTATTTTTATATTGCTATAGTTGTTCAAATATTTAAAATAGCCCTTGTTATAATCATTTCCCTAATTATCAGACATAGGGAATATTTTGTAAGGGCATATTGAATTTGTTGAGTTTTCACAACTTTTAATTAATTTGATTCAAATATGAGCTTGGGGTTTCTTTTAGCCCCCATTTCATGTTGATGCAAAATTGAAACATGATGCACACACATGCTATCCTATGACATCTAGTTAGGGATGTGACACTTGATTTCTTGGATGTCTTCTTGATTCTTCTGTCGTTGTATCTAGCAGCTCCCTGCCGGGCCTTGTCGCCGGGGTGGCTACTACTGCCTTTGCACGACTAAGGGGCACTGGAGAACCCAAAATTCTAGTGCACCAACACGCATACATAATTTCTATGTTGGTGTGCACGTCAAGCATAGTGACCATACAAATATCATTGCCAAAAGAAAGAGAAGCAAAGCTTATAAGCAAGAGGAAAAGAGTTAAAGCAATAGTATGGACAAATTTGCATTTCACACTTGATCATCTTGGATCACTTGAGCGAGTGACACGTGCCTCATACTTACATAGAAAGTCTAGAATAGGAAGACAACACGTTTTGTTTCTTATAGGTCGTGCACAAGTTCGTATCATGCCCATTTGAGCAATCGTGCTAGCATCTCTCTAGTGTCGTGCAATACGAGCGTTTTCCATGGATTCCACATTTTGTGCTCACTCCTTAGTTGCACAACCCCACTTATCTATCTGTGTGTGTTTTCATGTATACTCATTACTATTGATATACATTGTCTTACTTGGGAATTTTCGAATCTCTTTCAACATTATTGAACCTTATTGTCGAATTGCTTGAATTTTGTGCCACCATCCTAACCAAGATACTGCATAAGCATTACTTGTGTACGTGTGAGAACGATGATCTTTGGTACCAATTCTACTATTTTTATACTTGCACATTGAGTGATCTTGATCCATTTTCAACTTTTGGAACGTAATTAGTTTTGTCTTCTCACTCTTTCACCTATATCTACTTGAGTGTTATGGATAGGAACACCATGTCAAACCCGACATTCGAGGAGCATGATGATGACGCAAATGTCCATGTCACCAAGCTACACTTCTTCGGCACACACAAAGCAATAACCCAAGCACAAGCCATCTTGAGTGACCGCATCGAGCAAATCGCCACTGATTTGCGTCGAACGGAGGTGCGCACGTGGGACTATCTCGACACCAAGCTATCAAGCCAAATCGAGGAGTCCCGGTCCTTGATGGTCAACCGTGCTCATTCAACATCTACTTCATCAAGGATGTGTCACTCAAGTCACCACTCATCAGAGTATTCTTCCGATGCAAGTCCTCCCTGAGCACGTGTTCATACTCAAGACGATCGCTCCGGTCCAAGTTCACCACAAGGTCACAAACGTTAATCTAAAGAGAATCCATTCCATGAAAATTGATTGCAAGATCAACTCTACACTTGCAACCATCGCCGTCAACAACAACAAGACGCATTGCAGCACGAATAGGAATGACAAAGCCAAGAAGAAGAACAAAATCATCTCCATGAACCAGTGCTTGACGCACACCGTGCCCTACAAGAAGCTACATGCGCCATGGAGGATCGCAACCGCCAAGCTCACCAAGAACAAGAAGCACTCTGGCGGGAACAACAACAAGAAGCTGCTCGCAAAGAGGGGCAACAAGAAAGAAGGAACCGAGTGCGAGTACCTCATCAATGGCCTCAAGCACATCACGTTGAGCACAATGATGACGACGCCCCAAGGCAACCACAACGTCAACTTGATAACAACAATGATGCTCATCCTCCATATCAAGGACATCGCCAAAACAACTACAATGACGAACAACGCTTCGGCGAGCTCAAGTTCACCATGCCTAAGTTTTTCGGAAGCAATGACCGCGAAGACTATCTCCCATGGGCACTCAAAGTTGACGAGATATTCCATTCGCAGAACTTTGAGGAAGAGAAGAAGATTGCCATGGATTCCCTTGAGTTCCAAGACTACGCTCTCATTCAGTGGGAACAAGTGATTGAGCGAAGAAGAAAAGAGGTGAACCTTCTATCACCACTTGGGCTCAAATGAAGGACCTCATGAGAGCTAGTTTTCTGCCTACACACCACAACCGGATCTCTTCAAGAAGCTAAAACTCCTCAAGAAAGGGACAAAGTCCATAGAAGAATACTATCAAGAAATGAAAATTGCCATGATCTGAGCCAATGTCAAGGAAGATGATGAGCAAAAAATTGCGCGTTTCTTGAATGGTCTCAACTACCAAGTCAAGGAAATTGCGTACTTGCAACCATATTCCAACCTACTTGAGTTATTACATCAAGCAACCAAGGCAGAACGTCATGTGCAAGATGACTACAAATAATCCAAGTTCTCTTCCAAGAACTACAGCTCAAGTGCACAAGCTAAGTTCCAAGGACAAGATGACTACGAAATCTCCAACACCTATCGGCGACAAGTTAAGTTCTAAGGACAAGATGACTCTGTCAAGCTAACCTCGTACTTCAAGTAACTACAAGCCAGGAGATTCATCCTCTACACCAACAATGGATGCCACCACTATATCAATCTCCATCAAGTGTTTCATGTTCCAAGGTCGAGGCCACAAGACCTACGGGTGTCCAACAAGATGAACCATGGTTCTTCAAGACGACGACACCTATGAATCTATAAGTGACGATGAGATAGAAGTGTTGGAGCACATGGCCATGCATCAACAAGTCAATGAAGACGAAGATTCACAAATCTTTTGTGACAATGATCTGAGCCCCGCTCTCATCGTCTCCAAGGTTTTGAACCTTTAAACAACAAGATGAGGAGCAATGTTGCCACATCTTCCATAGGAAGGAGGGCATACAAGGAAAATCCCTCAAGGTCATCATCGACTGTGGAAGTTGACATAATTTGGCAAGTGGGAACCTTTGTTACAAGCTCCAATTGGTCAAGAAGAAGCACCCTCACCCCTACAAGGTGCAATGGCTTAGTGATTCCGACAGTCTCCAAGTTGACCACACCGTGCAAGTTTCCTTCAACATAGGCGCTTATAAAGATACATTGGAGTGTGATGTGGTTCCCATGTCCGTGTGCCATCTACTCCTTGGGAGACATTGGCAATTTGACTGTGGCATGATCCACAATAGTCAGACCAATCACTATAGCTTCAAAATGAGAGTATGTGCTTCAAAAAATGTCTCCAAGTCAAGTGACCACCGACAAGCAAGCTTCATCCCATCATGGATATAAAAGTGAGAGAGTGATCCACCTAAAAGAGAGAGAGCGCCAAAAGCCAAAGTTGAGTGAATCCACCAAAAGAGACTTGAGGGATACGAGTGAGAGCCCATCGACCGTTCTTAACTATGTGCTTGTGTGCAAGGATGATGCCATACAGAGTAACCCTTCATAACATCTTCCTCTTGTGTTATCTTGTTTGTTACAGTATTTTCAAGACATTTTTCCCCATGAGCAACCTCCGGGATTACCACCAAAACAAGAGATTGAACACCATGTCAACCTCATACCCGGAGCACCACATCCAAACAAGACACCCTACCGCGTCAATCCTGAAGAAACGAAGGAGATACAAAGGCATGTCCAAAAACTCCTAGATAAAGGGCATGTACGTGAGAGCTTAAGTCCTTGTGCGTTTCTTGTGATACTAGTACCTAAGAAAGACGGTACTATGTGCATGTGTTGGCATTGCCGCCCTATCAATGCTACAACTGTTAGGTATTGCCACCCTATTCCTTGCTTAGATGATATGCTAGATGAACTTAGCGGTGCCATTCTATTTTCGAAAATTGACTTGAAAAGTTGTTACTATCAAATACGCATACACGAGAGCGATGAGTGGGAAATGACATTCAAAAGTAAGTTTGGTCTCTATGAATGGATAGTGATGCCTATGGTCTTATCCGAAGCACCAAGTACTATTATGCGAGTCATGCATCATGTCTTAGGACATCGCATTGGTAATTATGTTGTGGTATACTTTGACGACATTCTTGTTTTTATTGAATCTCTCGAGGAGGAAGCTAAACATGTTAGGGAAGTATTACAAGTTCTTAGGAATGAACAATTGTAGGCAAACATGGAAAATACACTTTTGATGTTGATAGGGTTGTTTTCTAGGATTTGTGGTTTCTTCTAAGCGTGTTCATGTTGATGAAACTAAAATTGATGCAATTAAAACTTCGCCCACACCCACGAATTTGCAACAAGTGCATAGTTTCCTTGTACTAGCCAGCTTTTACCATTGCTTTGTTAAGGATTTTAGCACGATTGCATCTCCTCTACATGCTTTGAGCAAGAAGAACGTGCCCTCCATTTGGGGACCAACGCAAGGCACTACATCCCTTGAGCTTAAAAAAATTCTTACTCATGCACCTTTGCTTGACTTACCCAACTTTGATAGAAGTTATGAAGTGCATTGTGACGCTAGTGGTAATGGCATACATGGTGTGCTAATGCAAGTGAAGCGCCCAATTGAAAACTTTAGTGAGAAACTTTGTAGCACTCAACTTAACTATCCCATATATGATAAGGAATTATATGCTTTGGTAAGATTATTACATGTTTGGGAGCATTATCTCCAGCCCCATGAATTTGTCATTCATACCGATCATGAAACTCTCAAGTATCTTAAGGGGAAAACTAAGTTGAACAAATGACATGCGAAATGGAGTGAATTCATTGAGTCTTTTACTTATGTCATAAAATACATTAAGGGTAAATAAATTGTTGTGGCAGATGCTCTTTCGCACAAATGTATGCTAGTTACTCAACATGAATTGAATGTCATTGGTTTTGAGCATATTAAAGATTTGTATGGGCGTGATGATTCCTTTGCTACTCCATATCCTAAGTGCCAAATGAAACCTTGTTGGTAAAACTATTAGATGAAAGATGGCTATCTTATCCGCGCTAACAAACTTTGTATACCCGAGTATTCTCTTTGCTTGTTGCTTTTACAAGAAGCTCATGGTGGAGGACTAATGGGTCACTTTATACGCGACAAGACATATACCACCCTCTTGAACAAGTACTTTTGGGAAAAGATGTTTTGTGATGTTGCACGCTTCACCACCCAATGCTCTACATGCCACAAAGCTAAGTCCAAAGCACAATCACATGGTCTTTAGATGCCTCTCCCTATACCTTTCCAACCTTGGGAAGATATTAGTATGGATTTTGTGCTTGGTTTGCCACGAACAAAAAATGGCCATGATTCCATTTTTGTCATTGTGGATCGTTTTTACAAGATGGGTCATTTCATTCCATATCATAAGATCCACGATGCTTCATATGTTGCAAATCTCTTTTATAGGGACATCTTAAGACTACATGGAGTGCCCAAGACATTGTCTCGGATCGCGATGTCAAGTTCCTTAACTACTTTTGGAAGACTCTATGCGCCAAGATTGGGATCAAGCTACTGTTATCTTCGGCATAGCATCCACAAACCAATGGCCAAACAGAGGTGACAAATCAGACGCTAACTATGCTCGTATGCGTGTTGATCAAGAAGAATCTCAAGGAATGGGAAGATTGCCTCCCCATCGCGAAGTACGCCTACAATCGGGCACATCACTTCACCACTCCCAAGTTTCCTTTAGTACCAGTCTACAGCTTCAAACCTTTCTACCTATTGGACATACTTCCTCTGCCACTCCAATAGCGAGTGAACATGGACACAAGCACAATGGCAAGCTATATCAAGAAGAAGCAAGAAGATACAAGGCACATCATTGAACGCCAAGTGGAATGTGCCACCGCCAAGTGCAACATAAACAAGCACCCCATGGTGTTCAAGGTTGGTGATCTTGTGTGGCTAAACCTGTGCAAGGATCGTTTACCCCATCGAGCACAAGTCCAAGAAACTTCCTCGAGCCGACGGGCCCTTCAAGGTGTTCGCACGCTACAACATCAATGCCTTCAAGAATGACATTCCACATGACAAGTACAACATGAGCGACACCTTCAATGTCATGGATCTATCTCCTTTCCATGGCGATGACGATCTTGAACCAAGGACGTATCTCTCACAAGGGGGGAGATGATGCGGAGTATCCCATGTTCATCCCCATGGACCCATCACAAACACCTCAAGCTTAGAAGGGTCCCATGACAAGAGCCTATGCACGTGCAATACAAGATGAGGTGACTTCCCTCCTATATGATTCTCCTTTCGATGTTCATGGAACTTAGATGCTATCTCAAGCGGAGACTCTCTACATGCTTAGGTACAATGAAGACGCTCGGAGTGAAGAACAAGTCGCCATGAAACCAGACATGAAAATGGATGGAAAAGAGGCACAAAAGAAGGCGGCTCAACACCCAGGCCCTGGACATCCGGCCATGCCCCGAACATCCCCCCTGGAAGCTACATAAGCGCCAAGGCCAATCAACCGCGAAGCTACAGGCACCGGACATCTAGGCCCTTAACCTTGGACATCCGGCATGGCAAGGAAATCCGGTCTTCAGCCCCGGAAATCTGTCCAAGCATGTCCAGAGGGCATAAGAATCAGCACCCCAGTCCTGGACATCTGGCGCCTCCTACCAAGAGAGCAACCGTGGTCGGTGCTAGATGCCGGACATCCGGGCCCAAGTCCTGGACATCCGTCCACCTACTGAAGCGCCGGATATCTGTCCCCTTTGTGGGCAGCCTCGGGCCCGAGTGGCCATGTACCCTCTCTTTCGCCTCTTTTCCCCCGAGATATAAGAGACTCCCCCTCCTCATTTTAGGGTCAGCTTATGTTTAGACCTTGACATTGTTGAGCATAGCTCCATCTACTACATTTTCCCATGGAGTTGACCACATCTTTGAGAGAAGATCCAAAGTGGATGCCAAGGCCCCTATGAGGGGAAGATCCCACTAGATAACAAGGCCACTCCTCTGGAGTGGGAGACTATCGGTTACTTGTATTCTCTTGATGATTTTGGATCTACGTATCTCATGTGTTTGTGTGGTTCTAGTGGATCTATGATCGGGGACCAGTCTTGAGTTTGTGTTTTGTCTCGTGATTTCTCCGTTTTCCTCCTCCAAGTGTGAAAATATCGACATCCATGGGCTTGCCCCAAATTAGATCTACTCATACTACTTGGCTTCATCAAGCATAAAATAAAATCCTATAGGGTATTCCTAGTTTAAAATTGACTACAATGGATGAAAAAATAGGTTATGATCAGAGCTTCCACTTGCCTGTATTAACGATCCTCCAGTCTCAAAATTCTTGATCAACACATGTCGCTCTCAACAACAATCTATCGTAAGTAAAGACCATTTATGAACAAACATACAATGCAATCAACAAACGATGAGTGGTGTGCATGGTGTCAGTGCCATTGTGTCATGACATCATGTGGCAAGGCTTAAGTCATAAGAGTTTGAATAAAAACATGGTGGTCATCATTGGAATACATGTGACATAAGGGTTCACATGCACGTTTTAGTAAAGGTTCATCGCACAAGGAGTATGTGATGTCAAATGGGTGGTTGTCAGATCCAGTTAGGGGATCATGACAATAGAGTGCTTGTCCATGAATCTTGGGTAGCCAAGTTCATGTTCAAATTTCAATGACAATTCAAACTTGTTAACCTTTCGTGGTCTAAAAATAATAACCTACTCTGGCTTCCACTTAAATTTGTATTTGAACTAGTGTTCAACCTATTTGAATTCAAACTGAATTTAGTCTATAATTTAAATAGCTCTCACGAAATTCATCTGAAATTATGGATTGGTTTGGCATAATTCAAATGGCATCCGTTACTTCTAACATCATATAAAAATCCAATACAAATACTAAGGAGTGTTATAATAAGTATTCTAAAGTCAATTTAAATCCAATATGATTGCTATAGGTAATTTATTTGATTTGGTTTACTAAAGTATAATATAAACACCAAATATTCATTAGAGTTCAAGAGTTTCAATTTTATTTGGGTTTGAACTAGTTTAACTTGAGTCCATCCACTAGTGCAGCGACGTGCTATACAAATGGTTTTTAAACCCTATCTGCGACAGAGTTTTAAACTGTCGCCTTGCCTGTGTGGGCGGATAGGGGGTTTCCATCGCATACGACACGGCAAAATCGTCAGCGAATGTGTCCAACGAACAGAAATGTTGGACAAAACTAAGCGTATGAGATATCTGTATCTATAGCAAACGAGAGTCACCTATCAACCATTTGAGATATTGCATCATTCCCATATAGCCCATCCTTGCAACTCGTGTGAGATCACACTAACATCGCACGCGTTATTATGTAACGCACCATTTACAATGTCTGTCGAATCACAGTTGTTCATAATTGCAAAGTGTGTATGATAAGGAGACAATCACACACATATTGTCCTACAACATCATTTGCAATATACCAAGATTACCAAACGCTCCAACTGTCATATTCGTGTCAGATGCATACGACATAACAAACAGGTTAACGTTATAATCGTGTATGAGAAGGACACTGTCACAAAACATTTCGGTATGCTTAACCATTTCTGATACTGTCTGACATCACACACGGTTTGCAGACAGGAATTATGTGCATTGTCGTACACGGTTTCTCTCTCAGAAGTGTATCAAATCATGAGGTATATCACACAAGTTCTTCTTTACAAATCGGGTGCGGTGTAATGACCTGCAGAGCTTATTTTTCCGCTATTTTAATCGCCACAATTTAAATTTCTACAGGATTTTAATTTGATAGTAGGCTATAACATCTTACATATCTATCTTATATAGACATAGGTTCGACAACCAATGCATTATTCCATTCACAGGTACATATGATCAAGAATTACATCAAGAAATAATAATGACATTAGGACCATATAAATAATGATGAATCATGGTTGCATACTTGTATTAAATACGGTAAAGGAAGAGGCAAAAGACACTCTAGTAGTTGTACAAGGTGAAGCGGCATGCCCATATTGTGTCCTCCTCCATGGAGAATGCATAGACGACTCTTGGCCAGCGTCTTGTGATGGCAGACCGCCCATCCTTGTCTGTGCTGATGAGGACATCTAGGTAGTCATCGTGGCCTGGTAGATATACTATAACATTTGCACGTCCACCAATCATGTAGTTTGAGAGGTAATGTTGAGTAAACTTCTTTGAGAACCACTATAGACAAAAAAGATTCATAGATTGTAAATTTGTAAGCTAACAACACGTTATGGATAGTAAAAAGAAGGGTACATAGTTCATAGTTACCATACTGGAGTTCACTATTTTCTTGGAGAAGGTGTATATAAATAGTTTAATTGCCATATTTTGTCCCATTTTATTAACAACCTTTATAAGTTTCCTCACTTGATGTGGGTTCTTGAATATCTCATGACCCCATACGCAAAAAGGGTCGACACGCTAATCTTTACTAGTGACATATGTACCTAGAAGCCACAAGTTAGTATTAGAAGGTAAACTGAAATTGCACAATGACGTAGTACAATATTCGCTATCCCGGTATATAAGATCTTATTACATCTAAAATACTCACATATTTGATGTATTAACATCTTATACTTTGGGGTGAATGAAGTATATATATATAAGCCATGTGATGAAACTAACCTCGATGGAAAACAATAGCTGTTCCCGATATTGTGATG
Organism: Hordeum marinum; assembly: GCA_022496015.1. Lineage (NCBI taxonomy): Eukaryota > Viridiplantae > Streptophyta > Magnoliopsida > Poales > Poaceae > Hordeum > Hordeum marinum. Next base: position 234,423,552 of record CM039677.1, read on the forward strand.
AGTAAGTACATCGAAAGGCATGTTAAGTACTAACGGGCTAAACATCAACCAAATATATGCATGGTAAATAGCATGATCAAAAATGATAGCTTTAGTGTGCAGGTTTAAGCACGCTAGCTAAGGTAATAATAAGTGGAGATGTATGTTAACTCCAATAGGCTTAACATTTAACAACAACAAAATATAGTCATTCAAACATGTATTGTGCATGTTTAAGCACACTAGTTATAGTTTACATAAAATGGAAAGGCTTGTGCTCACTAGAGCAAGCTTGACAACAACCAAATATTGTCATTCACAGTGGTACTTTTGAAATTGCACAGAATGTAGCTCGTGCGTACACATCAAATTGTATAACGGAACATAACATTGTGAAAATACAAAAATAAACAGTAGGCGTGTTAAGTACACCAGGCTTAACAGGAACCATAGATGTCCGTTGAAACTGGTATGATGAAATTGAACTGGAAAGTACATACATGCTAATATAGAACTTCACAATGTGAATAACTGAAATAAACAAGGCATACTGTATAACAATTGAATTAGGACATATGCCCAGTACAAACAACTGAGCTAGGAATAGTCAAACAAGGCATGTGCTCACCACAACAGGCTTGATAGGAACCAAAAATAGTCATTCGTGATGTATTGTTCAAATTACATAGAACGTAGACGATTCTTAAACATGAAATTGTATAATTGAAAGAACTGAAATAAATAGTGCTCTAAAATTCAACTACAGAGTCCATACATATAGCATGCGTGAAATACTTTAACATGAGATGGGTTTCCTCACCTGTCACTGATGGGCTCATTCCCACTAGAAGAGCACGAATTATGGGTGTGTACCCTGTTGTCACAGATGGGGTCCTTGCCCTTGGAAGAGCAGGGATGCATGGTGCCCTCCCTGATGTTACATATGGGCTCCTTCCCCTTGGAAGATAAAGATAGGGTGTCGTTGTCGGTGTCAGGGTCGTCAATAAGGTCTCACTTGGCAACCGACGATGTCGAGCCACCGCCATAGAACGTGTCCTTCAAAAATGACAAAAGAGTCTCTGTGGAGATGAAGGAAGGCCAATTCTTGAGAGAGAAGAAGAATAGATTAGCAGTTGGGCAGTGCATGAGGTCAACGGGGATTGAACCCGAGGGTTTGGGGTTGGCCACTTATCCTGTGACATAGCCCGTGACATGCCATCGCTGGTGACGAGATCGATGTCATAGCCAGCTTTGCCGATGTGCATCCATACAGGAACCTGCTGTCTTATCGCCTCGTAGTCGTTAGATTTCCAGGCGGCCTCAGAGGCTACCTAATCATCGTAGTTAGCTTCCCCGATGGCCTCGGCGGCCACCTTGTCATTATCGACAGCATTCCAGCGGCCTGAGCGGCCACCTCGTCATTCTAGTCAGCTTCCCCAACGATCCCGGTGGTCACCTTGTCATCGTAGTGAGCTTCCCTGGCAGCCTTGGTGGCCACCTCGACATCGTCTAGCGGAAGATATACCTCCTTTTGGCCATTCGCTCCTCGATCTCCCCTTGAAGTGTAGCTAAGATTGGGTTGCGACGGTTTGTGGTGGGGGATGCGGATTTGTGAGGAAGGGAGTATTTAGCAGGCGCCATCTAAGAAATTAAGGACGGCAAGGGTATGGATATGGGTTCGTAACCATGATGGGGAGAGCAGGAGAGGTTGACTGTGGAACGCGGAGCGGGGTCGGGGGCGGCGATGGTGTGGTAGCTAGCGTACATGAGAGGGAGTTGTGTGGGGGTGGGTGGGAGGGGCCTAGGTGGTGTTTGAGGAAATGTCACAACAACTTTAAATTTTACTTGGAGGGAATGAAAAGCTAGGACAACTGAAATTTATATGAAGGGTTTGTAGTGGTGCCAGAGGAACAAACATCGCACGAGGCCCGAACATAATACATGTGTGCAATTAAAAGAGAAAAACCGCGAAACCATCAATTTTTAAATTGATCGAGGCGAGTAGCTATTTTTAAGATTTCTCTATGCGGGTTGGTGGAAAGGTGGTATGTAGTTACATGACAAACACGGGCCGGGCATGGCACACAATTAGCATGCGAGAACCATGTCTACTGTGTACACAATTGCACACCGTTGTCTCATTCTACTCGTCTGCTATTTAAGTTTCAAAAGAAGATTCCTCTGTCATTTATATAAGAAAATTGGAAAATAAACACGACAAATCTAGGGTCATAGCACAAACAGACCTTCTTGTGGACCAAATGTATGAAATACAGAATGCTCAAGTTTCATGTGACACACAATGTCTCGCTGAGCACACCATAATGTTGGATTATGCCCCCCTCCCCCCACACACAAACCTTCGATTTGGTGGGGGAATGGTAGCTATAATATAGATATGAACGTACACACTTATACAAGGACTACAATTTCAGCCAAACCGTAACACAAAACCAATAGAAATCCATCATGATCACCCCTTCCCCGTGTTTTAGTTCTGAGGGTGGACTGCACGGGCCCACTGATGGGCACGTCTCGGAACCTTCACAAGATGGGTGAGACCGTAGCCACATATGTGTGGCTTAACTAATTAATTAAGGGGGTGTGATATTTTGTGCGTGCATAACTTTTTCATGTGGCACATATGCCTCTCAAAAGTCAAACGGTACATAGTACATGACCTCATAAATAGGATTTGTGTATATGTACTATTGTATTTTGCCTCCCCCACCCCACCCCACCCCACAGACACATACGCTTTGAACAGACATCACGACCTATATATATGTATGCAGTCAAACTTTTGTCTTATATCTCACCGTGAACTATATCGTAACAATAACAAGAAGAGTATATCTGGTCAAATTAACCTGTAGTATGGGCCGGGTTAAGTGATAGACCACACGCGTCCACAAATTTGGCATGTCGTCCATAACCACACGAGGGAGTGTCTGTAGACAACACCAACGCACATGCATGGCCCCAAGCACATATGTATGAAAGCATTGTGCGATGTTTTCAAATACCAACAACTTCCGCCGCCACATATGTGTGTCTTCCATACAAGAATGGCCCCGTACTAAGGTTAACAAACCATGCATATATAACCCCACGCGCGCCCACGGTTAGAGCCGATAGGAGGGAGTTAGTGTGTACAATGCATTCGTTTGTTGTTTAGAAATGGCAATGCATTTGTCAACTACATACAACATATATAACACATATACCAACAAGAAGAATCCACCTTGGTCAAATTAACATCTCTACAACCGCTTGTAAAAGTTATGACCCACGTGGACATGGATGTGCGGGTGTGATGCCGATGACTACGTGAGAGAGTGTTTGACAAAACAAATGACCACTGCATGAGGCCCACACATATATGTATATTTGTAATTAAGGGTTTATTTACTTAGTACCTAATGGATATTTAATGTCACTTGGCTCATAAATTGTAAATCGACTTACGAAGAGGATAGATCACAACGCGTATATTATATGTATGCCTCCCCACCCCCACCCCTCATTTCGAGATGGTGGTCAGATGGGTTCATGGGTATGTATGCATGAGCTCTAAAAACATTTGTCTTGATGTATAACTATGTCATATGGTAACGCAAACTGAAAAGGATCCACGATGGTCAAAACGATATATAATATAGGTGACCACACATGGGCCCCATAAATTGAAGCGTCACCAGTTACCATGTGAGGGAGTCACACAGGACCACCATCAATTATGTGTGACACAAGCATAAGAATGGGTTTGTTTTTAATGTAAAATGCCAACTACACGACTTTAATCAGGTGTGTGCTTCACAAATTGGAAAGTCCCCATGCTAAAGAAATTTGCATGCAATATGTATGTCTCCTCCCACCCAGCCCCTCAAACTTGAGCGGTAGAGGGTACTCATGAGTACTACACGTCAATATTTGGTGTGGAATCTCAACATGATCTACCGCAACATTAAGCAGATTAACTGAACCCACCTTGCTCAAACCCCTATCGATGCGGCTCAAAAGCGCTAGACCACGTGGACCCACGAATGTGCGCGTCTCTAATAACACATGAAGGGTTATTTTCAGAGGGACCACCACCACCATGTGCATGTGTCTTGTTTTAAATATTTCAATGCCAATTGCACGACGTTAGAGGTGTGACTTGTTTTAAATATTTCAATGCGCAACTATGCTAATTTGGGGTGGAAACTGCCTCAAAAAGGGACAATCCCACACAGAGGCTCATGCAACAAGTGAACCCGAAAGAGCCCCCCCCCCACGTGTGCGACCACCACCAAAAACACCACTTTGAGGCGCGTCAAACTATTTTTATGCAGAAAAAATGTGACACATCAGTCTGTGTAATAATTTAAAAATGTTCATATATCATTCGAAAATAGGTAATAATTGAGTTTCTAGGAATTCATTGGGGGAAATCATCTGTCCCCTTGGGTTCATGTTTACTCGCCATGCAATAACTGACAAGGAACCTCAAACATCTTGGCGTCGTGGAAAACATTGAAAATCATGGTTTTTAGACACCTTGGCCTCAAACATAAAAAAAATCATTTTAAATTGAAGTAAATTCGAAAATCAGCTAAAATTCATGAAACTTGGGACTTCGTTTCATGATACATACACATATATATAGGACAAATTTTAACTACCACCAGTGGTAGTTACCACCACTTGCGTTTTGTGTATTGTAGGTAGTATCTGTCAAAACCGAGAGTATGTACACGTAGTATGTGGTATATAAGAACATTTGGGTAGTATGTATCTCATTTTTTGGTAGTATGTATCGTATTTTTAGTATGCTCATTGTTACGTACAAATATGTACGTATTTCACAAATATAATAAAAATCATGGGTCAACTTGCAATTTTTCATGTAACTCGCCTTAAAGTATCTTATATATAGTTTATGCACATACTTACAATGATAAAGTAGTATATATAGTATCACATGATAGTATATGGCACATGTGGGGTAACAACCCCCTAGGTGGTAGGATTGATTTTTCCTATATATATATATATGCTGTGCTAATTTTTTGCCTAATTAGAGACAAGTTTTTGATATACTTTTCTTACAAACGAAACTTATTAAAGGTTGGTATACACACTTGTCATGTTACCATCACGAATGATAACAATATTCAACCATGTGTGTTGGTCCTAACAAAATATTACGTACCACCATGAGCCCCTTGTGCCGTCCAAGCAGGCATGAGTTGATGGGACGCATGCGAGCAGTCCGCTGCTCAAGATGACCGTGAGGCGCGCGAGCAGGCATGTAAATTGACAGCACACGTGCGAGTAGGCCACTAAGGCTCACCGGGAGACCTGTGAGCTGGTGTGTGAATTGACGGGACGCATGAGAGAACCCCTTTGGACAGCCTCACCGGGTGACGTGTGAGCAGGGGTGAGGCATGCGAGAAGACTGCTAAGTAGGCTCATCGGGAGGCGAGCCATTTAGCCGCCTCTCGCCTAGCTCCCAACCACTCTTTACTATTCGCGCATGTGTTGATTATAGCTGGGGGCGTACTCCTCTCTCTCCACACGCCACGCCTGCATCCTCGCCGCCGTTCCTAGTCATAAACGCTCTCGGAAGTGTATCAGATGGCGAGCAAGCGCATCAACGGAGGGAGTGGTGATGCGGGGTTCAAAGCTGGTGCCGGCGAAGCAACTAAGCATCTCTGGGTGCTGGGTGACGAGGTTGCCCTCCCCACCGTTGAGGTCTCGTGCGGACAGAAGCACGACCATGACGTCGTAAGACACATCGTGCCTTCCCGGCAGGAGGCAGTGCTACACAGATACTACTACAACCTCTCTCATGACCACTCTAGTGACGACGACTCCGACGACTCCAACAATGACAACTCTGACGAGGACGAAGAACAGGTTAGACCCCCCTATTTTGGTAACCATATCATAGGATATCTTTGATTAGTTCTATTTCCGCTTTTTATAGAATGGAGAGCCCAGGGTTCATGTTACTTCAATTCATGTAATCAGAGTAAGATTCGATAGATCCATGTTAGTGTGTGCATATTGATTGTTTGTTAGTTAAATGATAAGTGACATCTGTACAGATGATTCTGCTACTATTATGTCTAAGGTTTTACATTGATTCGATGGTTGACCTATACAAATGATCATTTTTCTAATAATCCGTCTACATAGATGATTATACATGTACCCATTTTTAAATAAACATTATATGAGAGCATGTAGATCACTACTTTAGTGATAATGGGGAGTAGTACTTACTTCAAAGTTCCTTGTTTGTTTGACAATAATCGGTTCATGCATTAAAAGTCATGAGTTAATAATTTTGTTGCACTAAGTTGTTTGTGATATCATTTTATGCATTACATTCACCAATGTCATGATGTTTTTATTATATGTATAGGTGCTATGTGACGACGTTGACAACGATAAATATGACTAGAGAACGTACAGGAAACAAAAGCTTAGGAAACTCTATGCGGGAACGCACAATCGTTGTATCAGGACCTAAAATGGGGGCTTAGGATGCCTGTTCCGCGCCCAAAGGCTTAACCCCAAGTTTGCAAGTGTTCTGTCGCATGATAGAGGACGAGATGTTGGCTCCTTCAAGTAGAAGTATTCTCGAAGGGTGGCGCACGCCGCGTACGCGGAGTGTGTGGAGAAAGTTTACGTTGCTGGTGGGTACGATTAGGATTGAGTTATATATACATGTCCTAATGCCAACACTACCTAGATATCTATAATTTGTGTGTCTTATATCTCTGCTTGACTATGTTTATTATGTCTTGATCTAGATGCTAGTGAGACACTGTTTTATGAACTAACACGTAGAGCAATGTACTTGCAGTCTTGATCTGCAATCAGTTTGGTTGATAGAATATTTATGATTATCTTATAGTCCTGATGCAATTTAGTATTAGCAATTGTTTGCCCACAGCACGCACAACTACGTGTGAGTGTTGGCCGTTTTTTACACTATGCATATTACGGTAAAAAATGCTTGACTTACCTGGAAACTTGTCGAATGCGGTAAAAAATTCAGGTGTCACACGAAAGAGGAAATTTGGAACCCACAAACTTTCTTATTTTCCTGGATTGAAACTGGGTGCGAGGACTAACATTGTGCCATGAGATGTGTGTGTCATGATTGTCTAGAACGCATTCCCGCAGATCGCACATCTGCGGCTGTAGGATTTACACAGACCATGGCACTCCCCTTACACCGTAGTGACACTTATCGCAAACGGTTGTGTCTACTGAACTGTTGTCGATGCAAAACCGGCGGATCTCAGCTAGGGAGTCTCAAACTGTGTGAGTAGAACCGATGGTAATAGGAGAAGAAGGGGACACAGATTTACCCAGGTTCTGGTCCTCCTATGGAGGTAATACCCTACGTCCTAATTGGTTGTATTGATGATATGGGGGTTACAGAGTTGGTCTATCTTGAGATCGAATAGCTAACCCTAGATGAGTTGTCCTCCCTCTACAACGAAAACCCTCTTGTTTATATAGACAACAGGGGTACCTAGGGTTTACACATGGTCGGTTACATGCCGAAGAGATAAACACGCCTATCTATAGATGACAGTCTTGGAGAACACGTCACGTCGTCTCGAAGCCTCCACCCTAGAAATGGGGCCTTTGATCACCCAATGGTCACCTTGCGGCCCATACAGTACGGCCTGTGGGGAACAGGTCGGCTGTCCGAGGACCCCTGAATCCAGGACTCCCTCAGTAGCCCCCGGACTGGTCTTCAATGCCATTGTATATCTGGATGATCTTCGTAATCTTTGCTTTGCAAGGCGAGTCCCGTATCCCTTTTCATTCGGCAACCGACTAGTGATCGGAGAAATCCTAAGCGTCACGGGCTCTTTAGGTCCATATAACAGCCATCATTCCTCAATTCGCGTGCATCGTGGGGAGGTGAGTGGTTCAGCGACTTTTGACGGTGCTTCCCTTCCGTAATGGAGGCTACACCCATTTAAGTAAATAGGGTCGCGGTTTAGACCACATCCTCCTCCTTCTCCCCAATGGAAAAACTCCTAGCGGAAAATCCATGAGAAACATGGCAAGTGCCCCCAGCTCTTCCGTGCGCCCCTACGGCTCGCGTCCCGAGGACTGGACCAACTGCTCCGTATCACTTCTATGGCTGCGCAATCTAGAGACCCAAGGGTATCTCCCTTCTTCGGATCTGGCGGTTACCCGCGCAGGGTTAACTGCCTACAACAACGAGGTCTTCACCGAGCGCTTCCCCAACACTCAAAGGGGGGAACACATATGCTTTGTGCCCTTCCTCCCGCGGGGCCTCGGGTTTCCCATCAACCCGTTCCTGAGGGGATTGTTGGAATTCTATGGGATCCAACTCCACCACCTCACCTCGGGGTCAATCCTGCACATCTCGGGCTTTGTAGCCCTCTATGAGATGTTCCTGGGATGCGAGGAGCATTTTGAGTTATGGAGGAAGTACTTATGCCTTATCCCTCAAACTTGGGACAAGGCAATCTTGGAGGTCGGCGAAGCCGAACTATGCCGCATAGTAGGAACAGGGTATCTGGTTGGTACGCCGAAGGAATCCAAAGAGTGGACTTCAGAGTGGTTTCACATTGAAGACGTCCCCTTGTTCGAGCCAGCTCGGAGAGGCCTGCTTGAATATTCTGATGCCCCTTTGATGAAAAGATACAATTGGCGGCCAAGGAGTTCATCCCAGGAAGCAAACGTCGAAGTGCAACCCCTGGCGGCTCACGTGCGAATACTTGCCCACCATCAACTGACCAGGATCGACGTCATGGACGCTGCCACCTCCTGATGCATGCAGCCCCTCCAACAGAGGGTACACCCCCAGTGGCGCTACAACGAGACAAGTGACACCACCTGCTCCCGAAGACTGGGACCCGACAATCAGACAACATTGGCTGCCGCACTTGCCGACCTGTACAAAGGAGAGTAAGAGTATTTTATTCGGCGGTCAACCAAGGAAGGGTACTCTAGCCATAATCCCAACGAATGGGTAAGCTTTTTTCTTCTTCGAACATAGTTCGGGGTTTCCATTTCATCCTTTAATTGACCGAAGCTTTTAACCCTTCACAGAAAGGAATGGAGGAGCTTCATCAAGACAATCAACTGTCAAGTGCCCTAGTCCGAAGACTATTCGCGCGATGACGATCCGGGTTTTCATGAGGACCTGGATCTTTCAATTAGTTTTGATGACGGGGTCTTCTATTAGGAGAGCATCGATCGATCTCCAGTGGCTATCATGGCCGATTACCCCAGGTCGTTCTCCATTCCTGTGACAAACAGGAAGAAAAAGAACTCGTCCCGCAACAGGCAAGCATCTACCAGTGCACCGAACGCATCGTCTCTTACTCCCAAGCGCCATCGGTCCGTGCGCCATACGCCGATAACTAAAAGAGCAGCCGGATCGGAAGCCAACAAGGGCCCATCCAACGAGCCAGCCGTGAGGATGAATTTGCCCGCTCGATCAACCCAAAGGTATTTTGTTCGGCTGTCTGCTTATTATCACAATTAATAGATTCTTATGGCAGTTTGCATCAAAACACGTAGGCGAAAAGCCCAGGCTTCCCCTGCCAAAGAGGTTTCCAATATGTCCGACAACGCTCAAAATTACAGGGCTACGGCCCAGGTCAACCCTGTTGCCGAGGCCCCTATGGACAATCCGGCTCCCGCTGATTCCGGTGATGGTGTATCTATCACTAAATCGGAAGTGGGGAGCACCATGAATCACCGGCGCAGACAGGAGGCCCTACATCACCCAGTGCTCTCCGAAAAAGAGTTCGGCACCCTACACACAGCGGACGCGCACATCGGCATTGCCCATGCTAGGTTCGGCGAGGCCATGAAGATGATATCGGCCAGCATGCAGGTAAGTATTCTGTTTTAAAAGAGTTCGGATACTAATGTAAACCCAGTAGCCCCTGAGCCTTAATTCATTTCGGATGGGCTGAATTATGGGTCCTTATGTTGTCTCACTGCTAATGCAGGTATCAAAGCAACAAAACGAGCAACTGGCCAAGGAGCTGGAAGACAGTCGATCACAGGTTCAACCTGTGAAGGCCGAGCTGGAGCAAGTGAAGATCTTCACACAGGAGGCCCATGGTGAGTATACCTGTGTTGCTAGTCTTAATATATTTCTGTGTTGACACAAGTGTTCTGTTTAGCAGCTGAATCAATAGGGCATATGCAAAAGGAGCTAGATGAATCCTGGGAATCCTAGCGGTACGCCGATTCCCACCACGAGGCTGGGTGTGGTGTTATGAACCGTCTCCCGGAGGAGAAGAAAAAACAGGCGCAAGAAATTGAGAATCTAAAGGCTCAATTGGCCCAGGCCAAGGAAGAAAATCAGAAACTTCAGAGGGGCATGTTCTATAAGTGTAATTCTAACATCAGTAAGTACTTCGTATAAAGGAAGTATAATAAGCATGTCTTTCCCTCATGTATAGGTCTTCTGTTCGAGCTTCCCGAAGAAGAGATCGGATCCTACCGAGGGAACTTGCTAAAGGAGCTTTCCGCCCTCCATGAGCGTGCTCGGAAAGCAATGAAAGGCATGGTAAAGGCGCTATGGCCTGCCGACCAACCAACAGAAGGAATATCCGAACTAACCGATCGATTCAAGGAAGCTCGAAATAGGTTCGAGTTCTGGAAGACATCGGCCTTCCGGGAGGGAGCGTGAGAGGCATGGGCAATGATCAAGAGCCGCTACACCGGACTTGATCCCGAGCGTATGGATGGGGTTGGTCCCGTGGGATCGGACGGACTAGTAGTGCTACTCCACCTGGTGTATGACCAGCTGATACCTGTTGCCTGCCTTTCATAGGAAGACTGCTGCCTAGATACCATAATCGATAATTTAGATCGGCAGCCGAAACTTTGTCTTAACCGGCCAACGACTTCTCCCTCCCGTGTGAAGAGCGCGGGGGTGTTCCCCACAATTTGTTATTGCAAAGGAACGAATTGAGTTCGAGGAACCAGACAACCCGGCCATTTGGTGCAAACAGACAAAAAGCACACAGAGAGATATGTTATATTACTTCTTAGTGTAAGAAACATCTTCCGAGGGAAGTAGTACCTCTATCAATACCTTTCTCCATGTCCCTATGAAGATCATATGTTAAAGTCCACATACCAGTAGTGTGTGGCTAAGGGTGTTTTTAAGAAGGGAAAACAAACCCAAAAAATGGTGATAACGACCATAGCCGTATAAGTGCTTCCTCACAGCCGACCAATTGTCTACGTAAGATAGCTAGCTTTTGGCTTCACCCGTCTGAGGTACATATCTAGATGACCCGTTCGTAATAATCGCATAGGTGTTCCCTTTACCCTCTAGCCAGACAATCGGGAACGTAGAGGGCAAACACAAGAGCGAGGCAACCTAGCTTGGCAAAGTCTTAGTTTGAATTCATGCAAATGATGGCTTGAAAGTGACAAAGGAAACGTGTGTACACGATTAGTGTGAAGAAATGATTATAATGTAAAAGCGGTGGCTTCGAGAAGAAGCCCCCAGGTGTTGTGTTCGGATTTAACACTTAATGGTGTAAGCCGATAACCTTAGTACAAGATCGGTTGAACCAAACATGGAAGGGAGAAAAAATTCAATCCTATCAAACAACACAGTGGGACGGAAAGAAAAAATAGTAGAAAAAAGGAAAAAAAGGAAACATGCTGAAGTATTTAGATGACACCGGTTTATCTGTAGAAGCACCAAAGACAAGCTGCGTTCCATGGGTTTGGTTCAAGGCAGTTGCCTGACGGGTTCCGAAGATGGTAGGCTCCTCCCGCGAGTACTTCATCGATTATGAATTGGCCCTCCCATTTGGGGTTGAGTTTATGCTTCTGCTTCTCTGGAAGTCGCAAGACGAGTTCGCCTACATTGTATGCTTTTGCCCTGACCTCCCTACTCTGGTAACGTAGGGCTTGCTATTGGTAAAAAGTAGAGCAAGCCCAAGCTATCTCGTGCTCTCCTTCTAGTGCATCCAGGTCGTCCTGCCGATCTAATTCGGCTTCCTTTTCCTCGTACATGTGCACCCTTGGTGCATCATGAATAATGTCACAGGATGGACTGCCTCTGTCCCATAGACTATGAAAAACGGTGTGTATCCCATTGAACTGTGTGGGTGGACACGGGCCCCATAAACGGAGTCGAGCTCCTCCACCCAATGGCAGTTGGACTCATGAAGAGATCGGACCAGACATGACTTAATGCCGCTCATAATGAGACTGTTCGCTCGTTCGACTTGTCAATTGGTCTGCGGATGACAGACTAATGAGTAATCGAGCTTTATGCCCATTTTTGTGCACCAGTCCTTGACCTCTTGGGACGTGAAGTTGGATCCATTATCCATTATTATACTATGCGGGACATCGTAACGGTGTACCACGCCGACGATAAAGTCGATCACTGGTCCGGGCTTGGACGGTTTGATGGGCTTTGCCTCAATCCATTTGGTGAACTTGTCGACCATGACCAATAAATATTTGTTCTTCTTGGTCCCCCTTTAAGGGGTCTGACCATGTCCAGCCCCCAGACCGCAAAAGGCCAAGTGATCAGAATAGTCCAAAGAGCTATTGGGGGCATGTGACTTTGATTTGTGAAGAGTTGACACCCTACGCAATGTTTGACAAGTGACTAGGCATCCGTCCGATCTGTAGGCCAAAAGAAACTAGCTCGGAAGGCGTTGCTACCTAAGGCTCTTGTCGCGGCGTGCTGGCCACCCATGCCTGCATGAACTTCGTCTAGGAGCTCCCGTTCTTCTTCCACGAATATGCGCCGTTCTAATATTTCGGTGGTGCTTTTCTTGTATAACTCACCCTTGTGTACTTTGTAGGCCTTGGAACGCCAAACTATGCGCTGTGCCTCTGTCTGGTCTTTGGGGAGTTCCTTGCGGAGAAGGTAGGTGAGGAAGAGCTCTGTCCTTGGCGCAATTATTGCCATTACCTCATGAGCCAAAGGCGTTTCATCCATTATGGAGCTGCCGATGATTTGATCGTCTGGTTCGTTTATAGGGGGAACAACCTGGTCCACCGTATTTACTCTGGTGCCCTTGTCATCTTCCTGCCACATGACAGATGTCTTAAAGAGCCGCTCCAGAAAGGTGTTTCTCAAGACAGGGTCGTGTTTGGCTCCCATACTAGCCAGTACATTGGCGGCTTGGTTGTTGTCACGAGCGATGTGGTGAAATTCCAATCCTTCGAACTGTGCGGATATCTTTAGGATGGCGTTTTTGTACGCCGCCATCTTTGGGTTTTTAGCGTCGCATTCGCCGTTAATTTGGGAGATGGCCAAGTTGGAGTATCCTTGTACCTCTAGCCATCGTATGCTCATTGATATTACCATCCTAAGACCGTGTAGGAGGGCTTCGTATTCGGCTGCGTTGTTAGAGTCGGCATACATGATCTGCAACACGTACCGCACGTTGTTTCCTCTGGGAGATGTGAGGATAACTCCAGCCCCCGTCCAGCCAGGTTTTTTGATCCATCAAAGTACATTTCCCAATGGGAGTATGCACTGTATTCCATGGGGAGCTCGGCCTCTGTCCATTCAGCCAGGAAGTCTGCCAATACCTTAGACTTGATGGCATGGCATGGCTTATATGTTATTACAAAAGGAAGGAGCTCAATGGCCCATTTGGCTATGCGTCCAGTGGCGTCCCTGTTGTTGATTATATCGTTCAGGGGTACTTTGGATGCCACCATTACTGCACACTCTAGGAAATAATGTCTGAGTTTCCTCGATGCCATAAACACTGTATAGGCTATCTTTTGGTAGTGCGGCTATCTGGACTTGCATAGAGTTAGTACTTATGATACGTAATAGAGCGGCTTCTGAGTCCGGAACTTGTGTCCCTCCTCATCTTGTTCAACGACGAGCACCACGCTGACAACTTGGTTGGTAGCTGATATGTACAATAACATGGGCTCACCGGCGCCTGGTGCTGTGAGGATGGGATTGGTTGCCGATAGTGCTTTCATTTCCCCTAACGTAGCCGCCGCTTCGTTGGTACACTCGAGATTGTTGGTATGTTTGAGCAATTTGTAGAGCAGTAAAGCTTTCTCCCCGAGGCTAGAGATGAAGCGACTTAACGCTGCTGTGCATCCAGCTAGCCTCTGGACATGATTTAGCTTGGTAGGAATTGCAAGTTTCGATAGGGCAGGGATTTTAGCTGGATTTGCTTCTATCCCTCTATGGGAGACGATGAATACGAGCAGTTTGCCAGAGAGAACTCCGACTACACATTTTCCAAATTGAGTCATATATCGTACTCGCGAAGGCTGGCAACTGTTTGTCATAGATCATCAATCAACTGGCTGACGTGTTTGGTTTTAATTACCACGTCATCCATGTATGACTCGACTGTTTTGCCAATTTGTGTCGCGAGTGACGTCTAGATCATCCGCTGGTATGTAGCCCCAACGTTTTTAGCCCAAAGGGCATCGTATTCAAGCAGAATGGCCCTAGGGGGTGATGAATGTAATTGCAGCTTGATCGGATTCCTTCATTTTAATCTGATGGTATCTGACACAAGCATCGAGGAAACACAACGAGTCGTGTCTGGCTGTGGCATCGATGATCTGGTCGATGCGTGGTAAGGGGAAAGGATCCTTAGGTCAAGCCTTGTTGAGGTATTTGAAATTGACGTAGAGCTGCCAGAATTTGTCTTTCTTTGGTAACATCACTAGATTTGCCAACCATTCGGGGTGCTTAATCTCCCGAATGAATCCGGCCTCTAGTAGCTTAGCTAATTCTTCACCTAGAGCTTGTCGTTTGGGTTCGAAGAAGCAGCACAGAATCTGTTTGACAGACTTAAAGCCCGTGATAATATTCACACTATGCTCGGCAAGCCGTCATGGGATTTCGGGCATATCGGAAGGATGCCAGGCGAAGATGTCCCAATTTTCACGGAGAAAGTTCCATAGAGCCTCGTCCACAATTGGATTGAGCTGAGCTCCGATGGATACCATTTTATTGGGGTCCGTCGGGTGCACTTGAAACTTGATGATTTCCTCTATGGGTTTGAAGGACGTAGGCTTGGGCCTTTTGCTAAGGATCACATCGTCCTTATCAACTGTTGACCATAGTGCAGTGAGTTCTTCAGTGGCAAAAGTCTCAGCTAATGCCTCGAGGGCGAGCGCTACCATCTTGTTTTTAGCCAGAAGGGCTATGTTCAGATCACTAGCGATTGTTATCACTCCGTTTGGTCCTGGCATTTTAACTTTCATGTACCCGTAATGGGGTATGGCCTAGAACTTTGTGAAGGCGTCACGTCCCAATAAGGCATGGTAGCCACTTGGGAAGGGGACGATATGGAAGAGAATTTCTTTGGATTGGTAGTTTTCGGGCATACCGAACACCACGTCCAGGATGATACATCCGGAACAACGCGCCTCTTTCCCTGGAATAATTGCCTGAAAAGTTGTATTGCTATGTTCAGTGCGAGATCGGTCGAATTGCATTTTTTCTAGGGTGCCTTCGTATATTAGGTATAAACCACTACCGTCGTCCATTCGCACCTTATGAAGCATGTAACCATCAATGAAGGGGTTCAAGACTAATGCAGCCGGTGAATGACTGGAAAGGATGGCGGGCTAGTCGATATCTACTAAGGTAATCGGCATGTCTGCCCATGCACTAGTTGCTGCCACATGGTAGACCTGTTTGAGTTCTCTAAGAGCTCTCTTCCTCCTGTTCTTCGAGAGGAATGTTTCGTAGACCTTCAGAACTTCGACGTTGTATTCGGGCGATTACAAATAGTGCCTGTTTGGCGGAAGTGTCTCAAGGATGGCCTCACTGCTCTTTGCGACCTGCCTGATGACCTAGCAGGCTCTAACGCTATGATTCGAGCTCGTGTTTAGCAGAATAGAATGTATGGGGCAAGGTTTATCCAATAGTCCATCAAGGATAGTACCGAACCTTGAAAGGGGCCTATTCCTTTTTTCGGTAGGTTTGAATCTGGCTGGCCGCTTTGGAGGTATCCCCTTTTTCCGATCTCCATTAGGGTGTTTGGGGAAAGTTGGTTCTGAAAATAAACGCTCGGATTGCCAAGCGCTTTCCATGGCACAATATTTTTGTACCAAATCAGATAGCTTAGAAAAGTCACGGATGTGTCGGCGAGACAGGGCATTACGAATGCCTTCATCATGGCAGTTGTGAATGAAAGTTGCCATTACCTCTTGTTCACCAAGACCTTTTTCTCTGCTTTTGGGGAGAAGGAGTCTGTCCCAAAGTGATGGACGGACTCTCCTTGTAGTTGCTTAATATCCTGAAAGTCCGAGGACACGGGCTTTTGAGCCATACTAGGATGATCATCTTGGGTGGTGGGTGGGAAAAATTCGATTCCACACCACATCGAGTGTTCGGAAGTATGGACTCTGAACCGTGTGGTAGATCCTGGACTCATGATGGTCTAGTTTTAGGATAAATTACATATCTGATTTGTCGATGAAGTCTCGGTGATCAGAGACCGGGGTGTAAACTGTTTTCAATTCTGGATGTTGGGGCGAGTCCTCAGCCGGACACTCGATGTTAGAGACAAGGTGGGTGACCAAAGGGACATGAATCTTCCTGTCATCGGGCCTAACCCCGAGCCAGTCATAGACTGGAATCTGGTCATCCGACATATGCATAGCTTTGACCCGATCGAACAACTCATTTAAAAATGAGATGATGGTAGGATGCGTGTCGCTGAAGCGAGTGGATTCAATGTGCGGCATGACGGTTCCAGATCCGTGCGAGAGCGGATTCATGTTTTGTCTAGCTAGGAGGGGTCCAGTCACATCGACCGGATTGGGCATTCTAGACTGCCCGAGGGTGACGACTGCGTTGGAGGTGATGCCCAATGTCTTCGGCGTCGAGGCATCAAGATTTGCAAGCTTCTCCTCAAGGGTCAAAGGTTCCATCAAAACAACTATTCCCCATGAATTAGCGACAAACTCTAAGGTTCTGAACTTGATTCTCTGATCGGGGGAGAAGTTTCCGATCTGGCCAGGGTGGCTGATCGGGTTGGCGAGTGACAAGATGTCGCTTCCTTTGGGAGTCTCGTCTGGGGCAAGAATACCCTGGATGCGGATCTTGTTGCTCGTAAATAGGTGAGCCGTCGATTCCTTTGTGGATCATAGTGGACCTCTCAATGAAAGCACCAATGTCGGTGTCAAAACCAGTGGATCTCGGGTAGGGGGTCCCGAACGGTGAGACTAGAACCGATGGTAACAGGAGAAGTGGGGGACACAGATTTACCCAGGTTTGAGCCCTCCTATGGATGTAATACCCTACGTCCTTATTGGTTGTATTGATGATATGGGGGGTTATAGAGTTGATCTACCTCGAGATTGAATAGCTAACCCTAGATGAGTTGTCCTCCCTCTACAACATAAAACCCTCGCGTTTACATAGATACCAAGGGTACTTAGGGCTTACACATGGTCGTGCATCTGTTTCGCAACGGCCCGAACCTGGGTAAATCATCGCGTGCATCTGTTTCCTCGTCTTCGTGTGAGTTCGTGTGGTAACAATCGAGTAGTGAGCTAGGTAGGGCCAAGCCGCAGGGGATCTTTGCACACGCCCCTCTGTTTGAACTTCTTGGGGTTTTGCGGAGCATGAAATCTAACATTTGGCGTGCGAGGTAGGGGCTGTGACAGAGTCTTCTTCAAGCCCCGCTCTTTCCTCGCTCCATCACTCTGATGGCCGGTGCGCAACAGGTTTCTTCCGACTACAACGGGTCCACATTCGTCGATTGCGCCATTGCCGCCAGAGACCCACGCCCCAGCGGCGTGGTGCTGGGCGGTCAGTATCAAGCCACTAGTGTCGTCTCCACCGTTGCTGACCCTCACACCGCCCAAGCACATGGTGGTCGGGCGGCGCCCCCTGCACCAACGTCAGGCTACACTTACGTGGCGGACCTCAACGTGCACGATGCGCTGCTGATGGCGAGCGAGATGCTGGGCCACCACCCAACACATGAGAGCTTCCATGCATGGGCCGACCACATTGCCAAGATGGTCGCCGTCATGCGAAGGACCATGGCCCCTCGCTCTTATTCACAACCACTGGCATCAAGCGTCAGGGGATCGCTCACTGCGCCTGTTGCCCCGCTCGCCAGTAGCATGCCCTCGCAGGCCCCGGACGAACCTGAGCAAGGTCCGCCACACGCCTGATACCTCTTGATGAGTACTTGGTAGGCTTGATGTTGATCTCCCTAGCAACACTGCCACAAATTGGAAAGTTGATGGAAGCAGTCTTATCTTGACTTGGTATGTATCCCCCCCAGCAATGGCGCGAGAAATCCTTCTTGCTACCTCTTGAGCTCGCGTTGGTTTTCCCTTGAAGAGGAAAGGGTTACGCAGTGAAGTAGATAAGTATTTCCCTCAGTTGTTGAGAATCAAGGTATCAATCTAGTAGGAGGAACAAGCGAGTCACCAATGGATGCACCTACACAAACAATCAAACTCTTGCACCCAATGCAATAAAGGGGTTGTCAATCCCTTCAGGTTATTTGCAAGGATTCAATCCGATAGAGATAGATGTAAACGAGAACAGAAAGTAAAAGTTAAATAAATTGCAAAAAAGTATTTTTGGTATTTTTGGTTTATAGATCTGAAAGTATATTATGGAAAGTAGACCCGGGGGCCATAGGTTTCACTAGAGGCTTCTCTCTTGAAGGCAAATATCATGGTGAGTAAACAAATTACTGTCAAGCAATTGATAGAAACTCGAATAATCATGTAGTTATCCAAGGCAATGACCATGCATATAGGCATCATGTCCGTGTCAAGTAGACTGAAACGATTCTGCATCTAGTACTATTGCTCCACACATCGACCGACTCCTGCCTGCTTCTAGAGTATTAAGTTCATGAAGAACAGAGTAACGCATTAAGAAAGATGACATGATGTAGAGGAATAAACTCAAGCAATATGATGAAAATACCATCTTGTTACCCTTGATGGCAACACTACAATACGTGCCTCACTACCCCTACTATGTCACTAGGTTAGGATACCGCAAGATTGAACCCAAAACCAAGCACTTCTCCGTTCGCAAGAACTACCAATCTAGTTGGCCAAACCAAACCAATAACTCGAAGAGACTTTCAAGTATATGAAATCATTCATATAAGAATTCAGAGAAGATTCAAATAAGATTCATGGATAATCTGAACATAAACTCACAATTCATCGAATCGTGACAAACACACCACAAAAGAGGATTACATCGGATAGATCTCCCTGAAGATCATGAAGAACATGGTATTGAAGATCAAAGAGAGAGAAGAAGCCATCTAGATACTAGCTATGGACCTGTAGTTCTGTGGTGGACTACTCACGCATCATCAGAGGGGCAATGGAGTTGATGTTGATGCCCTCCATGATCGAAACCCTCTGTGGAAGATTACCGGAAAAGGCTCCAAGACTGGATCTCTCAGAACAGAGGCTTCTTTCGGTAGAAAAGTATTTGTGTGGCTCTCTTTGATGTTGCGGGAATATTTGGGAATTTATAGGCCAAAGATTAGGGTTAGGAGACCTAACGGGAGCCGACAAGCCTGCTAGGCGCGACCAGGGGGGCGCACCTAGCAGGCTTGTTGCTCCCTAGCAGGTTTCCTGTCATGCACTCCAAGCCTGGTTGATTTGTTTCCTTCGAGAAAAATTCCTGCTGAAGGTTTTATTCCGTTTGGACTCCATTTAATATTCCATATCTGCAAAACTCAAAAACAAGGAAAAAATAGAAACTGACACTAGGCTCTAGGTTAATAGGTTAGTCCCAAAAATAATATAAAATTGCATATTAATGCATGTAAAACATCCAAAACAGATAATATAATAGCATGCCATCATCAAAAATTATAGATACGTTGGAGACGTATCAGCATCCCCAAGCTTAATTCCTGCTCGTCCTCGAGTAGGTAAATGACAAAAATAGATTTTTTTATGTGGAGTGCTACCTAATATATTTATCCATGTAATGTTCTTTATTGTGGCATGAATATTCAGATCTATAAGACTCAAAACAAAAGCTTAATATTGATATAAAAACAATAACATTTCAAGCATACTAGCAAAGCAATTGTATCTCTTCAAAATATAATGGAAAAATAAAGTTATTCCTACAATATCATCTGGTCTTGCTATGCTCCATCTTCCCCACACAAACTATTTATATCATGCACAACCCCGATGAAAAATCAAGCAATTTTTTTCACACCTTTATATTCTCAAACTTTTTCAACACTCAGGCAATACATGAGCGCGAGCCATGGATATAGCACTACAGGTGGAATAGAATATGGTGGAGGTTGTCAAGGAAAGGGAGAAGATAGTCTCACATCAACTAGGCGTATCAACGGGCTATGGAGATGCCCATTAATAGATATCAATGTGAGTGAGTAGGAATTTCCATGCAACGGATGCACTAGAACTATAAGTGTATGAAATTTCAAAGAGTAACTAAGTGGACGTGCATCATGAAGAAAAATTCCACTAGTTATATGAAAGTGAAAAAATAGGAGACTCTCTATTATGCAGATCATGGTGCTACTTTGAAGCAAAAGTGTGGAAAAATATAGTACCATTGTCCCTTCTCTCTTTTCTCTCATTCTTTTATTGGTGGGCATCTAAGGCCTCTTTTATTGTATTTTCTTATTTGGGCTTCATTGGCCTCTTTTATTTTTTTCATAAAGTCCAGAATCTCATCTCTACTTATGAGGGAATCATAGCTTCCATCATCCTTTCCTCACATGGGACATGCTCTAATGATAATAATCATAACACTTTTATTTAATTACAACTCAAAAGAAAATTACAACTCGATACCTATGACAAAATATGACTCTATATGCAATATGGAAGTGATGGTGCATGTCATTAAAGGAAACGGTGGAAGTTGCATGGCAATATATGTCGGAATGGCTATGGAAATACCATAATAGGTAGGTATGTTAGCTGTTTTGACGAAAGATATATGGTGTCTATTTTGAGGAAGGTATATGGTGGCTGTTTTGAGGAAGGTGTTTGTTGTATCGGTGAAAGTTGCGCGGTACTAGAGAGGCTAGCAAAGGTGGAAGGGTGAGAGTGCGTATAATCCATGGACTCAACATTAGTCATAAAGAACTCACATACTTATTGCAAAAGTCTATTAGTCATTGAAGCAAAGTATTAAACGCATGCTCCTAGGGGAGAGGTTGGTAGGAGTTAACCATTGCACGCTCCCGACCCTCACACAATGGCTGACAATCTATAAACATGTCATGCTCTGACTTCCTTAGATAACGGTTCACCATACGTGCATGCTACGGGAATCACAAACCTTTACACAAGTATTTGTACCAAATCACAATTACTTCCTAACATGACTCTTAACATTACCATCTTTATATCTCAAAACTTTATGCAAGGAATGAAACTTCTCATAAATACTCAATGCACTTAATATGGAAGTTTTTATTATATCCCTGTTGGATGTCTGTCATATTAGGACTAAATTCATAACCTAGACCAGTTAACATGCTGTTTAGAGACTCTCAAAATAATATAAGTGAGGTACGAGACTTCAAGTATTTCTAAAAAATGCAAACACGACCATGGTCTAAAAGATATAAGTGAAGCACATATAGTAGAATTGCCTAACTCAAAAGATATAAGTGAAGCACATAGAGCATTCTAACAAATTCACAATTCTGCGTGTACTTCTCAAAAATGTGTGCAACAAGGATGATTGTGGCAAACTAACAAACAAAGACTCATAACATACAAGACGCTCCAAGCAAAACACATATCATGTGGTGAATAAATATATAGCTTCAAGTAAATTTACCGATGGATTGAAGACGAAAGAGGGGATGCCTTTCAGGGCATTCCCAAGCTTAGGCTCTTTGGCATCCTTGAATATGACTTGGGGTGACTTGAGCATCCCCAAGCTTAGGCTCTTGCCACTCCTTATTTCATAGTCCACCAAATCTTTACCCAAAACTTGAAAACTTCACAACACAAAACTTAGCAGAAAACTCGTGAGATCAGTTAGTATAAGAATATAAATCACCACTTTAGGTACTGTTGATAACTCATTATTTATTTATATTGGTGTTATACGTACTCTATTCTAACTTCTCCATGGTTCATACCCCATGATACAACCCAAAGATTCATCAAAATAAGCAAACAACTCAAACAAAACAGAATCTGTCAAAAACATAATAGTCTGTAGCAATCTGAAAACTTCGTATACTTATGTAACTCAAAAAATTCTGAAAAATTGGGACAACCTGGGAAATTTATATATCAATCTTGTGTAAACATTTTAGACTCATCCGATGCTCTGAAAAATTCTTGGACTGAGCGCAAAAGTTTGTGTTTTTCAGGAAGATCAAATCAACAACTACCATAGATCACCCCAAAGGTTTTACTTCGCTCAAACACTAATTAAAACACCAAAAAAATTTATTACAGAATTAATATTGTCGTAAATACTAAAAAAACAGAAGCAAAAAACAGAACACAAAAATAAAATTGGGTTGCCTCCCAACAAGCGCTATTGTTTAACGCCCCTAGCTAGGCAAAACGCAAAAGATCTAGGTATTGTCATCTTTGGTATTAGCAACTTTTGTGGGAACCTTCTCAAATCCAGGGGGTCTTTCCTTTTTCCCACATTTGTGGAGGAAGGATCCATCTTCATATCCAAAATATCCAAACTCTTATTGCAAAGGGTAAGCAAAGTATTCAAGCGATTGAGGTTCCTATTGATATGTTTAAGGGGTTCGTGATATTGTTGTAACTCGACCAAGTGCTTATGTAAGTCACCCAATTTGTCGAGAGCTTGAATACCCTCTTGTGAGAAAGCAAACCCGTTTTTTTGGTGGAGGAACCCGTAAAATCCCTTCCAAAACAACATAAGCGGCATACACATCTAGCTCAATAAAATTTCCTTTTGAGGCAAAATCTAGAAGCTCTCTGTGATCCAAAGTTAATCCAATGTAAAAAAATCTAAGCAACACTTCTGCATATCCTTTTAGATTGGAAATACGATAAAATTCCATTAGCCTGTACCAGGCATCTTTCAAATTTTCCCCTTGTTTTTGTTTGAAGTAAAGAACTTCAAAATCTTGTGACAAAGGGGACATAGTAACGCTAGACATAGCAACAAGAAGAAGATCTAGCAGGAAAAGAAGGCAAATGAAAGAAGGGCAAAAAAAGGCAAATCTTTTTAGTATTTTCTAAAAATCGTTTTAGAAGAGGCAGAGAGGAAAACGAGAGGCAAATGGCAAATAATGTAAATGCAAGATATGAGTTTGTGATGAGTACTTGGTAGGCTTGATGTAGATCTCCCCAGCAACACTGCCACAAATTGGAAAGTTGATGGAAGAAGTCTTATCTTGACTTGCTATGTATTCCCCCCGGTAATGGCGCCAGAAATCCTTCTTGCTACCTCTTGAGATTTTGTTGGTTTTCCCTTGAAGAGGAAAGGGTTACGCAGTGAAATAGATAAGTATTTCCCTCAGTTGTTGAGAACCAAGGTATCAATCTAGTAGGAGGAACAAGCGAGTCACCAATGGATGCACCTACACAAACAATCAAACTCTTGCACCCAACGCAATAAAGGGGTTGTCAATCCCTTCACGGTTGCTTGCAAGGATTAGATCCAATAGAGATACATGTAAACGAGAACGGAAAGAAAAAGGTAAATAAATTGCATAAAAGTATTTTTGGTATTTTTGGTTTATAGATCTGAAAGTATATTACGGAAAGTAGACCCGGGGGCCATAGGTTTCACTAGAGGCTTCTGTCTTGAAGGCAAATATCATGGTGGGTAAAAAAATTACTGTCAAGCAATTGATAGAAAAATGAATAATAATGGAGTTATCCAAGGCAATGATCATGCATATAGGCATCACGTCCATGTCAAGTATACCAAAACAATTCTGAATCTACTACTATTACTCCACACATCGACTGACTCCTGCCTGCATCTAGAGTATTTAGTTTATGAAGAATAGAGTAACGCATTAAGAAAGATGACATGATGTAGAGGGATAAACTCAAGAAATATGAGGAAAACTCCATCTTGTTACCCTTGGTGGCAACAATACAATACGTGCCCTGCTACCCCTACTATGTCACCGAGTGAGGACTCCGTAAGGTTGAACACAATACCAAGCACTCCTCCCATTGCAACAATTACCAATCTAGTTGGCCAAACCAAACCAATAACTCGAAGAGACTTGCAAGGATATAAAGTCATGTATATAAGAATTTAGAAAAGATTCAAATAAGATTCATGGATAATCTGAACATAAACTCACAATTCATCGGATCTTGACAAACACACCACAAAAGAGGATTACATCGGATAGATCTCCATGACGATCATGAAGAACATGGAATTGAAGATCAAAGAGAGAGAAGAAGCGATCTAGCTACTAGCTATGGACCCGTAGGTCTATGGTGGACTACTCACGCATCATCAGAGGGGCAATGGAGTTGATGTAGATGCCCTTCGTGATCGAAACCCCCTCCGGCAGGTTACCAGAGAAGGCTCCAAGATTGGATCTCTCGGGAACGGAGGATTCTGTCAGTGGAAAAGTATTTGCGAGGCTCTCTTTGATGTTGGGGGAATATTTGGGAATTTATAGGCCAAAGATTAGGGTTAGGAGACCGTCCGCGAGACGAAAATCCTGCTAGGCGCTGCTAGGGGGAGGCGCCCACCTAGCAGGCTTGTGGTTCCCTGCTAGGTTTCCTGCCGTGCACTCCTAGCCTGGTTGATTTGTTTCCTTCTAGAAAAATTCCTTCCAAATGTTTTATTCCGTTTGGACTCCGTTTAATAATCCATATCTGCAAAACTCAAAAACAAGGAAAACGCAGAAACTCGCACTATGCTCTAGGTTAATAGGTTAGTCCCAAAAATAACATAAAATAGCATATTAATGCATATAAAACGTCCAAAACAGATAATATAATAGCATGCCTGTAACAACCCGAGACCAACGCTCCAAAAGATTCCCCTTTTATTCCATTCTCGTCTTGTGTTTCGTTTGGTTGTTGCATTCATCATCGCATCATTCGCATCATCCGCATACCATCGACATTTTGTCAACATGAGTTTTCAAACTTGCATCCGTTCGTAGTAGGTTCTCTCCGTTCCTGTCGTTGCCCGTTTTGAGACCAACCACACATGCATGCGCCCAAGGCATCGGAAAAATATTGTTTTTATAAGCATGCGAAAAATATTCTCGGATTGGGTTGGAACTTGGCGTGGGGTCTTGTTATATTCTAGGTGGACTGCCTGCCAAATTTCGTCGCAATCAGAGTTCATTTGATACCCCAATGGTCGCCCATAGCAGCACCGTCATCGGGTTATTCGTTGGATGTTTTTAGTGTTTCAAAACTCGTGTCATGGGCCACAATTCTTTCTCTCATCCCCTCCTAGCCCAACTACACAACCCACTAGCCCAATCTAGCTTGCTCCTCCGTTTGTGGTCATCGGATCACGATCGGATGGACAAGGTTCAACCCACCCTAGTCCATACCCTATATATAATCACCCCATGGAGAGAGTCCCCTCACTCTCTAGGGGTTTCCCCATGTAAAATTGCAGCCAGCCCCCTACCAAACCCCATCTTCTAGCCCCACACCTCCAATCCCAAAATCTCAGCTCCCCCTCCAATTTCAGCGCTTAGATTTGAGATCTAGGGCTCAAATCGCCCAAATCCCCACCTACCGGACATGTCCGCGGCCAACTCGGATCTGGCCGGTGACCATAGCAAGCCGCCACCTGAGCATCCCCGCTTCCCGTGACCGAGCCAGGGCCTCGCCCAGCCGCCTCGACTTGCCGGAGGTTACCGGCCGCCGCCCGAGCCCCGACGTCGGCAAGCTGCCAGGTCCCTCCCCACCGGCGTCCTCTGCTCCTCCTTCCCCCCATTTACCTATCCTCATGGTCCTCCTTCTCCCTCTCACCCCTCTCTCTCTGTTTGTAGCAAGTCATGCCGCCATGGAGCAGTACCTCGCTATCGGCCACCGCCAGTCGCCGGATCCGGTGCCCCGCCGGCCGGATCTCCCCATCCGCGTGGTCCATTCCCGCCACCGCCTTGCGTCCTCGCCTCCTCATGGCGCCACACAGTCCAGCAACAGCCACCGCACCATGGCCCTCTTCGGGTCGAGCAGGGAGCACGACGCCCCGCCTCGCTCACCATCGCCCACGTGGGCCAGCCAAGCCGAGCGGCCCAGCTCCTGCGCCGGCCCAGCTTCCCTCGACCGTGCCTTGGCCCATGATGAGCGCCACCCCCTATCCCTCGCCCATGCCGCTATACTATGTTGCGCTCACCTATTCGCTGTTGGGCTAGTCAGTTTCGGCCCTGTAGTGTTTTTTCCTTTGTTTCGAATTGTCTAATATCCAGGTCTTTTCGTAATTTCAGAAATGCATGTTTTTAATAAGCTAATAATCAATTAATCGTGCACTATATCAAAATATTTTAAATATGTAAAATGTGTAGAATTTTGTGTAGAATATTTATATTCCGTTTTTGTAAAATGATAAAAATGTTTAACATGTCATTTTCTGTTATTTTGCATAATTGTCATGATTTGCATTGCGCATAAATATTTAAGCGTGCATTCTATATAGTCGAAAAAGACATGTAAAATGCGTAGATTGATTATATGACATTTTATTGCATGATATAAATATTTCATGTGATGTTGGTATTTAATCTGCCTAAATTACTTGCTAATAGGTTTATGGCATAAACTTGCATAATTAATGATGACATTTTTTCCTACAAGATCATATGCATATTATATATGATTTTGGGGTAGAAAAATCCATAGAAATTATCTATGCATTTATTTTTGTAATTTGAGTAACTTTGTGGCATATCATTTTTGCTATGATGGCCTTTTGTTATTCTCATGTGATTAAATCCATGCATCATATGAAATAATTTTTAACATGAGATAGGCCCTTTGACACGTGCACTAGACCATGGTCATTTTGTTTGCCATGATATTCCATGTTTAGGTGTTGATTTCTTGTTGCCAACATGCCTAACCAATGTGCTGTTTTGAGGGTCCAAAATATTTCTAAGTCTGGAGTCTATAATATTTTGTTGTTGTCTTGCCATGTGTTTTGCTAGTGATCTACAGTCCATTTGGGGTTGGTGTAATGGAGTTATTTGTAGTTTATAATGTACTCCAGCATGCTGTCAAATTTCATGCCATTATATTCCCTGTAGCATATAGTTTTATTGCTGTCAATATGCCTTCGTAATAAAACTGCACTGTCAAAAACTGCCAATTTCACCAAGTCTGAAACTGTTTTCAATTAGCCATGTTGTGAGCTTCCTAACATGTGATCCATGCCTCTTTTGTATATGATATGTGAAGATGAAATGAAATGTGTGTTATATGATACTGACCCATGCTTAGTTTGTGCATTTTAGGATCTTGTAGCTTGTTGTTTTTGTGTGTGCATAATGCCATCTTGCTGTTTTGGGCAGATTTGAATAAAACTTGTGTTGGTTGTTGTGGTTGAACTGTAGCTCCGTTTTGGACATGCCATATATGAAACTTGCTTGGAATTTCATGTACCATCATAATATCTTGCTTAATTCATGATTTGAAACGTTTGTGGTTGTCATTTTCATGCATTTTGCATTTATGGCATATAATATTGTGATTGTCATATCTTTTAGACCGTAGCTCCGTTTGAGATGTTCCATATATGTAAATTGACTAGAATAACATGTAGAATTGCATGGCACACTTTATTATGTTGTTTTATAAATATAAAATATGGTTAGTTCAGATCTGGACCAATTTCAAAATTAACATATGGGGTCATTTCGGAAATACTATATGTTGTTTCCGACCTCATTAAAGATGCCTAGATAGATAGTTTACTTATGATTCACCTCTTGCCATGTTTAAAAACATTTAACATTGATGTGTACCTAAACGGGAATGAACTAAGTAACTCAAGCATGGAGTTTCGTCAATATGCAATCATTGCATATTGAGCTTCACTTAATGTATAGAAGTTGTTGTTGTGCTTTGCCACGTCATGCAACATGCCTCTTCATGCATCATATTGTTTGAGCATCATGTCATGAATATGTTTTGGTGTATCATGTTTTGATTGTTGTTTTCGGATTGTTCCTTCTCGATAGAGTTCCGAAAGCGTTCGGAGTGTGAGGATTCGTACTACGTTGGATCGTCTTCTTCATGGATTCGTTCTTCTTCCAAGCAGGATCTCTGGCAAGATGACACATTTCCCTGGATACCACTACTATCATTGCCATGCTAGTTGTCTCGCTTTCATTGTCATGTCTCGCTACCTACCACTTGTTTGACAAGCCTCACAACATTGCTATGATAAGCCTCTAACCCTTCACCTCCCAACAAACCATAGTTTGGCTATTTTACCGCTTGCTCAGCCCTTCTTATAGTGTTTCCAACTACAGGTGCAATTGCTTCCATGTGACAACATGGACATTCTTTTGTTTTTACAATATTATTGCCATTTAATTTAATGCACATATATACTTGGTAAAGGGTGGAAGGCTTGGCCTTTTGCTCGGTGTTTTGTTCCACTCTTGGCGCCCTAGTTACTTGTGAACCGGTGCTATATTCCATAATTGAGCGCTCCTAATATGTTCGAGGTTGTTATGGGAATCCCCTTGATTTTTGTCTTAGAATAAAACTTGTCTGGCAAGGCCCAACTTTGGTGCTACATTTTCCCAACATAATAATACTGATCACCTTATTAAAGCATAGAGGGTCGCCTCCTCATGGATTAATTAAACATAATACAAGGGGGCAGTGCTGCTAGTGCTGGTCCAAAATAGAGCACTCTGTGGGGCCACCCCGGGGTAACTTGAGTGATGTCAATCAGGCCTCCGTACGTGTAGCTTATTTGCTGTGGCCTGAGAACGAGATACGCGGCTCCTATCGGGATTGTCTGCACGTCGGGCGGCCTTGCTGGACTTGTTTTAACTTTGTCGAATGTCTTGCGCATGGGATTTTGATGACATTTCGGGCTATGTCGAAGTTGAGATTTTCCATTGGGATTCCACAAATACTATGGGTGATTCTGCGGTTGAGGAATTCCAACGCAGAGTGTGGTTAATTTATGATGGACTAGTTGGAGCACCCCTATAGGGTTAAATCTTTCGGAAAGCCGTGCCCGTAGTTATGTGGCAACTATGAAATTTTGTTTAACATCCAGTCATAGTAAACTTGAAGTAAACTCAAATAAAATACACCACTGTGTGCGTAACCGTGACTATGTCTTCTCGCGAGTCCTTATCCGAGAGAGAACATGCTGGGGTTATGTTTGACATCAGTAGGTGTTCGGGATCAGTCAGTGATCATTACTAGTTCACGTCCGCGATGCGTAGACCATCATACTTTACTTTCTGCATTCGTAAGTTAGCCACTCAAATAAATGCTTAGTTGTTTGCCGCAGCCTCACCACTTAACCATACCTCACCCATTAAGCTTTAATAGTCTTGATATCCTTGGAAATGAGATTGCTGAGTCCCCATGGCTCATAGATTACTACAACAACAGTTGTAGGTACAAGTAATGCGATGATTTGACGTGAGCATGATGCTTGTTTGTTTTGAAGTTCTTCTTCTTCTTCATCATCGATCTAGGATGGGTTCCAGGCGGCAGCCTGGGATATCAAGGATGGATGTCATTTTATCGTTTGGTTTCGTCCATAGTCGGACCCTGCTCTTATGTATGATGTTTGAATATGTTGTTGTATTGATTTGATATTGATGTAGCTTGTGGCGAGTGTAAGCCAATTCCATATACTCATCTCTTCTATAAATGTACTTGTAATGATATCTATTCTTGCAACACGACTAGATGCGCTTCTATCCCTGTCGAGGCCCTCATGCCAAAGTAAGGATAGGATCACATCATGGGCATGACAATGCCATCATGAAAAATTATAGATACGTTAGAGATATTTCAACGTCGTGCTTCTTCTCCTCCGAATTCTAGTCACAGGTTTTGGGGCACAGCCTGGCCCTGACGACGGAGCCTACGAAGGGAATAACGGGGCGCTTCGCACACACATCGACACGTGCCTCCGTGGCCCTATGGACCATCAACATCTTGGGTTGACCAGGCGGGAGCGTGCCATACTGCACAAGGAGCAGGCGGCACAGGCGTCCAGACAAGCAAGCAACCACAGCAGAGGCGCACCAGATCACCGAGGAAACAATCCGCGTCAGGAAATGCACGGCCCACCCAACAGCGGCGGCAGAGGTAAGCAACTTCAGGCTGAGGCTCGCCACAGGAGGGTCTGCGGGATGCGCGCACACTGTGGCACCCCGCCGCCGCCCGGAGGCCTGTCCCCGGCGCCCCGCCGGACGGCTCAGGAGGAGAACATGGCCCTTATGTAGAGCCCTATGTACCAAGCTACGTCGTACCTCTGGACGATGAGATGGATCAGGCGCCTGTTGAAGGTGCCGACACCCCCAAGGGTAGGGGGTACCCCGGGGTGTCCTCCCCAGTGCAGGCATGGGGCTTCCGCCGATGGAGCACCTAGCCCGAGAAACGCGAGCGGGAGAAAGAGGGAGGATGCCCCCGAACCCACAGTCTCGCCTCGCCCTCACGAGCAAGCAATGCCAAGCCAGGTTCGGAGGCCTCAGGAATAACGGCATGGGGGGAGCAGCACGTCACAAGTAGCACGAGCCACCCGCGGCAACCATAGCACCGGTGCGGCCTCGGGACGTGGGGCCTCACGAGGCCTCCTGGGTGTTGTCGGACAATGTCCCGGACTCCACCACGCGGCTTCATCGACAAAACACCTCTATGACTGCGTCGGGTGCATTGTGCTCATATTTGGGCCGCGGGAGTGCAATCCCGCGGGTACACGTAGAACAATTCATTCTGGTTTGGGTCATAGACGGGCGTAACCGAGCCGAAGTGCATGGGATGGCTCTTGATGGAGTTGGGATCTACAGAGCCGTGGGCCCTAGGGCTTGCCCAGCTATCTATGGATGTGACACTCTCACGTAATAATGAGTGGGTTGTATATGCCCGGAGCCCCCGAGGACGCAGTGGGGTTCCTTCCCATGCCCAAGTGGAAGCCCCATGCTCCGTGCTGGCGGACAACACTACCCACCTATAGCTATGCCCATGCAACCTGGATGCCCTACCCGTGCTGGTGGAAGACAAAGGCGAAGACTAGCCTAGGTGCCGGATGCGACAGTTGCTTGCTTCTCTTTTGAAGTTTGAGAATTTCAGAACTTTATTTTAAAAGATAAAGGGGCTGAGACTTTTCTGTCATCATCCTCTCATTTTTGTCCGGTCTTGGAGTCTCTTTCTTTGAATTGGTGTTTCACAAGGGACTATGTGCTCCGGCCCTCTCTAAGGCACCTAGGAGCAGTATAGTAAGGCCCTGTCGCCTCAGAGACTTGCATCTCTTGGTGGTCAATGCCGCTCAGGGGCTCCGACCACAGCTCATCACTACAGCACGAAGCCTTGGGAAGTCGCAGTGCCTCCCAGGGCAACAGACGGAAGGATGGTATGGGGTTCGCTCGAGCGTTAAAGGGGGCTCCTGAACAACGTGCCTCAGGAGCCTTACCAGTCATATACCCACTCGCTCCTTGATGTCGTCCTAGCCATCCGGTCGGCATCAAGGGTGTCGAGGCCTCACACCATGGTTGCGTCCTGGTGATCCGAACGTACATTACGGTGGTCTAGGAATGTGTGGGACTAGGACCTACCGACGTAGAGCTTCTTGAGCATCAAGGTGGGCTCCTAAGCAGCGCACCTCAGGAGCCTTGCCGGTCATATTGCCCCTCGCCCCTTGACGTCCTCCTGGTGATCCGGTCGGTATCAAGGGTGTTGAGGTCTCACCCTATAGTTGCATCCTGGTGATTTGAACGCCCCTTACGATGGTCGAGAAATGTGCAGGACTAGGGCCTACAGACATAGAGTACCGAAAGGGCCCCCTAGACCGTTCCACAAACAAGGAAGAAGCGCCCCAAGCGGAATCATGGACTATCTAGACAACTCGGCTACGCCTCGTGACACACGAAATCATCACCGCCCCGCAAGCTAAGTACACTACCAGACTGAGCAAGAGCCTCCTGATCTATTGGCGGCCCGAGGACGGGGCGAGGATTGTGCACACTAATATCATGATGCAGGTACTGTGGGCTAATACACGCGGCTACCCAAACCACTTAGGCTTGAAGCGCCAGTAGAAACAATGCAAGGACAGAGACCCTACAATGGCGAGCAGCAAGGCCACAAACCTGGGGCTGGCAGCCATGGGCTGTCCCTCTAGATGGGGCGACTCATGAGGGCTCAGCCGGCCGCCATCGCCAAGCCACATCGGCAGCGACATGATACGTCTCCAACGTACCTATAATTTTTGATTATTCCATGCTATTATATTATACGTTTTGGATGTTTTATACGCATTTATATGTTATTTTGTATTACTTTTGGGACTAACCTATTAACCTAGTGCCCAATTTCAGTTTTTGTTTATTCCTTGTTTTTGAGTATTGCAGAAAACGAATATCAAACGGAGTCCAAATGCACCAAAATTCTACGATTATTTTTCTTACACCAGAAGGAAACTACAAGACTTGGAGAATAGGCCAGAAGGTCTACGGGTGGGCCACAAGCCACCCAGGCGCGGCCATGGGTGTGCCCCTTGGCTTGTGGGCCCCCTTGTAGATCCTCCAACCCTAATCTTCCGCTTATAAATTCCGAAATATTCCCCCAATACCAAAAAGAGCCAAGATAAGACTTTTTCGCCGCCGGAAGCCTCCGTTCCCAAGATATCCAATCTTGGTGCCTTTTCCGGTAATCCGCCGGAGGGGTATTCGATCACGGAAGGCATCTACATGAAATCCATCGCCCTTCCGATGATGCGTAGGTAGTTCACCACAGACATACGGGTCCATAGCTAGTATCTAGATGGATTCTTCTCTCTCTATGTTCTTCAATACAATGTTGTCCATGATTTTCATGGGAATCTATCCGATGCAATACTCTTTTGCGGTGTGTTTTTCGAGATCCGATGAATTGTCGGTTTATTATCAGATTCTCTATGAATATTATTTGAATCTTCTCTGAATTCTTATATGCATGATTTCATATCTTTGCAAGTCTCTTCAAGTTATTGCTTTGGTTTGGCCAACTAGATTCATAATTCTTGCAATGGGAGAAGTGCTTAGTTTTGGGTTCAATCTTGCGGTGTCCTCACCCAGTGACATAGTAGGGGTAGTGAGGCAAGTATTTGTATTGTTGCCATCAAGGATAAAAAGATGGGGTTTTCATCATATGGCTTTAGTTTATCCTTATACATCATGTCATCTTACTTAATGCGTTACTCTGTTCCTCATGAGGTTAATACACTAGATGCAGGCAGGAGTCGATCGATGTGTGGAGTAATAGTAGTAGATGCAGAATCATTTCGTTCTACTTGACACGGAAGTGATGCCTATATGCATAATCATTGCCTTGGATATCGTCATAACTGTGCGCTTTTCTAGCAATTGCTCGATAGTTCATCCACTGTATTATTTTCCTTCAAGAGAGCAGCCGCTAGTGAAACCTAAGGCCCCCGGGTCTATTTTCCATATTATATTTTCAGATCTATAAACTAAAAATACCAAAAATACCCGGCTGCAAATTTATTTACTTTTACTTCTAGCAATCTTTTATATCTATCTCTATCAGATCTCATCCTTGCAAGTAACCGTGAAGGAATTCACAACCCCTTTATAGCGTTGGGTGCAAGTGTTTGATTGTTTGTGTAGGTGCATAAATTTGGGCCTTGCTTGTTCCTCCTACTGGATTCATACCTTGGTTCTCAACAACTGAGGAACATACTTATCTACTTTGCTGCATCACCCTTTCCTCTTCAAGGGAAAACCAACACAAGCTCAAGAAGTAGCATGGCGCTAGGCCCCATGCAAGGAAATTAAGTCACATCGCTACAAGCAGGCGATTGGCGATTTAAGAAAAGGAAACAGAAGCAAAGGTAATGCCCAAAACATGAACGCCCATAGCAGCCAAGTTCTTATTAAACTATTACACGTAACAGGAAAAGGAGGCAGGGAGAGTCTAGGTGGAGGAGTCATTGTCGCCGTCCGAGTCGCCAGCCGCGACGGCACCTGGGACACCCTCCCCTCAGGGAGCAGGCACCTGGATGCACCGCTCCACTAGGGACTCCACGTGTGGGCGCACCTCGTCCCGGATAGTCCACTAGAGCCCCTGAGGCACCCACTCCGTGACGCACTAGAGGTCGAGCTTTGGGGTTAGGCAGCGCAGGTTGGAGAAGACATGCATCAAGGCAAGTTCCAAGAGGTCGCACGCGTCGGCCTCGCTGTCCGCATCCGGTCTCTAGCGTCTCCACCACTCGGCGGAAGAAGTTGAGATAGCCCTCATCGCCTTGTGCGCTTGGAAGAGCTGGGGCTTCCCCGACGAACCGGCTCGCCGTGCCAGTCACATGGCGGGCGATGTCGAGGTACTGCTTGCCGCGCTGGGACTCTAGCATCTTGGCATAAGCTGTCTTGTCCTGCGCTGACTTCACGGCATCATCCACCTCCTTGACCTGGTACTGGAGAGACTCCAGCTCTACCCTGGCCTTCGCTTCTCCCCTGAGTGCAGCTTGGAAGGTGGCATCGGCGGTCGTTAGTTGGGCCCGCAGCACGGTCACCTCCTCCTAGAGCTCGATGAGCTTGCGTTTCTTGGCCACAGGCACCCTGGAAGAAGAAGAGAATCAGGTTTGGAGCATCGGATGCGACAACTAAGAAAGGGGAGCCCGCAAAGCAGTCACTCATCCACCATGGCCCAGCGTCGGCGAACCTGCGCCGGCCCCGATGGCCCCCCGTCACTTACTCCGGAAGAGGGTGAAAGACCTGACGGGCCCGCATGCTTCCTTGTGCCGCAGCGCTTCCTCTAGACGCAATGGGAAGAGAGATGCTGAGAAGAGGAAGAGGATTTTCTCTAGAGCTACGGGAGCAGACGGGCACTTTGAGATGGCAAGAACCCTCGAGAGGGAGGATTTATAGGAGTGGTTAAGGCCACGAGGCATCGTCGGAGAGTAGGCAACATGCTCCCCTCGGGCGTTGAAAAGCCATCTCGATCGGCGTGTAACCCTGACTCATGTCACCTCACCTGCCACTGACGGGTCACATCCATGTGGCCCGAGGGGTGGAGGGCAAGGAAGCGGCATCATTCAAGGCAGGGTGATGATGGCTAGCGCCCTCGGGGATTGGAAGCGTCGGCGCCCGGGCATGCAACACGTGTCGAGACTAGCCCGCAGGCATGGTGGGCCTGTGGCGCTTCGGGCCGCCCTCAACGGCTTCGCCCGAAAGCCATCTCGTGAGCGCCTTGGGCCCGGGGACTACTGTTGGCGTTCTGGGAATGGGGGTACCTAGACCTGCATGCCTCTGGCCGAGGGTGTGGCCCACCTCGTCAGTCAAGCGCGGCCTGGTGAGGCCACACTCAAGACAAGGCCCTCATGAGGACCTGAACCCACGAGTTAAACAAAACCAAGACCAGTGAACATGGGCCTCCTCAGGCCACCTCCAGAGCGGCGGAAATCTCTAAGTAGCGCCCGTCCTCGGGAGGCCAGGGATGACGCAAGGAGCACGCCATGCAGACAGTTTTTCCTTTGGTGCAAAGGGGGGTGAGGACAGACGCAGGTTCCCAAAGCGTCCCCCAATGGCTTCCATTGCGGTGCAACGATACCACGACCACGAGGCCAACACGAAGGATGTCATCGCCGATCCCACCTCTGCATCATCGACAACTACTTTGCAGGCGAAGACAACCTTTCATTAGGGTAAAGATGTACTCCTATCCCCTTCGAATTTGGCCATTATGAGATCCCTTCCCGCCAAAGAGATAAGGTAAGAGGACCCAGAGCCCATTAATTAGAGGGTAGGCTGCACCGTAGAAAGAGAGAGCAAAACAGAGAGGCAACCATAGAGAGGCAACACCATCAGAGCCCTCTCGCGAGGCAAAGCACTACTGTACTAGTTCATCCACCAACCTACACGAGAGGCAATTCACCAAAGCAGGAGTAGGGTATTAAACTTTGTAGCGGCCTAAACCTGGGTAAATCATTGTGTGCATCCGCTTCCTCATCATCGTGTGAGTTCGTCCTAGTAACCATCGAATAGCGAGCTAGGAAGGGCGAGGCCGCAGGGGATCTTTGCACACGCCCCTGTTTTCGAACTTCTTGGGGTTTTGTGGAGCCCGAAATCCGACAACTCTAGCCCTGCCGTGAGTCACGGTTGTCCCGACGACCTCCACCACGGCCTCCTCCTCGGTCGTATCCACGGCCACCGCGCTCGGGGCGGCGACCAATGCGTTCGTCATGGATCTCCCTAAGCTCTTGGTAGTCACTGGTGTATGGGTGTTGGTGTAGTGGAATATGCAGTACGGGCGGTTGCTCTTGGGATGTTCTTCTTGGTCTCGACCGCACTTCGTGTCGGGCTCTACTACCAACACGGTTGGGTTCTTGCGCTTCACCTCCTTGGACTTGGCCTTCTTTTCCTCAGGGTCCGCCTCCGGCAGCTCGCGAAGGGATAGGCGGCCCGCCTCGCCGTTCACGCACTTGCTCGCCAGGTTGAACATCTCCAAAGCTGAGCATAGGTCATCATGGATGGCGAGTTCGTCTCTCATCCTAAGGTCCCTGACGCCGTAGGTGAATGCCAAGATGATGGATTCATCCGATGCCTTTGGAATCTTGAGGTGGACAGTTGTGAAGCATTGTATGTACTTGTGCAGGGTCTCTCCTTCCTACTGATTTACACACTACAGGTCGTTCACCATCGGAGGGTGGTCCCGGGTGCCCTGGAAGTTGGCAGTGAAGTTCTCGCGAAGCCCTTCCCAAGAGGGTCGACTCCTGGAGGAGGTTCAGAATCCAGGAGAATGCACCGTCCTTCAGAGCCATAAGGAACCAATTGGTCATCACCTTCTTCACGCCACCTGCAGCCTCGATGCTCAACACGTAGAGTTGATGGCTCTATGGGGTCGTTGGTGTCGTCGTAGGGCAGAGGCAGGTCCGATTTAAACTTGTTGGGCCAAACGACATGGCACAACTCCAAGGTGAAGGCATGGCAGGCCGAGTCGCTCTCCGGCATGGCATGGACTGGGGGGCCCTGGTCTTGATGCCCATCAGCCACCACCTCTAGCAGTGTGCGGCCTTGCCGCTGGCGCTGCGACATGCAAAGCACGCACGCGCCATCTTGCGTTTGAGGCACCACCTGGCAGCTCGCCTCCTCTCATGCGCATGCTGGTGCTGCACGTGGCGGGTCACTAGGGCATGCTTCGCGCCTGGGCTCGAGGTTGGTGCTTTGCAGGGATAGAGGAGGAGGCGCGCCGTGGGCCGCATTGGCCACTCGGAAGGGTTGGGGACGAAGCGAGTTGGTGGTATCGACGATCTGGGCTCGAGGTTGGCGCTTTGCAGGGAGGGAGGAGGAGGCGCACCATGGGACGCATTGGCCACTCGGAAGGGTTGGGGATGAAGTGAGATGGCGGTATCGACGATCTCAGCGGTATGGCCTATCCAATCTTTGTAGCAGTCGTTGGTGGGGTTGTAAAGTAGCTGCTCGCGTGCCATGAGCAGCGAGGTCGGTGGTTTTGCCGGTTCACGGCGGGAGTGGGAGGATGATGCCATGGTGGGGACAGGGGACAGAGTGGCAGTGTAGTCATCGCGTTGCACAGAAGCCGGCAGTGAGGAGTCCTACTACGCTTGCACATCCAAGCCAGTAGCAGCACTGCTGCCGGGGAGATGGAACGACATGGGGCGCCGCAGCCCACCGGTGCCGTCTGGGCGACACGAGCAGCCTTGCACTCGGCACAAACTCGTCGGGCGTGAGCCATGGGAGCGACGGAGCAGAGATGGGGTTGAACCGGAGAAGATTTTGACACGCCCCAACCTGGCGTGCCCAATGTCAGATTTGGGGCTCCGCAAAACCCACAAGGTTCGAACACTGGGGCGTGTGCGAGGATCTAAACCGGCTCAAAGTCTCAAGCTTGTCACCCTACGGCCTAGCTATGACGAGCGAATGCAAGCGAGGGAGAAGGTGGACTCAGATATTTACCCAGGTTCAGGCCACCTTGCAGTGTAAAACCTGACTCCTGCTTTGTGGTGGATTGGCCTCACGAGGAGGCTAAGGATTAACAAGTACACTAGTGGAGTGGCCTCGCGAGGGCCTTTCGTGGTGATGAACTAGTTGTACTCAACCTTCCTTCTACAATGGGAATGCATGTCTATTTATAGAGGCCTCGGTCCTCTTCCCTCATTGCACAGGAGGGTAGGGATCCACAACGGCCAAATTTGAAAGGGGACAGGAGGTACATCTTACCCTGACTAAAGATGGTCTTCACCTGCAAAGCTTCGGGGGGTGACGCAGTGGTGGGCTCAGCGATGACATCTGACCTGCCGAGCTCGTGGTCTCAGTCTCGTTGCAAAGGGAGGAAACCTTTGGGGATTCCTTGGGAACCCGCGTATGTCCTTGTCTCCTTAGCACCAAAGTGGAAATTGTCCTCCCCCTGCACTTGCTAGTGCCCGCCTGGCTTGATCATCAGAACCCATGTCATCCCGTCCTCGGTGGTGGGCCACGCGCTGGGCCGCAGCCAGGCAAGTCTGGGTACCCCTGATCCCAAAACGCCTACATTAGTTGTTAATTGATGTGTGCAAATGTTATTTGTAGTCAGTAATGTAATTGGATGTGTATTTAGGTTATACAATCATGATGTTGTTCTGTAGAGAGCGTAGATGCTATGCATACATAGAAAATCACATCACTTACGATTGAAGAAAGGAACGCGTCGGTGATGATTTCAACAATCACAGAAAATTGGGTGCGACCAAGTGTTTGCCCATAGGCCACATCACACACAACTTATTATTAGGAATCGTCTATCCTTTTATCGGTCTTCCCACACAATTCTGAGTATTGGCCTGTTTGCTAGGTATCACACACATCTTGTTACACAGAATCCTTTGCGTTACTTTTGATGAATCCAAATAGTTCATCCAAACGACCTGTTTGTTGGGTATCACATACAATCATGCAAATGGCATCTTATGAGGGAGACTCGTATTTTGGTAGTACTATATTTTCTTTAGTATGCAATGGACAATTAATATCCAATTGATGACTAATATCTGGACCATAAGAAGCAGAACCACGTCCGGGAGTATCTCGCAGCGGTGGCCAACGACGAGCGCTAGTTCACCATGCATGCCGTAGTGTACATGCCCTATCGGTTCGCGGGGATCTTGGTGGTATACACCAAACATCCGATCTAGGTGGAGAACTCCAATGTCATGGACCTGTTACTTGACGAGAACAAGTACAAAGTGGTCTCGTTCGACCTCATGTCCCACCGCGTGCTATGCTCTCGCGTCCCAGCATGTGCTCTACTCTTGTGCCCCTCCAAGCACGCTCTGCCAGCGACTGGGTCCAGCCCACGATCACGTTCAAGGCTCCATATGCACGCAGTTGTGTCGCTCCCGTTGCCACATGTAGTTACGTGCTCCATGAAAGAATCACGCACTGCAAAAACTGCCATCCAGACGTGCTAGTTTTCCAGGACGCCCGACCACCATTTGTACCCACGACCATTAACCATAGTCTGTTTACACTTTCGATCGCGCCCCACAGCACAATAAGAACACCCACGACGATGCATACGGAGAGGATGTCTAGAGGATCTCCAATGGAGTTCGGCGTGCATCATGTGGAGACCCACATGAGGAAGATGGACCTCACGGTGGTGTACACCAATGACCCGGGCATGGTGGAGGACTCCATCGACACTATGGAGCGTTTGCTTGATGCGGATGACAAGTACAAAGTGGTCGGCTTCGACTTCGCTTACACCGGCAGTCGTGCCAGGCATGCTCAGAAGGTTGTCGTTGCCCAGTTGTGTGTGTGCCATCACATACTCCTCTACCACTACTCCCTAGCCATAGTGCCTTGTGAGCATTACACTAGGTTTGTCAACAGCCCCGACTACAGGTTCGCTACGGTGGACACCACCAATGATCCAAAGGTGCTCAAGACTTGGGGCTTGGCCTGCCAAAAGCTTATCGACATCCGCGACCACTGCAAGCTCTGGAATCAAGATGAACATGGAATCCCATATTGACTCTGCCAAGGCCATCATCGACCCCTGCTACATTTACATGAAGCCTAAGTGCGACAAGAACAAGCCTGTCTGGCACAGGGCCTGGGTCAAGAAACCGGATGAATATCACCTCCAGATCGCGGCCAAGGAAGTGTACACATGCTACAAGATATTCAGGAAGATTGTTGACATGAGGAAGTGCCTCCTACTCGAAAACGACGAGGGGTCGATCCACAAGAAGACCGATGGCGACAAGCGTCACAAGAAGTAGATGATTTGATAATTGTTTCTCATACTCCCTCTATGGAGAAATATTCATAGTTTTAGAGGGATAAGTTTATTATGCATATGATAGTTTATTGAGGTGTGCGCCAATGTTATGTATGTATTTGGATGTTTTTCTAAACATACCATAAATGTTTGTGGGCACATTGAGCAAACTGTATCACATACGGAATAAACAACCAAATCTATCGGTGATGATTTCATCAGTCCCTGATAGTTCTTTATTCGGAACAGTTTGGCCACAACACATCCGAGTGGCATGTGTATGATGTACATCACACACATCTTGATCTGAGAAACCGTTTGTGTTATTTTTTCTTGTCACACATAGTTCATCCAGTTCGCATGTATCTTGTATATCACACACAGCTGGATATATGTACCCATTTATGTTATTTTATCTCATCACAAATAATTTATCCAAGTGACCTGTATGCCGTCTGTTGCATAGGTAATCATATGTACATTCGTTCGTGTTCTACTAGATCAGCCCAAACTATTTATCAGGGTTAATTGTATGCCATACATCACACACGCATGTATTTTTATAACCATTTGCGTTATATTGTCCAATCGCAAACAGTTTATCTAGGTCAACTGTTTTCCATAAATTGCACACGCATCTATTTTTTTGATCGTATTTGATGGATCCACCATCGCACACATTTCACATCACTAGTGATAGAGCTATAACTATACCGTTTGCGACTTGGTCATCGCACACTGTTTCGCCAAAGGGTCTCTAATTGATGTGTCTTCTTTGGACCATTCTGTAGTAGTGATGTTTCCCTAATCATCAAGTATTAACTCCAATCACAAGCTACTAAGTTTAGTTTGATTTAACAACTTTACTTGAATATAATTTCATTTCAAATTAACCTAGTTTTCAATTTAATTTCAAACTAAGTTTGAATTAAATGCAAATATAATTTGGATTACCTGAAGTCAATTAATAATACGAAATTAGTCTCTAAAGGCCAATTTAATTTTTCGGAAACATTTGTCTAATAACTATTTTATTAAACAATTTCTTAATTAAAATTAAACCTAACTAGGTATAATATCTATTTAAGTTCTATCCTATTTTGTATTCGCTTGAAAATATATTTTAAAATTGAACCAACGTTTTCTGAATTGAATGTATGTTTAATTAGATTGTGTTTGCAAGAAATAATCAATTAATTTGGATTTATAGAATGCAAGTTATGTCATATTTAAATTCATTATATCTAAATTTGAATTTTAATTATTTAACATGAAACATTTACGGACATGGTGAAAGTAGAATTCATAAGGATCATTTTGCAAAAAAGTTTCGCTTAATTTGGACTTGTAGATAATTATTTATTTAGGTTTTAAACCCGTGAAATTTCCGTAAAACTTCCATTTTAATTCAATTAACAGAAAATTGTCGAACGAACAAGGGGCTACATGGAAGGTTGAGTTGGCTACGTGGGTGTCCGATGCGGCGGGTGGTCGAGGCTTAACTGAAAATGTTTCCGGTTTAAGTGGATCAGTCCGGTGCATGTGATCGTGATTCGACGGTCAGGAAAGATTAGGGGAGAGCTAGTCGGAGCTAGGTCGCTCGAAAGCATGGATACGACGTCGTATGATGGCGAGGGCTCGAACGTCGACGGAACCGAGGCTCTAGGAGGTCCCCACAATTACTGAAGACACGGACGGGGTGAGGTGTCGAGCTAGGGCTCCTGGTGGATTTGGAGGTCATCGAGGACAATCAATACGAGAAGCATGAGCTCGCTAGGGTTTTGTTGTGCTGGCAAAGCTTCGGGCGTGGTTGTGAGCGTTGATTTGGGACTTTCCTGTGCAAGCAAGAGGGTCAAGGGGACGCGCAAGGGCATGACTTGTACTTGTGATCTGCGTTTTGTTTTCCATGAGAGGAATGGGTTATCGTAGCACAAAGTGGGTAAGGATTTTCCTTAGTTATGAAACCAAGGTTCATCGAACCAATAGGAATACGCATCCTCAACCGTCTTCAGCGGCTGCACACAAAAGAACAAACAACTTTCACCGAATGCTGGCAAGAGGGTTGTCAATGCCCTTGATCTCATTATTTGCTGGCAAGTGAGTTGTGTAGATAATTGCTAGCGGAATAGGTACTTCGCAGACCCAAGAGAGGTTCGAACACCGGGGTGTGCATGCTCTTCAACTCTACTCGACCTTACAGCTTCGCGATGACTCTACGGTGGTTCAAGTTAGGGAAATGAACAAGGACACACACACTTTACCAAGGTTCGGGCCACCTCGCGGTGTAAAACCCTACTCCTGCTTGGTGGATTTCTTAAAGTGGAAGATGAATACAAGGTGTGTTCTTTCCATCCCAAGAACTTGTCCCCTTCTACCGTGGCTGGCCCCATCCTTATATTTTCCTTGGTCCTCTTCCCCGGAAAATATCTGGCGGAAAGGGTTTCCACAATGGCCAATTTGAACGGGAATAGGGCTGCAGCCTATCCTGACAAAAGGTGGACTTTATCTACTAAAGCTCCACATCGTGACACGCCGGTGGGCTTAGGGATAACCTCCATCCTGCCAAGCCTTTGGTCTTGGCCGTCTTGCACCAGGAAGGCAACCTTTTGGGTTGCGTTTGGAGCTCGCCAGCTGGTGATGCTCATCTATCACCAAATAGGGAAACCTCTCCAGCCGGGCATGCTGGCGCGACCCCTGGCGCCGTTTGGCACGGTGTGCGCTACCCACGTGTGAGCACCAGATCACGAGGCCTCGGTGAGGCCGGTAGTGGGCACTCCTGCCCCCCCCCCCCCCCGCCCCGAAGGCGTTGGGCGAACCCCTCATGAAGCCCTCATTGTTGAGGTCGCCATGCACTTCACGAGGCATGGGCCCTCATGAGGGTATCGCTCTTGAAGCTCGTATATGGGCCACTTGGGGCCCAAGGCAGCCCTTTCTTCCTGGGCCGCAAGCAGATAGGCCTGGGTATATGATTGTAAATTCCATAATAAAATAAAAGTAAATTTATGACAAAAAGGTAATGAAAGCATTTGTGAATATATAAGTGAATAGACCCAGGTCGTAGAGTTCTCTAGTGGCATCTCTCATAGAAATAACATATGGTGGGTGTTAGTGCATCTAGTGCCCCTTAGTGATTTTGGTGTATTGAAGACTTATAGGTTAAGGCACTAATGTGTTTGTGAGTGTACACAGGCTCTATAAGTCGATGAGGAGTTTGATATATTCAGAGATTATCAACCCCTAAAAATGAATGTCTTCAAGTGAAGACTTTGCTGAAGACTTTTTGAAGACTTTCATAAAGACTTTGTGAAGACTTTGAAAATGAAGAAGTTGGTGTGACCTTGAAGATATGAATGAGGAATATGAAGCATGAAGACTTTTGTTTACGTAGTTTCATTTCCTTTATTTGAGTCAT
Source organism: Hordeum marinum (assembly GCA_022496015.1). Classification (NCBI taxonomy): domain Eukaryota; kingdom Viridiplantae; phylum Streptophyta; class Magnoliopsida; order Poales; family Poaceae; genus Hordeum; species Hordeum marinum. Next base: position 234,467,344 of record CM039677.1, read on the forward strand.
AGGAAACACCGTACTGTTAAAGGGGGTTGAGGTAATACTAAGGAAAATTTCCAACTGATGCTCAACTCCAAAATCCTCAACCCATACAATCCTTCGAGTGAAGCCTTTGAAAATCTCTCACAGTTCAGACAAGTTTTTTAGTGACAGAGACGAAGTTCTTCTGGTCTCTGAGGAAATTGATCTGACTCAGGAGTTAGGATTTCGCCAGTGCTAATTGCCTACAAGTGAGGATCATGATAAGCTGAGGACTTTCATAGTTCGAAATTCCCACCGTTGTTGCGTTTAGCGCCAGCTGTCCCCAATCGTTCTTATCCACATAACGGTCATATCATTGGGGGCATTTATGACTTATCATGTCAGGTTGCACGCTGGCTATAAATAGCCAACCCCCACAACCACTAGCTGGTTGGCTGCTCTGAGAGAGAACTAACACTTGTCATTTAAGAGCAACCCATCCTCTGAGGACTTTGAGAGAAAATCACCAGTGAGGAAAAACCCACAACCAAACCATAAAACCCATAGTGATTGAGCATCACTGAAGAAATTCCTGTGTGGAACCGATGCTTGTTACCTTTGAGGACTGTGTATCCTCCAGACGGTTAGGCCTCATGGTCTAGTGCTCCTACAGTCAATTGGGGACCACGAAGTGACCTCGGTCTAGAGCATCCAGAAGTAAATTGTGGATCGCCGAGTGACCAGTTTGTGAGGGTTTTGGAAGTCTACCCTGAATACTTACCACGAGTGTTGGGCGAGGACTGTGTGTCCTTAGCTCAAGGAGAATACGCTAAGGACTGTGTGTCCTGGGACTGTGTGTCCTCTGGTTTAAATACCAGGCCGCTCCAAACCAGACATATGACTGTCACAGCAGTTGGAACTAGGTCATCAAACCATTGTCTTCATCAAGCTATCTGGTTCTATTTCCTCAACCCCTCTATTCCTCATATATCTGTTGATGAAATTGATTGTTACAGTTGGAAGAATTTGACTGAAGACTTTCACAAATTCCTCACCTCAAATTCTTCAAGTTACCTTGTTCATCACTGCTTATCCTGTATCATGCTACTCTCTATTTGTGCATGTTTCATTTAATCATGAAGACTATGCTGTCACTATGTTCCTCATGCACTTGAGTACTTATTCTGCTGCTAGTTATTCATCACATTTCAAATTCCTCAAAGTTGAAATTCCTCAAATGATGAATTTGTAAAAATCGCCTATTCAGCCCCCTCTAGCCGATATGACGCACTTTCAGTGGGTAAACAAATTAATGTTGGGCAATTGATAGAAAAGCGAATAGTTACGTGATTTTCATGCCAATGATCATGTATATATAGGCATCACGTCCATAAGCAAATAGGCTAACTCCTGCCTGCACCTATTACTATTACTCCACCCATTGACCGCTTTCTACCATGCATCTAGAGTATTAAGTAAAACAGAGTAATGCGGAGAACGATGACATGATGTAGACAAAGTAAACTCATACAATATGAATAAACCCCATCATTTTATCCTTTGTATAAGAAACACAAAGACACAACTTGTCCCCTTCTTTCACTGGGATATCGAAACTCGCCAGGTTCAACCTACTACAACGCACCAACCCCACCAAAGAAATATCAATCTAGTGTGGCAAACTATCTCAATAGATCAGCAAGCATTATGTAACATCCCAAAATTCCATTTTGGAATGTTATGAATATAGCTATGCATCTATCATCACCATTGCTTGATTGTATGTGTTAGTTGAAATGTCATTTCTGATTTTTCTGAAAGTCCTTTCTACTTTTCCCTATGTTGCTTCCCCTATTTGAAATTTTGGTTAAATGTTCAAAATAAGAGAGGAGTAACATGAAACTCCACACCAGGGTCTAATTGGTGATATATTTGAACAATAATAACCAGGGGTTATTTTGAAAATATTTGCAAAAAGGGTTTAAAAACAATTAGACAATTTCTGAAAATAATATTTTTTTCAAAATGTCCAAATGACAGAATAGAAATGTTCATTAAATAGCATTTATTATTCTGTTAATTTTGATATATAATACCCCTATATTTAGAGACGATTTGAATGCTTTAAAAGTTTTTGAATGTCTCTGGAAATTATTAAACAGTAACGGTAACCGTTTCCGGTATTAAATGGGCCGGCCCACAGGTTTTATTCGCGCAATAACTACGAGCCGGCCGACCGCACGCAACGGACGCCCCTTTCTCTCTCTGACGCTGGACCCCACTCATCCGACCGTTTCCTCGCTCGGTCGTCGTCTTCTCCCTCCCCCGCGCGCGCCGGACCCGACGCCGGTCGCTCCCCCCCCCCTCACCGGATCTCTCCCCTCTCTCCTCCCCGCACACCCCCGAGCGCCTATATAAGAGCCCCACTGCCCCGCATCCATTTCCCCCCCGAGCCCCTTCTCTCTCTCACCGAGACGCCGTCGATTGCTCGTCGGAGTTCCACCACCACCGGAAGTCGCCGTCGACCGTAGCCACCACCCCCGACCACCATTCGCCTCGCCGTCGCCACCAATCGACTCCGGAGGACCGTCCCCGTCGCCCGGACCACCTCCCCGTCCTCCCCGACCACCGGAACGCCTCGCCATCGTTCCTCGCCGTCTTCGGATCACCGGAGAAACCCCGACGCCGGCAACCTCCCCCGTGAGCATTCCCATCCCTCCGATTCGAAACCGACGGCCCCGATTAGAAATCACTTAAAACCGAAACGGTATCCTCCTAGCATCGGTCGCCCGCTCTAAATCTTCTAACGCGCGCGCTAGCCAACCAATAGGATTGCGCCACGTAGCCCCCTGACCGACGCAATTTTTTTTTTAATTTCTGTTTTGTTTTAATTAACAGAGTGTTTTCCAAATTTGTTTTAGCTATATCTTTTAATCAGTTTAGTGTTTTGAGTTGATTCTTTTTGCAATAGCTCACATTTTTCATGTAGTTTCACCCTGTACTTTCAAATTTCAAATTTGAACTATAAAATTTGAATGTAATCAAATTTGCTCAAAATCTTCAAATCTGAATAACTAGAGTTTGAAAATAGATTTTGATATGATTCTTTTTGCTACTGTTTGATATTAGTTAGGACTATCTTCATGTTTAGTTTGAGGATTTTTAGGATGACTTTTAATAGTGTTTTAGCTATAAACAGAATCTGCTTATTATTATAATATAGTTTTATAAACTTAATTTTGATTAGTTTGATTTAGAATTTGGTTTTATTTGTTTATTAGGTTCTGTTAGTAAACATTTAGTGTTTTCACTTACTGTTAATAAAAATATAAATTTGCCTAGTTTAATTTCATTTAACATAGGAATCACAACTTCTTTTCAAATAGGCATAATTTGATTAAAACAACTAACTAGTAATAGTTTTGTTTTCAAATAAGTTTTGTATAATTAATTCTGTTTTCTAAGACAAATTTATTTGTAAGTTATTTTCTATAAGAACATGTTTTGTTAACAAAATAATAAGTTTAGTTTTCATTCTTTTTGTTAATATAACTATAGTTGATTCATATAGTGTTTATCACAAACTAGTATAAACTCTACTAAAGTTTTCCCAACAAACTTAAATTGATTATATTCTGTTTATTAATAAAATATGCTATTGTTTCTTTGCTGACAACAATTGTCTTGTCATTTCAAAATAGTTTTATTATGTCAATAGTGTTTTCATCCCTCACCTTTTGGAAAACAAAACTTTGTGTGTTTTTCTTGCTAGAGACTTTTGTGCATTGGTTGCCTTGTTTGTTTAGTACTTCTTTGCTGAATGTTATGAGTACTTATTTTGGTTGTATGCTTATTTTGAGTGCATTGTTTGTTTCGTTAGATTATCCGGAGTGCGAAGCTTGTTACCTAGAGTTACTCAAGTACGAAGATCATCAATCAGGCAAGTCACTTTGATCATGTTTTACCCATGTTTTATATGCATTAGTTCTACCATCTCCCCAGTTGCATGCAAGATAGGTTAGTTGGAAACTTGGTTACATTGTAGTAGTATCATGTGGTAGATACCCCTCTCAACCCCCTTTGACAACATTGGCCCCGGGAAACGTTGTTTTACTTTTGCTATGCTAATAGTAGACGGGGTTGGTTGTGTGATTCATGGGAGTTGAGAGAGTTAATAATTTCAAGACCTACATAATGAGCAAGATTTCAAGACTCCAAGTTTTCAACATACCTCTGGGTGGATGATGGTTGAACGGCACCCTGGAGAAACCAGTGGTTAGCCTAGGTGATGTTGGAGATGGCCAGTATTCACGCGGAAAGGTCCACCCAGGCACAAAGGGATGGATGGGTGCTTCAAGACCCAAGGCTTACCTGCACAGCCACAAGTCATTATGGGCTCTGGCTTGGTTGGATATCGTGGTAACTCTGGACAGGCGGTGCTACGAGAGGTAGAAGAACGGTAGGAAAGGATGGGCACCGTCAGAGTCGCAGGGAAACCCTTTGGAAGACCATGTTTTGGTCATCCGTTTCTCAAACACCTTGAAGTGCGAGAAATCAAACGGAGGCGACCAAATCTTGTGGGGAACGTGTGCAAAACTCTGCAGAGTACTTAAACCTAATCGATTAGCCGTGTCCACGGTTATGGACGACTTGAGCCAAAGGAATTGGAACTTCCGGAACTCTCAACACAAATAATATGATGATGTGGGTATTTAATAATTTTGGGTATGAGAATTGGTTGGTGGAACCATCTCATTAATCAACCAACTTAGTAATTTTTTTTTTTGCTTAACCCCCCTTGATGTAGGAAAAACTTGGCTTTACGCAAAAACTTACCACCCCACCTGCCATATAAGCATATAGACTAGCTGATTATTTTCACACCTCTACTGTGACTTTGCCGGCATATTCCATATGCTGACCTACACGGCTGCAACGTATCATGTTGCAGAGTATTTTTCCGACCAGGAGTGAGGACGCGTTCTATGCTCAGTGAGATGCCCTTGGAGTCAGATGGACTCATCTACCTTCGACGCTTCCGCAAGATTTAGATATTCTCATGAGTTGGCCTTTAGCCACTTTATTGTAATTTTTATTGTAATAAAGGACTCTATATGAGATTGCGATTAATATAATGCTGTGTGATTTCCCTTTGATATATACATTGATGTACCGTGTGTGTACCAGCATGATCTTGGGATGGTACGGAAAACACCGGAGACTTGGCCTTTCGGGTCGGGTCGCTACAGAAATGGTATCAGAGCACACGCTGACCATAGGACGTAACCTCTAGGATTGGAAAGCCTTAGGATTGTTTCTTTTTGTCTTTAAATATCTTATACTCTCATCTATTCGTTTCTGACTCCTCTCCGATTATTTCAAAATTTATAGATGGCCACCTTCATCCCAGTGTTGATCACAGAGTTTTGCCAGCCTGACGCAACGATGCCCTTTGGTAAGGAGCTGATGAGGATCGTCAAGGACATAAGGATTGCTTTGCCGAGCATCACCGGGATTCCTATCATGTCATTTCCCCAAGATGGACGCTACAGGATCGAGGTGCATATTCCAGGGAAGACCTTTGGGAATCGGAAGGAACCCATAGATCTCAAGTTCGTGGCACCCAGTTGGATACTTGGGAGAGACATGGCCATTCATCGTGCCCTTGGACGTATTCAGGAGGAATACAGAGGTGGAACCATTTCACCAGGACTCAGCATGGTTTGCCGCAGAGATGCCCATGGCAACATCATCACCAATCCCACTGCAGACACCACTATCTCCTATATCCAGACCTTGGAGACTCACATCAGGACTCTGGAGCTTCGAGTTCGTGCTGACACGAAGACTATCAAGAATCTGATGAATCGCGAGCTGGACCTTGAAGCTGATCTGAGAGAGGCCAACTATGAACACGAGCATGAAGTGAAGGACTTCCTAGAGAGGATTGATGAGCAGAATGCACGCATTGCAACTCTGGAAGAGCAGCTAGACATGGGAGAAAACCTTCACCCCGAAGGAGACATGGCACCCTTCATCAGCGACGATGAAGACTATGAGGAAAGCACCACCGGAGGACCTACGACTATGCACTTCTGAGGAAAAACATTAGTTATGCCCTCCATGTATCTTTATTTTAGTCGTTAAAGCGTAGGTCGATGCTTAGTTGTTTGAGATTTGTATTTCCGATGTTTGACATTGATTGAATAAATGAATGAGTGTTTGGTGTGATATGTTTGTTGCATTGCATATGGGTAGTGAATTTCTTCTAGACCCTTGTTCTATTCTAATTCTCATCCCTCTGAAAACAGCAAGATGCCTCCACGACGTGAGACTGATTTCCCTTTTCCGCCGGAACTCACTCAACTCCTTCAGCAGCAGAATGCACTGATGCAACTATTGATTCAGAATCAGACCAACAACCAGAACAACAACAACAACCACCATCCACCCCAGACTGACAATCTCACCCGTTTTCTGAGGTTGAACCCTCCAACTTTCTCCAGCAGCACTGAACCCATTGTGGCAGATGACTGGCTCCGCAAGATGGAGAGAGAACTTGTCACCGCTGGATGCACTGACGCTGAGAAAGTGCGATTTGCCGCACATCAACTGGAAGGACCAGCAGCATCATGGTGGGAGAATTACACCACCACTTATCCTATTGCAGATGTGACTTGGGAGCAATTCAAGCTTGCTTTCCGCACAGCTCATGTTTCAGCTGGAGCCATGAGTCTAAAGAAGCGCGAGTTTCGCAACTTGCGCCAGGGTAATCGCTCTGTGGCCCAATATGTGGACGACTTCAGCACATTGTCACGTTATGCCCCAGGAGATGTGGCCGATGATGCGGCCAAGCAAGAAAAGTTTCTGGAAGGACTCAATGATGAGTTGAGCATACAGCTGGTAGTGGCTAATTTCAACAACTACCAAGAGCTGGTGGATAAGGCACTTATTCTGGAAGGTAAACAGCAGCAGATTGAGAACCGCAAGCGGAAGTACACTCAGGGGAAGTTCAACTCTGGAGCTCATCAGAAGCCTCGTTACTCCCCGTACTCCGGGAATACCGGATCAGGAAACGGTAAGTTTGGAAAGCACACTCATGCTGTGCACAACCATGGAGGTCACCATCATGGAGGAAATGGGAACAACCGTTCCAACCATGGTAACTTCAAGAGTGACAATGGGAATGGGAACAACAACCAGCACCGTCAAGTTCCTGCTCAGAAGGATCTGAGTCACATTACCTGTTTCAAGTGCCAGAAGACAGGGCACTATGCTACTGAGTGTCCCCAGAGCAAGCAAGGCAATGGAAACGGCACTAACAACGGCAACTCCGCAGCCAAGAAGCCCAATCCGTTTCCCCGTGCTCAAGTGAATCACATCGATGTGGAAGAAGTCTATGATCAGCCCGAGACTGTGGTTGGTAAGTTTTTATTGCATTCACGTCCTGTTACAGTACTTTTTGATTCTGGTGCAACTCATTCATTCATATCAAGGGTAGTTGTGGATAAGTATGGTTTGCCCACCAAAACCCTTAGTCAGCCCATTAAAGTTAGTTCTCCAGGAGGTATGATGATGGCAGGGATAGGATGCCATGCCTTGAAACTCAATATAGGGAACCATGTTTTTCCCACCGACCTCATCGTCTTAGAGTCACACGGATTGGATGTAATCCTAGGCATGGATTGGATGACCAAGTATGAAGGAAATCTTGATTGCCCTAGCAAGTCTGTTTCACTCACCACCCCGGAGAACAAGAGGATTAAGTATGTATCCCGACGCACACGTATGAGTGCTCGGTTAAATTCTCTCACAGGAGTTGTTCAGGAGGAAGTACCTGTGGTAAAAGAATTTCCAGATGTATTTCCGGAAGAATTACCAGGAATGCCACCAGATAGGGAGATTGAGTTCTTAATAGAGCTACAGCCAGGGACAGCCCCAATTTCCAAGAGACCCTATCGGATGCCCGCAAATGATCTGTTGGAAATCAAGAAGCAAATTAAGGAGTTATTGGACAAAGGTTATATTCGCCCAAGTTCTTCACCTTGGGGAGCCCCAGTACTTTTGGTGGAGAAGAAGGATAAATCTTTGAGAATGGTAGTGGACTATCGTGCCTTGAACGAGGTGACTATCAAGAACAAGTACCCTCTACCGATGATTAATGATTTGTTTGATCAGCTCGTAGGAGCCAAAGTATTCTCCAAGATCGATCTTCGATCAGGGTATCACCAGTTGAAAATTCGTGAACAGGATATACCCAAAACAGCTTTCACCACGAGGTATGGCTTGTATGAGTATACGGTCATGTCTTTTGGATTGACTAATGCTCCTGCCTACTTCATGAATTTGATGAACAAAGTATTCATGGAATACCTAGACAAGTTTGTTGTGGTGTTCATCGATGACATTCTGATATTCTCCAAGAATGAGGAAGAGCATAAGGAACATTTGCGTTTAGTTCTGGAAAAGCTAAGAGAGCATCAGTTATATGCCAAGTTCAGCAAATGTGAATTTTGGTTGACGGAAGTCGGATTCCTTGGACATGTTATTTCCGGAGATGGAATAGCAGTGGACCCTGCTAAGGTTGAAGCCGTCACCGAGTGGAAGTCACCCACCTCAGTTAAGGAGATCCGCAGTTTCCTTGGACTTGCCGGATATTACCGGAGATTCATTGAGAATTTCTCCAAGGTTGCCAAGCCCATGACAGAGTTGTTGAAGAAAGAATCCAAGTATGTTTGGACTGTGGAATGTGAAGCCAGTTTCCAGGAGTTGAAGGAACGTTTGGTCACAGCCCCAGTGTTGATCTTGCCCGATATTCGGAAGGATTTCCAGGTTTATTGTGATGCTTCACGTCAAGGACTTGGAGGAGTACTTATGCAGGATGGAAAAGTTGTAGCCTATGCTTCCAGACAACTACGACCTCATGAGTTAAATTATGCCACGCATGATTTGGAACTAGCAGCCGTAGTGCACGCACTCAAGACCTGGAGACATTTCCTTATCGGAAATAGTTGTGATGTTTACACCGACCATAAGAGCCTGAAGTATATCTTCACGCAGAAAGAGTTGAACCTCAGACAGAGGAGATGGTTAGAGTTAATCAAGGACTATGACATGAGATTACACTACCATCCAGGTAAGGCTAATGTTGTAGCCGATGCCTTGAGTCGGAAAACTTATGTGAACACACTCACAGCTGGAGGATTACCTCAAGAGTTAGTCGATGATCTCAGAGAGCTCAAGCTAGAGATAGTTCCAAGAGGATATGTTGCTACACTGGAAATTCAGTCCACCTTGACCGAAAGAATTCGAGAAGCCCAGAAATCGGACAAGGAGATAGCTGAAATTAAACAGAGAATGAAAGATAGCAAAGCTAAAGGTTTTCGTGAGGATGAACACGGAACTTTGTGGTTTGAGAACCGAATCTATGTGCCCAATGAACCAGAGCTCAGGAAGTTGATACTTCAGGAAGCCCACGATTCACCTTACTCGATACACCCAGGCAACACCAAGATGTATCTGGATTTAAAGGAAAGTTATTGGTGGACAGGTATGAAGAAAGATATTGCAGAGCATGTTGCGATATGTGATGTTTGTCAGCGAGTAAAGGCAGAACATCAGAAACCAGCAGGGTTACTCCAACCTTTGCCGATACCCGAGTGGAAATGGGAAAAGCTTGGTATGGATTTCATCACAGGATTGCCCAGGACCCGTTCAGGTTATGATTCCATCTGGGTAGTGGTAGATCGCTTGACCAAGGTAGCTCACTTCATTCCAGTAAAGACCACCTATACCAGTGCTAAGCTAGCCAAGATATACATGACCAGGATCGTATGTCTGCATGGAGTTCCGAGGAGTATCGTGTCAGATAGAGGAACCCAATTTACCTCAAAGTTTTGGCATCAGTTACATGAAACTTTGGGTACGAGACTGGAGTTTAGTACAGCTTTTCATCCGCAGACAGATGGACAGACTGAGAGAGTCAACCAGATTCTGGAAGACATGTTGAGAGCTTGTGCGCTAGATTATGGATCTAGTTGGGATGATAACTTGCCTTACGCAGAATTCTCGTACAACAACAGTTACCAGACTAGTCTAAAGATGGCCCCTTTTGAAGCTTTATACGGAAGGAGGTGCAGAACACCACTAACGTGGGATGGTGTTGGAGACCGACAACTTTTTGTTCCTGACCTTATCCGAGATTCTGAAGAGAAAGTCAAGTTGATACGTGACAGACTCAAAATAGCTCAATCTCGACAGAAGAGCTATGCTGACAACAAGCGCAAGGAAGTGACGTATGAAGTGGGAGACCGAGCATATCTTCGTGTGTCCCCGCTTCGAGGAACCAAGAGATTTGGTGTTAAAGGAAAATTAGCACCCAGATTCATAGGCTCCTACAAAATTCTTGAACATAGAGGTAAAGTTGCATACAAACTGGAATTGCCGGAAGGATTATCCGAAGTTCATGATGTGTTTCATGTTTCCCAGCTCAAGAAATGTCATGCTGAGATGGCTGACATCCCTTTGCGAGACACCGTGCCCCTAGAGTCCATACAGCTTGAAAGTGATCTGACTTATGAGGAGAAGCCTGTCAAGATCCTTGAGACTGCCAACAGAGTTACCCGCAGCAAGATTATCAAGTTCTGCAAAGTTTTGTGGAGTCACCATACCGAAGAAGAAGCCACCTGGGAACGCGAAGAAGATCTTCGTAGAGACCATCCGCACCTATTTTCTAGCCAACCCAAATCTCGAGGGCGAGATTCATCTTAAGGTGGGTAGGTTTGTAACATCCCAAAATTCCATTTTGGAATGTTATGAATATAGCTATGCATCTATCATCACCATTGCTTGATTGTATGTGTTAGTTGAAATGTCATTTCTGATTTTTCTGAAAGTCCTTTCTACTTTTCCCTATGTTGCTTCCCCTATTTGAAATTTTGGTTAAATGTTCAAAATAAGAGAGGAGTAACATGACACTCCACACCAGGGTCTAATTGGTGATATATTTGAACAATAATAACCAGGGGTTATTTTGAAAATATTTGCAAAAAGGGTTTAAAAACAATTAGACAATTTCTGAAAATAATATTTTTTTCAAAATGTTCAAATGACAGAATAGAAATGTTCATTAAATAGAATTTATTATTCTGTTAATTTTGATATATAATACCCCTATATTTAGAGACGATTTGAATGCTTTAAAAGTTTTTAAATGTCTCTGGAAATTATTAAACAGTAACGGTAACCGTTTCCGGTATTAAATGGGCCGGCCCACAGGTTTTATTCGCGCAATAACTACGAGCCGACCGACCGCGCGCAACGGACGCCCCTTTCTCTCTCTGACGCTGGACCCCACTCATCCGACCGTTTCCTCGCTCGGTCGTCGTCTTCTCCCTCCCCCGCGCGCGCCGGACCCGACGCCGGTCGCTCCCCCCCCTCACCGGATCTCTCCCCTCTCTCCTCCCCGCACCCCCCCGAGCGCCTATATAAGAGCCCCACTGCCCCGCATCCATTTCCCCCCCCGAGCCCCTTCTCTCTCTCACCGAGACGCCGTCGATTGCTCGTCGGAGTTCCACCACCACCGGAAGTCGCCGTCGACCGTAGCCACCACCCCCGACCACCATTCGCCTCGCCGTCGCCACCAATCGACTCCGGAGGACCGTCCCCGTCGCCCGGACCACCTCCCCGTCCTCCCCGACCACCGGAACGCCTCGCCATCGTTCCTCGCCGTCTTCGGATCACCGGAGAAACCCCGACGCCGGCAACCTCCCCCGTGAGCATTCCCATCCCTCCGATTCGAAACCGACGGCCCCGATTAGAAATCACTTAAAACCGAAACGGTATCCTCCTAGCATCGGTCGCCCGCTCTAAATCTTCTAACGCGCGCGCTAGCCAACCAATAGGATTGCGCCACGTAGCCCCCTGACCGACGCAATTTTTTTTTTAATTTCTGTTTTGTTTTAATTAACAGAGTGTTTTCCAAATTCGTTTTAGCTATATCTTTTAATCAGTTTAGTGTTTTGAGTTGATTCTTTTTGCAATAGCTCACATTTTTCATGTAGTTTCACCTTGTACTTTCAAATTTCAAATTTGAACTATAAAATTTGAATGTAATCAAATTTGCTCAAAATCTTCAAATCTGAATAACTAGAGTTTGAAAATAGATTTTGATATGATTCTTTTTGCTACTGTTTGATATTAGTTAGGACTATCTTCATGTTTAGTTTGAGGATTTTTAGGATGAATTTTAATAGTGTTTTAGCTATAAACAGAATCTGCTTATTATTATAATATAGTTTTATAAACTTAATTTTGATTAGTTTGATTTAGAATTTGGTTTTATTTGTTTATTAGGTTCTGTTAGTAAACATTTAGTGTTTTCACTTACTGTTAATAAAAATATAAATTTGCCTAGTTTAATTTCATTTAACATAGGAATCACAACTTCTTTTCAAATAGGCATAATTTGATTAAAACAACTAACTAGTAATAGTTTTGTTTTCAAATAAGTTTTGTATAATTAATTCTGTTTTCTAAGACAAATTTATTTGTAAGTTATTTTCTGTAAGAACATGTTTTGTTAACAAAATAATAAGTTTAGTTTTCATTCTTTTTGTTAATATAACTATAGTTGATTCATATAGTGTTTATCACAAACTAGTATAAACTCTACTAAAGTTTTCCCAACAAACTTAAATTGATTATATTCTGTTTATTAATAAAATATGCTATTGTTTCTTTGCTGACAACAATTGTCTTGTCATTTCAAAATAGTTTTATTATGTCAATAGTGTTTTCATCCCTCACCTTTTGGAAAACAAAACTTTGTGTGTTTTTCTTGCTAGAGACTTTTGTGCATTGGTTGCCTTGTTTGTTTAGTACTTCTTTGCTGAATGTTATGAGTACTTATTTTGGTTGTATGCTTATTTTGAGTGCATTGTTTGTTTCGTTAGATTATCCGGAGTGCGAAGCTTGTTACCTAGAGTTACTCAAGTACGAAGATCATCAATCAGGCAAGTCACTTTGATCATGTTTTACCCATGTTTTATATGCATTAGTTCTACCATCTCCCCAGTTGCATGCAAGATAGGTTAGTTGGAAACTTGGTTACATTGTAGTAGTATCATGTGGTAGATACCCCTCTCAACCCCCTTTGACAACATTGGCCCCGGGAAACGTTGTTTTACTTTTGCTATGCTAATAGTAGACGGGGTTGGTTGTGTGATTCATGGGAGTTGAGAGAGTTAATAATTTCAAGACCTACATAATGAGCAAGATTTCAAGACTCCAAGTTTTCAACATACCTCTGGGTGGATGATGGTTGAACGTCACCCTGGAGAAACCAGTGGTTAGCCTAGGTGATGCTGGAGATGGCCAGTATTCACGCGGAAAGGTCCACCCAGGCACAAAGGGATGGATGGGTGCTTCAAGACCCAAGGCTTACCTGCACAGCCACAAGTCATTATGGGCTCTGGCTTGGTTGGATATCGTGGTAACTCTGGACAGGCGGTGCTACGAGAGGTAGAAGAACGGTAGGAAAGGATGGGCACCGTCAGAGTCGCAGGGAAACCCTTTGGAAGACCATGTTTTGGTCATCCATTTCTCAAACACCTTGAAGTGCGAGAAATCAAACGGAGGCGACCAAATCTTGTGGGGAACGTGTGCAAAACTCTGCAGAGTACTTAAACCTAATCGATTAGCCGTGTCCACGGTTATGGACGACTTGAGCCAAAGGAATTGGAACTTCCGGAACTCTCAACACAAATAATATGATGATGTGGGTATTTAATAATTTTGGGTATGAGAATTGGTTGGTGGAACCATCTCATTAATCAACCAACTTAGTAAATTTTTTTTTTGCTTAACCCCCCTTGATGTAGGAAAAACTTGGCTTTACGCAAAAACTTACCACCCCACCTGCCATATAAGCATATAGACTAGCTGATTATTTTCACACCTCTACTGTGACTTTGCCGGCATATTCCATATGCTGACCTACACGGCTGCAACGTATCATGTTGCAGAGTATTTTTCCGACCAGGAGTGAGGACGCGTTCTATGCTCAGTGAGATGCCCTTGGAGTCAGATGGACTCATCTACCTTCGACGCTTCCGCAAGATTTAGATATTCTCATGAGTTGGCCTTTAGCCACTTTATTGTAATTTTTATTGTAATAAAGGACTCTATATGAGATTGCGATTAATATAATGCTGTGTGATTTCCCTTTGATATATACATTGATGTACCGTGTGTGTACCAGCATGATCTTGGGATGGTACGGAAAACACCGGAGACTTGGCCTTTCGGGTCGGGTCGCTACACATTATGATGCGATGATGATCATGCAAATAAGAATCTTAGTATTCAGATTTGACTCAAATAATTTTCATGTATAATCTAAACATAAACTCACAATTACTTGGATCCGAACAAACACACCATACAATGGGATTAGATCAGATAGATCTAGGCAAAGATGCAATGAACATTATATTGAAGATCGATAGAGAGAGAGAGATTGCCATCTAGGTACTACCTAGGGACCCGTAGGTGTATGGTGAACAACTCATACATCATGGTGAGGGCAGAAAGGTTCATGAATAGGCCCTCCGTGATCGATATCCCCTCCGTTAGGGTGCCGGAATGGAGATATAGATTGTCTCCCGTTGGAATAGAGACTTGCGGCGGCAGAAAAAGTGTTTCCAGAGCACTCTCGGAGTTTATAGGATAATTGTGAATTTATAGGCCAGAGAGGGGCATCGGGAGGCGCCTAAGTAGGCCACAAGCCATCGGGGTGCCCCGCCTGGTGGCGCGTCTTGTTGGATTGTGGGTCCCTCGTGGCTCCTTCGGCCTCCCTCCAAAGCTTCCAAGTCTTCTTTTGGTCCAGAAAAATCATCAAAAATTTTTGTGGCAATTGGACTTCGTTTATTATTGTAAACCTGCAAAGTAAAAAACATGTTGTCATGGGGAACGAACACCTATGGGATCACGGGGATCCTTTTCGGTTCGGCATGGGGCGGACGCACGCAAAGAGCCGGTCTGGTGAGCCGCACACGGAGAACTTTTACCCAGGTTTGGGCCGCACGGATGCGTAATACCCTACTCCTGCTTGGATGTATTGGTCGCGTTCCAGGGTTCTGGCTACAGGAGCGCCATGGACGGCTACTATAGGAGCTCGATTACCTCTAGTTGTGTACCTATCTAAAGCCTGAGGGGTGTGAAATGTGTAGGTACCCCAAGGCCAAAAGTCCCCAAAAGTCTAAAGGTCCAAATGTCCTCTTTTGTAACGCCTTGGGCCTCCTTTTATATTCAAGGGGATCACAGTAGTAGTGTACAGTGTGCACATGAGATGCACAGTGCAATAGTGCTATCGCACCTAACCCCGACGGAGTAGGACAAGAGCATTTAATACTCCGGCAGGTGCCTCAGTCCATCAGCGGGACAGGACAGAGGCCCATCCCATCGACGCCGCTCAACTCCCCCCCCCCAGCATCAACGCCACGACATGCGTCGAGGTGAATCGACACCTGGCTCGTGCATTGGCGGTGCTTGCCGGGGGCTTGCCTTGCCAGGGCCTTGTCTTGCCGGGGAGGGGGCTTTCCCTTGCCTGGAGGCTCTATGCCCCTCCCGGCATGGGCTTGCCGGCAGACTTGAGTCTTCTATGCTGATGCTTGATAATATTTCGTTGGGCCATGCTGTCGAGGTAGCTGCTATGGCCCGTGCACGAGTAAGGGGCACCAGGTAGCCCAAAAATTATAGTGCACCGATAGTAGCCCCTGGGCCTGGCCCATACATGTCGCGAGGTGTTATTGGGCTAGGCCCAACCATTGCACGGGCACGCGTGCTAGGACCTTCCAATCGCGGCCATTGCGCCCAACGCACTTCCCCACGACGCCCATCGAATGCGGGTGGTGCGATACGTGCGCGGTGCGGTCGTAGGGTTTTAAATGATCGCGCTAGGTCCTGCCCGCCACATGCGCCGCGTGCATAGGGGGAGCCAGCAATGGGCGCTCGTGATTTAAAGTCCCTGAAAAGAGCACTAACTGCGGCGCCATGGATTGGGGCGACGGGGCGGTTGTTGTTTGCTCCGTGATCGAGGGTGTTGCTATTGGAGGAAGTGGGCGATGACCTTTGGAGTGGAGGAGAGCCAGCCCCCCGCTCTTCCTCCTATAAATTGGGGGTAGCGGGGTGGTCCTCATCCATCCTCCTTCTGCCCTTCAAACGCATAGCTCCGCAATTCGTCTTCTCTTCATCTCTTTAATCTTCAGGCAACGCTCGCCCTTAGCTATGACCAGGGGGTGAGGGCGGCCGCCGTCCTCCGCCTTGAGGAGGAGCTCCTGTCAGGATCATGCTGCCGCTTCAGCCTTGGAGACGGTGGCCGGTTCGGTCCCTCGTGGCGGAGGAGACGTGAGGGGCCATGGCCATCGTGGGGGCCGAGGTCGGGGGAGGCAGAGCGCCACTCCACCCCCTCCTCCGACGCCAGGCACCTCCATTGGGGAAGCCCATGCCGAGGGGACGGCGCTAGACTTCGTCCTTGAACTAGGCGGCCCCCTCCGGGGCCACTTGTGCCTCCCACGCCACTTCGCCAAGGCGGTGGGGGCCGATGAGCCGACCTTCCTGTGGGTGCGGGCGGCGGGGTGCTGCAACGGCGTAACGCGGGTGGACACCGACTACCCAGCGCGTCAAGTCATGTTCCTTAGGCGCGTATGGAAGACCTTCGCCCGCGCCCACAACCTTCAGGTGGGATATGTCCTTCACTTCAAGAAGACAGAGGCCGACATGCTCTCCGTCAAGATTTACGGGAGGTCCGACGTTCGCCACAACTGTTGCGAAGAGAGCATGAGCAGTGTCGAAAGCCTGTCCTCCGGCGAGAGTGACGGGGAGGAGAAAAGTGGTCAAGTCGGAGCCCGAAGATTCGAGCTCGGACTGACCGTCGGCCGCACCATCACTGTCAGCCTCATGCCTCTCCCCCTCCCGGCAAGATGTCCTTGCCGGGTGCTTTGGTCCCGAGCGTTGCATCATCTTCCAGCGGGCCCATGGACTTTAGCTTCTAGGGGGCCACCTTCCCCCTCACCACCCGCTCTAGCCCTCTCCTCTGTGCCATGCTGGCCCAGGAGGGGCCAGGTCCTTGCATGCCCATCTGGCAGCCCTACCCCCTCCGCGCAGTGCTGGTCTAGAGGGGTCAGGCTGGGCTTTTGTCGGGGGCCTCTCGCCATCGTTTTATTCTTGTATCCTGCCTCTCCTTTCCATCTTTTTCTTCTTGTAATCTTTGGAGAAAGTCAAATAAAGATGTACTCAGGGACAAGTGATACTTTTATGTAGATTTCACCTCATGTTGAAAAATTGTATGCTATCTTCCTTGTCGAATCGCTTCTGTGTTTTGGAAGTTTTCCCTATACCCTTTCTAGAAGAATCTTGCTAGCGTGCGTAGCCCTACCGCGAGCGCTTTGAGGAGCGGATCCTTAGCAGCCTGCTAGCGATGCCACTGTCGGCAAGATACCTTGGTGTCCTTGGTGCGGCCATTCAAAGCGCCGGCCTTGATCGTAAAACGGGGTAAGGGCACGAGCGCTTGGCACTTGGATCATTCAGTGGACTCGAAACGTAACAAGGAGCGCGGGCGAAGCCGCTTAAGCCATTGAGCTTATCCCGAACACAGTGAGGGTGCATCCAATCGCAGCAAGGTTCCCGTGCATGGAGGTTTTCCACACAGAAGTCAAAATTGCTCAAGGAAAACAACCTTACAGCATAAATTCATATGGGGTTTTCGCAACTTATCTTTTTCTTGCTTTTGTCCTTCCAGCAAGCTTTCTTTGGGACGTCGTCCATAGGTACCCGTACCATTATTCCCCCCGGCAAAGCTGCACGTGAGGGGTTCTTCTGTCCTTTTGAGAAAAGAAGGAAGAGAAAATATGGACACGGAACCCTGGCGGTCCGTTAGCTCTTGTCTGGATTAAGTGTAATGCAACATTCTGGATAACCATGCACATGAGCAAACATGAAAATCGAACTGAATGGCGGAACACTTATCTTTACTTAGCTGCGCACAGGGTCTGAGCCTGGCTTTGTACCAAGGATTACATGCTTCTACTGCAAGACTTGGACAAAAGGTGGTTGCCAGGGCTGGCCCGGCAACCGCGCCTCATAGGTAGAACTTTCGAAGATGTTTGATATTCTAGGAGTTGCTCACCGGAATGCCATCTTTGGTCTCCAGGCAGACTCCACCAGGCCTGAGGGCTCGTACTACCCAATAAGGGCCTTCCCACTTTGGTGTCAGCTTGTTTTGATTCTTGGCGGACTAAACTCGCCGAAGAACAAGGTCGCCTTAATCAAGACTTTTGGCATTGACCTTGTGGCTATGGTAGCGGCGCAAGGCTTGCTAGTAGCGTGCGGCTCTTACAGGAGCCTAAAGACGGTCTTCCTCAAGGAGCATCGCATCATCTTGTCGCAACCGCTCTTGCTCGAGCTCGTCATAAGTGAGCACTCGAGGAGACCCGTATATGAGTTTTGTGGGGAGAACTGACTCCGCCCATAGACTAGGGAGAAGGGTGTTTGACCGGTAGCTCGACTTGGTGTCGTCCTGATTGACCAAAGAACTACCGGCAGCTCATCAATCCAATGCCTTCCGCACTTGTGCAGCTTGTCAAAAGTTCTCATCTTGAGACCATGAAGCACTTTTGCATTAGCCCTTTCCACTTGGCCATTTCTCCTCAGGTGGGCGACGGAAGCAAAACATATTTTTCTGCCAAGGTCTCGGGCATATTGCATGAAGGCGCAGCTCATGAACTATGTGTCGTTATCAGCGATGACCCTGTTGGGGACACCAAAGTGTCACACGAGTCCTTTGAAGAACTTGACGGGTGATTGTGTTGTCACCTTTCTCACTACTTCCACCTTCATCCACTTTGTGAACTTGTCGATCGCGACGTACAAGTACTCAAAGCCTTTGGCAGCGCGGGGGAAGAGGCCCAAGATGTTGAGCCCCTAGACCGAAAATGGCCAAGAGAGAAGGATTGTTTGAAGCGCTTGAGCTGGTTTATGTAGCTTCTTTGAATGGAACTAGCATGCTTTACACTTGGTTACAAATGTCGTTGCATCCTGGAGAGCGGTGGGCCAAAAGAAACCTTGCCGGAATGCCTTTTCGGCAAGTGCCCTTGACCCTATGTGGGAGCCACATATGCCTCCTTGTATCTCTACCAACAGCTCTAGTCCATCCTCCCGAGGAATGCACTTGAGTTTCATGTTGTTCGGTCTCTTTCTGTACAAGACACTGTCCACGAACTAGTACATACGAGACCGGCAGGATACCTTCTCTGCTTCCTCTTGCTCTTAGGGGAGTTCTCCTGTATGAATGAAATGGACAATGTGTTGTGCCCATGCTGAATCCTAGGGCTCGGCAACGAGGACCAAAGGCGTATCTCCTGCCGGGGGAGCATTCACTTCGACGGCAAGGGCCTGAGGGCCTGCCGGAGTCTGCTGCACTCCGACAGGTCTGGCGGGAACGCGTGCTTCCACGGCAAGTGATGGGAGCCTTGCCGGATCGTAGCATTCACCGGCAAGCATGTTGTTCCTTTTGGCAATCCTCTAGCCGGCAGCCTCGGCGAGCTCTGCCGGGAAATATTTGCCAGAACTTAGCTTTCTTCTCTTCTCTTGTCCGGTTGATGGTGCCACAGAAGGTTGAGTTAGTTGGAGCACGAAAGTTCCTGGTTCCACAGGCAACTTAAGAGCAGCACATTTTGAGAGGCCATCGGCAACGCCGTTCCCGGCGTGCGGAACGTGTTCCATTTGGAGGCCGTCAAAACGTTCTTCCAACTTCCTTATTTCATGCACGTATGCCTCCATCAGTGGACTCTGGTAGTCTTTATTCACTTGCCGGACGACAAGCTGAGAATCACCTCTGACAATGAGTTTCTTGATCCCAAGGTCTCTCGCGATCCTGAGACCGGCAAGCAACCCCTCGTACTCGGCGGTGTTGTTCGTTGATCTCTCCCGGGGAAAGTTCATCTAGATCACGTATTTGAGGTGCTCTCCGGTGTGTTGCGACAAACATCACTCTGGCACTGGCGCCTTGCAGCGAGAAAGCTCCATCAAAATACATAATCCATTCGTCATCGGTTTCCTTTCCGGAGAGGGTTGACTGTGAATCTCTTCGTAGGGCGTTGGGGTCCATTCTGCAATGAACTCCACCAAGGCCCTGGTCTGAATTGTCGAAGTGCTTTCAAACTTAAGACCAAAGCTTGATATTTCCAGAGCCCACTCCACGATCCTGCAGGTAGCTTCTGGGTTCCGCAATATCCGCTGCAGCGGGAAGCGGGTAACGACGCTGAT
This sequence comes from Hordeum marinum, assembly GCA_022496015.1. Taxonomy (NCBI): domain Eukaryota; kingdom Viridiplantae; phylum Streptophyta; class Magnoliopsida; order Poales; family Poaceae; genus Hordeum; species Hordeum marinum. The sequence goes on from CM039677.1 coordinate 234,487,624, forward strand.
CTCATGTGCTTGGAAATAATGGCACAACTTCCTCGAGGCCATAAGAAGGCCGAATAGCAACTTTTGCACGCTACAGTACCTTGACCTAGCCCCCTGCAACAAGGAGCTGACAAAATAGACTAGCCGCCGCACCACTTTCTTCTTGTGGACTATTTCTCCTGACTTCGCAGATCTTCCTTCATAGGCACAAGATCCCACCGGAAGCTATTCCGGTTCATCACGTGGCGGTCCTGCCGCTGTTGTTGCCTCTTCACAACCTCTGTTTCGGCCACCAGTGGAGCGCTCACCATTTGATTTGTTGCCGCCAGGTGCAGCAGCAAATGTTCTTGTGGCTCCGGTGCGACCAGGACCGGCGGAGAGGAGAGGTACCTCTTCAAATCCTGCAGCGCTAGCTCCGCTTCCGGAGTACATTTAATTGGCCTTGCCTTCTTCAAGATTTTGAAAGAGGGGAGGGCGCGCTCAGCAGATTTTGAGATGAACCTACCCAGGGCAACAACACAGCCGACAAGGCGGAGCACGTCCTTGACACGTCTCGATGCTTCAATCTGCTCAATTGCTTTGATCTTGTCGGGGTTCGCCTTGATTCCTCGCTGAGATACAAAGAACCCGAGAAGTTTGCCGGATGGAACACCAAACACACACTTCTTGGGGTTAAGCTTCATGTTGATCTTGCACAGGTTTGCAAATGTTTCTTCCAGGTCTGATATGAGCGTGGCCCTGTCCATGATTTTGACCACTATGTCATGCATGTAACCTTCCATATTTCTATGCAGCTGGGGTTCAAAACCAATTTGGAGTGCTCTCGCAAATGTAGAACCATCACTTTTCAACCCAAAAGGCATACGCAAGAAGTAGTACGTACCACATGGGGTGATAAATTCGGTCCTCTCCTCGTCCTCATTGGCCATGAAGATCTGATGATAGCCATAATAGGCATCAAGGAAAGACAGTAGGTCGCAGTCGGCGGTGGAGTCCACAATCTGGTCGATGTGCGGCAAGGGAAAAGGATCCGTGGGGCATGCCTTATTGACATCTGTGAAGTCAATGCACAGCCTCCATTTCCAATTCGCCTTGCGTAGTACGACTGGATTGGCCAACCATGTTGGATGGAGTTCTGCCCTGATCAAGCCGGCCGCTTCAAGTTTCTTGATTTCTTCGGCGATAAACTTTTGTCGCTCCAAAGCTTGCTTCCATACCTTCAGTTTGACGGGCCTCGCATGAGGGTAGACGGCTAAGTGGTGCTCAATCACCTCCCTGGGAACACCGAGGATATCGGAAGGTTGCCATGCAAACACATTAACATTCGCCCACGGGAAGGCGACGAGCGTGCTTTCCTATTTGTCGTCAAGGGTGGAGCTTATGGTGAAAGTTCGCCCCGTGTCGTCTTCCTTGGCGGGCACCTTCTTGACCTTCGGTGGAAAGGCTTTGTTCTTTTTGTTGTTGTCGAGTGAGCTCTCTGGCACATCGTCAATGGGAGCGCAACACTCTGAGGAGGCGCACTTCCCAGAATGTGCGCCAGAGGCCTTGTCGGTCCTCTTGCCCCCGGGAGCTTCAGCGGTAGGAGCAAGTGCCTTGGCGGCAGGTGCTGCAGCTATGCCCCGATAGAGCTGGTCAGCACAAATAAGAGCGCTCTTTTGTCGGAGCGGATGGTGATGACGCTCATTGGCCTAGTCATCTTCAGCACATTGTAAGCGAAGTGGGTGGCCGCCACGAACTTGGCCAGTGTCAGGCGACCAATGATGTCGTTGTATGGCAGCGAAATCTTGGCGACATTGAAAATGATCCTCTCCATTCTGAAATTGATGTCACTGCCAAACGTCACCGGCAGCGTGACCTTGCCTTTCGGCTGAGTTCTTCCCGAGTTGAATCCTTGGAAAGTGCCCTTTGGCTCGAAATCCTCATCGGGAATTTGCATCCTTTGGATGACGTCCGGCGAGATCAGGTTCAGGCTGGCCCCACTATCGACTAGCATCTTCATCACCTCGAGGTTGCGGATTGTGAGAGAAACCAACAACGGTAGACACCCGACCATAGTTACACGATTAGGGTGATCCTCGGCGTCGACGATGATAGGAGTGTTGGACCATTTCAGAGGTCTCTAGGCACTAATGGAGGGCTCCGCCACATTAACCTCACACACCCACTGTTTAAGTTGGTTGTGGGAGGAATGCGACGTATCACCTACTTCTATGCACATCATCTTTGTAGCCTTCTGGAACTCCTGCTCGCTGGACTCGTCGTCCTCGTCGACGACATCATCGTCTCGTTCTTGCTTGCCGCGGCCGAGGGTGGGTCGGTCCTTCTGTTGCTTGGGTCTGCCGTGGCGACCTCCTTGGCCCGCACGCTTCTTACCGGATCCCTCGGCACCATCCTTTCCCTTCTCCTTATCTCGACTTTCGTACTTGGCTTTTTGCTTCTCGGCAAGCTATTCCACTTCCCGGCAATCTTGGAGATCGTGGCCCTTGGTGTGGTGGATCTTGCAATACTGCTTGTCGAACCCCTCCAGCTTGTCAGCAGCTGCCAGGGGGTGGCAGAAGACGCACCCGGTGGCATTGTCGCCGGGGCCATCAGCCTTGCCCCTTTTGGCGGCATCGGGGCTGCCGGATCCCTCGACGGCAAGCACGGTCTTGCCTTTGCGCTTCTTGTTTTGCCGCCGGCCCGTCTTTGCCAGGAAGTAGCGTCTTCTTCTTCGGAGTTGTCCCTTGTGCCGACGTCTTCGCCGGGGAGTCTCCTCCCTTCTTCGGCCCGAACACACTTGTCCGCCTAGTCATAAAGCTCAGTGACGTCCCTGACCGTGTTTATTGCCAACTCTTCTTGCATCCTGCGGTTACGCACGTTCTGATGGAACGTGCTAATAACGGCATCGGGGTGAACGTCGGCGATGTTGTGGTGGATGCGGCTGAACCTCTGGATGTACTTGCGAAGGGTTTCGCCTTCCTTTTGGGGGATGATGTGCAGATCACTCTCCTGGGTAGGGGCATGATGGCCACCGCTGAAGGCACCAACAAACTCGTGGCACAGGTCTGCCCAGGAAGCGATGGACCCCTCCAGCAAGTGCATCAGCCATGACCTGACGTTGGGCTTGAACACTAACAGACAGTAGTTGGCCAATATTTTATCATCGCGGCCTTCGGCAGCCTGCACCGCAATGGTGTAGACGCTCGAGAATTCCGATGGATGGGTTTTGCCATCATACTTCTCCGGGACCTCCGTCTTGAACATGCGGGTGTTGGGCCACTAGACTTACCGTAGCTCATGGGTAAATGCTGGACAGCCTACCTCGTAAGGTAAGCTGACATGATACCCTAGCATAGGCTTGTCTACAGCGGGCCCCACACGCCTATCTGACTGGAGGCGGGCTTCTCGACGTCGTTCAATCGCGGTTCGAGCGTCTTCCTTGCCCCGTTCCCAAAGAACGTGACGCTGATCACGGCGCGTCCATGGGTTGGACGATGCCATTGAGTAGCCGTCGTAGGCGTCAGCCCGTTGGGTCCGCAACCGGCAGTGTTGTCGCGGAGGAGAGTGCGCCGAAGTCATGCCGGCTTCCGGCGCCTCACCACCGGTTCGAGACAGTCCATTGGGTTGAAGCTTGTCTGCGAGGCTGAGGAGGCTCTGAATGGTGGCTCTCCATTCGTCGAGCTTCTCCGCAGAGGGAGGGAAGTTTAGGAGTAGCTGCGCCCATGCCAACGCTTCTCCCGGGGTGGTCGGTAGCAAATGGCGGGACGAACGCGAGGTGCTCTGACTTCTAACTATGTTAGAAGGAGCGCTGCCACGGTCCCGTGTTGGCATGCCACTCCTTGCATGCAAGTGAGCATGTGGGTCCTGCGCATCCTGGGAATGACGCGCATGAGCTTTTCCAAGTGGACGCTGGTGGCAGGGGGTGCGATCACGCGGCTCCCCCCGCGCGTCCTGAGAAGGTCACGGTGTAGGCGCCGTTTTGGGAGCCCTGGAAGACACTCTCCCGCCCCCGGAGTTCGCAGTACCCCCCGGAGGTGGCACCACTCCATCCTGGGACTCAGGGGTGTAGGGGTTCCCTCCGTCAACATGGGGGCCCCCGGCGAGCACTGCCTCCTACTTGTCCTTGGTCATCGGAGCGTCACGGAAGTTCCGAACCCCCACCGCCTTCTCCTCCACCCGCATCCGCATTGTCTCCTTTTTGAGTGGATACAAGGATGGCGGACGTAGATGAACCAACTATTGTCTGGCGCTTCTTCATAGGGGCCATGGCGACGATGGAGTCATGGTGCGGAGCACCAGAACGGATTGGCACCACTCACGCTCCCCCTACCTAGTGCGCCAGGGATGTCATGGGGAATGAACACCTATGGGATCATGGGGATCCCTTTCGGTTCGGCAAAGAGCCCATCTAGTAGGCCGCACACGGGGAACATTTACCCAGGTTCGGGCCACATGGATGCGTAATACCCTACTCCTTCTTGAATGTATTGGTTGTGTTCTAGGGTTGTGGCTACAGGAGCGCCATGGACGGCTGCTACAGGAGCTCGATAACCTCTAGTTGTCTACCTATCTAAAGCCCAGGGTGCCAAATGTGTAGGTACCCCAAGGCCAAAAGTCCCCAAAAGTCTAAAGGTCCAAAAGTCCACTTCTGTAATGCCCTAGGCCTCCTTTTATACTCAAGAGGATCCCAACAGTGGCATACAATGTGCACACGAGATGCATAGTGCAATAGTGCTATCGCACCTAACCCTGAAGGAGTAGGACAAGAGCATTTAATGCTCCGTCACGTGCCTCAGTCCGTTAGCGGGACGGGACGGAGGCCCATCCCATCGACGCCGCTCAATCCCCCCTCCAGCATCGACGCCATGACACGCGTCCAGGTGAATCGACACTTGGCTTGTGCGCTGGCGGTGGTTGCCGGGGGGGGGGGGGCTTTCCTTGCCGGGGCCTTGTCTTGCCGGGGAGGGGGCTTTCCCTCGCATGGAGGCTCTGCGCCCCTTCTGGCAAGGGCTTGACGGCAGCCTTGAGTCTTCTGTGCTTGTGCTTGATAATCTTCCGTTGGGCCATGCCCTCGAGGTAGCTTCTACGGCCCGTGCACGAGTAAGAGGCACTAGGTAGCCCAAAAACTCTAGTGCACCGACACATGCAGAAAACAACAACTGACACGGGGCACTGGGTCAATAGGTTAGTGCTCAAAAATATTATAAATTGGTAAATAAATAACCAAAAAGTATCCTAGAATGGTAATATATTAGCATGGAATGATAAAAAATTATAGATACGTTGGAGACGTATCAGCATCCCCTAGCTTAATTCCTACTCGTCCTCGAGTAGGTAAATGATAAAATGGAATTTTTGATTTTCATGCCACCCATTATGTAATCTTTGGTATGTATGCTCTTTGAGAAATGATGAATTAACAAAAAACAACATAGTAATATTTATAAGTATAAGAAACAAAATCAATTATTTTTCAAAGTATAAAATCCTTAATGATTGTTTACCCCTACTCATCTTATTATATTAGCAAGGCATGACTCTTTTTCAATATGCATCAAGTTTTCAATATGAAGCTAAGTGGGGTGCGCACCAAGTTTTTATTATTCACGCAATACATGAGCGTGAACCATTGGACATGGCATATAGGTGGTATAGAATATGATGGTAGATATCAAAGGGGTAAAAAGTGGAGAAGATAGTCTCACATCAACTAGGCGTACCAACAAGCTATGAAGATGCTCATCGATAGATGTCAATGCAAGGAGTAGGGATTGCCATGCAAATGATGCACTAGAGTTATAAGTGTAACACCGCGTTACGCCTGACGGGATCTAGACTGGCCCCATAGACCAACACTAGTCATTCCTGCGCACTTTGTCCTCACTCATGCGCACCCAGGAGCAACTTCCCGATCGGCCACCCATCCTAGAATTGCTCCAAGCCAAGCACGCTTAACTTTGGAGTTCTTTTGGAATGGGATCCTGGAAAACAAGGAATTGCTTATTGATATGAGTAGTCTATCATTCCTATTAAGCCAGGCTCTCAAATACACCCCCACTAAAAGGAACCAACGTCCTCGTCGGCTCATCAGGAACGTTCCCTCTTGGCACACGTATGCGCGTCCAGTCCAGCAAATGTGCCATGTCGTGTGCCACAATGGGCCACACGCTTCATGCGCCACATGCCCATGTAACCGGAAGGGTCGGCTATGATACCAATTGTAACACCCTGTTACGCCTGGCGGGATCTAGACTGGCCCCACAGACCAACACTAGTCTTTCCTGCGCGCTTTGTCCTCACTCATGCGCACCCAGGACCAACTTCCCGGTCGGTCACCCATCCTAGAATCGCTCTAGGCCAAGAACACTTAACTTTGGAGTTCTTTTCGGAAGGGCTCCCAGAAAAGAAGGAATTCCTTGTTGATATGAGTAGTCTATCATTCCTATTAAGTTAGGCTCTCACAGTAAGTCTATGATATCTCAACTGAACCTAAGTGGGGTGTGCATCCAATTTTCTTACTCATTAAGACCTCGCGCATTTATTGAAGCCTGTCATCAGAATATACAAGCCAAGTTTATTATATGAAAAGGTAATTCCCACTAGCATATGGAAGTGACAACATAGGAGTCTCTCTATATGAAGAACATGGTTCCACTTTGAGGCACAAGTGTTGTAAAGAATAGTAGCAAAGTCCCTTCTCTGTTTTTCTCTCGTTCATTTTTTGGGTGTGCTTTTCTCTTTATTTTTTTCTTTTTGCCTCCCTCATTCATTTTTTAATATGGTGGGCTCATTTGGCCTCCCCCATTTTGATTTTATTTTTCATCTGGAGTCTCATCCCAATTTGTGGGGGAATCACAGTCTCCATAATTCTTTCCTCACTGGGACAATGCTCTAATAATTATGACCATCACACTTTCATATACTTACCACTTAATATGAAGAACTGATAGGAATATATGACTATGTATGAATGCCTCTCGCACTGTCCCAGGATGTGCAATGATCTAGCATGACATGTATCAAAAACAGGATGAACAGTGGTGTTGCTGCAAATACTATGTCAGCTCTATATGATCAGGCAAAGCATTATGATGATGAGAGAACTAGGCATGTGAAGGGACGATTGAATTTACATTGAAATATATCTCATAATGGCTATGGAAATGCCATAATAGGTAGGAATAGTGGCTGTTTTGAGCAAGATATAATGAGGCTTATGTGCACCTGAGCGTATCAAGACACGGGATTTGGATGCACTAGCGAAAGTTGCACAGATCCTCGAGGTGAGAATGGGCTATGCACGGTACCGAGTAGGCTAGCAAATATGAGATGATGAGAAAGTGTATGTTCATGGTATCACATTAGTCATAAATAACTCACATACTTATTGCAAAGTTTTATTAGTTTTATCACAAATCAAAGTACTCCTTGCATGCCCCGAGGGAGGAGGTTTGTAGGAGTTAACCATCACGCGGCCCCGACTCGAAACAACACTAGGATTTCAACGAGGAATAAAAATGCTCACACATCATCACCATGCCTCTTTAATTTTTAGATGAATAACAAGTTAACACCTCTTAATCTTGAAACTTATATGAATCAACAATTGTGGGCTCACACCTTTTTCATATTACCGCATCAATGTCATTAACCCCCAACTTTTCTATATGTGCTACACGATGGTTTTTATTATCATTCATTGAATACCTAAATTTTGTGGACTAGTCTTATGACCCATGCAAATTACTGTCACTATTTATTCAGATCTCACAGAAATATAATGTAAGAACGAGAGCATATTATTTCTATAAAATCTACACGCCCCCGTGCTCAAAAAGATATGAGTAAAGTACTAGAGCAACTGCCAAGCCCAAAAGATATAAGTGGAACACATAGCGTATTCTAGAAAATTATCATGAATGTGTGTCTCTCTCCAATAGATGTGCCCAGAAACTGAACATAAAAGAAGCAAAAGACGCTCCAACCAAAACACATATCATGTGATGAATAAAAATATAGCTCCATGTAACATACCGATGGATTGAAATGAAGGAGGGGATGCCTTCCGGGTCATGCCCATGCTTAGAAACTTTAGTCTCCTTAGAATTGTACTTGGGGTGCCTTGGGAATCCCCAAGCTTAGGCTCTTGCTACTCCTTATTCCGTAGTCCATCGTGATCACACCCAAAACTTGAAAACAACCATCACACAAAACTCAACAAAACTTCGTGAGTCCGTTAGTATAAGAAACATATTGCATACTTTAGGTACTATGGTAAATTGATTATTAATTCATTTTTTCTTAATACATATTGTATTCTAACTTCTCAATGGCTTCCACCCCCCGATATATTCGATAGCATAATCCAAACAAGCAAACTATTCAAGCAAAACAGAATCTGTTTAAAACATAACAGTGTGTAGCAATCTGTAAAGAGCCCATACTTCTATTACTCTAAAAAATCTAAAAAAGTAGGACAATGTAAAGAATTTTTATAGCAATACTAAAAAAAATTCAGATCATTATCATGCTCCAGTAAAAAATGAAAATTCTTGCACCAGAGTCAAAGTTTTTGTTATGTTTCAACATCGTTTCTACTCATCTTATGAGACATCCCAAAGGCTTTACTTGGAACAAACACTAATTAGAACATAAAAACATAATCACTACATAGGCAACAATCATGTTATCACAAAATTACAGAAATAAATGATAACTATTGGGTTGTCTCCCAACAAGTTTTTTCTTTATAGCCATCAAGATAGGCTTAGGATAATAATGATGCTCATATAAAAGACAAGAGTTAAAGCACAAAGAGAGTATAATAAGACATGTGACAAACACATTTAAGTCTAATATACTGCCTATGCATAGGGATTTTATAAGCAAACAATATATTGGAGAAGAATCAACTAGCATACGATGGCAAAGCAAGCATAACTTCGAAACTTTGAACAGATAGGGAGGAAACTTGATATTATTGCAATGCCTACAAGCATATGTTCCTCCCTCATAATAATTTTCAGTACCATCATGAAGGAATGTCACAATATAACTATCACATAATGCATACTTTTCATGATCTACAAGGATGAAAATTTATCACTCTTCACATAAGCAAACTCCTTTTCATTCCAGGTAGTGGGAGGAAAATTAACAAAATAACTATCATGTGACACTTGATTGTCATAACCAAATTGAATATTAAAATAATGATGACAAATTTGATGGTTATAATTACAAAGTATAGCATATGTGTCATAACTACATTCATCATAAATAGGAGGTATGCAACCATCATAATAAATTTACTCACCAAAACTTGGGGAACAAAAAATATCATCTTCATCAAGAATAGCATACCCAAGCTTGTGGTTTTGCATATCATTAGCATCATGGATATTCATAGAATTAATACTCACAATGTGGCAATCATTCTTTTCATTCAAGGAACTATCATGAATCACTTTATAAATTTCACAATTTTAGGATTCATGATTTTCAACCAAGACCTCATAAAGATAATATAGTGAACTCTCACTAGAAATTGTTTCAACATAATAGGGCCTTTTGAAAAGATTAGCAAGTGGATGAGGATCCATTTATCTTTATTTTTTCTTTTTACTTTCTGTTGTTTTGTGATAAAGATAAAGATATCGTAGCTAAGCAAGCAAGCGAACTAGAGACGAGAGAAGTGAATGAAATTTTGTGCAAAGTTAATTGATAGTTGGTGATGGTATTTCCCGGCAACAACGCCAAAAATACTTCCTGATACTCGTGATTTGTGTTGGGTTTTCCATGAAGACAAACGGGTTATCGCAGCACAAAGTCGGTAAGTATTTCCCTAAGATATGAAACCAAGGTTTAAAAAACCAATAGGAATACCAATCCTCAACCTTCTTCAGCGGTTGCACACAAAAGAACAAACAACTTGCACCCAACGCCAGCAAGAGGGTTGGCAATCCCCTTGATCTCGTTATTTGCAAGAAAGTGAGTTGTGTAGATAATTCTAGGTAATTGCAAGTTGAAAATAAAATAAAATAAAATAAATGACAGCAAGGTAAAGAAAGTGTTTGTCAATATATAAGTGAATAGACCCGGGGACCGTATAGTTCTCTATTGGCATGTCTCGTAGAAATAGCATACGATGGGTAAACAAATTACTATTGGGCAATTGATAGAAAAGCGAATAGTTATGAGATTTTCATGCCAATGATCATGTTTATATAGGCATCATATCCATAAGAAAATATGCCAACTCCTCCTTGCACCTATTACTATTACTCCACCCATCGACCGCTATCTAGCATGCATCTAGAGTATTAACTAAAATAGAGTAATGCGGAGATCGATGGCATGATGTAGACAAAGTAAACTCAATCAATATGAATAAACCCCATTGTTTTATCCTTACTAGAAGCAACACAAAGGCGCAACTTGTCACCTTCTGTCACTGGGATATAGAAACTCGCCAGGTTGAACCTACTACAATGCAGCACTCCCACCGAAGAAATATCAATCTAGTGTGCCAAACTATATCAATAGATCAGAGAGCATTAAGAAGCAATGATGATCATGCAAATAAGAATCTTAGTATTCAAATTTGACTTAAATACTTTTCATGAATAATCTGAACATAAACTCACAACTCATCGGATCCCAAGAAACACACCAAACAAAGGGATTACATCGGATAGATCAAGGCAAAGATGCGATGAACATTATACTGAGAGAGATTGCCATCTAGGTATTACCTATGGACCTGTAGGTCTATGGTGAACTACTCACACATCATGGTGAGGGCGGCAAGGTTGATGAAGAGGCCCTCCGAGATCGATCTCCCCTCTGGCAGGGTGCCAAAACGGAGGTGTAGATGGCATCCCATTGGAACAGAGACTTGTAGCGATGGACAAAGTATTTTCGGAGCACTCTCAGAGTTTTTAGGGTAATTTTGAATTTATAGGTAATATCTATCCGATGGACCTGAGGGGGACACAAGCCATCAGGGTCCTCCATGCCCTCTTGGCTTGTTGTCGGGGTATACAAATAGGGGTGTTTATTTCCCCCTGACTTGTGAACAGACGATAAGCCTCCGATCCAATGGCCTGAGCCTGCCAAGGAAAGCTACTACCACGAAAAATCAGCATCCAAGACCAAGACTCCTGTAGAAGCAACCTATGTTGGCTAAGCAACGCCTGCAAGGTTAATACAACAGCCCAAGATGGGCCCAGACCGCGCCAAGTACGTCCCCGGTGATTGTCAGGGACCCAGGCACACATCTCCACGAAGACCCGGCAAGCCATCCCCTCGCAAGCATGAGCCAATCGGCCACCGCTCCATCACATTGCAACGCCAGTCACTTGTGCATAGCGAGAGCCTTTTAACCACTTGGGGGCTTGACACTGCATTGACAAGTGATTGGCCTTGCATTGAGGTGGAGTAGTGACAGGTTCGCTCGCGCTTGCCGGGGAATGACTTGTCGGGGCTTCGAGAGGGTGCGTGTGTCTAGGTCCCCGACAAGCACCAGTAGAGTATTTGGCGCGTAGCGGTCCAAGTTGAGCTGTCGCGTAAAGCTCGTTGTATTCCATCTTGATTATTGTCGGGTTGTCTTGGTGTGTAGAGGTTTTTATCATTGTCACCTGTGTCTAAGTTAGAGGCACTGGGTACCCCTGTCCCAGTGCACCGACAGGAGTCCCCGAGTCTGGCCCACATGCGCCTGCCAAGTGCCGTTGGGCCAGGCCCAAATTTCATGCACAGGCGCACAATGAGAGGAAGTAACTGCCAATTTAATGGTCAGCACTAACCCATTTTCTCAGGCCATTTCCGCCACGCATGCCGCATGTATAGTGTGGGGCTACCGGCAGGCGCGCGTGACTTGAAGCTCGGGTCATAGCAGAAACCGCAGCACCATGGATTGGAGCAACGTGGCGGTTACCTGTTTGACCTGTGATCGTGTGTAGTGGGATTGGTGGAGATGGGCGACGAACCTTGGAGCCAGGGAGAGCCAGCCCCCGTGACCTCCCTATAAATTGGGAGGTCTCGAGATGCAATGCTGAAGCCACCTTCTCCTGCTGCTTGAGTCCAAACCCACAGAGCTCGCTTCTGCTTCTTTGTCCCGAGCAGCGTCCATCCCCCTGATGGCCAGGGGGAGGGGCTTAGTGTGTGCGACGGGCACTGATACGTCTCCAACGTATCTATAATTTTTGATGGTGTCATGCTATTATATTATCTGTTTTGGATGTTTTATATGCATTAATATGCTATTTTATATTATTTTTGGGACTAACCTATTAATCTAGAGCCTAGTGCCAGTTTATGTTTTTCCTTGTTTTTGAGTATTGCAGATATGGAATATTAAACGGAATCCAAACGGAATAAAATCTTTAGAATGATTTTTTCTAGAAAGAAAGATATCTACCAGACTTGGAGTGCACGACAGGGCATCTGCTAGGACGTCAAAGCAGGGGGGGCGCGGCGACCCCCTAGCTTTGCCTGGTAGGATTGCCACCTCCTGGCAGGTCTCCTAGCCCTAATCTTTGTCATATAAAACCCAAATAGCCCCCCTATACCAAAGGGAGCCACTAAAATACTTTTCCGCCGCCAGAAGCTTTCGTTCCTGAGAGATCCAATCCTGGAGCCTATTCTGGTAATCTGCTGGATGGGGATCCGATCACGGAGGGCATCTACATCAATTCCATTGCCCTTCCGATGATGCGTGAGTAGTCAACGACAGACCTATGGATCCATAGCTAGTAGCTAGATGGCCTCTTCTCTCTGTTTGTGCTTCAATACCATGTTCTTCATGATGTTCATGGGATCTATCCGATGTAATACTCCTTTGTGGTGTGTTTGTCGAGATCCGATGAATTGTGGGTTTATGTTAAGATTATTCATGACTATTATTTGAGTATTTTTTGAATTCTTATATGCATGATTTCATATCTTTGCAAGTCTATTCGATTTATTAGTTTTGTTTGGCCAACTAGATTAGTAATTCTTGCAATGGGAGAAGTGCTTAGTTTTGGGTTCAATCTTGCATTGTCCTCACCAAGTGACAAAGTAGGGGTTGCGAGGCACGTATTGTATTATTGCCATCAAGGGTAACAAGATTGGGTTTTTATCATATTGCCTAAGTTTATCCATCTACATCGTGTCATCTTACCTAATGCGTTACTTTGTTCTCCATGAACTTAATAATCTCGATGCAGGCAGGAGTCGGTCGATGTGTGGAGAAATAGTAGTAAATGCAGAATCGTTTCGGTCTACTTGACATGACGTGATGCTTATATGCATAATCATTGCCTTGAATATCATCATAATTATTCATTTTTCTATCAATTGCTCGACGGTAATTTGTTCAGCCACCGTGTTATTTTCATTCAAGAGAGAAGCCTCTAGTGAAAACTATGGCCCCCGGGTCTACTTTACATAATATATTCTCAGATTTACAAACCAAAAATACTAAAAATACCTTCCTGCAATTTTTTTACCTTTTACTTTCTGCAACCTTTTACATCTATCTCTATTAGATCTAATCCTTGCAAATAACTGTGAAGCGATCGACAACCCCTTTATAGTGTTGGGTGCAAGAGTTTGATTGTTTGTGTAGGTGCATCCATTGGTGACTTGCTTGTTCCTCCTATTGGATTGATACCTTGGTTCTCAACAACTGAGGGAAATACTTATCTACTTTGCTGCATCACCCTTTCCTCTTCAAGGGAAAACCAACACAAGCTCAAGAGGTAGCAAGAAGGATTTTTGGCACCGTTGCCAGGGAAGATATACATCAAGCCTACCAAGCACCCATCACAAACTCATCTCTTCCATTTACATTATTTGCCATTTGCCTCCCGTTTTCCTCTCCGCCACTTCTAAAACGATTTTCAAAAAATACCAAAAAGATTTGCCTTTGTATTCGCCCTTCTTCCGTTCGCCTTTTCGTTTGCCTTTTTGTCTGCCCATGTGTTGGATCACTTGAACACATGGCTAGCCTCACCACTATATCTAGTACTTTCGAGAATGAAGTTCTTAATTTTAAGAAAATGGAGGGAGAAAACTTAAAATATGCTTGGTATAGAATTTGCAATGGTCGAAATAGATCTATTTTGTAAGCAATCTACTACTGTTCTCCTTCGCAATTTCTTTGTGGGTATGTCTCTTTGTGGGTATGTCCTAGATACCATTATGGGAGGATATTTCTTGGGAAGTCATACCTTTCATTCTTATAGGGCTATGATAAATTTGGTAGGTTCACCTCAAATCATGGTTAATGGAACAATCTTGACTTTCGAACATGTGATGTGGAGGCTTGATATTATTGAAAAAAAAGGTTTCTACTATTGATCTTATTGAAAACTTGGATATAAAGATTCATAATCACATTACTCAATATGGATCTAAGGTAGGAGTCACTCTAAAAAATCTAAGGGAAAAAGAACCCATAGTTAATGAAAAATCAGGATTCCTCTAGAATTGGGAAGCTATAGGACATTATTACCAACTTGGGATCCTCTTTTGCCTTGGTTCAAATCACTCCAAATACTTCTCCCCCTAAAGATGCCAAGTTTGTTTATGTTGATAAAAATAAGAGTGAATCCTCTAGTAAAGGAGATGAAGATCTTAAGATGATAATTATTCACCCTAACTTTTTCAATATTGTTAAGAAACCAATTGCCACTATTGGGTCTCTTGAGTTCTTGCCTAGCAGCATTATTATTGATAAGAACAACGGACCTCCTAGGAACTATAATTGTGCAATTGAGGAGATGCATACCAAAGATGACAATACCTAGATCTATTGCATTTTGCCTAGCTAGGGGCGTTAAACAATAGTGCTTATTGGCAGGCAACCCAATTTTATTTTTATGTTATGTTTTTGCTTATATTTTTGAGTGTTTGCTACATTATTACTTCTGTAGTATTTTTGTTTTGGTGTTTTAGTTAGTGTTTGAGCCAAGTAAGACCTCTGGGATGGTCTATAGTGGTTCTTGATTTGATCTTGCTGAAAACAGAAACTTTTGCACTCAGTCCAGGAATTTTATAACTTTTTCAGAGTGCATAATGAGTTTGATATTTGTACACAAGATTTACATACAAATTTCATAGGTTGTCCTAATTTTTAGAATTTGCTGAGTTACAGAAGTATACGAAGTTTTCAGATTGCTATAGACTGTTCTGTTTTTGACTGATTTTGTTTTCTTTCAGTTGTCTACCTATTTTGATGTATCTATGGGTTGTATCAGGGGTATGAACCATGGAGAAGTTAGAATACAGTAGGTATTACACCAATAAAAATAAATAATGAGTACACAATAGTGCCTAAAGTGGTGATTTATTTTCTTATACTAACGGATCTCACGAGTTTTCTGTCAAGTTGTGAAGTTTTCAAGTTTTGGGTAAAGATTTGATGGACTATGGAATAAGGAGTGAAAAAGTCCTAATATCGGGGATGCCCAAGGCACCCCAAGTTATATTAAAGGGTGCCAAATAACCTAAGGTTGGGGATTCCCCGGAAGGCATCCCCTCTTTCGTCTTCAATCCATCGGTAAATTTACTTGAGGCTATATCTTTATTCACCACATGATATGTGTTTTGCTTGGAGCGTCTTGTATGATATAAGTATTTTCTTTCTAGTTTGACACAATCATCCTTGATGCACACACATTTTGAGCGAGACGTGCTGAATCGTGAATTTATTATAATACTCTATGTGCTTCACTTATATCTTTTGAGATAGGCAATTTTGCTCTAGTGCTTCACTTATACCTTTTTAGAGCACGGCGGTGTTTGATTTTATAAGAAATAATTGAACTCCCTAACCTCACTTATATTATTTTGAGAGTATTTAAATAGCATGGTAATTGGTTAGGTTATGAATTTAGTCCTAATATAATAGGCATCCAAGAGGGATATAATAAAAACTTTCATATAAAGTGCATTAAATACTATGAGAAGTTTGATTCCTTGCATAGAGTTTTGAGATATAAAGATGGTGATATTAGAGTCATGCTAGTGACTAATTGTGGAATGGTAGAAATACTTGTGTTGAAGTCTGTGATTCCCGTAGCATGCATGTATGGTGAACCGTTATGTAACGAAGTCGGAGCATGATTTGTTTATTGATTGTCATCCTTTGTGTGAGGCTCGGGAGCGCGCGATGGTTTACTCCTACCAACCTCTCCCCTAGGAGCATGCGTCTAATACATTGCTTCGATAACTAATAGACTTTTGAAATAAGTATGTGAGTTCTTTATGACTAATGTGAGTCCATGTATTATACGCACTCTCATCCTTCCACCTTTGCTAGCCTCTCTAGTACCACGCAACTTTCACCGATGCATTAAACCCACCTTGCTCAAAACAGCCACCATATTCCCTTCCTAAAAACAGCCAACATACCTACCTATTATGGCATTTCCATAGCCATATCGAGATATATTTCCATGCAACTTCCACCATTCCGTTTGTTTTGACACGGGCCATCATTTTCATATTGCTTTTTCATATAGCCATATTTTGTTCTAGGTTTCGAGTTGTATTTTTTGAGTTGTAAGTAAATAAAAGTGTGATGATCATCATTATTATAGCATTGTCCCGTGAGAGAAAAGGGTGATGGAAACTATGAATCCCTCACAAGTTGGGATGAGACTCCGGACTTTATTAAAAATAAAAGAGGCCAGCGAAGCCCAAAAAAAAGAGGCCTTAGATGCTCACCAAAAAAATTAGAGAAAGAGAGAAGGGACAATGCTACTATATTTTTCCACACTTGTGCTTCAAAGTAGCACCTTGGTCGTCATGATAAAGAGTCTCCTATTTTGTCACTTTCATGGCAATCCCTACTCACTCACATTGATATCTATTGATGGGCATCTCCATAGCCCGTTGATATGCCTAGTTGATGTGAGACTATCTTCTCCTTTTCTTCCCAACCTCCACCATATTTCTATTCCACCTATAGTGCCATATCCGTGGCTCACGCTCATGTATTGCATGAGAGTTGAAAAGGTTTGAGAACATAAAAGGTCTACAACAACTGTTTGGCTTGTCATCGGGGTTGTACATGATTTGAATACTTTGTGTGGGGAACATGGAGCATAGCCAGACCATTCGATTTTGTAGGGATAACTTTCTTGGGCCATGCTATTTCAAAAGGATATGATTGCCTTGTTAGTATGCTTGATGTATTATTGTTTTTATGTCAATATTAAACTTTTGTTTTGAATCTTGCGGATCTGAATATTCATGCCACAATAAAGAATGTTACATGGATAAATATGTTAGGTAGCATTCCACATCAAAAAATTATGTTTTTATCATTTACCTACTCGAGGACGAGTAGGAATTAAACTTGGGGATGCTAATACACCTCCAACGTATCTATAATTTTTTATGGTTTCATGCTATTATATTATCTATTTTGGATGTTTTATATGCATTACTATGCTATTTTATATTATTTTTGGGACTAACCTATTAATCTAGACCCTAGTGCTAGTTTCTGTTTTTTCCTTGTTTTTGAGTACTGCAGATATGGAATATTAAATGGATTCCAAATGGAATGAAATCTTCTGAATGATATTTTTTGGAAGGGAAAGAGATCTACCAGACTTGGAGTGGACAACAGGGCATTTGCTAGGAGGTCACAAACCAGGGGGCGCGACCACCCCCTGGACGCGCCTAGAAGACTTGCCACCTCCTGGTAGGTCTCCAAGCCCTAATCTGCATCCTATAAATACCCAAATATTCCCCCAATACCAAAGGGAGACACAAAAATACTTTCCCTCCGCCAGAAGCCTCCGTTCCCGAGAGATCCAATCTTGGAGCCTTTTTCTGGTAATCTGCCGGAGGGGAATCCGATCACGGAGGGCATCTACATCAACTCCATTGCCCTTCCGATGATGTGTGAGTAGTCCACCATAGACCTACGAGTCCATGGATTCTTCTCTCTCTTTGTGCTTCAATACCATGTTCTTCATGATCTTCATGGAGATCTATCCGATGTAATACTCTTTTGCGGTGTGTTTGTCGAGATCCGATGAATTGTGGGTTCATGTTCAGATAATCCATGAATATTATTTCAGTCTTTTTTGAATTCTTATATCCATGATTTCATATCTTTGCATGTCTGTTCGATTTATTGGTTTGGTTTGGCCAACTAGATTGGTAATTCTTGCAATGCGAGAAGTCCTTAGATTTGGGTTCAATCTTGCGGTGTCCTCACCCAGTGACAAAGTAGGGGTAGCAAGGCACGTATTGTATTGTTGCCATCAGGGGTAAAAAGATGGTTTTTTTATCATATTGCTTGAGTTTATCCATCTACATTATGTCATCTTACCTAATGCGTTACTCTGTTCTTCATGAACTTAATACTCTAGATGCAGGTAGGAGTCAGTCGATGTGTGGAGTACTAGTAGTAGATGCAGAATCGTTTTGGTCTACTTGACACGGACGTGATGCTTATATGCATAATGATTGCCTTCAATATGTTCATAATTATTCGCTTTTCTATCAATTGCTTGACGGTAATTTGTTCACCCACAGTGTTATTTTCCATCAAAGAGAGAAGCCTCTAGTGAAACCTATGGCCCCCGGGTCTACTTTCCATATTATATTTTTTAGATCTATAAACCAAAATACCTTGCTGCAATTTATTTACCTTTTACTTTCCGCAATCTTTTACACTATCTCTATCATATCTAATCCTTGCAAATAACCGTGAAGGGATTGCCAATCCCTTCATAGCATTGGGTGCAAGAATTTGATTGTTTGTGTAGGTGCATCCATTGGTGACTTGCTTGTTCCTCCTACTAGATTGTTACCTTGGTTCTCAAGAACTGAGGGAAATACTTATCTAGTTCACTGCATCACCCTTTCCTCTTCAAGAGAAAATCAACAAAAGCTCAAGAGGTAGCAGCCACCGTATGGAATTCCCCCTGTCTTCATGCCCGGTTTCCACCTTTGGCCGACGGTCGGAACGTTCCGGGATGGGGGAGCGGGCGGTATGGCAGCCGTGCTGGGGTTAACCGTGACAATGCTTTCAATATCGTGTTCCTCGCCGCCTTATTCCTGACAGGGTACCACACGGCGACCATTGCACGAGAGTCCATAGTAAAGGTGTAGCGCTGTAGTGGATCCCGATATCCATACTTATTCTTCGAGGCTATGGAGGCAGTTGGTCGCTAGTCAAGCGTGAGTTGTTGTAGTAGCAGTTCTCTTCGAACCATGGTGAAGTTCTCCAGTGATGGCTCTGCGTACGACGCGCAAGGGGGGAACCTTTCGGCTGCGTGCATTTCTTTATGGCATGGGGAATTCCCTGCCTTTGGCCACTGGGGGCAACCATGCTCTCTGGGAGGCTCTACAGGGGACCCGACGCCCGCCTTCACTGTCGTGTAGATGGCTTGGATGGTGAAAGTCGAGGAAGCTACAGAGATATCCCTCCGGACGACATCGATGATGAAGATGACAGTGGGGCGACTTCAGCACCGGCAGCACCATCATCAACAGTTGGGCTTCGGCAATGCCTCCGTCTGTGCTAGCCTTCCGCCTTCTTCCTCCTTACCGATGTCATCTACCTTGCCTGGGTGCAGGGTCCTTCATCTCCTCCAGTGGACGCGTCCGTCAAGTCCGGTCGGGGAGGTGCTGAATCCCAACCAGGCGCTCCTTTTGCCCTTTGTTTCTCTTCCGCCTAATCCCTAGGAGGAGAGGTACGAGAAAGGCATTACGGGGCACTTATCTTTTTTTTATGTCAAAAGATGTAGGCGCTTGCCAATTTTTAACCAGTCATAATGTAATCTCTACCCATCATGTATTGAAAATGAATGAGAAACGTGTTATTTTCTTCCTGCAAGTACTATCCTTTTCCTTCCATTTTTATATTGTCTTAGGATGGGTTGTCCATGCTACATAGAGCCACTTGCCGGATCATAACCTTGCCACGAGTGCCAAAGGGGAAACCAGCCCCTGGCAACAGGTTGGTGCTGTTCCCCAGCTGAGCTCCTTGCTAGTGTCGGCGCAGCCCCCATAGTTGTTCAACAAAAAATAGGGAAGCGGCTCATCCCGACAAGGGTTCTCACCACGTGGAGGATTCCACTTCCCACAGCAAGGAAAAAAATACGGATTTCCTTTGGGCATCGGGAAAACATTGAACTTGGGATGTGTTAATTGTACTTATCTTTTCCAAATTGTATCCATCTCGAGGGCTTGATGGGTCATCGTGCTTGTTCCTTCGCTCCTCTTCTCTGTCTTCCCAATGGCCCATTGCGTAGGGAGAGCAAAGTAACAAAGATCACAGGTTCATCAAGCACTCTAGAAAAACTTACATCTAGAAAGTGATAACATTGCAATCACAAAAATGCGTAATGAGCATGTAAAATGGTGATATGATGCAATGTCTAGATTTATTATTGTTGCATAGGGTCTGCACCTGACTTTGTGCAAAGGGTTACATGAAACATCGGCAATGCTAGTACAAAAGATGGTTGTCGGAGGCTGCGCCCGGCAACCGCGCCTGGCGGGTAGAACTTACGAAGATGCCCAATATTCCATGAGTTAAGCACCTTGGTGCCATCTTCGATCTCCAGACGGACAGCGTTGGGTGTGGTGAATCGTGCTACCCGGTAAAGGCCTTCCCATTTCGGTGTCAACTTGTTGGTATCCTTGGCGGACTGAACATGCCAAAGGACAATGTCGCCTTCGTCAAGGCTTCGGGCATGAACCCTACGGCTATGGTAGTGGCGCAGGTCTTGCTGGTAGCATGTAGCACACACAGCAGCCCGGAGACGATCTTCCTCGAGGAGAATGGCATCGTCATGTCATAGCTTTTTGTTGCTCTAGTTCGTCGTAGGAAATCACTCGATGTGACCCGTATATGAGTTCCATGGGGAGCACTGTTTCTGCCCCGTATAGTAGGGAGAAGGGTGTGTGGCCAGTAGCTCGATTTGGTGTTGTTTTCAGTGAACAAAGAACCACTGGTAGCCCGTCTATCCATCGCTTGCTGCTCTTATGCAGCTTATCAAAAGTCCTTCTCTTGAGCCCTCGCGACACTTCAACATTCATCCTCTCAACTTGCCCGTTACTTCTAGGATGAGCAACAGAGGCGAAGGAGACCTTTCTCCCAAGGCTCTGGATATATTGCATGAAGGCGCGGCTCGTGAACTGGGTGCCGTTGTGAGTGATCACCCTGTTAGGTACTCCAAAGTGGCACACCAGTCCTTTCATGAACTTGATAGCTGATTGTGCAGTCACTTTCTCGCTGGTTCCACCTCAGGCCACTTTGTGAACTTATCGGTCGCCACAAACAAGAACTCGAAGCCCCCGATAGTGTGAGGGAAGGGGTCCAGGATATCAAGCCCCCAGACTGAGAATGGCCAGGATAAGGGAATTGTTTGCAGAGCTTGCACTGGTTGATGGATGTTCTCGGAATGAAACTAGCAAGCCTCACACTTGATGACCAGTTCGGTGGCGTCCTGTAGGGCAGTGTGCCAATAGAAACCATGTCGGAAAGCTTTACCGACAAGGGCCCTCAATCCAATGTGAGAGCTAGACACTCCTCTGTAGATTTCCGCCAATAGCCTTAGTCCGTCCTCCCGACAGATGCACCTCAATTCCACACCATTTGGTTGTCTTCTGTACAAGGTGTCATCAACAAACAAGTACATACTTGACTGGAGGGCTACTTTCTCGGCTTCCTCTTATTCTCCGGGGAGTTCTCTTTTCTAAAGGAAGCGAACTATATGTTCTTCCCAGGCTGGAGCATGTGGCTCGACAACAAGGACCAGTAGTGTCTCCTCGTCAACGGGAGCGCTTGTCTCAACCGCTAGGACCTGAGGTCCCACGGGAAGGAGCCGCAAATCAACTGTGGTAGGATTTTTCCCGGCAGCATCTCTATCAGTGGCTTTGAGAAGCTCTGCAGGGAAATGCTTGCCGGAGTTCAGCTTCCTTCTCTTTCTGGTTATCACTGATGGGGATACTGATGGTTGGGTGAGGTGGAGAACAAAAGGACCTGGTTGCAAAGGAAGCTTCTGCGCAACACACTTATATAGATGGTTAGTAATGTTGTTTTCCGCTCGGGGCACATGCTCCGTCTGTAATCCATCGAAGTGCTCCTCCAATTTCCTCACCTCCTCCACATATGCTTTGAGCAGCGGGCTTTGGTAATCCTTGTTGACTTGATTCACCGCAAGTTGAGAGTCTCCTCACACAACCAATCTCTTGATCCCCAACTCTACTGTCATGCTCAATACGACAAGGATTCCCTCATACTCAGCGGTATAGTTGGTGGCTTCGTCCCGGGAAAATTTCATTTGAAACACGAACTTGAGGTGCTCTCCGGTGGGGGCAACGAGGAGCACGCCTACTCCGGCACCCTAAAGTGAAAAGGCACCATCAAAGTACATGATCCAGTCTTTGGGCACTTCTTTGCCTGGGAAGATTGTCTCTGGGAGTTGTTCGTCGTGTGTGGGTGTCCATTCTGTAATAAACTCCATCAAGGCTCTGCTTTGAATAGTGAAAGTGCTCTCATACTTCAATCCGAAACATGACAACTCTAGTGCCCACTCAACTATCTTGTCGGTGGCCTCGGGGTTCCTCAGTATGCGTTGCAATGGGAAACAGGGAACAATTGTGATCTCGTGGGCTTGGAAGCAGTGGTGCAGCTTCCTCAAGGCAGGGAACAATTGTGATCTCGTGGGCTTGGAAGCAGTGGTGCAGCTTCCTCAAGGCCATGATGAGGCTGAAGATCAACTTTTGTACACCATAGTACCTCGATCTAACTCCCTGTCATAAGGAATTGACGAAGTACATGGGTTGTTGCACCATATTGTTCTTCGCCACCTCCTTAGGTTCATTGCCGCTCGTTTGATGATGTTCCCCTTGATCATTATTGGGTCATGCCGCGGATTCTTCCGTATTGCTCCCGGTAACACTATCAATAGCTGCTGAACCTTCATCCCCATCCCTCTGTGCCCCGAGCACTGCACTAACCACTTGGTTCGTCGCTGCTAAATACAGCAATAACGACTCTTGCGGTTTAGGAGCGACCAAAATGGGAGCAAAGGAAAGGTAATTCTTCAGGTCTTGAAGTGTTGCATCTGCTTCTGAGGTCTAGTTCATAGGGCCAACCTTCTTCAATATCTTCAAGAATGGCAAAGCACACTCGTCGGACTTGGAAATGAACCTGCTCAACATGGCAACACATCCGGTCAAACGCCTGGTAACCTTGATGGTCTTGGGTGCTTGTATCTGTTCAATCTCCCATATCTTGTCGGGATTATCCTCTATTCCTCGTTGGGACACAAAGAAGCCAAGTAGCTTGCTGGAAGGGACACCAAATACACATTTTTCAGGATTGAGCTTCAACTTGATCTTGCGTAGGTTTGCGAAAGTTTCCTCCAAATATTATATGATAGTTGCTTCGTCTTTGGTCTTGGTTACAATGTCATCCATGTAAGCTTCCACGTTTCTATGTAGTTGAGGCTCAAAACTAATCTGAACTTCCCTAGCAAAGGAAGAACCAACACTCTTTAACCCGAAGGGCATACGCACGAAACAGTACGTGCCACAGGGAGTTAAGAATGTGGTCTTCTCTTCATCTTCCTTGGCCATGAATATCTGGTGGTATCCGGAGTAGGCATACAAAAAGGAGAGCAAGTCACATCCGGAGGTGGAATCGACAATCTAATCTATGCGCAGCAAGGTAAGAGGGTCCTTCGGGCAAGCCTTGTTCAAATCAGTGAAGTCTATGCAAAGCCTCCATTTCCCATTTGCCTTGCGCACCACCACCGGGTTTGCTAGCCAAGTCGGATGCAGTACTCCTCTGACCAAACCAGCTACTTCAAGCTTCTTAATTTCCTCAACAATGAATTGTTGTCGTTCCAAGGCTTGTTTCCTAACATTTTGCTTGATGGGTCGGGCATGGGGCAGACAGTAAGGTGGTGCTCAGTTACCTCCCTGGGAACACTGGGGATGTGATATGGTTGCCAGGCAAACACATCAACATTCGCCCACAAGAAGGCAGAGCACTTTCCTATTTGTCAGTAAGGGTAGCATCGATGGTGAAGGTACCACCAGTGTCGTCCTCCCTTGCCGAGACTTTCTTCATCTCAGGATAGGCGACATTGGTCTTCTTGCTAGTGGAACTCTCTGGCAGGTCATCATCGGGTGCGGCACACTCCAGAGAGGCACTTGTTGGAGTCCTTGCTAGTGCTCTTGCTAACCTTCTTCGATTTCTTTGGTTCCTTGGAGGGAGCTGGGTTGTTTGTGGCCTCAGCCGCTACTGCATTGCGGTACATCTTGTCTACGCAGATAACTATATTCTTCTTGTCAAAGGGGATGGAAAATGATCCCAATGGGCCCTGGCATCTTCAAAGTATTGTAAGCATAGAGGGATACTGCCATGAATTTTGCCAAAACTGGGCGGTCGAGGATTCCGTTGTAAGGCAGAGGGATCTCAGCTAAGTCGAACACTATCTTCTCTGTTCAGAAATTCAGATCTTCACCGAATGTCACCGGCAGGGTGATCTTTCCCTTTGGCTGGCTCCTGCCTGGGTTGATTCCCTGAAAGGTGCCCAAAGCTTTAAGCTCTTATTCATGAATCTATATTTTCAGCTACCTTGGGGGAGATCAAATTCAATCCGGCCCCACCATCAACTAACATCTTAGACACTCTGAGGTTGCAGATTGTCGGGGAAACTAACAACGGCAAACATCTGACCGTGGTGGTACGGACAGGATGATCCTCTTCGTCGAAGATGATAGGCATGTGGGACCATTTGAGTGGCTTTCTAGATTCTGCAATTAGTTCCATGGCAGTGACCTCGCGCGCCCATTGTTTGAGTTGGCGGTGAGAGGAGTGCAAGGAGGCACGTCCGTCAATTCACATGACTTCAGTTGCTTTCTGGAACTCTATTTGACTAGAATCCTTATCACCATCTTCATCCTCACCCAGGTCATTTGTTTCCTTCTTCTCACAGCCTCTGGCAGGTTTCTCTTTTTGCTACGAGGTTTTTCCACGACGGCCTCCTCTACCACCACGGCCCTTCCAGACAGTGTCGTCTTGACCTTTCTCTTTGTCACGCTTCTCATATTCGGCCCTCTGTTTCTCAAAAAGTTGATCGGCTTGTCGGGATTCTTGGAGATCGTGGCCCTTGGTGTGGTGAAGTTAACAGTATGGTCCATCGGACTTCCCGGTCTTCTCAGTGGCAGTAGCCTCCCGGCAGTCAGCACACGCGGCAGCTACCTTGCCAGGGGTCTCGGCTTTCACCTTCTTGCCAGCACTAAGGTCTGTGTAGCTCTCAAAGGCCAGTAACGCCTTTCCCTTGAACTTATTGTTGCGCTTCGTATTTCTTCCCTTTGGATCAGGGGCGTCATCGCCATCGTCAGAGTCGATTTTGACGCTTGTCGCCTCCCCGGGGAGTTGCCTTGCTTCTTCATCTCGAGCACATTTTTCCGCCAAGGTGTAGAGCTCATTGAAAGTTTTGGGGAGCTTCACATTCATCTTGGCTTGCATACTCCTGTTGTGCACGTTCGAATGGGACGCAGCAATGACAGTTGCGGGATGAATTTCTGGGATGTTGCGATGTACTCAGCTGAATCTCTGGATGTACTTCCTCAAAGTTTCTCCCTCCTTATGTGGGAGGACTTGAAGATTGCTGGGCTTGCCTGGTTCCTGGTGACCACCTACGAAGGTGCCAACGAACTCGTTGCATAAATCAGCCCAGGTTGAAATGGAATTTTCCAGCAGGTGCATCAGCAATGATCTCACATTTGGCTTAAGAGCCAAAGGGAAATAGTTGGCAAGCACCTTTTCGTCCCTTCCTCCTGCGGCTTGGACACCTATTGTGTATATGCCTAGGAACTCTGTCGGGTTCACCTTCGGTCATATTTCTCCGATAGTTCAGGCTTCAAAGCTCGGGTCGACGGCCAGCGAACCCATCACAGCTCGCTTGTGAAGGCTAGGCAACCAACCTCGTAGGGAAGGTACCCGCCAACACTGGGCATGGGGTTCCCGATGTCTGGACTGTTGCGCATGTCCGATTGACAGTGAGCTTCTCGGCATCGCTCGATCATGATATGCATGTCCTCGTTCCATCGGTCTTCGAGGACGCACCATTGATCTCAATGGTTGTGCGGGCCGTACGAGACTATGGATGCCTCGTCGTGCTCGTCAGCATGTGAAATTTGTTGTGGTTGCCTCTGGGCTTGTTGTCGCGGAGGATATTGCACCGTTGGTGTACCCCCCCCCCCCACCTCGACATGTTCATCGGCCTGGGCCGCGGCTGCCGTTCACGTACGCCATGATGGCTATGGATGTCATGTCTTGTCAGCTTTGACGAAGGAGATCAAGCTCTCACTAGTGCTCTCCATTCGTCCATCTTATCGGTCGTCAGCATGAACTTCAGTAACATATGGACTCGTGCCATGGCTTCCTCGGTTTTGTCTGGCATGGCGAAAGAGGCGGACCGCGACGTAGCTCGGCTCTTGGGGATCCCAAGAGAAGCATCGCCATGTTCTCGGTGTCGTGCACTGCTCGTCGGAACCGTTTGATATACAGGAGGCCAAGTTTGCGGATTTGCAGTTTCGCTCGCCGCTCCATCTTGTTTCGCATGGGGTGTGTGACCAGCAGCCCCACCTGTGGTGGGGGCAGCTTAGGGTCATGGCTTGCACCAGACCGGGTGCTCCCGCGACGGTCGCGGCCATCTAAGCTACGAGGAGGTGAAGGACGGTCATTCCCTCCCACATACCATTAGGACTTGGTTTGCCAAGTCATTGCTGCAGTTTCTCCTCTCACACACCTTCTACTCCACCTCCGGCCATGAGGACTGAACGGGGACGCTTCATGCGCCGGTCGCGTTACCCACGAGGCCCGCCTCACTTGCGGCCACTATGGTGTCAATAGCACCCACGGCCACGTGAGAGGGAGCCTTTGAAGTAGAGGGATGTGTGGCCACACCAGATTTCTTCTTGGGAGCCATTATTGAAGAAGATGATGAAGAAGATCGGCGCACCGATCACAATCTCGGGTCCGTACCAGCGCAGCACCCCCTACCTAGCACGCCAAAGATGTCGGTCTAGATGCACACGAACTCCTATGGGACCATCAGCCCCTATGTAGTTCGGCGGGGGCCATGGACGCAAGCACGAAGAGCGGAGATAGTGAGATGGCACGACGATTTACCCAGGTTTGGGCCACTGTGAAGTGTAAAACACTACTCCTACTTTGTGGTGGATGGATAAAGAGAACACTAAGGGCGTGCAATGCTCCTACCCGGCGAGGGTTGCCTTCGGGGGAGCTACTACGCGCGTACAAATGCTTCAAGGTCTAAATCCTAAACTAGGTTGCCTTGGGCCTCCTTTTGTAGTGCAAGGGGAGACCACATTGGTAAAATAGACAATTTCGGGTGATTAGATAGCTACCAGAGCTTATCATACCTAACTTTGGCATTAGAGAGAAAATACCATCATTGCTAGTCTAGGTGGAGTGCAGGGGTGTGTTCCCGGCAAACTTATAGCACCGCTCTAGCGGTCCGTTAATTCACACCTTGACACGTTTAAGGACGAGTGTCAAAGAGGGGTAATCTCCCTTCCAGCGTGAAGACATGTGCATAGCGAGAGCCTTTTAACCACCTGGGGGCTCGACACCGCATCGACAAGTGACTGGCCTTGTGATGAGGTGGAGCGGTGACAGGTTGGCTCGTGCTTGCCAGGGATGACTTGTCAGGACTTCGAGAGGGTGCATGCATCCAGATCCCTGGCAAGCACCGGTAGAGTACTTGGCGCACAACAGTCCAGGTTGAGCTATCGCATAAAGCTCATTGTACTCCGTCTTGATTATTGTCGGCCTATCTTGGTGAGTAGAGGGTTTATACCATTGTGGCATGTGTCTAAGTCAGGGGCACTGGGTACCCTGTCCCAGGGCACCAACACGTAGGAAGACAGATTATGCCCCCTTGACACCTGTCCAGAGGCGTGTCAAGTTGTGGTGCAATAGTTAGCTAAAGCGGTGATACAAGCCTGCCGGGAATGCAACCCCGCACGCCACCTAGAGTAGCATTTATGGCATTCTTTCCTAAGCGCCAGAGTTAGGTATGATAGCACTATTGGCTATCTAATCACTGTGTAATGTCTGTTTTGCCACTACGGTTGCCCCTTTGGCTATAAAAGAATGCTCGAGGAAACCGAGCCAAAGATTCAGACCTTTGGACACTTGTATTCACGTAGCAGCTCCCCCGAAGGTAACCCTTGCCGGGTTTGAGTGTTGTGTATGCTGCGTGCTCCTCCGATCAATCCACCAAAGCAGGAGTAGGGTTTTACACTTCTTAGTGGCCCAAACCTGGGTTAAACACCATCGTCTCATCTCCGTGGTACCTCACTACCTCCGCTCTTTGTGCGTGCGACCTCACCCCTGCCGAACCACAAAGTGTCCCATCGCCCCCATAGGTGATTGAGAGCATCGTGCCCCGACATCTTTGGCGCACCAGGTAGGGGGAGCATCATTTGTGTGAACCCGAGATTGTGAGCGATGCCTCGATCTTCATCAGCATTCCCTCAACCGGGAGGGTCGAAGGAGAAGAGCAATGCTCCGCTCCCCAAGCATCTTCCTCTCATGTTCCCATCGCGTGTCGTCGCTGCTACGATGGTGGCAACGAGGATGAGGGACGTCGGCACTACGGCTGACGCGTGCCACGTGGACAGCATGACTGCGATGGAGATCATGCTTGAGAAGGAGGCAAACTAAGCGGCGATGCCGTACCTATCATAGTCATTGAGCAAGCCCACCTAATACGAGGGAAGCGCGGCTTGGTTCGATAGGAAAAAAAGGTACACGACTATGCCTCTCTCTGTCCCCTCCTTCTCCGCTTGTGATCAGTTTTGCATAGTGGTGGTGCCGCCAGCGTCGACAAGATCATGTGAGGCTTGGACCTACATTTATCCCGTTAGAGGGTAAATCCCGAGCCGAACGCTGGAGTGAATCCGTCGGTTGGCACCCCCAGCAAGAGAAGCACGGCAAGTTCCCGTTCACCAATGCCTCCATCACGTTGGTCGATACCGGACCGTTGGGCACGAAGGAAAGGAGAGAAGGCTTGGCCATTTATGTTTACTTCCCCTGTTTTCCATTAGTTGAGAATGTTTACATTAACCCGACAGGCTCGCGTCAAGGATTGTATTCATAACTAATGGGTCCCCAAGTTTCTCCATTTGCCCGTCTTCGTTTTTCCATTCCTCTCAGGGCAAAGGTGGATACACGTGCATGTATTTTCCGGGAAATGCGAAGAGCAGAGGCGGACATGAATGGAAGGAGGGATAGTGTGCATGGATAAACATGTGTCATGGGGGAAGGAGGAACCATGACGAAAGCTAAGTTGACATGGTTATCACATTTCGTTAGAGCTTGCATTTGTATATCACCCCCCTAGACCCCAAGGCTTCGTATGGTGAATCTTGTGTACGAACCTAACCTTATTTGTTTGCACCCTTGCTTTGTTTCGAGTCCGATCAACAAAGCATGCGGCAGCATCAAAGACCGTCAAAGAAAAACTCACCGACAACAAGTCCTTACCAGCATAATGCTAATTACTCATTCCTCAAAGCAATCGCAGCAGCATGTTGTTGGCGGGCAACCAAAGCATGCAAACATAATAGCTATACCAGTACCAACAGGAAAGCAAGTGGGATATTATGCATTTAATTAAAACCATCAGTTCAGCCTACATCAAAGCAAGGATCATGCATAGTCTGATACAAGATACATATTGTGTCTTAAGTACAGGACAACACGACAACAGGAGTGACTCATGGCTAAGCCCAGGGACTTCCCTGGGTCCTTGGGTCTGTGAGGACCCTATCAACAAGGGGACTGGCCTTCTCCATGGTGGCAGAGGTGTCGGCGGCTGGCGGCAGCTTTTTGAAACAATCAAAGAGGTCGAGTTCTGGGTGGAAGAAGGCAAGGTTGCTCAAGACTAGGAAGAGAGCGTGGCAAGCCAGCTTCCGGGATTCCTTGAAAAAGGAGGCAGCCCTGTCGTCCTCGTACATCATTAGCCCTTCGATCAGGCCTTCGAAGAAGAGTGTTAGCTTGACGCTTGGGATTTTGTGATTGCCGACGAAGAAGGCCCATCTCTTCATGTCCATGCACGTAGTCAGTGTAGTAAGGCGCTCGGCGATGTTAGTCATGCTCTTGATCCAGAGGTCGCGATGTTGAATCTGGTTCTCTAGCTTGTCTTCTGCACCTTTTTGGAAGGTTTGCGCATTGGTCAGGTCTGTCCTCAGCAGCTTCCCGCGGGCACCGGCAGATTCAATGTCGCTCTCCAAAGAGGCTAGCCAGGATTTCATGTTGGGGATGGTGCCGTTGGCGGCATGGAGATCTTGGCTCTTTGTGGAAAGCTGTGATTGCGCCTCTCCTAGAGTGACTTGCACCTTCTGCGCTTCCTCCTTGAGGGACTCAATCTCCTTGTTACTCATGGCAAGGTCTTCCGCCAGCTTGCTCAGTTGGGCCTCGAGAGTGTTCTTGGCGGCAGATGCGGCAGCAAGCTGGTCGGCCACTTTCTTCAGTTGGGTAGAGGACTTCAAGGAGAGCGTGTCGACAGCGGCCATGTGGTCGTCCTCCATCTCCCGGGTGCGTTGCGGAACATGGGCCTCTAGCTCCTCGTCCTTTCCATGGAGGGTAGCTTAGAGGGCCTCTTCCCGGGAGGAGATTTTCGTCTCTCTAGTGTTCAGAAGCGATTTCCACTCCACCAATCGAGCCTCCTGGGGTGCAACATCCTCCTTGGCCATGGCCAGTGTCTCTTGCTGCCTCTTAAGGGAATGGACCTGCCAGTTGTACCACTCTCACACCTCATTCCATTTGTCCTTTAGCTTCTGGTCCGTGAGCTAGGCCATGTCACGTTGTTCCTTGGTCACCTCCCATTTGAGGTTATACCTGCTCATCACATCCTTGAGCCCTGCCATCATGGATTCCAAGAAAGCCAGATCCTTAGCACTGTCAGCAGAACCGTTACCTTCTTCAACCCTCTGGGCAGCGGCGCTAGAACTTGTCTGATTCCAAGAAAGCCAGATCCTTAGCACTGTCAGCAGAACCGTTACCTTCTTCAACCCTCTGGGGCAGCGGCGCCAGACCCCGCTGATTTTTGATCAATATCTAGGCCCGTTGAGAAGGATGAGCCAGGAGTTGTGGGACCCAGTCGAGAGGTGATTAGCACCAGTCTGTTCAGAGGTGATTGCAGGGTCGAGGCTAGAGGATAGCTCGAAGGGGAAGGCCCCATGGAATGAAGAGGAGTCTTCTCCTCAATGTCTGTGTTTGGGCCAAATGCACTGCCGGGTGCTGGTTCCGTTCTTTCTGATGATTCCTGAACTTCCCTGGCAAGCTGCCCATGGCCCTCCGTGACATGAATCTTCATCACTTCCTTAGCAGCATCTTTTCTGATACCAACCACTTCTTCCAGCAGCTCAGGCTCTTTAAGTGGCAGAGCTACAAACAAGAGCAATAAGGAGAAAAATGGAAGTTAGGAATCAACAAGGCACACAAGTCGAGAGGAAAGGGGAAGTGAAAACACGGACAAGTGGGATACCCGATGGAGGTTGCTGAGGAGGGGCATCCTCTCCCCCGACAACATCAGTTTCCAGCGTGCGGTCTATCACCGCCCCTTTGGTGGTGACCTAAGCACGAGAGAACTCCTCGATGGACTCTATTGCCGGCGATTCCTTCCTGCGGGTGATGGTCGACGAGAGATCTTGGAAAAAAGGCTCCTCCTAGCGAGTCACTCCTAGATAGCTCTCTCACATCTGCCTGTCAGGTGTAGGAAGATGCCCTTCCTCATCCTCGCCAACGGACGAGGTCTGCACTTGAGTTTCACTAAGAGGGCTAGACCGGGGGCTAGGCACATGATTCTAACCCATGTCTCCTCTCGGGCATGTGCCTGCTGTGGAATTCGGCCCTGCCGAGGATTTGACCCGTTTGGTTCGAAGCACAAGGGTCTTCGTATCCGTGTCAGATTCAGTTATACAAGATGAGTCAAAGAAATCAAGGACGGAAAACTTTGACAAGGACCATGATTGAGTAACTCACTCTGAAGCGATGAGCAGGGAGCCCAACTCATACGACACAGGCAGCGGTGTTGATCTGCCCTCTTTTCAAAGTTGGAGGAGCAGGGCTTGGCAGATGGACCGGGACCTCCGGTAGGGGCGAGCTTGGCGTAGAAGTCGGGCTTGACGGGGGGCTAGGGTCCACCCCTATAACCCTCCGTCGCTTGGCAAGAGGAGTCTTAGCCTGAGAAAGGCGGAGGGATTGGCGGCGTCCTATTTCGTGTACACCTCCCCTGGTGGTCATCTTCTTCACCTTATGGGTGCCCCGCGAAGGCGCTAGGGCCAAAGACACTCGATTGACGTGCCCACGGAGGAGACGCCCTAGTTCTAGAGCTTGAGGGCCCATTTCGAGCCCTTCTTCCTCCACCTCCGGCTCCTTCGCCTCAACCACCTCTTGGGTTCCTATCGCCACGGCTTGGAAAGCCGCAGCCCTCGCAGACTCGGACCCGGCAGCCTCCTACAGAGCATGCTTTTTGCCCCCCTCTTTAGAAGAATCATCATCCTCGGGTTCCTCCTCTTCCTCTTCCCCGGAGGCCGTTCTCTTGATGGCTCTGACCTTCATGTCCTCTGCAATCCGAGCAGCAATGAATGTCGTCTCTGCTCTAGAGGTTGGCACAGTCAGATTGTCCTCCACCTTGGAAGCTCTTTCTTCCAAGCGAGAGATCCAATCCATCTCCTCATCGAGGGCAGACAGCCCCCAATCGGGCTTGACCCCGAAGGCATTGCAGTCGGGCATCCATTGTAGAATCTAGTTCCAAACGGAATTAAGGTGCAGGGGAACGACTCCTGACGGCAAATAGAACAGCCCAAGGTGGCAGAACAACTACCCGCGCAACCAACCATGGTCATAAACCATCAGGTTGTTGTCGGGGCCTGGGTACAACCACATCCAGTCGGTAGGACCGATGTACTCCCATGCAAACCTGTCCCTCTACTACAACGGCGCAATGTGGCGTCGGAGGAAGTCGGCCTCCACATGTTCGATGGTCAGCCTGGCAGCTTTGAGATGCAATCATGTTCAGCGTGAGGCGGAGCTTGTCATCGGTGAGTCCGAGCATGCTCCATTCGCTTCCACGCATGACGCATTCAGTTCCCGCCGAGCAGAAGTCGGGGGCTTTGTCATCCTTGATACAACACCAATCACCTCTCCAGTCTTCCCACTTTCTAGAATGCTAGCCAAGGAGATAATCCCAATCTTCCCTCTTACCCCAAGGAATCCAGCTTATGTTCCCCGAGCGGTGGGATTTGTCTTGTATCCAAGGGACGAAGAAGTGTCTAAACAAGTCCAATAGGGGAAACTCCAACAAAGTTCTTGCATTGGTCATCAAAGTCCAAAAGGTGGAATCCATATACCGCCATCATGGTGCAAAAGAAATCAAAGAAGGGGGGAGAGAGGCCACAGAGAAAGTAAGCACAGAAGAAGCGGTACAAATCAGATGGTGTCTTCTATTTGGGGCTGTTCGGCAGAACCACAGGCGCTCCATGCCCCTTTGTTCCCCTCCCCCACTAAAGGAGTACTGGATTAAGGGGTCCTCAGATAGCAGACCTATTCCTTATGGGTAGGACTGTATGGGCTGCAAGGTGAGCATTGGATGATCAAGGGCCCCGTCGCCAGGGTGAAAGCTTCAAGGAGCCGTGGCGTGTCCTCCAAGTTGTCAACCGTAGATAGGCATATTTATCTCTTCGGCATGTAACCGGCCATGTGTAAACCCTAGGTACCCTCAGCGTCTATATAACACCGAGGGTTTTAGGTTGTAGACAGAGGACAGCTCATCTAGGGTTAGCTATTCGATCTCGAGGTAGATCAACTCTGTAACCGACACATCATCACTACAATCAAGCAGGACGTAGGGTATACTATCAAGCAGTTTGTAGAACTAGAGGCAATAATAAATTAGTTATTATCATATTTCCTTATTTATGATAATCGTTTATTATCCATGCTAGAATTGTTTTGATCGAAAACACAGATACATGTGTGGATACATAGACAACACCATGTCCCTAGTATGCCTCTGATGGACTAGCTCGTTGATCAAAGATGCTTAAGGTTTCCTGGCCATAGACATGAGATGTCATTTGATAACGGGATCACATCATTAGGAGAATAATGTGATGGACAAGACCCAAATTATAAATGTAGCATATGATCGTGTAAGTTTGTTGCTACAGTTTTCTGCATCTCAAGTATCTGTTCCTATGACCATGAGATCATGCAACTCACTAACACTGAAGGAGTACCTTGTGTGTATCAAACGTCGCAACATAAGTGGGTGACTATAAAGGTGCTCTATAGGTACCTCCGAGGGTGTCTGTTGGGTTGGCATGGATCAAGACTGGGATTTGTTGCTCCGTGTGACGGAGAGGTATCTCACGGCCCACTCGGTAATACAACATCACAATAAGCCTTGCAAGCAATGTGACTAAGTGTTATCCATGAGATTGTGTTACGGAACGAGTAAAGAGACTTGTCGGTAACGAGATTGAACTAGGTATGGAGATGCCGATGATCGAATCTCGGGCAAGTAACAACCGAAGAACAAAGGGAACATCATATAGGATTAACTGAATCCTTGACATAGAGGTTCAACTGGCAAACATCTTCATAGAATATGTAGGAACCAATATGGGCATCTAGGTCCCACTTTCGATTATTAACTGTAGAGGTGTCTCTATCATGTCTACATAGTTCTCGAACCCGTAGGGTCTACACACTTAAGGTTCGGTGACGTTCGATAGTATAGAGTTATGTATGGTGGTGACCGAAAGTTGTTCGGAGTCCTAAATGAGATCCTGGATGTCACAAGGATCTCTGGAATGGTCCGAAGGTAAAGATTGATACATAGGAAGTCCTGTTTTGGTCACCGGAAAAGTTTTGGGCTCATCGGTAGTGTACCGAGAGTTCCAGGAGGGTACTGGGGGACCATCGGGAGGGGTATTTCGACCCAAGAGGCTACATGGGCTGTGGGAAGAGGTATTCCAACCCTTAGTGGGCTGGTCTAAGTCCCACAAGAGGCCCATACGGTTGGAGTGGGTTGAAAGGAGAAAAACGAAAGGTGGAAAGAGTTTCCAAGTAGGAAAGGAGGAATTCTAGTCCTACTAGGATTGGAGGAGGATTCCTCCTCTCCTCCTTGCGTCAAGGGCAAAGGGCTGGTCCCTTGTGCGCCAAGGCTTCTCCCTCTCTCCTCCTATATATACTAGAGGTTTTGAGGGTTTTGACACATAGAAAGCGCCCACATGCTGCCTCTCCTCTAGATCGTAGTTTCTCCTCTAGATCGG
This sequence comes from Hordeum marinum, assembly GCA_022496015.1. Taxonomy (NCBI): domain Eukaryota; kingdom Viridiplantae; phylum Streptophyta; class Magnoliopsida; order Poales; family Poaceae; genus Hordeum; species Hordeum marinum. Next base: position 234,522,934 of record CM039677.1, read on the forward strand.
TTTTCAGCTGTGCTTAGGTGAAGCCCTGCTGGAATAGCTCCACCACCATCGTGCTGCCGGAGAACTCATCTACCCCTCTACTCCCTCTTGCTGGGTCAAGAATGCGGAGATTGTCATCGAGTTGTACGTGTGCTGAACGCGGAGGTGTCGTCTGTTCAGCGCTAGATCGGAAGGACCGTGATCAAGATAGTGAGACGATTCGTGATTGGATCGTGGGACATATCGTGATGGGATCGCGGGACGGATTGTGATTGGATCGCGAGATGGAACGTGATGGGATCCCCGGACGCTCGGTGATTTGGATCGCGAAGACGTTCGACTACATCAACCGCATTTCTTAACGCTTCCCGCTTAGCGATCTACAAGGGTATGTAGATCCACTCTCCATATCGTATATGCTCATCACCATGGATAGATCGTGCATGTGCGTAGGAAAAAAAATTCCCATGCAACGTTCCCCAACAGTGGCATCATAAGCTAGGTCTATGTGTAGATGAGATCTCGAGTAGAACACAAAGGAGTTTGTGGGCATTGATGCTTAGATTGCTTCCTACCTTGATCGTGTTTTGGTTCAGCGGTATTGTGGGATGAAGCGGCCCAGACCAACCTTACTCATATGCTTATGAGAGACCGCTTCCATCGACTGACGTGTAACTTTGTTGCACAAAGATGGCTGACGGGTGTCTATTTCTCCTACTTTAGTTGGATCGGATTCGACAAAGGCGGTTCTTGAGAAGGTTGAAAAGCAACTTATGTATCACCGTTGTAGTTTTTGCGTAGGTGAGAATTGTTCTTGCTAGATACCCATAGCAGCCATGTAAAAATTGCAACAACAATTAGAGGACGTCTAACTTGTTTTTGCAGGGTATGTTGTGATGTGATATGGCCAATTACATGATAAGATATCTGTGATGTATGAGATGATCATGTATAGTATAGAATATCATGACTTGCATGTCGATGAGTACGGCAACTGGTAGGAGCCATAGGGTTGTCTTTAATTATTGTATGACCTGCGTGTCAATCATTAAGCGCTATGTAATGCTTTACTTTATCACTAAGTGGTAGCAATAGTAGTAGAAGCATGGTGGGCGTGACAACCCCGATGGTCACACGTTGATGGAGATCAAGATGATGGAGATATTGGTGTCATGCCGGTGACGATGGAGATCATGCCAGTGCTTTCAAGATGGAGGTCAAAAGCACAAGTTCGTGGCCATATCATGTCACTTATGATTAGCATGTGATGTTAATCCTTTTATGCACCTTGTTTTGCTTAGGACGATGGTAGCATTATAAGGTGATCCCTCACTTAAATTTCAAGATAAATTGTGTTCTCCCCGAGTGTGCACCGTTGAGAAAGTTCGTCATGTCGAGACACCACGTGATGATCGGGTGTGATAGACTCTACGTTCACATACAATGGGTGCAAGCCAGTGTTGCACATGCAGAACACTCGGGTTAAACTTCACGAGCCTAGCATGTACAATTATGGCCTTGGAACACAAGAGACCGAAAGGTCGAACATGAGTCATATAGTAGATATGATCAACATGATGATGTTCACCATTGAAACCACCTCAACTCACGTGATGATCGGACTTGAGTTGGTGAATTTGGATCATGTATCACTCGAATGACCGGAGGGATGTCAATTTGAGTGGGAGTTCTTAGGTAATATGATTAATTGAACTCATTATCATGAACATAGTCAAAGTGTCTTTGCAAATTATGTTGTAGATAGCTCGGGCGTAGCTCCCATATTTTATTAATACGTTCCTAGAGAAAAGTAAGTTCAAAGATAATGCTAGCAATATTGTGGACTGGGTCTGTGATCTGATGATTGTCCTCATTGCTGGACAGAAGGCTTATGTCCTTAATGCACCGCTCGGTGCGCCACCCCCCTCTAGCGTCGTTTGTAGATGTTGTGAACATCTGATAGGCACGTTCCGATGACTACATGAGAGTTCAGTGTGTCTTGCATTACGGCTTAGAATTTAAGGTCCAAAATGTTTTGAACATCACGGAACATATGAGATGTTCTAAGAGATGAAATTGTGATCTCAGGCTCGTGCCCGTGTTGTAAGATATGAGATCTCCAACAAGATTCTTTGCCTGCAAGATGAAGGAGAATAGCTCAATCGTTGAGCATGTGCTCAGATTGTGTGTGTACTACAATCACTTGAATCGAGTGGGAGTTGATCTTCCAGATAAGATAGTGATTGATATAGTTCTCCAAGTCACTATCACTAGGCTACTAGAGCTTCATGATGAACAATGAAATGCCAAGGATAGAACTGATGATTCCTGAGCTATTTGCGATGTTTGACACCGCAAAGGTAGAAATCAAGAAGGAGCATCAAGTGTTGATGGTTAGTAAAACCACTAGTTTTGAGAAGGGCAAGGGCAAGGAGGAAAACTTCATGGAGGGCAAGTCAGTTGCTGCTCAAGTGAAGCAACCCAAAGCTGAACCCAAACCCGAGACTAAGTGCTTCTATTATGAGGAGCAGTCGCTGAAGCGGAACAACCCTAGATACTTGGTAGATAAGAAGGCTGGCAACATAGACAGAAGTATATTTTATATACATGTTATTGTTGTGTACCTTAATAGTACTCCTAGTAGCACCTAGGTATTGGATACTAGTTCGGTTGCTAAATGTTAGTAACTCGAAATAAAAGCTATGGAATAAACGGAGACTAGCTAAGGGTGAGGTGACGATGTGTGTTGGAAATGTATTCAAAGGTTGATGTGATCAACATCGCATGCTCTCTCTACCTTCGGGATTAGTGACAAACCTAAATAAATGTTATTTGGTGTTTGCGTTGAGCATGAACATGAGTAGATCGTGTTTACTGCAATATGGTTATTCATTTAAGTCAGAGAATAATGGTTATTCTGTTTACATGAATAATACCTTCATTGGTCATGCACCCAATGAGAATGGTTTGTTTAATCTTGATTGTAGTAATACACATGTTCATAACATAGAAGCCAAAAGATACAAAGTTAATAATGATAGTACCACATACTTGTGGCACTGCCGCTAAATATCATATTGGTGTAAAGTGCATGAAGAAAAACTCCATGCTGATGGATCTTTGGACTCATTCGATTTCGAATCGGTTGAGACATGCGGACCATGCCTCATGGGCAAGATGACTAAAACCCCGTTTTCAATATGATAGAGTGGGGCAAGTAACTTATTGGAAATGATACATGTTGATGTATACGGTTAAATGAGTGTTGTAGCATGCAGTGGATATCGTTGTTTTCTTACCTTCACTAATGATTTGAGTGGATATAGTGTATATTTACTTAATGAAACACAAGTCTGAATCATTTGAAAGAGTTCAAACAACTTCAGAGTGAAGTTTAAAGATCATCATGACAAGAAGATAAAAATGTCTACAATATGATCGTGGAGGTGAATATCTGAGTTACGAATTTGGCATACAACTTAAGAAAATGTGAAAGTTGTTTCACACATCGCACCACCTGGAACACCAGTGTGATGGTGTGTCCGAACATTGTAGTTGTGCTCTATTGGATATGGTGCAAATTATGACGTCTCTTATAATTTTGCCACTATCGTTTTGGGGTTATGCATTAGAGACAACTACTTTCACTTTAAATAGGGCACCATCTAAATCCGTTGAGATGACACCGTATGAATTATGGTTTGATAGAAACCTAAGCTGTCATTTCTTAATGTTTGGGGTTGCGGCGCTTATGTGGAAAAGTTTTTCGCCTAATGAGCTCAAACCCAAAGCGGACAAATGCTTCTTCATAGAATACCCTAATAGTTGGGTATACCTTCTATCTCAGATCCGAGCACAAAGTGTTTGTTGCTAAAATGGGTCCTTTCTCGAGAAAGAGTTTCTCTCGATAGAATTGAGTGGGAGGAAGATAGAACTTGATGAGGTTGTTGAACCTTTTTTCAGCCGTAGCGCAGCACAAAAAGATGTTTTTGTGGAGCCTACGTCAGTTGAAAAGGAAGTTAATGATGATGATCATGAAGCTTCGGATCAAGTTACTATCAAATCTCGTAGGTCTACAAGGACACGTACTACTTCTGAGTTTTATGGCAACCCTGTCTTAGAGGTCATGTTGTTGGACAACGATGAACCTACAAACTATGGAGAAGCAATGATGGGCCCAGATTCCGACAAATGGTTAGAGGCCATGAAATCCGAGAAAGGATCCATGTATGAAAACCAAGTATAGACTTTGGTAGACTTGCTCGTTGGACGATAGGTCGTTAAGTATAAATGGACCTTTAAGATGAAGACAGATGCTGATGGTAAATGTCACCATTTATAAAGCTTGACTTGTTGCAAAGAAGTTTCCACCAAGTTCAAGGAGTTGACTACGATGAGACTTTCTCACTCGTAGCGATGCTAAAGTCCGTTGGAATTATCTTAGCAGTTGTTGCATTTTTCAATTATGAAATCTGGCAGATGGATGTCAAAACATCGTTTCCTTCCTTCACGAAAGGTTGTATGAGATACAACCAGAAGGTTTTGTCAATACTAAGGATGCTAAAAGGTGTGCAAGCTTAAGTGATCCTTCTATGGACTGAAGTAAGCATCTCGGAGTTGGAATATATGCTTTGATGCGGTGATCAAAGTTTTCGAGTCTATGCAAAGTTGATGAGAAACTTGTATTTACAATAAAGTGAGTGGGAGCACTATAGAGTTTCTATTAAGCATATGTGGATGACATATTGTTAATCAGAAATGATGTAGAATTTCTGGAAAGCATAAAGAGTTGTTTGAAAATAGTTTTTCAAAGGAAGACCTGGATAAAGCTACTTAATTGTTGGGCATCGAGATCTATAGAGATAGATCAAGACGTCTGATAAGATTTTCAATGAGTACATACCTTGACAAGATTTTGAAAGAGTACAAAATGGATCAGTCAAAAAAAGAGTTCTTGCCTGATTTATAAGGTGTGAAGTTGAGTGAGACGCAAAGCTCGACCATGGAAGAAGAAAGAGAAAGGACGAAGGTCATCCCCTATGCCTTAGCCATAGGCCATATATAATAGGCCATGCTGTGTACCGCACCTATGCGTGCCTTGCCATGAGTCTGTCAAGGGGTAGAAGAGTAATCCAGGAGTGAATCACTGGACAGCGGTCAAGATCATCGTTAGTAACTCAACGACTGAGGATATGTTTCTCGATTATGGAGGAGATAAAGAGTTCGTCGTAAAGAGTTACGTCAATGCAAGCTTTAACACTGATCCAAATGGCTCTTAGTAGCAATTCAGATACGTATAGTGGAGCAGCCATTTGGAATAGATCCAAGTAGAGTGTGGTAGCAGTGTATACAGTAGGACATAAAGATTTTCAAAGTACACACGGATATGAATGCTGCAGACTCGTTGAGTAAAAGACCTCTCTTACATGCAAAGCATGATCGAACCCCAGAACTCATTGGGTGTTAGATTCATAACAATGCGAATCACATGGTGATGTGAGCTAGATTATTGACTCTAGTACAAGTGGGAGACTATTTGAAATATGCCCTAGAGGCAATAATAAATTAGTTATTATCATATTTCCTTGTTCATGATAATCATTTATTATCCATGCTAGAATTGTATTGATCGGAAATTCAGATACATGTATGGATACATAGACAACACCATGTCCCCAGTATGCCTCTGATGGGCTAGCTCGTTGATCAAAGATGGTTAAGGTTTCCTAGCCATGGACATGAGATGTCATTTGATAACGGAATCACATCATTTGGAGAATAATGTGATGGACAAGACCCAAACAATAAATGTAACATATGATCGTGTCAGTTTATTGCTATAGTTTTCTGCATGTCAAGTATCTGTTCGTATGACCATGAGATCATGCAACTCACTGACATCCAAGGAGTACCTTGTGTGTATCAAATGTCACAACGTAACTGGGTGACTATAAAGGTGCTCTATAGGTATCTCCGAGGGTGTCTGTTGGGTTGGCATGGATCAAGACTAGGATTTGTTACTCCGTGTGACGGAGAGGTATCTCACGGCCCACTCGGTAATACAACATCACAATAAGCTTGCATGCAATGTGACTAAGTGTTAAACACGAGATCTTGTGTTACGGAACAAGTAAAGAAACTTGTCGGTAACGAGATTGACCTAGGTATGGAGATGCCGACGATCGAATCTCGAGCAAGTAACATACCGAAGAACAAAGGGAACAACATACGAGATTAACTGAATCCTTGACATAGACGTTCAATCGATAAAGATCTTTGTCGAATATGTAGGAACCAATATGGGCATCAGGTTCCCACTATTGGCTATTGACCGTAGAGGTGTCTCGTTCATGTCTACATAGTTCTCGAACCTGTAGGGTCTGCACACTTAAGGTTCGGTGACGTTTCAATAATATAGAATTATGTATGGTGGTGAACGAAAGTTTTCGTAGTCATGGATGAGATCCCGGACATCATGAGGAGCTCCATAATGGTCCAGAGGTAAAGATTTATATACAGAAAGTCCTATTTTGGTCGCCGGAAAAGTTTCGGCCTCATCGTTAGTGTACCGTGAGTGTCGGGAGGGTATCAGGGGACCATCGAGAGGGTTATTTCGACCCAAGAGGCTACATGGGCTGTGGGAAGAGGTATTCCAGCCCTTGTTGGCTGGTCTAAGTCCCACAAGAGGCCCATGCGGCTGGAGTGGGTTGAGAGGGAAAAAACGCAAGGTGGAAAGAGTTTCCAAGTAGGAAAGGAGGAATCCTAGTCCTACCAGGATTGGAGATGGATTCCTCCTCTCCTCCTTCCTCCAAGGGCAAAGGGCTGGCTCCTTATGCACCAAGGCTTCTCCCTCTCTCCTCCTATATATACTAGAGGTTTTGAGGGTTTTGACACACAAAAAACGGCCACTTGCTGCCTCTCCTCTTGATCATAGTTTCTCCTCTAGATCGGTTTTTAGCGGTGCTTAGGCGAAGCCCTGCTGGATTAGCTCCACCACCATCGCTGCAATGCCGTCGCGCTGTCGGAGAACTCATCTACCTCTCTGCTCCATGTTGCTGGATCAACAAGGCGGAAATCATCATCGAGCTGTACGTGTGCTGAACGTGGAGGTGCCGCCCATTCGACGCTAGATCGGAAGGACCGTGGTCAAGTTCGCGAGACGATTCATGATTGGATCGCAGGACAGATCGTGATGAGATCGCGGGATGGATCATGATTGGATCACGAGATGGATCGTTATGGTATCGCGGGATGCTTGGCGATTTCGATCACGAAGACATTCGACTACATCAACCGCGTTTCCTAACGCTTACCGCTTAGCGATCTACAAGGGTATGTAGATCCACTCTCCCTCTCGTAGATGCTCATCACCATGGATAGATCTTGCGTGTGCATAGGAAATTTTTGTTTCCCATGCAACGTTCCCCAACAACGAGGTCCTGGATCTGAACCAAGGAACTCAAGCTATTGAGGGTTTACGCTTAACAAGTAAGATCAGAGTAATGTAGTCATTTGATAGCACAAATTTTGAGTTGTAGATTGCTTTTAGGGTAGGGTGAGTTGCCATAGTTGTGATAACGTTGGAATTGGATGCCAATGACGTAGTCACCGCCTAATTTAGAGAGGAGTCAACTTGTGATTTACCCAGTCATTTTTAATGGCTTGGAGGCCAACTCAAGGTCTACCAGTAGTGGTCAAGAATCACCATCATGGTGATATCTCAAGAAAAAGAGGGTGACCTTTGTGGTGTCGGTGTGTCTTGATGGTAACAACTACCCCACCAATGATGACTAGCTAAGTGAACATCAGGATACACCTACATCTTTGCGATCTTCGGTTGTCCCTAACCTAGAACCTTTATGTTTCTTTGGTCACCTGACCTCGCACACATCATATAGATTGTATATCTTAATGTAGCACTCTTTAGGATCACACTTTATATTCTGCATAGTTCAAACTTGCTAATAATCAAATTAACATTTGTAGTTTTCCCCATCTCAAACCCCTCTAGGCATCGATCTTTTTAGCCACCTCGATTCCCGTGTCACAATTTGTTGGTTTGGAATTTGATTTTGTGACTTCAATGATTGTTGCACCTCATGCGCCTCCGACAATTGCCCACCATTAGCTTGACAGTGATACTACGGCGTAGAGGTGACAAACTCTATGCCGCCACTCGCAGGCGCCGGTCTCCCCTGGCCGGCACCACAGGGCTCCACAGCTAGAGACTAAGGAAGAAGATTGGGGATGGTTGCGTCCTTGCCCCCACCACCCTTCATTTGATGGCGGGAAAAACTCGAGTGCCTTCCTAGTCCGGTGCAAGGTGAGACCGGAAAGGCCGATGTGGTTAGAACCCTCCTTTCTCTTGTATTTGGATTTGTTCGACTGAGTGTGATGTGGCCATGATAAATGTCGGAAAATGTGAAATGTTTGTGCTTCAGAAAAAAAATTGAATTTGGGGAATCAACAATCAATGATGTATCGGGACCCCGATCCTAAGCCATAAGAATCCAGCCTGTAACACATCACATTACTTTGCGGCCTCACGCACGGTTAACTCCACGGCTACCACCTTACCTGGGCCGGGACCGTTTGTGTCTTTTGGCTCACGTATTTGAATGTGTCGCCAGTGTTCAAATGTCGACGAACCCGGGTCAACATGACTAGTTATAGAACCAAAGTGGCACATTCGTACAGGAACAGGCATACATAACCCAGCAATGCAGGTGTCGGCCTCTAGCGTGTGTAGACGAGTCATAGCCATCTACAAGGACTCCATTATGTCGTGGGACATAAATGTCATCATTGCACATAGATGAGTCATAGCAGGCTACAGGGACTCCATTACACCGTGAGACATTTCCTCGAAGGGACAGACACAGCAGCAAAGAAGGATACATATCAGTCAATCAATGTGTCCTGAGAAGTAGCAAGCTACCAAGGCTCGGTGGAAGCACAAAGAGGCAGTTCCCAGTAAAGAGTACTACTAAAGGCACACAACTAGGTATCGAATCCCATGCATATCGTTGCACATCACACGTACGCACGACATGCCCGATATGCATAGATACAACTATGGCAGCACAACAAAACCATACAACAACACAACATTTATTTAGAAGGCACATAAGAGCTAACATAGTGTGATATTACAAACAGGGGTCACATGACCCAACACCCAAGTCATACAAGCAACAAGCGGAAGCATAACATGTCTGGGTACAAACAACTAGAAAAGAAGAAGGCTGAGGGAGCCAGTCTATCTACAAGGCCCTCCATAGGAACGAGGCCTCTGGCTGGGATTCCCAAGCTAAATGGTCAACATCGATCTTATCGTAGAAACCACTAGCGATACTAGAGTCTCCTGTCCAAAAACATAATTAAGCAAGAGTGAGTACTGAGTACTTAGCAAGACTTACATCAGAACTAACTGCATGCATCGGTATCAACAAGGGGGTTGTGGGGTTCAATGCAGTAAGCCAGCTTTGACTCGATGGCTATCCTATACTACAACTTTCATAACTTTGAAAAGCTTTGTGAAGCGTACACGAGTCCACTAACACCACAACAATACACTACCATAGATCCACTCCCGTCTTCCTACGAGAGTGTCATCCACGGTACTCACACTTGTCTTGATGCTTTTATTAGTAACCCTTTTAGTTGTCTATGAACCATATAAGTCTCCAAGTAGTCCATATCAGCGGACCCGGCTATTCGAATAGATTATTACCCTGCAGGGGTGTACCTCGTCACACACGCTCCTGCCACTTACTACCATGTGCTCGTAAAAAGGCACATTGGCAACCTTTAAGCCGAAGCCCAGCGAGGGAGTCGGCCATGACCGTTAACCGCACAAGACTCTACTCCAAGTTTCTTGCCTATTTGAGACTGAACCCATAAGGAAGTCTGGCCGAAGTTTCCTCAACGGCCCCAAACGATGTGTATAGGGTTCTTAAGCCCACCTCGACGGATGGTACTACGCTTGGTACACTGGGCCAGGATGCCTAGTCTGTCCCAAGCCCACCTGTACGGGGTGCCACTCGGTAGACTACTAGCATGTACTACAAACACCAGAAACTAGTCGCAACTCTTGGACAAAGATCAAGTCGTTAAATAAGTCGAGAGGGTCCATTGGTTTGGGGACCAATGGGCGGTAGTAGCTAGTCTTGGAAAAGATACATAGGACTCAGTTCTTAAGGACGGTCCTAATGAGACAACCCGCCATTTACTCCTACATAGCCTCTCATTGCTACCTTTACAAAATCGGGTTCAACACTTTTCTCTCATCATCAGAACACATTCAGTTCACTCTAGTACATCCCCAGATTAATCAGACCTGACACAACTCCATAGCAAGCATAGCAGGTTAAAGGCACAACATGGCTCAAGCATCTACCGGGTATGCTAGGTTGCATGGTTCAGCTATTTACTGTGACAATGATAGGTCATGTAGAGGAATGGGTTCAACTAGCAGAACATGTAAAAGTTGAAACGTTTTGTCCTAATGCAATAAGTGGGAGCAAGGGCGAGAGAGTGGGATTTTATCGGAGATGTTCAAGGGGGGTTGCTTGCCTGATAAGACGTCAACATGTTACTGCTCCTAAGATGGATACTCGACCGTACCCTCTGGAATTGTGCCTAACACGAAGAACAACCATCAAAGGGGGACAAATCAATACACATCAAATGCAACAATATGATGCATGAATATGTCATGGCAATATGATGTGGTTCAGCTAATGCATCTAGCAATAGATTTAAATGAAGTAGGTTTGAACCCAAGGTTCAAATTAAACTTCATATGTGAGGTTCCATAGTGCATTTGAACAAAAATGTCCAAATACTCCTATTCAGGTTGCTCTATCATGCATGGAAATGGTACAGATGGATTCATTGGATTTTTTTGATCAAATTCCTTATATAAATTATTTTCATCTGACTTACAGATTAATTTATATAAGTTTTCTAAGATTTCAGCAATTTCTAGAATTATTTAAAATCAGAAAAAGAGTTATTGCGTTAGCCTGATGTCATAGTGAGATCAGTAGGTCAAAGGCGCCAGCCCAGGTCAAACCTGGTGGCTGGGCCCCACACGTCAGTGTCTCAGGGTTTACAGGTTTTTTTAAATTAAGCTTAGCTATTAGATTATTAGGGTTTAGGGTTGGGCCCACATGTAAGTGTCCCAGGGTTAACTAATGGAGGGGATTAGCACTAACTAATTTTCTGACCGGCAGGACCCACAGACCAGTGGTTCAGGCGACGGCTCGTCGCCGGCGACCTCTGGTAGCGGCGGTGTCCACGATTCCGACCACGGAAGTGACGGCTGGGGGCATCGGGGTGAAGCCCTTTCTATCCCGCATCGCGTGGGATAGGCGGGGAGGCGAGGGGCGGTCGGAGCTGATGATGGCGAGCTCGACCGCGGTAGCCGGAGCTCGGCCTAGGTGGGCATGGTGCTAGGGGCTGCGGGAGGAGAAGCTAGAGGCGGATACGGCTTGCTGAAAGCGCGGAGAACGCGATGGTGCTACTGCAGCAAGCAGAGGAGCTCGGGAGCTGTGAGCTCGGTGGCCATGGAGGTAGCCGGAGCTCGATCTCGCGGGGAATGGCGACAAAGGACGAGAAACAGAGGGGAAACAAGGGGAAGAGGAGCACGGCCTCACAACAGATCTTCTGGCACGGCTCGAGGAGGCTCCAGAGCCGCGAATCGACGCGGGCGACGGCGGCTTTGGTTCCGGTGCCAAAGGTTGAAGAAGAGGACGCTGGTGGTGAGATAGGGCGTTCGGGCTCCTGTGGCTCGACGGAGAGGACGACGAGGACGCAGCGGACCGATGGAGCACGTTGGCGGGCTCGGAGGGGGCCGGGGCTATGCTAGCGGCGACAGTGCACGGCGGCGCTCTCAGACGCATACGAGAGAGAGAGAGAGCCAAAGGGGAAGAGAGCAGAGGAGGGAGAAGAGGGGAAGAAGGGCACAGCAAGGGGGTTCGCACTAGCGCTCTCACCGGCCTCCAGCAGTAAGCAGCCAGGCAGGAGGTGGTCGGGTGCGTGTTGGCGTGCCCCAACCACACGCCCCAATCCTCCCTGGCAGGAGGTTGGGGGTGACTGGCAGCAGGGCTGCTGGGCCAGCCCCTTCCTGGGCCATAGGTAAGGCTACCACCTCTTTTTTTATTTTGTTCTTTTTTGTATTTTCTGTTCTTTGATTTGTTTTCATTTAGGCACTAAAACACTTTATAAAACTATGGAACTTTTTCTGGGCACTAAAGGAAATATTCCAAAGGCCCTGGCCAAGTTTTATATTTATTGGAGCTATTAAATTATTTATAGTATTTTATAACTACAATTCAAATATTTATTGATTTAATTCAATAAACAAAAATGAGTTTGAAAAATATGAATCACCTCTGGTTGATGCTTCCACATGTTTCCAGAAATGATGAACATTTTAGAAGGCCACTTTGGTTCATTGAAAAATATTTTGGTTGAACCTATTTGAATTGAAAAAATGCTAGGGTTTGATCATCCCCATTTCAAGTTTAAATAAATTTTAAACATGATGCAATCACAAGCATGGATCCTAATGCATGATAAAGCTAGTGATGATGTGACAACTCACCCCACTTAAAAGAATCGCGTCCCGAGATTCTGGAGTCGACAGGAAGAGAGCCCCATACTCAAGTCAAAGACAATCTTCTCGCTCCCTGGTAGCCTCAGTCTCGGAATGATGGGGACCACTGAACCTTCAGAAACTTGATATTCTGACACCTGGTGACACACTCAGCTTGATCGAGAATACGACCAGGATATTCTTGATATGAAAGATCATCTTGAAGATCAAGCGTTTCGTGGTCCACTTCACAGATAGGATCCTTGAAGCGACACCTGAGTTGAGAAACATGGAAGACATCATGAACTCTGGAAAGATGCAGGGGCAGTTCCAATTGGTAGGCAACTTCTCCTCATTTAGCAAGAATGTGAAAAGGTCCAATGTATCAAGGAGCCAATTTGCCCTTGATACCAAAACGATGGGTACCCTTCAGAGGAGTAACCCGAAGGTAAGACTTTTCACCCACATCATAAGTTACTTCCTTATGATGGCGATCATACTAACTCCTCTGACGAGACTGAGCTATCTTCAGATTCTCATGAATAACACGAACTTGCTCTTGTGCTTCCTGGAACACGACTGGCCCAAATAATAGTCTTTCCCTGGGTCTCTAACCAGTTTAAAGGTGTTCGACATCTTCGTCCATAAAGAACTTCAAAAGGAGCTTTTCCCTGACTAGATTGGTAGCTGTTGTCATATGCAAACTTGGCAAATGGAAGGCACTTCTCCCAATTCATTCCAAATGAGATGACACAAGTTCTGAGCATGTCTTCGAGAATCTGATTGACCCTTTCCACCTGACCACTTGACTGAGTGTAAAAGGCAGTGCTAAAGGAGAGATGGGTTCCCATAGCATAATCGAAACTTTCCCAAAATTGAGAGGTGAAAATACTTCCACGGTATGAATTGATTTCCAATGGAACACCATGGAGGGACACTATTCGAGAGATGTACAAATCAGCCAACTGACTAGCAGTGATACTCTCTCGGACAGGAAGGAAATGAGCCACTTTGGAAAGGCGATCAATAACCACAAATATTGCATTATTTCCTTTCTTGGTCTTGGGAAATCCGGTGATGGAATCCATTTCAACTTTGTGCCATTTGCACTCAGGAATAGCTAAGGGCTGAAGGGTGCCAGTAGGTCTCTGATGCTTTGCCTTCACGTGACGACAAACGTCACAATTAGCAATGAATTGAGCGATTTCTCTTTTCATTCTAGTCCACCAGAATCTTTGGTGTAGGTCTTGATACATCTTAGTGCTACCAGGGTGAATTGTGAGAGGAGACTCATGAGCCTTCTTAAGGATCAACCATCTCAAGTTCCATACCTTTGGAACCACCAAGCAGTTCCCAAAGAATACGACTCCTTGGTAATTTATTGTAAAACAACCTGCAACTCCTTTCTTGATGTTTTTCTTGATGCAGGATATCCCTGGATCAATCTTTTGAGCTTCAATGATCTGATCCTCCAGGGTTGGCTTTGCAACCAAGGATGAAAGGGATCCGCGAGGAACAGTGTGAAAGTTAAGCTTGCAAAATTCCTCGTGAAGAAGGGGTTGACCTTGTTACAGCATAAGGTTGTTGCCGTAGGACTTACGACTTAATGCATCCACCATGACATTTGCCTTGCCTGGGGTGTAAGTAATTCCTAAGTCGTAATCCGTAATCAGCTCTAACCATCGTCTTTGTTTAAGATTCAAATCTTGTTGAGTGAAGATATACTTTACGCTTTGGTGATCGGTGTAAATCTCGCAACGATTACCAAGAAGGTAATGTCGTCATACCTTGAGTGCATAGACTACTGCTGCAAGCTCCAAATCATGTGTTGGATAATTTTCCTCATGTGGGTGCAACTATCAGTATGCATAGGCGATCACTTGTCGATCTTGCATAAGACCACATCCAAGTCCTTGTCTTGAGGCGTCACAATAGATGACAAAGCCCTTGGAGAAATCAGGTGGCACAAGCACGGGAGCAGAGGTCAGACATCTCTTCAGTTCTTGGAAACTGTGCTCACATTGATGAGGACATCCCTACTAATGTTACACCCACAACTCCGACTGCTATATATACAGGACCAATTACTAGAGCTCGCGCACGTCAATTGAATTACCAGGTACTTTCATGTCTTGGAAATCCTTCTAATGTTCATGAACATATGATGCTGCCTAAATTAGATACTTTTGTTTTAATTATGAATGAAGGACCTAGCATGGACAAGAAGGATGACCATTGGAGTGGGATCAAGAATGGAGAAGAAGGTACACGCGCGGGAAAGAACAATGGAGCTTCAAGTGATGATTTTCGCACTTTGAAGCCACCATAATGGGAGCGAGAAGCCTTGGACGAAATATGCATGATGCCACTTTATAAAATTCGTCCCTAGGCTAATATAGGTGATGCGCCACCTTATTTTTGGGCCAGGCCCATGTAATTTTGAAATACCATATTATAGGTTGTTTTTAGAGTCCGTATGTATGGGGAAACTGAGTTAGGGTCGGTTTTGGACCCCTCCTCCAAGGGGCCATGAAATTCCCCTCTATTCCCCCATATATACAGCCCTTAGGGTGTCGTTTTAGGGTTGGGTTTTGTTTAGATTACAAGTTCGCCTTAGCTGCAACTTTGTGTTCTTCGTTGGTGTTCCACGACCAGACAAACGCGTCACAGAACCCCTCTTCATCAATAAAGCTTTCCTCTTATATTCGCAATATCCAGATTGCAATCTTAGTTTCTGGCTTGTTCTTCGTTTGCGTGCAGGAAATAGACCCTCGTGGTCAGGTTGATCGTGCTTCAGCGTGGTCAATAACCTCTTGGAGTTGGTTTAGCGATTGCTAAGGCGCGACGTCATCACTCGTTCGTAGTCGGATCGTCAAAGTCTACTCCACCAAAAACGATAGCCACCATCTCATCGAAAGACAGGGACTACTTCGCCTCTATCAAGTGGTATAAGATTTCCAGGTTGCTCGGTGAGATTTTACCAGTTTTCGTAGTTTAGATCGCACATGTTCTTCATACCTTTAGTCCACGAAAAAGCCACACAAAAAGTTAGGGTTAGATCATCATATCCGAACCAATATGAGCCTTTGCATAGTCTTTTTAGTATGTTGCTTTGTTGAATTTGTGGTTACATCGTTGTGTCGAGTTGCTGGTCTTAGTGTCTAGTCCTTTAGAGTTTTGAGTTCTATTCATAGGTTGTCACGCCGCCACCGCATCGTCTTCATAGTTGCCATATACCACCACCATCATCACCGCTGCCATATATCACCAACCATCATCACTATCCATTGGTGTCCATATACCACCACAAATCCGCCACCAATCCGAGGCCAGCTCGTTTTAGGTTTAGTTTCAAGATCCTTTTGATTTCGGATTCGTGTTTTGCTACCTGCGTAGGTGTCGGGGAAAAAAAGTCTGGCATGCTTTGCAGAGCACGTTTTGGCCCAAAAAAAATTCGGCCGAAAATATTTTTCCCTATCTTGATTTTAGGTTCTTCGGAGCGTTTTGAGACACTTGCCATCATAGTGATTTTTGTCGAAATTTTTGGTCGTCGTAGCCCCTAATTGCTCCAGAAAAAAAATTAGTCCAACAAATTTCGTGCCCATCTTGCTTATACGACGTGGGGAGAGTTTTGAGACACTCGCCATTGTAGTGATTTTTTGAGCAAAAAAAGAGCGCAAAAAAAAGAGGCGCCGAAAAAAACGAAAAAAAATCACAGTGTGCTCTTCCCTTGATTATGTGTAGCATTATGATTTTGTTGGTGTTTTAGGCTCGCGTCTCTAGTACGGTCTAGCCTAGGACCAGCACAGTACCGTCGTTGAGCGTTTTTTCAACCTTGCATCTCTGAATTGATTATTGCTAACCCTTTTTGCTACCATATTATAAGCCATCCCAGCTCCACATACATCTACGTCGTGTGTTTGACACCACCTGGCAATCGCTCTATTCAAGCTTTGACTGTTTTGACTACAACGGTTGCCGATCACCGCCTGCTGCTGGGTAGAACTGGTAAGAATTTGAGATTCGCTTAAAGGATGTTGACACACCACCACCACCTCCCAGTAGTCTGTAGGTTTCATATTCTTGTGTGTTTCCTATTTCTGCTAACCATGCCAGGATCACACGACGACGAGATCGACTTGGAGAGCATGACCAACAAAGCACTCTATGATAAATTTCAGCAAATGATGGCTGACCAGATACAAGACTTCGTGGCCAACTTTAGAGAGGCCATGGAGAAGCTAGATGGTTTGGAGAAGACATTCGACACCAAGATGGATGCCAAGTTCAATGAGGTGCTTGCCCGTCTACCACCACCAGCTCCAGCTCCTATACCTTTCGAACGATGAGCGCGACGTGTGCCTCTCGGCCTAGCCCAGCATACTGGTACTGTTGATACTGCTGCTACTTCTTTGGCTCCTGTTGCTACTGTCATTGAGTAGGTTGAATATTATGATGGTGATTACGATGATGAGGGAGAGGTTGCTCCAGATCAGCCTCAGGGGAAACCACCATGATACGCACCAGGTCAACCACATGGCTACAACCATAATAGTAGGGCTGCACCCGACCCTCAGGTACGGGATCATGACCATCTCCCTAAACTTAAATTGAATATTCCGACATTTGAGGGTAGATATGTTCCTGATATATATCTTACATGGGAGTTAGAAACAGAACAACGTTTTACATGCTTACAATTTCCTAAGCATAGGCATGTTGCTGCTGCTGTTTGTTCATTCACTAGCTTTGCTTGTGTTTGGTCGTCACAACATTGTAGAATACACCATGCGAATATTCCAACTACTTGGGCTGCTTTGAAAACTGCTATGCGTAATCATTGGGTGCCACCTTATTATCAACGTGAATTGCTTCAAAATTTGCAGCGTTTAAGACAAGGAAAAAATTATGTAGAAGAATATTATCAGGAATTACAAACTGGCATGATTAGATGTGGTATTGTTGAGGAGAATGAATCTATGCCTGCACATTTTATGGGTGGATTAAATAGAGAGATTCAGACTATTCTAGAGTATAAGGAGTATAACACTACAACTCGGTTATTTCATCTTGCTTGCAAAGCTGAACGTGAAGTGCAGTATCAACAGGCAATGGCGAGAACTCCTTTTTCTGCAGGTCGCACTTCATCATGGATGCCACATACCTCCTCTACTTCCGCACGTCCTGCTGCAACGCCACCTACTCCCACCTCCAATTCCAACCGCGATACTAGGAAACAGGCTCCTACTCCACCCTCTGCGAAGAGCACACCTTCTGGGACTGCACAAAGCTCTTCTTCATCTATTGCATCCACAGGGCAAACACATGAGGTTATATGCCGTCGTTGCAAGGGTGGAGGTCACTTTGCGAGACAATGCCCTTCCAAACGTGTAATGATTGTTACTGAGGATGGTGGATATGCATCCGCTAGTGATTATGATGAGGAGACTTTGGCTCTCATTGCAAGTGAAGAATAGGGTGGCGAGGATGCAGAACCAGAGACACACTACATGGCTGCTGATTACGCTGATAGGTATGAAAGTTTAGTTGCTCAACATGTTCTCAATGTGCAGGTTACACAGGTTGAGCAAAATCAGAGGCACAACTTGTTCCACACAAAGGGAGTTGTGAAGGAGCGTTCTGTTCACGTCATCATCAATGAAGGGAGTTGCAATAACTTGGCTAGCATGGAGATGGTGGAGAAGCTGTCTCTAACCACCAGACCACATCCTCATCCTTATTACATCCAATGGTTCAACAATAGTGGCAAGGTTAAGGTAACATGTACTTTTCATGTGCATTTTAGCATTGCTAAATATTCTGATTATGTGGATTGTGATGTGGTACCCATGCAAGCATGTTCTGTTTTACTTGGTAGGCCATGGCAGCTTGATAAAAAGATTGTACACCATGGTAGGACAAATCAGTATACTCTTGTTCATAAGGATCAAAATATCACTTTGCTTCCTATGTCTCCGGAACATATTATGAAAGATGGCATTGCTAGAGCTAGTAAAGCAAAACAGGAAAAAAATAAGAGTGAAAATCAGATTGTAGCACAGGAATTTGATCAACACCATAAGCATAATAAACCATCATCTAATGTTGCATCCGAAATAAAATTGAAGAGTGGATGTTTACTTGCTACTAAATCTGATATTAATGATTTGGATGTTGCTACATCTGTTTGCTATGCTTTTGTATGCAAAGAGGTATTATTTTCATTCGAGGACATGCCTCTCTCTTTGCCTCTTGGGGTCATTAACATTTTGCAGGAGTTCGCTGACGTCTTCCCACAAGACGTGCCACCGGGATTACCACCTATTCGCGGGATTGAGCATCAGATTGACTTAATTCCCGGTGCATCCCTACCCAACTGTGCACCATATTGTACCAATCCAGAGGAGACAAAGGAGATTATGCGTCAAGTACACGAGCTGCTTGACAAAGGTTATATACGCGAATCCCTTAGTCCTTGTGTTGTTCCTATTATTCTAGTGCCCAAAAAGGATGGTACATCGCGCATGTGTGTGGATTGTAGAGGCATTAATAATATTACTATTCATTATCGTCATCCTATTCCTAGACTAGATGATAGCTTGATGAATTAAGTGGTTCTACAATTTTCTCCAAAGTTGATTTGCGTAGTGGATACCATCAAATTCGTATGAAATTGGGAGATGAATGGAAAACAACATTTAAAACTAAGTTTGGATTATATGAGTGGTTAGTCATGCCTTATGGGTTAACTAATGCACCTAGCACTTTCATGAGATTAATGAACGAGGTTTTACGTGCTTTCATTGGACGATTTGTGGTAGTCTATTTTGATGATATATTGATTTTTAGTAGATCTTTGGAGGAACATTTGGAACATCTACATGATGTTTTTATTGCTCTACGTGATGCATGTTTGTTTGGTAAACTTGGGAAGTGCACATTTTGCACCGACCGAATATCTTTTCTTGGCTATGTTGTTACTCCACAGGGAATTGATGTTGATAAAGCCAAGATTGAAGCTATTGAGAGTTGGCCGCAGCCCAAAACGGTCACACAAGTGAGGAGTTTTCTTGGCCTCGCTGGTTTCTATAGGCGTTTTGTGAGAGATTTCAGCACCATTGCTGCGCCTCTCAATGAGCTTACAAACAAGGACATGCCTTTTTCTTGGGGTGCCGCACAGGAAGAAGCCTTCAAGGTTTTGAAAGATAAGTTAACACATGCTCCTTTACTCCAACTTCCTGATTTTAATAAGACTTTCGAGCTTGAATGTGATGCTAGTGGAATTGGGTTAGGAAGTGTGTTATTACAAGATGGTAAACCTGTTGCGTACTTTTCTGAAAAATTGAGTGGGCCTAGTCTAAATTATTCTACTTATGATAAGGAACTATATGCTCTTGTTCGGACTTTGGAAACATGGCAACATTATTTATGGCCAAAATAATTTGTTATACATTCTGATCATGAATCTTTGAAACATATTAAAAGTCAAGCAAAACTGAACCGTAGACATGCTAAATGGATTGAATTCATTGAGACTTTCCCTTATGTCATTAAACACAAGAAGGGTAAAGAAAATGTTATTGCTGATGCTTTGTCTCGTCGTTATACTATGCTTTCATAACTTGACTTTAAAATATTTGGTTTGGAGACCATCAAAGGTCAATATGTGCATGATGCTGAATTTAGAGATGTGTTGCAGCATTGTAAAGAAGGGAGAACATGGAACAAGTTCGTTATTAATGATGGATTTGTGTTCCGTGCTAACAAGCTATGCATTCCAGCTAGCTCCATTCGTCTTTTGTTGTTACAGGAGGCACACGGAGGAGGATTAATGGGACACTTTGGCATGAAGAAGACAGAGGACGTACTTTCTACACATTTCTTTTGGCCAATGATGAGACGGGATGTTGAGCGTTTTGTTGCTCGCTGCACTACATGTCAAAAAGCTAAGTCACGACTCAATCCTCATGGTTTATATATGCCTCTGCCTGTACCTAGTGTTCCTTGGGAGGATATATCTATGGAGTTTGTTTTAGGTTTACCTCGAACTAAGAAGGGGAGGGATAGCATATTTGTTGTCGTGGATAGATTTTCCAAAATGGCACACTTTATACCAAGTCATAAAAGTGATGATGTTGCTCATGTTGCTGATTTCTTCTTTCGTGAAATTATTTGGTTGAATAGTGTGCCAAAAACAATTGTTTCTGATCGTGATGCTAAATTTCTTAGCCACCTTTGGAGATCTTTATGGGCTAGGTTGGGGACTAAACTGCTTTTTAGTACTACATGTCACCCCCAAACTGATGGCCAAACTGAAGTAGTCAATAGATCATTGTCTACTATGCTTAGGGTTGTTTTGAAGTATAAGCTGAAAATGTGGAACGAATGCTTGCCTCATATTGAATTTGCTTATAATCGTTCGCTACATTCTACCACTAAGATGTGCCGTTTTGAAGTTGTGTATGGGTTCTTACCTCGTGCACCTATTGATTTGTTGCCTCTTCCATCTTCGGAGAAGGTTAATTTTGATGCTAAAGAACGTGTTGAATTGATATTAAAGATGCATGAGTTAACGAAGGAAAACATTGAGCGTATGAATGCTAAATACAAAATTGCTGGAGATAAGGGTAGAAAACATGTTGTCTTCGCACCTCGAGATCTTGTTTGGTTACATTTGCGTAAGGATATATTTCTTGATTTGCGCAAGTCAAAGCTAATGCCATGTGCTAATGGTCCTTTTAAGGTGTCAGAGAAAATAAATGATAATGCATATAAACTTGAGCTGCCTGTAGAGTTTGGGGTTAGCCCCACTTTTAACATTGCTGATTTGAAGCCTTATTTGGGTGAGGAAGATGAGCTTCCGTCGAGGATGACTTCAGTTCAAGAAGGGGAGGATGATGAGGACATCCCTACTAATGTTACACCCACAACTCCGACTACTACATATACAGGACCAATTACTAGACCTCGCGCACGTCAATTGAATTACCAGGTACTTTCGTTTCTTCGAAATCCTTCTAATGTTCATGAACATATGATGCTGCCTAAATTAGATACTTTTGTTTTACTTATGAATGAAGGACCCAGCATGGACAAGAAGGATGAGCATTGGAGTGGGATCAAGCATGGAGAAGAAGGTACGCACGCGGGAAAGAACAATGGACCTTCCAGTGATGATTTTCGTACTTTGAAGCCACCATAATGGGAGCGAGAAGCCTTGGACGAAATATGCATGATGCCACTTTATAAAATTCGTCCCTAGGCTAATATAGGTGTTGCGCCACCTTATTTTTGTGCCAGGCCCATGTAATTTTGAAATACCATATTATAGGCTGTTTTTAGAGTTCGTATGTATGGGGAAAGTGAGTTAGGGTCGGTTTTGGACCCCTCCTCCAAGGGGCCACGAAATTCTCCTCTATTCCCCATATATACAGCCCTTAGGGTATCGTTTTAGGGTTGGGTTTTGTTTAGATTACAAGTTCGCCTTAGCTGCAACTTTGCGTTCCTCGTTTGTGTTCCACGACCAGACAAAGGCGTCACAGAACCCCACTTCATCAATAAAGCTTTCCTCTTATATTCGCAATATCCAGATTGCACTCTTAGTTTCTTGCTTGTTCTTCATTTGCGTGCAGGAAATAGACCCTCGTGGTCAGGTTAATCGTGCTCCGACATGGTCAATAACCTCTCGGAGTTGGTTTAGCGATTGCTAAGGCGCGACGTCATCACTCATTCGTAGTCGGATCATCAAATTCTACTCCACCAAAAACGATAGCCACCATCTCATCGAAAGACAGGGACAACTTCGCCTCTATCACACATTGTGGGGTCCACTCAAACTTCTCGCCTTTCTTGAGGAGTTCCGTCAGAGGCTTGGCAACTTTGGAGAAGTTCTTAACGAAGTGGCGACAATAGCTTGCCAATCCAAGGAAAATCCTAACTTGCTTAACTGTTTTAGGTGGAGTGTCTCCATTCTTTATTTCTATTTGATGGTAGCCTAACCTCAAATCCATCTTGGAAAACACTGAGGAACCAGCAAGTTGATCATACAAATCATTGATCCTGGGGAGCGGATACTTATTCTTTATCTTGACCAAATTGATAGGTCGATAATCCATAACCATACGATCCGTTCCATCCTTCTTTTGACAAAAAGTATGGGACAAGCCCAAGAGAAGAGCTAGGTTAGATGAAACCCTTTTGCAAGGACTCATCAAGTTGTTTCTTAAGCTCAGCTAGCTCCAAGGGTGCCATCTTATAAGGCCTTCTTGAAATTGGGATTGTTCCTGGGATGAGGTCTATCACAAACTCTACATCCCTATCAGTTGGAATACCTGGCAACTCTTCGGGAAATACATCTGGAAAATCTTGGACTACCGGAATATCCTCAAGCTCAGGACTAGGGTTGGCATTGAGTGAATAGAGCTGACGCTTTGCAACTCATGTTGAAACATGGACTATCTTGCCAGATGGATGCGTAAGCTAAACAGACCTGGTGGAGCAATCGATCCTGGCGTGGTGAGCTATCATCCAGCCCATACCCAAGATGATATTAATATCTGAAGGCTTGAGAACTATCAGCAAAGCAAGGAATACAAGTCTATCAACACGGATTTCATTTCCATGGCTTATTCTTGTGCTCTGCCATCTGGACCCTGGAGTCTGAATTTCAAGAGCAGTTGGCATATCACAAAATGACATGTCATGCAACCGGGCATAGCTTTCAGATATGAAGGAATGCGATGCTCCAGTATCAAACAGAACTGATGTCAGATGGCAATTGACAAGAAGCGTTCCAAGGAGAACTTCTAGATCATCATTAGCTTCTTTGACTGAGACATGATTCACACATCCCTGTTCAGTGATGGTTGGCTTGGCATGAATCACCTTGACTGGTGGCTTATTACGGTCAATGGACTTTGCAGACTTGGGTGAGGCAATGCTGGACTGAATACAATTTCGAGCAATGTGGCCTGGCTCTCCACACTTGTAACAAATCACTTGAGTTGTACACGGAACCGCATTGGCAGGCAGTCCACCAACATGCTTGGGTGGAGCATTTGGCTGAGTTGGACGAGGCACCACATAGAATGGCCTCGATGCATATCCAGTGGAAGTGCTGAGTTTGGTACCCAAATCCGGTGCTTCTGAGATCCAGAACCGGAGGTGGAAGCCAAATCACGGTTGTGCTTGCAAGATTCTTCATAAGTGAACTGAGTTGTTTCTACATTGATGGCCTTGTTCACAAGAGCTTGGAAGGTGTCGCAATGATGGAAGTGAAGATCACGATGCATCTTTGGGTTGAGACCCTTCCTGAACCTAGCTTGCTTCTTAGCATTCTTGGACACTTCTTCTGTGGCGTAACGTGCAAGGTTCTCGAACTCTCGATTGTAAGCATCTACAGCCATCTTACCCTGGGTAAGGTTACAAAACCCTTCCCTCTTTCGGTCCATGAGACCCTGAGGAATATGATGCTCATGGAAAACCTCTATGAATTCTTCCCAGGTAGGAATCTGGCCAGCTGGAATTATAGTCTCGTAGTTCTCTCACCATATACTAGCAGGACCCTGCAAGAAATATGTAGTGTAGGTGACCTTGTCAGCCTCAGCCATGTTCGCAGAACGCAGCTTATTTGTGATGCTACGGAGCCAGTCATCTGCATCGAGTGGCTCAATGGAGTGATGGAAGGTGCATGGGTACAGCTTGATGAAGTCACGGATGGTCACTGTTCCAGCACACTGATGTGCAGTGTTTTCCTGAATACGTGCGAGCAAGCGATTTGACTCACGCTTGTCCTTCTTAATGTCTAGCATGAACACTACCAATGAAGATGAATCCGACAGAACTTCCGCATCTCTAGTTCCACGTCTCTAACCCTTGTTGCGACCAATTGCAACTTGGGTACTGCGGGACATCCTGAGGATGAGAAACTAAGAGTAGATAAGGCGACATACCAGATAGATAGCAGGAATGCAAAAGCATTTGATCTTCAAGAAATCCTAGAAAAATTGGACAGCATAACAGCTGTGAATGCTCAGAAATGAGACATCCTACAAAAGATTTAGGTGCCATGACACCTTAACATGACAATCTCAAGATTCTGATTGAGCTAACAAGCTACACAGATAACACTTGAGGACAGGAATGCAACTCAGATCAACCATTCCTATAAGTCTACTGAATAGAAACTCGAGATCCTAGTAGATAGGTAAGAAGCATAGTTCATAATCTCGTAGAAAAGCAGAGGGTGACTCAGAATTAGAATAACATGGGGAAAGGAGTAAAAAGAGCCTTATGTTCCCTTCCACAATCAATTCCCTTATATAACTAAAAAGTTGCTAGACTCAACATCGACCAGTTTCGCTTGGTAATCCTACAGTCAGTCAGCTCTAATACCAATGCTATCGGGACATTGATCCTAAGCCATAAGAATCCATCCTGTAACACATCACATCACTTTGCGGCCTCATGCACGGTTAACTCCACGGCTGCCACCTTACCTGGGCCGGGACCGTTTGCGTCTTTTGGCTCACGTATGTGAATGTGTCACTAGCATTCAAATGTCGAAGAACCCGGGTCGACATGACTAGTTATAGAACCAAAGTGGCACATCCGTACAGGAACAGGCATACGTAACCCAGCAATGTAGCTGTCGCCCTCTAGCGTGTGTAGATGAGTCATAGCCAGCTACAAGGACTCCATTACGCGGTGGGACATAAATGTCATCACTGCACGTAGACGAGTCGTAGCAGGCTACTGGGACTCCATTACACTCTGAGACATTTCCCCGAAGGGACAAACACAGCAGCAAAGAAGGATACATGTCGGTCAATCAATGTGTCCTGAGCAGTAGCAAGCTACCAAGGCTCGGTGGAAGCACAAAGAGGCAGTTCCCTATAAAGAGTACTACTAAAGGCACACAACTAGGTGTCAAATCCCATGCATATCGTTGCACGTCGCACGTACGCACGACATGCCCGATATGCATAGATACAACTATGGCATCACAAATAACCATACAACAACACAATATTTATTTAGAAGGCTCATAAGAGACAACATAGTGTGATATTACACACAGGGGTCACATGACCCAACACCCAAGTCATACAAGCAACAAACGGAAGCATAACATGTTTGGGTTGAGAATAAGAAGGTTGAGGGAGCCTGTCTATCTACAAGGCCCTCCATAGGAACCAGACCTCTGGCTGGGATTCCCAAGCTAAATGGTCAACATCGATCTTATCATAGAAACTACTAGAAAGACTGGAGTCTCCTCTTCAAAAACATAATTAAGCAACAGTGAGTACTAAGTACTCAGCAAGACTTACATCAGAACTAACTACATATGCATTGGTATCAACTAGGGGGTTGTGGGGTTCAATGCAGCAAACCAGCTTTGACTTGGTGGCTATCCTGTACGATGACTTTCATAACTTTGAAAAGCTTTATGAAGCGAACAGGAGTCCACTAACACCACAACAATACACTACCATGGATCCTCTCCCGTCTTCCTACAAGAGTGCCATCTACGATACTCACACTTGTCTTGATGCTTTTATGAGTAACCCTTTGAGTTATCTATGAACCATATAAGTCTCCAAGTACTCCATATCTGCGGACACGGCTATTCGAATAGATTATTACCCTGCAGGGGTGTACTTCGTCACACACACTCCTGCCACTTACCATCATGTGCTCATAAAAAGGCACCTCGGCAACCTTCAAGTGGCAGACCAGCGAGGGAGTCAGCCACGACTGTTAACCGCACAAGACTCTAGTCCAGGTTTATCGCCTATTTGAGACTGAACCCGCAAGGAAGTCCGGCCGAAGTTCCCTCAACGGCCCCAAACAATGTGTACAGGGTTCCCAAGCCCACCTCGACAGATGGTACTATGCTTGGTACACTGGGCCATGATGCCTAGTCTATCCTAGGACCACCTGTACGGGGTGCCACTCGGTAGACTACTAGCATGTACTACAAACACCAGAAACTAGTTGCAACTCTTGGACAAAGATCAAGTCGTTAAATAAGTCGAGAGGGTCCATTGGTTTGGGGCCCAATGTCGGGTAGTTGCTAGTCTTGGATAACATACACAGGATTCAGTTCTTAAGGACGGTCCAAATGAGACAACCCGCCATGTACTCCTACATAGCCTCCCATCGCTACCTTTACCAAATCGGTTTCAACACTTTTCTCTCATCATCAGAACATGTTCAGTTCACTCCGGTTCATCACCCAGATGAATCAGACCTGACACAACTCTAAGCATAGCAAGCATAGCAGGTTAGAGGGACAACTTGGCTCAAGCATCTACCAGCTATGCTAGGTTGCATGGTTCAGCTATTTACTATGACAATGACAGGTCATGCAGAGGAATGGGTTCAACTACCGGAACATGTAAAACTTGAAACATTGTGTCCTAATGCAATAAGTGGGAGCAAGGGTGAGAGAGTGGGATTGTATCAAAGATGTTCAAGGGGGGTTGCTTGCCTGATAAGAGGTCAACATGTTACTGCTCCTCAGATGGATACTCGACCGTACCCTCCGGAAGAGTGCCTAACACGAAGAACAACCATCGAAGGGGAACAAATCAATACACATCAAATGCAACAATATGATGCATGAATATGTCATGGAAATACGATTTGGTTGAGCTAATGCATCTAGCAACAGATTAAAATTAAGTAGGTTTGAACCCAAGGTCCAAATTCAACTTCATATGTGAGGTTCCATAGTGCATTTGAACAAAAATGTCCATGTACTCCTATTTAGGTTGCTCTATCATCCATGGAAATTATATAGATGGATTCATTGGATTTTTTTGATCAATTTCCATATATAAATTATTTTCATCTGACTTACAGATTAATTTATATAAATTTTCTAAGATTTCAGCAATTTATAGGATTATTTAAAATCACAAAAAGCTTTATTGCGTCAGCCTGATGTCATAGTGACATCAGCAGGTCAAAGGCGCCAGCCCAGGTCGAACCTGGTGGCTAGGCCCCACACGTCAGTGGCTCAGGGTTAACAAGTTTTTTTAATTAAGCTTAGCTATTAGATTATCAGTGTCGGGACCACATGTAAGTGTCCCAGGGTTAACTAATGGTGGGGATTAGCACTAACTAATTTTCTGACCGGCGGGACCCACCGGCCAAAGGCTCAGGCGACGGCTCGTCGCCCGCGACCAGAGGTCACGGTGGCGTCCATGACTCCGGCCACGGAAGTGATGGCAGGGGGCATCAGGGCGAAGCCCTTGCTCTCCCGCATCGTGTGGGACACGCAGGGAGGCGAGGGGTGGTCGGAGCTGACGACGGTGAGCTCGACAGCGGAGGTCGGAGCTCGGCCTCGGTGGGCACGACGCTAGGGGTGCGGAAGGAGGAGCTAGAGGCGGATACGGCTTGCTGGAATCACGGCGAATGTGGCGGAGCTACTACAGAGGAGCTCAGGAGCTGCGAGCTCGGCGGCCATGGCAGTGGCCGGAGCTCGGGCTCGCGGGGAATGCCGATGGAGGACGGGAAATAGAGGGGGAACAATGGGAAGAGGAGCACGGCCTCACAGCGGATCTTTTGGCGCGGGCAGAGGTCTCGGGGAGGCTCCGGAGCGGCGAATCGACGGTGGCGATGGCGGCTCCGGAGCGGCGAACCCAACGCGGGCAAGAGGATTGCCAATTCCCTTGAATTCATTGCTTGCAAGCAATGAGTAATGTAGATGATCGTTTGATAAATTATAATATATAATAAATGAAGATTAAATAATGGCAGCAAGGTATTAAGAGTATTTCTAAGTATATTTGTGAATAGACTCGGGAGCTATAGTTTTCGCTACAGGCTTGTCTCTCGAATAAGGCATACAATGGGTAAACAAATTATGTTGGGCAATTGATGGAAAGTGCATAGTTATGAAATATTTATCCATAGCAATCACCATTACACATAGACATCACTCCCATAAGGAAGTAGACCGACACATGCCTACATGTACTTGTTGGGTTCTACCGCTCGCATGTGAATTAAAAAAAATCCTACGCACAAAACATCCAAGAACATGCTATGGAGGTGGATCACAGATCGTTACCACTAGACACGCAGTGCCATGTAGCGGAAGGAGAGGTGGAGCAGCACGTGCGCGTGGTCCGTCTCCTCCTCGTCTGTTCTCCCTCGAGCAGCCGGTCCGATATCCCTCGAACAACCGGTCCGCCAGATCCCGCGTACAAGTTCGCCGGAGCGGCGCAAGTGCACAGCCTCTAACCGTATCCGCGTGTGCAGGAGGAACACAACATGCGGCGGACTGCTAGGTCCGATCACACAGCCGGCGGCGAGTGGAGGTGGCTATTCGCAACACATGCAAACCCTAATGACGGCACTGAGGCGATCAACCGGATGGGTGTGTTGCACCTCTACTATATATAGGCATCCAGCGCGGGCTCAACTCTTGGGCCTCGCACGGATCCTAAAGCCCACGTATTCCTTCCCTTAAGCGCGCGACCCTTTAGGTTCTCGTCCACTTGGTCGCGAGTCAGATCACATCCGACTCGACCAGTCGGTAGCAGCCTCTAGCAAAACGTGTCGACTCCAAGTGTCCGATGAAGCTAGTTAGGTGAACCTATACTTCACACTTATGTTCCCTTTGCCACACGATATATGTTGTCATGCACAAGTCTACATGGTCATCCTTGTTGATGCACGACCTCTTTCTTGTTCCGGTGAATCTGACCAACACTTCGGATTATCTAATAATCCTCATCGCATGGCCATGCTTATCGAGGTCGGATCACTCAAGGGGCCGAGAGTATATCTCTCCTGGTAGGAGGGGCAAATCCCATCTTGCTCGACCATGTCTCGCAGCATGGGTCTGGACAAGCCTGAAACCTACCTTTGTAACTACCAAGTCACGGAGTAGCGTTTGGTCGGCCCAAAGCAAGTCTGTCACCATATCGAGTACATGCACCAGCTCAGGTCTTACGACATAGAACGTATGTTGTACTAGAGACTCATAGATGACCTATCGCTGCGTCTCGTAGTTGGGTCTGTCCAACTCAGACCTTATCTCGACTTGGATCAGACTACATCAAATCCGACCAGACCTTTCTGAGTCCATATTATCCGGCTAGCATCCAATGCTACATGGTCAGTGAGACCGAACCATCCATCGTATCATATGCGAGTCTGATTAGTTGTGCGTCCACATAACCCTTTGGACTAGGACCATTTAGGACAATTATCATACAGTGCATAGTCTCACAAACAAGTCACGTACTTGTTAATACACATCACTGATAATGTCCAAGGACTATCTTTATTTATAAACACATAGGAAATATCATCATACATGATTGCCTCTAGGGCATATCTCCAACAGTCTCCCACTTGCACTAGAGTCAATCAAATAGACATCGAATGCCCATAGCTCTAATGTGCCCCTCATGCTTGGGTTGTGGAAGTGGTTTAGTTAACGGATCTGCAACATTTGCATTCATATGAATCTTGCATAAATTTGTATCACCTTTCTCTATGAGCTTTCATATCAAGTGATATTTTCAGTCTATGTACCTGGTCTCGTGGTGTTGTCTTGGCTCCTTGGCCTTTGCAGTGGCGCCTGAATTATCACAATAAAGGTCCACTGGTTTTCACCAGCCCGGGAACACACCAACATCTTCCAGGAACTTCCGAACCCAAACATCTTCCTTTGCGGCTTCACAAGACACAATGTATTTAGCCTCTGTTGTGGAGTCGGCCAGCGTATCTTGCTTGGAACTCGACCAGCTCACTGCTCCTCCATTCATGACATACACGAATCCAGTTTGCGATCGACAATCATCCCTGTCGGTTTGGAAACTAGCATCAGCGTAACCCTTTACATAGAGATCCTCCTCACCTCCATAAACTAGGAACATCTCTTTAGTCCTTTTCAGGTACTTCAAGATAGTTTTCACCGCTGCCCAGTGACTCTCACCTGGGTCGGCCTGCTATCTGCTTGTTAAGATTATTGCATAGGAATCATCAGGCCATGTACATAGCATGGCATACATGATGGATCCAATTGCCGAGGCATATGGAATCCTACTCATATGGTTTCGCTCATTAGAAGTCGTAGGACTCTGAGTCTTGCTTAGCCTTATACCATGTGAGACGGGGCAAGAACCCATTCTTGGCCTCACTCATGTTGAACCTCTTCAACACTTTGTCTATGTACGTGCTCTGGCTTAAGACGAGCAGCCTCCTCGATCTATCTCTATAGATCTTGATGCCTAAAATGTACATTGCCTCTCCAAGGTCTTTCATCGAAAACTTGGCATCCAATGATTCCTTGACTGAGTTCAGCATCGAAACATAATTCCGATCAGCAGTATGTCGTCCACATACAAGATCAAAAATACTACCGAGCTCCCACTAGACTTCTTGTATAAACAATAGTCCTCTTTGTTCTCGATGAAACCAAGGTCAACGATGACTTCATCAAAACGAATGTTCCAACTCTGAGCTGCTTGCCTCAATCCATAAATGGATCTCTTGAGCTTGCATATTTTACCAGAGTTAGTTGGATCGACAAAACCTTTGGGTTGTATCATGTATACATCCTCTTTTAAATTTCCATGAAGGAAAGCCGTTTTGACATCCATCTGCCATATCTCATAGTTGAAATATGCAGCTATAGCTAGTATGATCCTCACTGACTTTAGCATCGCTACCGGTGAGTAGGTCTCATCATAGTCAATTCCTTGAACTTGTCCATAACCTTTAGCAACAAGCCGAGCTTTGTGGATCTGAACATTTCCAACCACATCGGTTTTCTTCTTAAAGACCCATTTACGACCAATGGCTACTATGCCAGGTGGCGGATCAACCAAGTCCCAGACTTGATTGTCATCCATGGACTTTAACTCAGATCTCATGGCCTCTAGCCATGCCTCGGAATCTGGGTTCACCATCACTTCTGCATACATGGCCGGCTCGTCGCTTTCTAGCAACAAAACATTGCGCACTCTGCGCAATGTTTCCGACCTCCGTGGCTCCGGTGCCGACTCCACTACGGGTTCTCTGACCAAATCCGATGTGATCTATTAACCAACCGAGTTGTCCCCGAGTGGCTCTCGAATTTCTTCGAGTCGCACTGTTCTCCCACTGGCCTCCCGACTGAGAAACTCTTTCTCTAGGAAAACCCCGTTCCGAGCAACAAACACTTTGTTCTCTTCTTGGTTGTAGAAGTTATATTCCAAGGTTTCCCTTGGATATCCCACGAATATGCATTTATCTGACTTGGGTGTAAGCTTGTCCGACTTGAGTCGCTTCACAAATGCTTCACAACCCCAAATCTTTAGAAAAGACAAACTAGGACTCTTCCCAGTCCACATCTCATGTGGTGTCTTGTCTATGGATTCTGATGGTACCCTATTAAGTGTGAAAGCTATAGTTTCTAGAGTGTATCTGTCACATCCCTAGTTAGAATTGCTCTGGTTAGCATGTGTGTGTGCATCAAGATTTGATTTTGCATCAATATGAAATGGGGTTCAACAAAAACCCTAGCACCTCACCTGAATTAAACCAATTTAAAGGTTGTGAAAAATCAACAAATCCAAAATGCCAATCAAAAATGCCCCCCATGTGTGATAAATATTGACATCAATATATGAGGGGACATTATAATTTTCAGAACATATATGTCATTTTAAAAATAAATAATAAAGCTACTGAAAAGGCCAAACAAAGCATTATAAATATTTTAGCCAATCAAAAATGTTGAAACTTGTTGTGGAGGTTTGATATATTCAAACTATGCTCTCCAATATATTTCAACAATTTTGTGCTAGGATTTGAGGGCCAGACAAAAATAAAACAAATGTCAAAAAAGAAAAAGAAAACACAAATGAAAAAAAAGAGGGAGCTGACCTGAGGCCAGCTCCAGGCTGGCCCATCTAGCCTAGGGAGGTCATTGTCCTCCTGGCGGCCAGGAGGCCGGGCGTGTGGCCGCCGCGCGCACACGGCCGTGCCGCCACGCCGGCAGCTGCCTGCCTGCCTCCCCCTCGCCAGCGCAACAGGGTAAGCTCCCAGAGCCATCTGGATCACTCTCTCCCCCTCGCATTCACCCCGCTCCTCTCTCCTCTCCCTCTGCTCCGCCATGGCCGCCGCTTCTTCGCCACCGTAGTCGCCCCTCCAGTCGCTCCCCCTCGCTCCCGAGCCGCTAGCATCGTCGGAAGCCCCCCATCACCGCCATCGCCGTCATCTTCAACCTCCGGCCACCGGCAAGGATTTGAAGGTCGCCGCTGCTCCAGACCGTCCCTGAGCTCGCCTTTCCGTAGTTAGCATGCCATACCCCGGTTTGCCTCGAGCCCGAGAGCTCCTCGCCATCGACGAGGACGCTGTCATCTCTGCGATGGCCCAAGCTCGAACTTGAGCACGTAGGAGTGCTCAGGAGGGCGCCAAAGAGTTGTAGGAGCCACGAGTCGGCCATCTCGTGCTTCAGTTCGTCGAACCCGTGCTCAGCCGAGCTCCAAAAGTCATCGAGCTCATCGCGGGCCGCGCTCTGGGCCATCCCCGCCACTGGGATGTGTCCCGTTGTACATGCCTGAGTGCGGGCGCTCATTTGAGCGGCTCCACTATTGATTTGGTCACAGGAGGGTGATTCCTGAGTCCCTCTACCGTCCCTGGCGTCGTCGGCGGCTCAACTTCGGGGTGTTAACCCAGTTTGACCACGGGGTTGACCCTCCTAGGTCACTAGCAAGTGGGGGCCCAGCCCCTGTTAGTTTAGGATTAATTAAAAATATTAATTAAAAGTTAATTAAGTTAATTACCACTGACATGTGGGCCCAGCCTTAATAATTTGTAGTTAAAACTAAATTAATTACTGTTAGTGCTTGGGTCACTGACCAGTGGACACCACTAGTTAGGTTTGACCTGGCAACGTCCAGTTGACCTGCTGATGTCATGCTGATGCAATAACGGAATTTCTAATTTAAATTAATTCCAGAAAATGCTGAAAACTTTAGAAAATCATAGAAATTAATCTGTAACTCAGATTAAAATAAATTATATATGAAAATTTATTAGAAAATTCCAATGAACCAATGGTGTTATTATCATGCATGATAGAGCAATCTAAATTGGAGAACATTGACATTTTGCAATAGGACTATGTATAGAACATTAAATGGAGAACGATTTTGAACCTATATTCAAACCCACTCCGTCTAACTCTAAAGATAGTTGCATTAGCTCATCCATTCATGTTGCCATGTCATGATCATGCATCATATTACTGTAGTTGTTGTGTATTGATTGTTACTCCGTCTTTGTCGTGGTAGATTCTGCTCCATTAGATACCCTCGAGTATCCCTCGGAAGGAGAGTACCTCCTGGCCAGTCAGCAAGGCAAGCAATCCCATTGATCATTCCGATAACATCCCATCCTCTCGCTCCTGCTCTTGTTTATTGCATTAGGACAAACTTTCAATTGTCTGTCATTTGTGGTAGTTGAACACATTCCTTTGCATGACTTGTCATTGTCACAGTAAATAGCTAAACCTTGCAACCTAGCATACCTGGTATATGCTTGAGCCATGATGTGCTTTATCTACTTTGCTTGCTATGCTTAGAGTTGTGTCAGGTCTGATTCATCTGGGTGATGAACTGGAGTGAAATAGTATTGTTCTGATGTGATGAGCTAAATGATGAACCCAATTTGGTAAAGGTAGCGATGAGAGGCTTTGTAGGAGTACATAGCAGGTTGTGTCATTGGAACCGTTCTTAGGAACCGAGTTCTGTGTTTGTGATCCAAGTCTAGTTACTACCACACATTGGGTTCCAGTAACTCGACCCCTCTCGACTTATCAACCGCCTAGTACTTGGTCCAGGAGTTGCAAGTGGTTTCTGGTGTTTATAGTTTGCTGGAGGCCGTGCGTAGCGCTGACCCTAGGGGTGGGCTATGATGCGGTAGGCAGTGGCACGGTGTACCAAGGGTCACCCGAATGGTGGGCTTGGGAACCCTGCGCACATCGTTTGGGGCCGTAGTGGAAAATTCGGCCGGACTTCCTTGCGGGTTCACTCTCAAATAGGCGATAGCCTGGACTAGAGGTCTTGTGTGATTAAAGGTCATGGCCGGCTCCCTCGCTAGGATTCTGCTTGAAGGTTGCCGAGGTGCCTTTTTAAGTGCACATAGCAATAAGTGGCGGGAATGTGTGTGAAGGAGTACACCCGTGTAGGGTATGAATCTGTTCGAATAGCCGCGTCCTCAGATATGGACTGCTTGGAGAACTTATGTTGTTCATATATAACTTGATGGTTACTCATTAAAATATCAAGACAAGTGTGAGTAACATAGATGGCACTCTCATAGGTGACGGAAGTGAATCCATGGTGGTGTATTGATGTGGTGTTAGTCGACTCGTGTGCGATATCTAAAACTTGAATAAAGAATTAATTTGTATAGTATAGGTTAGCCAAGAGTCAAAGCTGGCATTGCTGCATAAACTCCACCACTCCCCTAGTTGATACATGAGCATGAATAGACTATGTCTACTTTAAAGACTTGCTGAGTATGTTTGTACTCATGTTGGCTTAATAAATGTTGCAGATTAGACTCAGGACCCATCAGGTGGGTTCTACCTAGATGTCGACGCCGCCGAATAGTTGGTATCCCAGCTATGACCCTATGCCTTGTGGCGGGTTATAGATAGTGATGCCATGTGCCTTTTTATCCTTTCATCTGTCTGTACTCAGACAGCGTTAAGCTACCACTTGGTTTGTATGAACTTGCTTGTATGACTTGAGTGTCGGGTCATGTGACCCCTATCTGTAAGAACATATTATGCAAGGCTCCTCTGAGCCTCCTAAATAAAAGTTGTGTTATTGCATGGTTATGTTGTGATGCCATAGTTGTATATATGCATATCGGGCATGTCATGCATACGTGTGACATGCAACGGTATGTTTGGGATTCGACACCTAGTCGTGCGCCTTTAGTAGTACTCTTTACGGGGAACTGCCTTGTCGGTGCACTAGAGTTTTTGGGCCACCTAGTGCCCCTTACTCGTGCATCGGCCGTAGAAGCTACCTCGGCGGCAAGGCCCAGTGAAATCTTCTCAAGCACCAGCACAGAAGATTCAAGGCTGCCGGCAAGCCCTTGTCGGGAGGGGCCTGGAGTCTCCATACGAGGCAAAGCCCCCTCCCCGACAAGGCATGGCCCCGGCAAGGCAGGCCTCCGGAAAGCACCACCAGCACACAAGCCAGGTGTCGATTCAGCTAGACGCGTGTCACGACGTCGGTACTGGAGGGGGGTGAGCAGCGTCGATGGGACAGGCCTCCGTCCTGTCCTGCTGATGGACTGAGGCATCTGACGAAGCATTAAATTCTCGTGTCCTACTCCGTCAGAGTTAGGTGCGATAGCACTGTTGCATTATGCATCTTGTGTGCACACTGTACGCCACTATTGGGATCCCCTTGATTATAAAAGGAGGTCCAGGGCGTTACAGAAAGGGACTTTTTTGGACTTTTGGACCTTTTGGACCTTTGGTCTTTTGAACTTGTTGGACTTTAGGACTCTTTGAACACCTGGAGAGACCCCCAACTTTTGTCTAGAGGTCATAGCGCTCCTGTAGCAGCAGTTCATGGCGCTCCTATAGCTGAGACCCAAGAACACGATCAATACATCCAAGCAGGAGCAGGGTATTACACATCGGTGTGGCCCTAACCTGGGTAAAAGTTCCCTGTGTGCTGCTTTGCAGACCGGCTCTTTGCGTGCGTCCGCCCCATGACGAATCGAAAGAGATCCCCATGGTCCCATAGGTGTTCGTTCCCCATGACATCTTTGGAATGCCAGGTAGGGGCGCATGAGCAGTGCGAACCCGTTTTGGTAATCCGCACCATGACTCCATCGTCGCCATGGATCCTAAGAAGAAGGGACAGAAAGCAGTTGGTCCATCTATGTCTGCCATCCCTATATCTACGCAAACAGGAGATAGTGTGGACGCGGCTGGAGGAGAAAGAGGCGGAGGTTCGGAGCTCCCATGACACTCCGGTGACCAAGCCCACGCAAGCGGCGGTGCTCGCTGTGAGGGCGCCCGTGTCGACGATGGGAACTCCCGCGCCCCTGAGTCCCAGGATGGAGCGGTACCACCTCCGAGGGGTACTGCGAACTCCGAGGGCGGGAGAGTATATTCCAAGGCATCCACACCAGTGCCTACACCGCGACCTTCTCAGGACGCGCGGGGGGAGCCATGCCACGGCAGCCCCTGCCCTGAGCATCCCCACGGAAAAGCTCTTGCGCATCATTTCCAAGATGCACAAGACCTGCATGCTCACTTGCATGCAAGCGGGAGTGGCATGCCAGCACGGGACCGCAGCGGCGCTCCTTCTAACATGGTTAGAAGTCAGAGCACCTCGCGTTCCTCCCGCCATTCGCTACCGACCACGTCGACAGAAGCGATGGCGCGGGCGCAGCTACTCCTAAACTTCCCTCCCACTGCGGAGAAGCTCGACGAATGGAGAGTCACCATTCAAAGCCTCCTCAGCCTCGCAGACAAGCTATGACCCAACGGACCGTCTCGGACCGGTGGTGAGGTGCCCGGGGCCGGCACGACTTCGGCGCACTCTCCTCCGGGACAATGTTGCCAATCACCAACCCAACGGGTCGACGCCTTTGACGGCTACTCGACGACATCGTCCGACCCATGGACACGCCACGATCAGCGTCATGTTCTTCGGGAACGAGGCAAGGAAGATGCCTGAACCGTGATTGAATGACGTCAGGAAGCGCGCCTCCAATCAGATAGGCGCATGGGGCCCACTATAGACAAACCTATGCCAGGGTATCCTGTTAGCTCACCTTACAAGGTAGGCTATCCAGCATTTACCCATGAGCTACGGCAAGTCTAGTGTCCCAATAACCACATGTTCAAACCAGAAGTCTAGGAGAAGTACGACGGCAAAACACATCCGTCAGAATTCCTGAGCGTCTACACCCTCGCGGTGCAGGCTGCCGGGGGCCGCGGCGATAAGATATTGGCCAACTACTTTCCATTGGTGCTTAAGCCCAACATCAGGTCATGGCTGATGCACTTGTCGGAGGGTTCCATCGCTTCCTGGGCGGACCTGTGCCACGAGTTTGTTGGTGCCTTCACCGGTGGCCATCAAGCCCCTGGCCAGGAGAGTGATTTGCACATCATCCCCCAAAAGGAAGGAGAAACCCTGCGCAAGTACATCCAATGGTTCAGTCGTGTCCACCACAACATCCTCGACGTTCACCCTGCAGCTGTTATCAGTGCGTTTCATCAGAACGTGCGTAACCGCATGATGTGGGAAGAGCTGGCAATAAACAGGGGCAGGGATGTCACTGAGCTTTATGCCTTGGCATACAAGTGTGCTCGGGCTGAAGAAGGAGGAGACTCCCCGGCTAAGACGTCAGCATGGGGGACAACTCCAAAGAAGAAGACACCACTGCCCCGGCAAAGAAGGGCTGGCGGCAAAACAAGAAGTGCAAAAGAAAGATCATGCTTGCCATCGAGGGATCCAGCAACACCGGCGTCGCCAAAAGGGGCAAGGTTCATGGCCCCGGCGATGATGCCGCCGGGTGCGCCTCCTGCCGCACCCTGGCAGCTGCCGACAAGCTGGAGGATTACGGCAAGTAGTATTGCAAGATCCATCGCACCAAGGGCCATGATCTCCAAGATTGCCGGCAAGTGGAACAGCTAGCCGAGAAGCAAAAAGCCGAGTACGAGAGGCGAGATAAAGATAAGGGCAAGGATGGTGCCGAGGGATCCAACAAGAAGCGTGCGGGCCAAGGAGGTCGCCGCAACAAACCCAAGCAACAGAAGGATCGGCCCACCCGTGGCTGCGACAAGCAAGAATGAGATGACGATGATGTCAAGGAGGACGACGAGTCGGGCGAGCAAGAGATCCAGAAGGCTACAGAGATGACGTGCATAGAAGGAGGCACTACGTCGCATTCCTCCCACTACCAACTTAAACAGTGGACGCACGAGGTTAATGTGGCGGAGCCCCCATCAGTGCCCAGAAACCTCTGAAATGGTCCAACACTCCTATCATCTTCGATGCCGAGGATCACCCTGATTGCATAACTGCAGTCGGGTGTCTGCCGTTGTTGGTTTCTCCAACAATCCACAACCTCAAGGTGACGAAGATGCTAGTCGATAGTGGGGCCAGCCTGAACTTGATCTCACCGAATGTCATCCAAAGGCTACAAATTCCCGACGAAGATGTCGAGCCGAGAGGCACTTTCTAAGGGGTCAAATCGGGAAGAACTCAGCCGAAAGGCAAGGTCACGCAGCCGGTGACGTTTGGAAGTGACACCAATTTCAGGACGGAGAGGATCGTTTTTGATGTCACTAAGATTTCGCTGCCATACAATGGCATCATTGGTCGCCCGACACTGGCCAAGTTCAAGGCGGCCACCCACTTTGCTTACAATGTGCTGAAGATGCCCGGGCCAATGAGCCTCATCACCATCCACTCCGACAAGAAGAACGCTCTTATTTGCGTTGACTAGCTCTACCAGGGCGTAGCTACAACACCTGCCACCAAGGCATTTGCTCCTATCGTTGAATCTCCCAAGGGGAAGAAGACCGGCAATGCCTCTGGCGCACGTTCCGGGAAGCGTGCCTCCTCGGAGCGATGTGCTCCCGTTGACGATGTACCAGAGAGCTGCATCGGCAAGAGCAAAAAGTCCAAAGTCGTTCCGCCAGAGGTCAAGAAGGTTCCCACCAAGGAAGACGGCACGGGGGGAACTTTCACCATAAGCTCCACCCTTGATGACAAATAGGAAAGCGCGCTCATCGTCTTCCTGCGGGCGAATGTCAATGTGTTTGCATGGCAACCATCTGATATCCCCGATGTTCCCCCCGTGCCGTCTTCCTTGGCACCACCTAGTCATCTGCCCTCATGCGAGGCCCGTCAAACAAAAGGTCCGGAAGCAAGCTTTGGAGAGGCAACACTTTATCACCGAACAAATCAAGAAACTTGAAGCGGCTGGCG
Source organism: Hordeum marinum (assembly GCA_022496015.1). Taxonomy (NCBI): domain Eukaryota; kingdom Viridiplantae; phylum Streptophyta; class Magnoliopsida; order Poales; family Poaceae; genus Hordeum; species Hordeum marinum. The sequence continues at coordinate 234,562,498 of CM039677.1, forward strand.
TGATCAGAGGAGTACTCCATCCAACATGGTTGGCCAATCCAGTCATAGTGCGCAAGCCGAATGGGAAATGGAGGTTGCGCATCGACTTCACAGATGTCAATAAGGCCTACGAAGGATCCTTTTCCCTTGACACGTATCGACCATATTATGGACTCCATTGCCGGCTGTGACCTACTGTGTTTCCTTGATGCCTATTCTGGCTATCATCGGATCTTTATGGCCAAGGAAGACAAGGAGAATACCGCATTTTTCAACCCATGTGGTATGTACTACTTTTTGTGTATGCCTTTCGGGTTGAAGAGTGCTAGTTTTACATTTGTGAGAGCGGTCCAAATTGGTTTTGAACCCCAGCTGCATAGAAATATGGAAGCTTACATGGATGACATAGTGGTCAAAATCAAGGACAGGGCCACACTCATATCAAACCTGGAAGAAACATTCGCGAACCTACGCTAGATCAACATGAAGCTCAACCCCGAGAAGTGCGTGTTTGGCGTTCCATCTGGCAAACTTCTCGGGTTCTTTGTATCTCAACGTGGAATCGAGCCGAACCCCGACAAAATGAAAGTAATTGAGCAGATTGAAGCACCGAGACATGTCAAGGATGTGCGTTGTCTTGCCAACTGTGTTGCTGCCCTGAGTAGGTTCATCTCAAACTCTGCTGAGAGTGCCCTCATATTTTTTCAAAATCTTGAAGAAGGTAGGACCAACGAAATGGACTCCGGAAGCGGAGGCAGCGTTGCAGGATTTGAAGAGGTACCTTTCCTCTTCGCCGGTCCTGTTCGCGCCAAAGCCACAAGAACCGTTGTTGTTGTACATGGAGGCAACAAATCAAGTGGTGAGTGCTGCATTGGTGGCCGAAAGAGAGGTTGACGAATAGGCAACAATAGATGCAAGAACGCCATGTGACAAACCGTAATAGCTTCCGACGGGGTCTGGTGCCTATGAAGGAGGATCTACGTAGTCAGGAGAGATAGTCTAGAAGAAGAAAGTGGTGCAGTGACCAGTCTATTTTGTAAGCTCCTTGTTGCAGGCGGCTAGGTCAAGATACTCTAGCGTGCAAAAGTTTCTCTTCGGCCTTCTCATGGCCTCGAGGAAGTTGCACCATTACTTCCAAGCACATGAGATCATCGTCGTCACCCGCTTCCCGCTACAACGGATATTGCGGAACCCAGAAGCTACCGGCAGGATCGTGGAGTGGGCCCTGGAACTATCAAGCTTTGGTCTTAAGTTCGAAAGCAACTCGACCATTCAGAGCAGGGCCTTGGCAGAGTTCATTGCAGAATGGACCCCAACACCCAACAAAGAGATTCCAGATTCAACCCTCCCCGGAAAGGAAACCGATCGTGAATGGATTATGTATTTTGATGGAGCTTTCTCGCTGCAAGGCGCCGGTGCCGGAGTGATGTTTGTCGCACCCACTGGAGAGCACCTCAGATATGTGATCCAAATGCACTTTCCCCAGGAGAGATCAACGAACAACACCGCCAAGTACGAGGGACTGCTTGCCGGTCTCAGGATCGCGGTAGACCTTGGGATCAAGAAACTCATTGTTAGAGGTGATTCTCAGTTTGTCGTTCGGCAAGTGAACAAAGACTACCAGAGTCCGCTGATAGAGGCATACATGGATGAAGTAAGGAAGTTGGAAGAACATTTTGACGGCCTGCAAATGGAACACATTCCGCGTGCCGAGAACAGTGTTGCCAATGGCTTGTCAAAATGTGCCGCTCTTAAGTTGCTTGTGGAACCAGGAACTTTCATGCTCCAACTAACTCAACCTTTTGTGGCTCCATCAACCGGACAAGAGAAGAGAAGAAAGCTAATTTCCTGCAAGTATTTCCTGGCGGAGCTCCTCGAGGCTGTTGGCGAGAGGATTGCCAAAAGGAATGACAGGCTTGACGATGAATGTTATGCTCTGGCAGGACTTCCAGCACTTGCCATAGAAGCATGCCTTCCCGCCAGACTTGCCGGGGTGCAAAAGACTCCGGTAGGCCCTCAGGCCCTTGCCGTCGAAGTGAATGCTCCCCCGGGAGAAGATACGCCTTTGGTCCTCGTTGTCGAGACCCAGGCTCTAGCATGGGCACAACACATTGTTCGCGTCCTTCAGACAGGAAAACTCCCCGAAGAACAAGAGGAAGTAGAGAAGGTAGCCCGCCGGTCTCGTATGTATCAGTTCATGGACAGCGTCCTGTGCAGAAAGAGACTGAACGGCGTGAAACTGAAGTACATTCCTCGGGAGGATGGACTAGAGCTGTTGGCAGAGATACACGAAGGCATATGTGGCTCCCACATAGGGTCAAGAGCACTTGCCGGAAAGGCATTCCGGCAAGGTTTCTTTGGCCCACCGCCCTCGAGGATGCAACGGCATTAGTAACCAAGAGTGAAGCATGCCAGTTCCATTCAAAGAAGCTACATCAACCAGCTCAAGCCCTTCAAGCAATCCCTCTCTCCTGGCCATTTTCGGTCTGGGGGCTCGACATCTTGGGCCCCTTCCCCCATGCTGCCGGGGGCTTTGAGTGTTGGAAATATGCCCTAGAGGCAATAATAAATTAGTTATTATCATATTTCCTTGTTCATGATAATCGTTTATTATCCATGCTATAATTGTATCGATCGGAGACTTAGATGCATGTGTGGATACATAGGCAAAACCATGATCCTAGTATGCCTCAAATAGACTAGCTCGATGATCAAAGATGGTTAAGGTTTCCTAGCCATGGACATGAGATGTCATTTGATAAACGGGATCACATCATTAGGAGAATGGTGTGATGGACAAGACCCAAACTATAAATGTAGCATATGATCGTGCTAGTTTATTTCTACTGTTTTCTGCATGTCAAGTATATGTTCCTATGACCATGAGATCATGCAACTCACAGATACCGGAGGAGTGCCTTGTGTGTATAAAACGTCGCACTGTAACTGGGTGACTATAAAGGTGCTCTACAGGTATCTCCGAGGGTGTCTGTTGAGTTGGCATGGATCAAGACTGGGATTTGTTACTCCGTGTGACGGAGAAGTATCTCAGGGCCCACTCAGTAATACAACATCACAATAAGCCTTGCAAGCAATATGACTAAGTGTTAATTGTGGAATCTTGTATTACGGAACGAGTAAAGAGACTTGCCATTAATGAGGTTGAACTAGGTATGGAGATACCGACGATCGAATCTCGGGCTAGTAACATACCGAAGAACAAAGGGAACATCATATAGGATTAACTGAATCCTTGACATAGAGGTTCGACTGATAAAGATCTTCGTAGAATATGTAGGAACCAATATGGGCATCCAGGTCCCGCTATTGGTTATTGATCGTAGAGGTGTCTTAGTCATGTCTACATAGTTCTCAAACCCGCAGGGTTTGCACACTTAAGGTTTGGTGACGTTTCGGTAGTATAGAGTTATGCATGGTGGTGACCGAAGGTTGTTCGGTGTCCCGGATGAGATCCCGGACGTCACGAGGAGCTCCAGAATGGTTCGGATGTAAAGATTTATATATATGAAGTCCTTTTTTGGTCGTCGGAAAAGTTTCAGGCTCATCGGTAGTGTACCGGGAGTGCCGGTAGTGTACCGGGGGACCATCGGGAGGGGTATTTCGACCCAAGAGGCTCCATGGGCTGTGGGAGAGTGTTTACCAGCCCTTAGTGGGATGGTGGAAGTCCCACACAAGTCCCATGCAGTTTGGGGAAAAAGGCCCAAAGAGAAAAAGTGGAAAAAGGCAAAAATAGGGTGAATCCTAGTCCTACTAGGATTGGAGGTGGAGTCCACCTCCTCCACCTGGTTCGGTCGACTCCTTGGAGGCTTGGCCCTTGTGCCAAGCCTCCTCCTCTCTTCCTCTTATATATACTGGAGGTTTTAGGGTTTTTGCATAGAATTTTGAGCCACGTGCTACCCGTTCCTCTAGTGCATAGTTTCTCCTCTAGATCGGTTTTCTGCAGTGCTTAGGCGAAGCCCTGCTGGAATTGCTCCACCACCATTGCCGGAGCACCGTCACATTGTGGGAGAATTATTCTACCTCTCCGCTCTCTCTTTCTGGATCAAGAAAGCGGAGATCATCATCAAGTTGTACGTGTGCTGAACGCGGAGGCGTCGTCCGTTCGGCGCTAGATCGGAAGGACCGTGATCAAGATCGCGAGACGGTTCATGATGAGTTCGCGGGACGGATCGTGATGAGTTTGCGAGACGGATCGTGATGCATTCGCGGGACGGATCGTGATGAGTTCACGAGATGGATCGTGATGAGATCGCGGGACAAATCATGATGAGTTCGCGAGACGGATCGTGATGTGTTCGCAGGACGGGTCGTGATTGGATTGCAGGACGGACCGTGATTGGATCGCGAAGATGTTCGACTACACCAACCGCGTTTCTTAACGCTTCCCGCTTAGCGATCTACAAGGGTATGTAGATCCACTCTCCCTCTCGTAGATTCTCATCACCATGGATATATGTGCGTGTGCGTAGGAAACTTTTTGTTTCCCATGCGAAGTTTCCCAACAGTGGTATCAGAGCTAGGTCTATGTGTAGATGAGATCTCGAGTAGAACACAAAAGGTTAGTGGGCGTTGATGCTTAGATTGCTTCCTCCCTTGGTTGGATTTTGGCTCAGCGGTATTGTGAGATGAAGCAGCCCGGACCAACATTACTCATACGCTTACGAGAGATCGGTTCTCTCGACCGCAACTTGTTGCATAGATGGCTTGCGGGGGCCAGTTTCTCTCACTTTAGTTGGATCGGATTCGACAAAGGCGGTCCTTGAGAAGGTTGAAAAGCAACTAGTGTATCACCGTTGTGGTTTTGCGTAGATAAGAATTGTTCTTGCTAGATACCCGTAGCATCCACGTAAAACTTGCAAAAACAATTAGAGGACGTCTAACTTTTTTTTGCAGGGTATGTTGTGATGTGATATGGCCAATTACATGATGTGATATATGTGATGTATGAGATGATCATGTGATGTATAGATTATCACGACTTGCATGTCGATGAGTACGGCAACCGGCAGGAGCCATAGGGTTGTGTTTAATTATTGTATGACCTGCGTGTCAATCATTAAGCGCTATGTAATGCTTTATTTTATCGCTAAACGACAGCAATAGTAGTACAAGCATGGTGGGTGTGACAACCCCGATGGCGACACGTTGATGGAGATCAAGATGATGAAGATCATGGTGTCATGCGGTGACGATGGAGATCATGCCGGTGCTTTCATGATGGAGATCAAAAGCACAAGTTCATGGCCATATCATGTCACTTATGATTTGAATGTGATGTTAATCCTTTTATGCACCTTGTTTTGCTTAGGATGATGGTAGCACTATAAGGTGATCCCTCACTTAAATTTCAAGATGAATTGTGTTCTCCCCGAGTGTGCATCGTTGCGAAAATTCGTCGTGTTGAGACACCACGTGATGATCGGGTGTGATAGACTCTACGTTCACATACAACGGGTGCAAGCCATTGTTGCACATGTAGAACACTCGGGTTAAACTTGACGAGCCTAGCATGTACAGACATTGCCTCGGAACACAAGAAACCGAAAGGTCGAACATGAGTCATATAGTAGATATGATCAAAATGATGATGTTCACCATTGTAACCACCTCACCTCACGTGATGATCGGACTTGAGTTGGTGAATTTGGATCATGTATCACTCGGATGACCGAAGGGATGTCAATTTGAGTGGGAGTTCTTAAGTAATATGATTAATTGAACTCATTATCATGAACATAGTCAGTAGTGTATTTGCAAAACTGTGTTGTAGATTACTAGCTCCAGCTGTAGCTCCCTTGAGTTTTTTATGTTCCTAGAGAAATAGAGTTGAAAGATGATGGTAGCAATATTGCGGACTAGCTCCGTTATCTGAGGATTGTCCTCAGTGCTGCACAGAAGGCTTATGTCCTTAATGCACCGCTCAGTGTGCCAACCCCCCTAGCGTTGTTTGTAGATGTTGTGAACATCTGACAAGCACGTTCTGATAACTACTTGATAGTTTAGTGCGTCATGCATTACAGCTTAGAATTGAGGCTCCCAAATGTTTTGAACGTCATGGAACATATGAGATGTTCTAAGAGCTGAAATTAGGATCTCAGGCTCGTGCCCGTGTTGCGAGATATGAGATCTCCAACAAGATTCTTTGCATGTAAGATGAAAGAGAATAGCTCAATCAATGAGCATGTGCTCAGATTGTCTGGGTGCTACAATTGCTTGAATCGAGTGGGAGTTGATCTTCCAGATAAGATAGTGATTGATATAGTTCTCCAAGTCACTGTCACTAAAGCTACTAGAACTTGGTGATGAACTATAAAATGCCAGGGATAGAAATAATTATCCCTGAGCTATTCGCGATGTTTGACACCGCGAAGGTAGAAATCAAGAAGTTGCGTCAAGTGTTGATGGTTAGTCAAACCACTAGTTTCGAGAAGGCCAGAAGCAAGGAGGGAAAACTTCATGGATAGCAAGTCAGTTGCTGCTCTAGTGAAGCAACCCAAAGTTGAACCCAAACCTGAGACTAAGTGCTTCCATTATGAGGAGCGGTCGCTGAAGCGGAACAACCCTAGATACTTGGTAGATAAGAAGGCTGGCAACGTCGACAGAAGTATATTTGATATACGTGTTAATGATGTGTACCTTGCGAGTGCTCCTAGTAGCACCTGGGTATTGGATACCGGTTCGGTTGCTAAATGTTAGTAACTCGAAATAAAAGCTACGGAATAAATGGAGAACTAGCTAGGGGTGAGGTGACGATGTGTGTTGGAAATGTTTCCAAGGTTGATGTGATCAACATCGCACGCTCTCTCTACCTTCGGGATTAGTGACAAACCTAAATAAATGTTATTTTGTGTTTTACGTTGAGCATGAACGTGATTAGATCATGTTTATTGCAACACGGTTATTCATTTAAGTTAAAAGAATAATGGTTATTCTGTTTACACGAATAATACCTTCAATGGTCATGCATCCAGTGAGAATGGTTTGTTGAATCTTGATCGTAGTAATACATATGTTCATAACATTAATGCCAAAAGATACAAAGTTAATAATGATAGTACCACATACTTGTGGCACTGCCGCTAAATGTCATATTGGTATAAAGCGCATGAAGAAACTCCATGCTGATGGATCTTTGGACTCATTCGATTTCGAATCGGTTGAGACATACAAACCATGCCTCTTGGGCAAGATGACTAAGGACCCCGTTTTCTGGTTTGATGGAGCAGGCAAGTGATTTATTGGAAATGATACATGTTGATGCATGCAATCCAAAGAGTCTTGTAGCATGCGGTGGATATCGTTATTTTCTTACCTTCACTGATGATTTGACTAGATAATAGTGTATATTTACTTACGGCAACACAAGTCTGAATCGTTTGAAAAAGTTCAAGCAAATTCTGAGTGAAGTTTAAGATCATCGTAACAAGAAGATAAAATGTCCGCGACATGATCGTGGAGGTGAATATCTGAGTTACGAGTTTGGTATACAACTTAAGACAATGTGGAAGTTGTTTCACAACTCATGCCACCTGGAACACTATAGTGTGATGGTGTGTCCGAATGTCATAGTCGTGCTTTATTGGATATGGTGCATGCTATCATGTCTCTTATCATTTTGCTACTATAATTTTGGGGTTATGCATGAGAGACAACTACATTCACTTTAGATAGGGTACCATCTAAATCCGTTGAGATCACACCGTGTGAATTATGGTTTGATAGAAACCTAAGCTGTCATTTCTTAATGTTTGGGGCTGCAACACTTATGTGAAGATGTTCGACTACACCAACCGTGTTTCTTAATGCTTCCCGCTTAGCGATCTACAAGGGTATGTAGATCCACTCTCCCTCTCGTAGATGCTCATCACCATGGATAGATCTGCATGTGCGTAGGAAATTTTTTCTTTCCCATGCGAAGTTTCCCAACATTGAGTACATGTACGTCACAATAGACAAGTTCACAAAGTGGCCGGAGGTGGAAGCAGTGAGAAAGGTCACAGCTCAAACAGCCGTCAAGTTCTTCAAAGGACTAGTCTACCGCTTTGGTATCCCCAAAAGGGTCATCACTGATAACGGCAAGAGTTCATGAGTCGTGCCTTCATGCAATATGCCCAAGACCTTGGCAACAAAACCTGTTTTGCTTTCGTCGCCCAACCGAGGAGCAACGACCAAGCGGAAAGGGTTAATCCATAATTATGGCATGGTCTCAAGACGAGAACTTTTGACAAGTTGCACAAGTGTGGAAGGCATTGGATTGATGAGTTATCGGTGGTTCTTTGGTCAATCAGGATGACACCAAGTTGAGCTATCGGTCAGACACCCTTCTCCCTAGTCTATGGGGCGGAGGTAGTTCTCCCCACGGAACTCATATATGGGTCTCCTCAAGTACTCGCTTATGACGAGCTCGACCAAGAGCAGTTGACGCGACGCTCCTTGAAGAAGACCGTCTTCAGGCTGATGTAAGAGCCGCGCGCTACCAGCAAGCCTTGCGCCACTACCATAGCCGCAAGGTCAATGCCAGAAGTCTTGAGGAAGGCGACCTTGTTATTCGGCGAGTTCAGCCCGCCAAGAATCAAAACAAGTTGACGCCGAAGTGGGAGGGCCCTTACCGGGTAGTATGAGTCACTAGGCCTTGCGTAGTCCACCTGGAGACCCAATATGGGATTCCGGGGAGCAACTCCTGGAATATCAAACATCTTCGGAAGTTCTACCCATGAGGCGCGGTTGCCAGGCCTGCCTCGGCAACCACCTTTTGTCCAAGTCTTGCCGCAGAAGCATGTAATCCTTGGTACAAAGCCAGGCTCAGACCCTGTGCGCAGCTAAATAAAGATAAGTGTTCCGCCATTCTATTCGATTTTCATGTTTACTCATGTGCATGGTTATCCACAATGTTGCATTACACTTAATCCCATCAAGAGCTAACGAACCAGCACGGTTCCGTATCCATATTATCTCTTCTTTCTTTTTCTCAAAAGGACAGAAGAACCCCTCGTGTGCAGCTTTGCCGGGGGGAATAATGGTATGGGTACCTATGGACGACGTCCCAAAGACAGCTTGGCGGAAGGAGAAAAGCAAAGAAAAGATAAGTTGCAAAAACCCCATATGAATTTTTGCTGTAAGGCTATTTTCCTTGAGCAATTTTGACTTTTGTGTGGAAAACCTGCACGCACGGGAACCTTGCCACGATTGGATGCGCCGTCACTGCGCTCGGGATAGCTCAACAGCTTAAGCGGCTTCGCCCGCGCTCCTTGTTTCGTTTCGAGTCCGCTAAACAATCCAAGTGCCAAGCGCTCGCGCCCTTACCCCATTTTCCGAGTAAGGCCGATGCTTTGAATGGCCGCACCAAGGACGCCAAGGTATCTTGCCGGCAATGGCACCGCCAGCAGGCTGCTAAGGATCCGCACCTGAAAGCACTCGTGGTAGGGCTATGCACACCGGCAAGATTCTGCCAAAAAGGGCATAGGGAAAATTCCATAATACAGAAGTGATTCAACAAGGAAGATAGCATACAGTTTTTCAAAAGGAGGTGAAATCCATATGTGAGCATGAGGTCAGTAAAGAAGTATGAGTAGGGGGCGGAGTCCGTAGTAAAAGTAATCAACGAAGAAGGGATATTTCCCTGGACCTCCCCCGGAAGGACCTGGGCTTATGCAAGTGGTGGGATGCCCCGTCGTCGCCGTCGCCCACATCCACCGATACCGCTCCTTCAGGACGGCCACGCCGAGCCCCGGGAGGATGACGATGTGCTCCCTCCGCATCTTTTCCGCCTTGCTCTTCGAGGTAGCCCCCATCTCTTTGCCCTTGTTGGCTTTGGGCGGCATGGCGATGGCAGGGGCGAAGGTCGAGGAAGAAGGAGGCACGGAGGTGCTGACAAGTGTGAGCGGCTTCGCTTTGGGCTCGAGGAAGAAGGCAACTGCGCTTCTCAGATTTTGAAGAGGTAAATGGGCATCAGCTCCGCTGTCTCCTCTTTATGGGGAAGGCGCGGAGCGGCCCCTCTTTACCACATACGAAGCAATACGGAAATGTCCCGCGGGCGCGCCACCATAATGGCCGTGCCGTGCACGTATCCCACCACCCACATTCGATGGGCATCGTGGGGAAGTGTGCTGGGCGCAATGGTCGCGGTTGGAAGGTCCTACCACGTGTGCCCGTGCACCAGTTGGGCCTAGCCCAACAATGCCTCGCGACGTGTATGGCCCAGGCCCAGGGGCTACTGTCGGTGCACTAGAGTTTTTGGGCCACCTAGTGCCCCTTACTCGTGCACGGGCCATAGCAGCTACCTTGGCGGCAAGGCCCAGCTATCTTTGAGTTGCAAATGTGAGCAACCGATCCGGTATCAAATACCCAAGACTTAGAATTTTCGCTAGCAAGCAAAAAGTCAATGACATTAACTTGTATAACAATTATACCTTTTCCGGTTTTCCCGGACTTCTTATCTTCCAGATACTTCTTGCAGTTTCTCTTCCAGTGTCCTGTGCCCTTGCAGTAGAAGCACTCAGTTTCATTCTTGGCTCCGCCCTTAGATTTGCGTTGGAAGCCGGTCTTACCGGCGCCCTTACCCTTCTTTGGCTTGCCTTTCTTTTTGAAACTAGCAGTTTTATTCACAAGCAACACTTGCTTGCGATTTTTCTGCAGTCCTCCTTCAGCAGTTTTCAGCATGGCAAGCACCTCATTTGTTGTTTTGTCCATCCCATTCATGTTGTAGTTCATGATAAAACCGCCATAAGACGGGGGGAGTGAACCTAGCAACAACTCCATAACATGCTCTTCTGGAAGTGGGAATTCCAGGATTTTAAGCCTTTCAGCGTAGCCAATCATATTGACTATGTGCTCGCCAACTGAACTGCCCTCAGCCATCTTGGTCTCCGCCATCATTTTCATGATATCAAAATGTTCAGACCGTGCATTAAACTTGTAAAGAGCATCCAGACCCTTGATCATATCAAAGGAGTTATGGAATTCAAAACGTTTTTGAAGCTCTGAACTCATGCAAGATAGCATGAGGCACTACACTAAGTTGTAATCATCATCCTTAGTGGCCCAGACATTTTGTATGTCTGCCGCAACTGTTGCCGCCGGTTTAGGAGGAAGAGGTCCGTCAAGCACATACACTTTATTAGCACCCCGGAGGACAATCCTCAGGGTACGGACCCAGTACGCATAGTTGTTTCCATTCGCAGCTAACTTCTCTTTCTCTAACATAGGGCCTAAGTTGAACGCGGTGTTGCGAGCCATTTGATCTACAACGGAAAACACAAGTTAATTTAGACTTTGTTCATAATGATTTTTGGCACTAGTGAATAAATAGTTTATTCCAAGGTGCACTCCCACTCAAATCAATATCTCTCATAATTGATTGTGAGTGATGCAAGACCCAACTTTCAATTCAACGTCAAGGATGTAACCATCTCAAGTGACGAGAATTTCAATTGGTAGGCCAACTTGCCAATCACATCTCTATGTGACTCTTGTTCATCTTTCGATGCGTGTGTTCCGAGCTCATGACTTTCATGCCTGAACGTCAAGACAACCAAGTGATCTCGCTGCGAGGTCTCAACTCACCTGCCTCACACTTCTCTAATCGTTCGTACCCATGTAACCATGTGATACCCCGAAGAGATAGGTGCTGTGACGGTGCTACACTTGGGAGAACACTAACTACTTGATATTCTAAGTGAGAGATCACCCTAATAAAAAACAACTACCGCGCAATTAAGAAGGGTGCATCAAGAGGGATAAACATCTCAGGCAATTCATAATAGCATGATATGGTATAGCCCCTTCTGACGGAGAAGTCAAGTATTTCTTCGTCTTCGGCCTTCGCGTCGGTGTTCACCTCTGTGAAGATTGCCACCCCCTTGTCGATGCACCAGATAATATTGCTATCTTTATAGCTAATAAAATAAGTGCATTACATAAGGTTGACACGCAGGTCATTAAAGTGCAATCATATGGCTCCAGCCATCATGCCGAATCATGACACGCTGGTCATGTTAATTACATCATATAGCCATCACATACATAATCAAAATTGAATATGAGCTTTGCTCTACCACATCACATGCAAACCATCCTGCAAAACCAAGTTAGACGCCTCTAATCGGTTTATACAAAAATTTATTTTACGTGGCTTCTAAGGTTTTGACTCAAACCGCAGCTACCAACGTTTATCATCAAGTTTGATAATTCAAGTTGCTAGATTAACTTTCCAGGGTGTATGAAACACGAGATGATAAAATCTCGAGCCCCATACTAAACTTCGTCATACGCGTGACCCCCGTGCAGATCATATCTGCATTGCCCTTTTCGTCTGCGAAACATCCATCTTTCTTTTGACTATGGTGGAACCCAAAGAACTGTTGGTACTTCGTTGATCTGTCAATCAGCATACTCAGGAGCAGCATGAAAGGATCGCGGATTGCCAGAACTTTGTAAGATTCCACCATTCCGTCAAGATATGGACTACGCAAATTCACGGGAAGCAACAGGAACATCGGGTAACAGATTTCATCTGCTACCCGCACAAATAATTTTCAGCAATAGATCTCATCTACTACAAAATTATACTATGCAATACCCATACATCTCATGTATTCTAGATCATAACATGCATCTACTCATAGCCTGGCTCTTGATGCCACTGTTGGGGAACGCGACAGAAAACAAAAATTTCCGGTATAGCGACCATGCCCAGGACCACTATGGAGACTGCATACAAGGTTTGATCCGATCCGTACCGACTCGAAGCGCAACGGTAGAAGAGTCGGTGGAGATCGTTGATGCAGATCCCTGCAGCTAGGATTTTACAACCTCCCAACTGCGAGGATGTACTCCCTCGTCGGACAGCCCTTCGAGAGGCGGTCGGACAGTCCCCCGGACGATGTCGCGGACAGCCGTTCGGGAGGACCCTCGAAACTTGAATGAAGACTCGGACAGCCCTACGGGAGGACACACGAACAGCCCCTCGGGCAAAAGATCAAAACTACGACCTCTCTACGGGGTTGCACACATACGGTGTCATCTATCCGGCAGGGCTTCGCCGTCCAGAACTAGTTCCTGCCGGAACCCAGACAACCTTTCGGCTCTACGAAAGACTCTTTTCGTGGGAGGGAGAGAGAGAGCTTGCAAAGAAAAGCATGTGTATGAGAGCAGAAGGATGAAGATATGGCAGCCCACATCTCCTCTATTTATAGGAAAACCAAGGGGTAGGGTTGGGACTTGAAAATACCAAACTATCCCCACTTTATGTCACACATAAAAAAACATAAGAAGGAAAAACGGGTGCCATGTGGAGCTCCATGGAGGAGCTCCACCCTTGGCCGGCCAACCCTTGGGGGGGCCCCCATGAGGAGCTAACTTGCTCCCCAATCCCTTCTAGAAGCCTTTTTGGAAATATCCAAAAAGGTCCTTTTCCATAAATATCCAAAAAGCACTTTCACTATTCACGACGACATTTTTCAGCGTCCGATCGAACTGAAAATATTTATGTGGGCTTAGAACAATTCTAGTACCCCACTAAAATAATTTTTAATGCGATCCGGACCAATTTCGGAATAGTGATTTTCATCTGCGAAAAGCATCTGAAGCGGTTCCGGTAGCTCCAAAACATTTCCGGTTTTTCTTTCGGAAAATTCCCAGAAGTTTCTAGAATGATTCTGGCACCCTCCAAGAATTATCAGGCATGTGCCGAAACCAATTTGACTTAATGGTATCCCCTGAAACTACTTTTTAGTTTTACCGAAACTATTCCGGTGACCTATCTGCGAAACTTTTCCATTGTCCGAAACTTTTCCGGTGTCCGAAACTTTTCGGCGATTTTCTCTCAGACTCCCTGTCTAGTATTCAACAGATAGATGACCCTTAAGCGTGTGACCCTATAGGTTCGGTGAAGCATAGACATGACCTGGAACCCATTCCGAACAATGATCAACATCGGAGCCATGGACACCCATATTGACCCCTATACCCACACGAATGAATATTCGAGTGAACCTCTAGTTGCTGTGAGCTATTCCTGTTGCTTCGCGATATGTTGCAATTACCCGAGGTGAGACATGTAGGCATCCTCGTGGATCAAAAACTTGTCCACTATGCCAGTTACCTCGTTGCCGGTATTGTTCTCTTTTCTCGTTCCCGTGTTCCGGCATCCCCGTGATCAAATCACGAAGTGTCTGGCCAGACGATGATGGATACCGTAACACTGAAAGGGCCCAGAGATATCTCTCCATCGTCGGAGGAGCAAATCCCAATCTTGAGCTAACAAGTTACTTGACATACTTTTCCATGAACCCGTAAGCCGCCGTAATAGCCACCCATTTACGGATGACGTTTAACAAACCCCAAAGTTCATGAAGCAAGCATGAAGAAACTCGATACTCTCATGGTCTAAGGAATTATGCAAACGTTAACCATCTCTGTGTTATTAACCATTAACTTGTGACGAATGTATCTCATAGCATAACATCAATTCGGATTGATTCAACACGTGTGTTCTACCAACATCGCGTCCTCAAAATTGCCGGCATAGCCATGCCCATGATCAGGAAAACAGGACCATCATGCAACACTTGAGCCAGTCTTAGAGACAAGACTAGGAATACAATTTACCGTTTATTATACCACACGTGCACATGAGTTTCCCTCCAAGCCTCGTTTAATTTGTAGACTCGAGAATCATTGCAGTTATAGCATGGAACATAAACATTCATTACAAACTTTGGAGATACAAAATAACTGTTATTACTGCCTCTAGGGCATATCTCCTACAATCAGATGGTTGCCATGCAACCACATCGACATTCGCCCGCAGGAAGGCAACGAGCGCACTTTCCTATTTGTCGTCAAGGGTGGAACTTATGGTGAAAGTTCCCCCCGTGCGTCCTCCTTGGCGGGCACCTTCTTGGTCTCTGGCGGGACAGCTTTGGAATTTTTGCTCTTGCTGGTGGAGCTCTCTGGCACATCCTCAATGGGAGCGCAGCACTCCGAGGAGGTGCACTTGTCGGAATGTGCGCCAGAGGCCTTGCAGGTCTTATTCCCCCCGGGAGCTTCAGCGGCGGGAGCAAGTACCTTGGCGGCAGCTGCCCCCCGGTAGAGTTGGTCGGCGTAGATAAGTGCGCTCTTCTTGTCTGAGTGGATAGTGATGACGCTCATTGGCCCGGGCATCTTCAGCACGTTGTAAGCGAAGTGGGTGGCCGCCATGAACTTGGCCAGTGTCGGGCGACCAATGATGCCGTTGTATGGCAACGAAATCTTGGTAACGTAAAAAACGATCTTCTTAGTTCTAAAATTGATATCACTGCCAAATTTCACTGGCAGCGTGACCTTGCCCGTCGGCTGAGTTCTTCCCGAATTGACCCCTTGCAAAGCGCCTGTTGGCTCGAGATCCTCATCAGGAATTTGCAGCCTCTAGATGACATCTGGTGAGATCAGGTTCAGGCTGGCCCCACTATTGACTAGCATCTTTGTCACCCTGAAGTTGCAGATTGTTGGAGAAACCAACAACGGCAGGCATCCAACCATAGTTATCCGATCAGGGTGATCCTCGGCATCGAAGATGATAGGAGTGTTGGACCACTTCAAAGGCCTCTAGGCACCGATAGAGGGCTCCGCCGCATTAACCTCGCACGTCCACTATTTAAGTTGGCGGTGGGAGGAATGTGATGAGGCACCTCCCTCTTTGCACATCATTTTTGTCGCCTTCTCGAACTCATGCTCACTGGACTCGTCGTCCTCTTCGACGTCATCATCGTCTCCCTCTTGCTTGTCGCGGCCGCGGGCAGGCCGGTCTTTCTGTTGCTTGGGCTTGCCGCGGTGACCCCCTCGGCCAACACGCTTCTTGCCGGACCCCTCGGCACCATCCTGGCCTTTCTCCTTATCTCGCCTCTCGTACTCGGCTTTTTGCTTCTCGGCAAGCTGCTCAACTTGCCGGCAGTCTTGGAGATCATGGCCTTTGGTGTGATGGATCTTGCAATACTGCTTGCCGGAGCCCTCTGGCTTGTCAGCAGCCACCAGGGCATGGTAGGAGGCGCACCCGGAAACATCATCGCTGGGGCCATCAACCCTGCCCTTGTTGGCGGCGTCGGGCTTGCCGGATCATTCGACGGCAAGTATGGTCTTGCCCTTGCGCTTCTTGTTCTGCTGCCGGCCCATCTTTGCCGGGGTAGCGGCGTCTTCGTCTTCAGAGTCGACGCCGACGTCTTCGCCAGGGAGTCTCCTCCCTTCTTTAGCCCGAGCACATTTGTCTGCAAAAGCATAAAGCTCGGGGACGTCCCTAACTCTGTTCATCGCCAGCTCCTCCCGCATCCTACGGCTGCGCATGTTCTAATGGCACGCGCTAATAACAGCGGCGAATGAACGGCTGGGATGTTGTGGTGGACGCGGCTGAACATCTGGATGTACTTGCGTAGAGTTTCGCCTTCCTTCTAGGGGATGATGTGCAGATCGCTCTCCTGGCCAGGAGCTTGATGTCCTCCGGTTAAGGCGCCAACGAACTCGTGACACAGGTCTGCCCAGGAAGCGATGGACCCCTCCGGCAAGTGCATCAGCCATGACCTGACATTGGGCTTAAGCACCAATGGGAAGTAGTTGGCCAATATCTTGTCGTCACGGCCCCCGACAGCCTGCACCGCAATAGTGTAGACACTCGGGAACTCTGACAGATGGGCCTTGCCGTCATACTTCTCCGGGACTTCCGGTTTGAACGTGCGGGAGTTGGGCCACTGGGCTTGCCGTAGCTCATGGGTAAATGCTGGACAGCCCACCTTGTAAGGTAGGCTCATAGGGTACCGCGGCACGGACTTGTCTATAGTGGGCCCCGCGCGCCTGTCTGACTGGAGGCGCGCTTCCCGTCGTCGCTCGATCGCGGATCAGGCGTCTTCCTTGCCACGTTCTCGAAGAACATGACGCTGATCACGGTGCATCCGTGGGTCGGACGACGCCGTTGAGTAACCATCGTAGGCGTCGGTCCATCGGGTAGGCGACCGGCGATGCTGTCGCGGAGGAGAGTGCGCCGAGGTCGTGACGATTCCGGGCGCTTCAGCACTAGTCTGAGGCAGCTGTGTGGGTCGAAGCTTATCTGCAAGGCTGAGGAGGCTCTGAATGGTGGCTCTCCATTCATTGAGCTTCTCCGTAGCAGGAGGGAAGTTTAGGAATAGTTGCGCCCGCGCCATTGCTTCCTCTAACGTGGTCGGCAGCGAACGACTGGAGGAACGCGAGGTGCTTTGACTCCTAACCGTGTTAGAAGGAGCACCGTCGCGGTCCCGCATCGGCATGGCACTCCCGCTTGCATGCTAGTCCCGCGCATCTTGGGAATGATGCACAGGAGCTTTTCCGTGGGAACGTTGAGAACAGTGGGCGCCGTGGCGCGGCTCTCCACACGCGTCCTGAGAAGGCCATGGCGTAGGCGCCGGCGTGGATGCCCTGGAGTTCACCGTACCACTCGCAAGCGGTACCACTCCATCCTGAGACCCAGGGGCGCGGGGGTTCCCACCGTCACCATGGGCATCCCCGCGGCGAGCGTCGCCGCTTGCTTGGCCTTGGTTACCAGAGCGTCGCGGAAGTTCTAAACCTCCGCCTCCTCCTCCTCCACCCGCATCTACGACGTCTCCTGTCCATGCAGATACAGGGACGACGGACATGTATGGGCCAATTACTGTCAGGCCCCTCTTCTTGGGGGCCATGGCGATGACGAAGCTGGGGCGCAAAATACTAGAACGGGTTCGCACAACTCACGCGCCCTCCTACCTGGCGTGCCAAAGATGTCGTGGGGAACGAACACCTATGGGATCACCGAGATCCCTTTCGGTTCAGCAGGGGGTGGGCTCGCACAAAGAGCCGGTCTGGTAAGCCATGCACGGGGAGTTTTTACCCAGGTTCGGGCCACACAGATGCATAAAACCCTACTCCCGCTTGGTTATATTGATCATGTTCTAGGGTTCTAGCTACAGGAACGCCATGGACGACTGCTATGTGAGCTTTGTAACCTATAGTCGTCTAACTATCCAAAGCCAAATCCCCAAAAGCCCCTTTCTGTAACGCCCTGGGCCTTCTTTTATACCTAAGGGGATCCCAGCAGTGGCATGCAGTGTGCACACGGGATGCACAGTGCTACAGTGCTATCGCACCTAACTACAATGCTCCGTCAGGTGCCTCAATCCGTTAGTGAGACGGGACGGGGGCCCGACCCATCAGCGCCGCTTAGCTCCCTCCAACGTCGACGCCGTGACACACGTCTAGGTGAATCGACACCTAGCATGTGCGCTGGTGGTGCTTGCCGGGGCCTTGCCTTCTCGGGGGCCTTGCTTCGCCTAGAGGCTCTACAGCCCTCCCGGCAAGCTCTTGCCAGTAGTCTTGAGTCTTCTGTGCTGGTGCTTGACAAGTCTTTGCCGGGCCTTGCCACCGGGGTGGCTACTACAGCCCGTGCATGAGTAAAGGGGCACTAGATGGCCCAAAAACTCTAGTGCATTGACAGCACCTCAGGCGAAAACCAAGACCTTTACATACAGGAGTATGTCCCGAGCAGCATCGTACCTATGGACGGCACCGTGGATGGCGTGTCCCCAACGGCGGTCGGCGTCCTCCTGGAGTAGGGGGTGCTCGTACGCCCTCCTCGGGCCGGGCCAGGTTGGCGCGAGAGATGCGGCGTCCCGGGATGCGTGGGGATGCAATGCGAGCGTAGCCTTCGCAAGCAAGCAGCACGCAGCCGACCCCTTGGGCAGTAGGAGTGACCGCCTAGGGGCACCGATAGGATACAAGTGTGGGCCACGTGAGGCTCCGGGGGGCGGTGCGTCCTTCTGGAGAAGCGACCCCGCGAGGCCTCCGGGTCGTGGCCCGGCCGATGCCCTGACACCTCATGATGTGGCTTCATCAACAGAACCCCCCTGTGGCTTCGTGGGGTGCACTGTGCTCATGTTTAGGCCACGGGAGTGCAATCCCATGGCTACGCGGGGAGCAGTGCACTCATGCTATGGCCATAGAGGCATGCAACTGCTCAGAAATGCGCCGGATAGTCCATGGCCGAGTTGGGAACCCCTAGGCCTTGCGTCAGGGGGTTCGCCGATATATCTCCGACCATGACAGTCTCATGTAAATGAGTGGGATGTATACACCCGGAGCTCCCCGAGGACGCGGAGGGGTTTCCTCCCACGTCCAACTGGAAGCCCCATGCTCCGCGCTAACGGATAACACAGTCCTCCAATGGCTATGCCCACGCCAAATGGAAACCCTACGCTCCGCGCTAGGGAGAAGACGAAGATAAAAGACTAGCCTAGGTGTTGGACGCGGGTGTTCCTTCATCCTTTTTGTATTTGAATTGCCACTTTTTTTGGAATGAAGCTCAAGTTTTGTAACCTTGCGTTAAAATAAAAGGGCGTGGAAATATACTTTCGCCTCGCATTCTTTTCTGTCTTGAAGTTTTGTTTTCTGAGTCGACACCTATCGGTCTTCCCCTCACGCACCTCGCGAGCAAGGGCTGGGTACGGTGTCCACACCCTACCAAGGCCTAGGCACCCTGGCCCTCACGCAACGCTCTTGAGAAAACTGACAGGCACATGTTTCCATCGAGGTACCCATCGTTGAGTATTGCGACTTAGCGTGCCAGCGATGGTCAACCTCGCTTGGGGGCTCCGGCTGCGTCTTGGTGCGTCGCCATGTACCCTCGGGAGGCTCGGGCACCTCCCGAGGTTGGAGTTGGCAAGGAAGGGTGAAGGAGTCGCTCGAGCATTAAGGGGGACTCCCGAGCAATGCAACTCGGGAGCCTCACTCGTCACATAGGCCCTTGCCCCTTGGTCTCGTCCTGGTGATCCGGACGCCCCAATGGCGGTCGAGGTATGGGCGGGACCGGGCCCTGCCGACGTAGACTACCAAGAGGGTTCCGGAGCCACCTCGCTCACAAAAAAGAAGACCCCTTGGAGAGATCCCCCGAACTCCCCTGACACCTCAGCTACACCTCACATCACAAAAGCTGGCCACCTCCCACCAAGCTAAGTATCCCAACCATTATAAAAGCAG
This sequence comes from Hordeum marinum, assembly GCA_022496015.1. Classification (NCBI taxonomy): domain Eukaryota; kingdom Viridiplantae; phylum Streptophyta; class Magnoliopsida; order Poales; family Poaceae; genus Hordeum; species Hordeum marinum. The sequence goes on from CM039677.1 coordinate 234,582,505, forward strand.
GAGTTTTCGATTCAAAAGCAGCCTGAATATGGGAATATGGGACTAGAGCGCTAACGTGAATGTACAGGTGCTATGATTTACTGCGTGCCTGTTGGGGAACGTTGCAGGGGAAACAAAAATTTTCCTACGCACACGCAAGATCTATCCATAGTGATGAGCATCTATGAGAGGGAGAGTGGATATACATACCCTTGTATATCGCTAAGAAGGAAGCGTTAAGAAACGTGGTTGATGTAGTTGAACGTCTTCGCGATCCAAATCGCCGACCGTCCCGCGATCCCATCACGATCCGTGCCATGATCCAATCATGAACTGTCCCGCATTCTCATCACGATCCATCCCACGATCTCATCACGAATCGTCTCGCGATCTTGATCATGGTCCTTCCGATCTAGCGCCGAACGAACGACACATCCGCGTTTAGCACATGTACAGCTCGATGACAATCTCTGCCTTCTTGATCCAGCAAGAGGGAGTGGAGAGGTAGATGAGTTCTCCGGCATCACGACGGCATTGCGGCGATGGTGGTGGAGCTATTCCAGCAGGACTTCGCCTAAGCACCATTGAAACCGATCTAGAGGAGAAACTACGGTCTAGAGTAGAGGGCAGCACGTGGCTGTTTTTCTATGTGTCAAGACCCTCAAAACCTCTAGTATATATAGGAGGAGGGAGGGACGAGGCTGGCGCACAAGGGGCCAAACCTTTGCCCTTGGCGCAAGGAGGAGAGGAGAAGTCCTCCTTCGATCCTAGTAGGATTAGGACTCCTTCCTTATTTTCCACTTGGAAACTCTTTTCCACCTTGGCCTTTTTTCCTTTTCCTTCCACTCCAGCCGCATGGGCCTCTTGTGGGACTTAGGCCAGCCCACTAAGGGCTGGTATTCCTTCGCCCACAGCCCATGTAGGCTCTTCGGTCGAAATACCCCTCCCTATGGTCCCCCAATACACTACCGGCACTCCCGGTACACTACCGATGAGCCCGGAACTTTTCCGGTGACCAAAACAGGACTTCCTATATATCAATATTTACCTCCAGACCATTCTGGAGCTCCTCGTGATGTATGGGACCTCATCTGGGACTCTGAACAACCTTCGGTCACCACCATACATAACTCTATACTACTGAAACATCACCGAACCTTAAGTGTCCAGACCCTGCGGGCTCGAGAACTATGTAGAGATGACCAAGACACCTCTATGGTCAATAACCAAATGTTGTACCCTTTGTTCTTCAGTATGTTCCTTTCCCAAGATTTGATCGTCGACATCTCCATACCTAGTTCAACCTCGTTACTGGCAAGTCTCTTTACTAGTTCCGTAATACAAGATCCCGTGGCTAACACTTAGTCACATTGCTTGCAAGGCTTATTGTGATGTTGTATTACCAAGTGGGCCCTGAGATACCTCTCCGTCACACGGAGTAACAAATCCCAGTCTTGATCTATGCCAAACAAAAAGACACCCTCAGAGATACCTGTAGAGCACCTTTATAGTCACCCAGTTACGTTGCGACGTTTGATACACACAAGGCACTACTCTGGTGTCAGTGAGTTGCATGATCTCATGGTCATAGGAACAGATACTCGACATGCAGAAAACAGTAGCAATAAACTGACACGATCATATGCTATGTTTATAGTTTGGGTCTTGTCCATCACATCATTCTCCTAATGATGTGACCCCGTTATCAAATGACATCTCATGTCCATGGCTAGGAAACCTTAACCATCCTTGATCAACGAGCTAGTCCATTAGAGGCATACTAGGGACATGGTGTTGTCTATGTATCCACACATGTATCTGAGTTTCCGATCAATACAATTCTACCATGGATAATATACGATTATCATGAACAAGGAAATATGATAATTACTAATTTATTATTACCTCTAGGGCATATTTCCAACAGTCTCCCACTTTCACTAGAGTCAATAATTTAGTTCACATCACCATGTGATTCAGATTGTCATGAATCTAACACCCAATGAGTTCTGGGGCTCGATCATCCTTTGCATGTGAGAGAGGTCTTTTAGTCAACGGATCTGCGACATTCAGATCCATGTGCACTTTGCAAATCTCTATGTCATACTGTAAAATACTGCTACCACACTATACTTAGAACCATAACAAATGACTGCTCCACTATACGTATCCGGATTGCTACTAAGAGCCATCTAGATTAGTGTTAAAGCTTGCATCGACGTAACTCTTTACGACGAACTCTTAGTCCTCTTGTTACTAAGGATAATTTTGACCACTGTCTAGTGATCCACTCCTCGATCACTCTTGTACCCCTTTACAAACTCATGGCAAGGCACACATCAGGTGTGGTACACACCCTGGCATAATATAGAGCCTATGGCTAAGGCATAGGGGACGACCTTCGTCCTTTATCTTTCTTCTGTCGTGGTCAAGCTTTGAGTCTCACGCAACTTCACACCTTACAAACCAGGAAACAACACTTTCTTCAACTAATCCATTTTGAACTCTTTCAAAATCTTGTCAAGGTATGTACTCATTGAAAGTCTTATCGGACGTCTTGGTCTATCTCAATAGATCTCGGTGCCCAACAATTAAGTAGCTTTATCCAAGTCTTTCTCTGAAAAGCTCTTTTCAAACAACCCTTTATGCTTTCCAGAAATTCTACATCATTTCCGATTGACAACATGCCATCCACATATGCTTATTAGAAACTCTATAGTGCTCCCACTCACTTTATTGTAAATACAAGTTTCTCATAAAATTTGCAAAGACTCAAAAACTTTGATCACCTCATCAAAGCGTACATTCCAACTCCAAGATGCTTGCTTCAGTCCATAGAAGGATCATTGAATCTTGCACACCTTTTAGCATTCTTAAGACTAACAAAACCTTTTGGTTGTATCTCATACAACCTTTTCTCAAGGAAGGAAACGATGTTTTGACATCCATGTGCCAGATTTCATAATTGAAAAACGCAGCAACTGCTAACATAATTCCAACAGACTTTAGCATCGCTATGAGTGAGAAAGTCTCATCATAGTCAACTCCTTGAACTTGGCGAAAAACTTCTTTGCGACAAGTCAAGCTTTATAAATGGTGGCATTCACCATCAGCATTTGTCTTCATCTTAAAGATCCATTTGTACTCAACGATCTGCCGTCCAACGAGCAAGGCTACCAAATTCTATACTTGGTTTTCATACATGGATCCTTTCTCGGATTTCATGGCCTCTAACCATTTGTCGGAATCCAGGACCATCATCGCTTATCCATAGTTCATAGGTTCATCTTTATCCAACAACATGACCTCTAAGACAGGGTTGCCATACCACTCAGGAGTAGCATGTGTCCTTGTCAACCTACGAGGTTTGATAGTAACTTGATCCAAAGTTTCATGCTCATCATCATTAACTTCTGCTTCAACTAACGTAGGCTCCACAGAAACAGCTTTCTACACTGCGCTACTCCCTGGTTGAAACAAAGGTTCAACAACCTCATCAAGTTCTATCTTCCTCCCACTCAATTCTTTCGAGAGAAACTCTTTCTCGAGAAAGGACTCGTTTTAGCAACAAACATTTTGTGCTCGGATCTGAGATAGAAGGTATACCCAACAGTTCTCAGCGTATTCCATGAAGATGCATTTGTCTGCTTTGGGTTCGACCTCATTAGGTGAAAACCCTTTTTCACATAAGCGTCATAGCCCCAAACATTAAGAAATGACAGCTTAGGCTTATATCAAGCCATAATTCTTACGGTGTCATCTCAACGGATTTAGATGGTGCCCCTTTTAAAGTGAATGTAGTTGTCTCTAATACATAACCCAAAACGATAGTAGCAAACTAATAAGAGACATCATAATTCGCACCATATCCAGTAGAGCACGACTACGACGTTCGGACACACTATCACACTATGGTGTTCCAGGTGGCATGAGTTGTGAAACAACTTCCACATTGTCTAAAGTTGTATGCCAAACTCATAACTCGGATATTCACCTCCACGATCATATCATAGACATTTTATCTTCTCGTCATGATGATCTCAAACTTCACTCTAATTCTGATTGAACTTTTCAAACGATTCAGACTTGTGTTTCATTAAGCAAATACACACTATATCTACTCAAATCATCAGTGAAGGTAAGAAAATAATGATATCCACCGCATGCTACAACACTCATTGAACTGTATACATCAACATGCATCATTTACAATAAGTTACTTGCCCCGCTATATCATATTGAAAATGGGGTTTTAGTCATCTTGCCCACGAGGCATGGTTCGCATGTCTCAACTGATTCAAAATCGAATGAGTCGAAAGATCCATAAGCATGGAGTCTTTTCATGCGCTTTACACCAATATGACATTTAGCCATAGTGCCACAAGTATGTGGTACTATCATTATTAACTTTTGTACCTTTTGGCATCTACATTATGAACATGTGTACTACTACGATCAAGATACAACAAACCATTCATTGGGTGCATGACCATTGAAGGTATTATTCGTGTAAACAGAATAACCATTATTTTGTGACTTAAATGAATAACCATATTGCGATAAACACGATCTAATCACGTTCATGCTCAACGCAAACACAAAATAACATTTATTTAGGTTTGTCACTAATCCCGAAGGTAGAGAGAGCGTGCGATGTTGATTACATCAACCTTGGAAACATTTCCAACACACATTGTCACCTCACACTTAGCTAGTCTCTATTTATTCCGTAGCTTTTATTTCGAGTTACTAACATTTAGCAATCGAACCGGTATCCAATACCCAGGTGCTACTAGGAGTACTAGCAAGGTACACATCAATAACACGTATATCAAATATACTTCTGTCGACGCTACCAGCCTTCTTATCTACCAAGTATCCAGGGTTGTTCCGCTTCAGCGACCGCTCTCCTCATAATAGAAGCACTTAGTCTTGGGTTTGGGTTCAACTTTGGGTTGCTTCACTGGAGCAGCAACTGTCTTGCCATCCATTAAGTTTCCCTCTTTGCCTTGCCCTTCTCAAAACTAGTGGTTTTACTAACCATCAACACTTGATGCTCCTTCTTCGTTTCTACTTTTGCGGTGTCAAACATCGCGAATAGCTCAGGGATCATCAATTCTATCCCTGGCATTTCATAGTTCATCACGAAGCTCTAGTAGCTTAGTGACAGTGACTTGGAGAACTATATCAATCACTATCTTATCTGGAAGATCAACTCCCACTCGATTCAAGCGATTGTAGTACCCAGACAATCTGAGCACATGCTCAACGATTGAGCTATTCTCCTTCATCTTGTAGGCAAAGAATCTTGTTGGAGATCTCATATCTCACAACACGGGCACGAGCCTGAGATCACAATTTCAGCTCTTAGAACATCTCATATGTTTCGTGATGTTCGAAACGTTTTGGAGCCTCAATTCTAAGACGTAATGCATGATGCACTGAACTATCAAGTAGCCATCGGAACGTGCCTGTCAGATGTTCACAACATCTACAAACGACGCTAGAGGGGGTGGCGCACTAAGAGGTGCATTAAGGACATAATACTTCTGTGCGGCAATGAGGACAATCCTCAGATCACGGACCTAGTCTGCAATATTTGTACCATCATCTTTAAACTCTATTTCTCTAGGAACATATAAAAATTCAAGGGAGCTACAACGTGAGCTAGTAATCTACAACATAATTTGCAAAGACACTACTGACTATGTTCATGATAATGAGTTCAATTAATCATATTACTTAAGAACTCCCACTCAAATTAACATCCCTTCGGTCATTCCAGTGATACATGATACAAATTCACCAACTCAAGTCCGATCATGACGTGAGTTGAGCTGGTTTCAATGGTGAACATCATCATGTTGATCATATCTACTATATGACTCATGTTCAACCTTTCGGTCTCTTGTGTTCCGAGGCCATGTCTGTACATGCTAGGCTCGTCAAGATTAACCCGAGTGTTCTGCATGTGCAACACTTTCTTGCACCCGTTGTATGTGAATGTAGAGTCTATCAGACCCGATCATCACGTGGTGTCTCGACACGACGAACTTTCGCAACGGTGCACACTCAGGGAGAAGACAATTTATCATGAAATTTAAGTGAGGGATCACCTTATAATGCTACCGTCGACCTAAGCAAAACAAGGTGCATAAAAGGATTAACATCACATGCAAATCATAAGTGACATGATATGGCCATGAACTTGTGCTCTTTATCTCCATCTTTAAAGCAGCGGCATGATCTCCATCATCACCGGCATGATCTCCATCGTCACCGGCATGACACCATGATCTCCATCATCTTGATCTCCATTAACGTGTCGCCATCGGGATTGTCGCGCCCACCATGCTTCTACTACTATTGCTACCGCTTAGCGATAAAGTAAAGCATTACATAGCGCTTAATGATTGACACACAGGTCAGACAATAATTAAAGACAACCCTATGGCTCCTACCGGTTGCCGTACTCATCGACATGCAAGTCGTGATATTCTATACAACACATGATCATCTCATACATCACATATATCTCATTATATAATTGGCCATATCACATCACAACATACCCTGCAAAAACAAGTTAGACGTCCTCTAATTGTTGTTGCAAGTTTTATGTGGCTTCTATGGGTATCTAGCAAGAACGTTTCTCACATACGAAAAACCACAACGGTGATACATAAGTTGCTTTTCAACCTTCTCACGGACCGCCTTTGTCGAATCCGATCAAACTAAAGTAGGAGAGACAGACACCCGCTAGCCATCTTTGTGCAACGAAGTTACACGTCAGTCGATGGAACCGGTCTCTCATAAGCGTACGAGTAAGGTTGGTTCGGGCCGCTTCATCCCACAATACCACTGAACCAAAACACAACCAAGGAAGGAAGCAATCTAAGCATCAACGCCCACAAACTCTTTGTGTTCTACACGTGATTTCATCTACGCATAGACCTAGCTCATGATGCCACTGTTGGGGAACATTGCATGGGAAACAAAAAATTTCCTACGCACACGCAAGATCTATCCATGGTGATGAGCATCTACGCACATGCACACGCTAGAAGCGAACCCATGCGTGCCTTGGGCCCGGGGATACCCAGACCTGCCTACCTGCGGCCTAGGGCATGACCCACTTTGACGGCCTGGTACCGCCCAACGCGGGATCACTCAAGACAAGGCCCTCACGAGAGTCCCACACTCACGAGGAGGACGACACCAAGACCCTGGGAGGAGGGAGGCCTCCCTGGGTTCCCTCTTGAGGGGGGGCAAGGTATTTATGCAGCGCTCTGCCTCGCGAGGCTACAGGTGACGCAAGCCGAGCCACGCGGCACATGCGTGCGTAGAGGAGACTGATGCCTCTTTGGTGCAAAGGAGGCTAGGATGTATGCAGGTTCCCAAGGTGCCCCAAAGGTTTCCGTTCCAGTGCAACAAGACCAAGACCACAGTCCCCGCAGGATGGGCGTCATAGCTGAGCCCGCTTCAGCGTAATCGCCAGCTACTTTGTAGGCGAAGACCACCTTTCGTCAGGATAAGATGTACCTCATGTCCCCTTTCAAATTTGTCCATCGTGGGATCCCTTCCTGCCAGTGTGATAAGGGAAGAGGACCCAAGTGACCATAAATAGAGGAGGGATGCACCGTAGAGAGGGATATCCAAAACCCCTCAAGCGCTCACGCGAGGTTGCTCACCACTCTACCAGTTCATCCACAACCCTCCTCGAGAGGCAATCCACCCAAAGCCGGAGTAGCTTTTTACGCTTTGTAGTGGTCCAAACCTGGGTAAATCCATGTCTTAGTCTTCATTGCTATGATCGAGTGAGTCCCCTTCGACGACACTATGGAGTCGTGGTCTTGAGGCCGAAGCTGGTGGGTATCTTCACACACGCCCGTGAGTTCGAACCTCTTTTGGTTTTGCGGAGACCAAAATCCGACATAAACAATTTGCTCCACTGCTATGAATTATTATGCACCATCTAATCTACTGCCACATGTATTGTTAGTGCATTTTAGTTTCATGTAGCTTGTTGGTTTGATGTGCGCAAAAAGCTGTGTTGCTCTTTTGGGCAGACTTTAGCTAAAACTTTTGTTGGTTGTTCTTGTTGATCGGTTTCTCTGTTTTGAACATGCCATATATGAAACTTGCCTAGAATTTCATGTAGTTTCATAATATCTTGTTGCATCCATGATGGAAATGTTTTGATAGTTGTTTGCATGCATTTTTCATTCATGACATATTTATCTTGTGCTGATCAAATCTTTTAGGCCGTAGCTCCGTTTTGAAAGATCTATCTATGTAAATCGCCTAGAACAACAAGTAGAATCAAATGGTGTATTTTTTGGCGCGCGTCCGGATGTGTTCCAATGTTCCGATGGTGCGCATTGTGTTGGTCGTATTCGTGTCCTTATGTGTTAGATACCTCACTCAGCTTTGCTTGTCTAGCCCGAGTTCCTCTTCATGACATTGCTTACTAAGTTTGTTGTGTGAAATTTACATGATTATCTGAAGAAAGGACTCACTATCCTGCTAGATGTTCTATTTGGATGCTCTCGCAAGAATTCTTGCTACGCTGGCCGGTGGGTACAGCGTCACGGGCCCTCCCGCATCAACAATCGGGTGCTCCATATGCAAAGGTAGTGTAGCGACACGATCTCAAGGGATCGGAGTGTGACATCCCAAGTGATGTCCCTACCTTATTTGGCATGTAACCCCATGTACGAACCTTGTGTCATGAGCTATGAGATGTATGTTTGCTCCTTGCCATTCATGTGTTTGCATTCATGCATCATCATGCATCATTCTCTTTTCACTTCTATGTGCATGTGTGTTTCATTGACTTGCTGTGATGTGGTGCAGGTGTATGGTTGTATAGTGAGGTGTGAAATGTCTGTGAGTGGTTGGATCCATGGGTGCAACATATTATTTTCCCTCTCTTCTCACTTTGCAACGTCCCCTCCAAAACCCTTTTTCTCCCTATTATTATTACCATCAGATTTTTTTAGTTGTGTTAAAATTGTTTAAAAAATGTTCATGAGGTGGCCCCAAGTGTTTTATGAAATGTGAGTATGTGGGAATTACTGTTTGGGGTTTGTTGGAATTGTGTTTTAAATTAACAAGAGCTGCCATTTTAAATATTAAATAAATTACTTGTTTTATAATTCAACTTAATAATTTTTTTTAAAAGGTGCACATTATTTCCTCCTCTAAGTCATTTTTGTTTTGCTCAAAACCCTTTTAATTTGCTCTGGGGTATATTTTGTTCTGTCTGGTTTTTATTAAATGTAAAACCCCTTTTATTTCTCTAGGTTTTAGAGTGTGTGTGTGAGAGGACAGTGGGCCGCGGCCCAGCCCAGCTAGCACAACGGCCACCTGCCCCGTTCCCTTTCCTCCGTCAGCTAGTAGAGAGGGCGAGAGAGCAGAGTGCGTGAGCACGAGCGCCGTCGTCGTCGCGGTTAGCAGCTCAAACATCGAGGCCCCCTTCGAATAGAGCGCGGATCCCTAGGGTTCCATCCCTCCTCTCTTCTCCCTCTACTGCCGCCGCTTTCCCCTTCTTCCTCCTCCTCCTTCTTCCTCTGTTCTTCTTCTTCTTTTCGGGTTCAGAGAAAGAGGTAGGTTCAGAGTGAGGCAGGGGTCGACGGGCTCATCGCCGGCGTCTCTCCGATGTAGCCCCGCCGCCTTCAAGATGGTCCGCAGAGAGCCGGAGCCGTCCGCATCCCGTTCCCGGTGCTAGGAGCACCCACGAGGCCTTCTTCTTACTCCTCGCCGCCGGGGCGTAGTCGGTCTTCTTCCCCTCCATCGCCGCCGCATCCCCGAGCTGCTCCTTCCCCTTCGTCGCCATTGCTCGAGCCCCCACGTCTCCGAGAATCCCTTGGTGAGCCGCCCGTCGCCGTTGTTCCCCCTCTCCTTGTCGTATAGTGTAGGTCACGTTGTGATGCTCCTCGCCGCCGGCCAGAAAAGCTCTCGCTTGAGCTTGCCGCAGTCCCCCTCGTCGCGAGACGAACCGGGGAATGGGTTCCCCTTGCATCGCGCAGCCCCCTCGGCATCTTCCCTCCGCCGGAGACGCCCTGTAGCCGTCGTGTGCTCGCCGGAGAACCGCGGTCGCCGTTGCTCTGCTTAGTTTCAGTTTCGTCAGATCTGTGTTCCTGTGTGTGTATTAGTGCAGTAGGCCCCTTCCTCTGTTAAGTGTCAGCGTCGTAGCCCAGTGGTGGCCGGCTCGTCCGGTGCCCAGGAGGTCAGGGGTTTGACCCCCAAACCCTCCTCTTTCTTGTTTTGTGTGTTTTCTTTTTTTTGTTATTATTTCTCTCTTGCTTATTTGTATGTGTGTGCACATGTATGAGTGTGTGTGTGGTATATATTTTATTCTCTGTTGTGTGTGCAGGGGGTGTAGCATATGTGTGTATGCACATATGCATGTGTTGGCATTTATAGGTGTGTGGGCATTTCCAACATGTGTGTATATATGTGTGTGAGTGTGTGTGTGTGTGGTTTTGCCATCTGAGTGTGTGTGTGTGTGCATGTGGGTGTGTGGTGCACCATGCATGGCACATGTGTGTGTGTGCTCCTTGCACACCCATACATGTGTGTGTTCTTGTGGGTGTATGTGTAGTGTAGGTTATGTGTGTGTGCTTCTTGCATACACACATATGTGTGTGAGTGAGTGTGTGTGTAGGTGTGTATATGTGTATGTGGGCATACATGTATGAAAGTGCATGTGTGCCTATATACACACATGCTTGAGTGTGGTGTGCTTGTGTGTGTAGGTGTAATGAGAGGTGTGTGTATGTTATACATACACACACACACATGTGCTTGTGAGTAGATGGTCATGTGTAGTTATGCATGTATAGGTGTGTGGGTTTCTTCTTCTTGCATGTTGCTACCATGTTTAGTGTAGATGAGTAAGGAGTGGATGCTAGACCTTGTGCATGTGTAGATCTATGTGTATGTGAGAGCTCTCATGTGTATATGTGCATGTATATCTCTTCTAGCTTGTTTTCTTTTCTTGTTCTTGATGCTATGCTATGACTAAGTACCTTATCCATGAATCTTTACCTTTTCCATCAAGTGTCCAATAGAGGGCATGCCAATTTTGGCCTCTTGCATAAGTGTGGGTAAGTCACATAAGTCATCCATGCCATTGTGGTGATTATTTCGACCTAGCTTTTCCCCCCTCTTGCTCTAAGCAAGTATAGGGGTATGAGTAATGCATTTGGGGTTGAATAAACCCATTAATGCATCTGTGAAGTCAGAGTTGACTTTGGGGCAACTTGACAAAACTGCATTTTTATGCTGTGATGCCCTTTTGTCTTTTACTTGTGAATTAATCTATGCATGGGTTTAAGTTCTGGCCAACATGACATTGCTATTTAAAGTTGTTGGGAATGTCCCAGTATTTTTGTTATTTGTGCTAAGTCAAAAGATAAGTGGGAACCATGCTGTTTAGGGAGCAACTTTATGTTTCTGTCCAGCTTCTTAAAAAAAGGACTTAAGTGTGGGAGAACTGTTGTTATTGTTTTGCCATGTAGAGTTGGTTGTAGCTAATGATGTGTTTGGAATTTGGGCATGCTCAGTGCTAGTTTTTTGAGTAGTCATTGGCATCTACCATCCTGTTAATTTTCATGCCAATAGGAGCTGTTTAAGATGTTTAACAACTACTGTCAACTTGCTACTTTATAATCACAGATTCCAGAAAACTATAATTTTCACTAATCCCAGAAAACTGTTTCATCATGCCAACTTGTTTGCTTCTTGCATATTGATGTGTGCCTCTTCTGCTGATTTCATAGTTGGAAAAGTTTATGTGGTTGTTGAGTAGATTCTGTACATGTCTTGTTTGTGGCTGTAGAGTTCCTGTACCTCAAGTTGTGGGCTTTTCATATTGCTATGTTGCTATTTTGTGGCAGATTGGGTGTTATTTTGTTTTGTGACTTGTGGGAGCTATACTCCATGGAATGGATTGATTCTTGAGTCTATTGTGATTGATTTTTCATCACCTATCCAGTGGCTACCTTGGAATGCCAAGAATTAGCCCAGGTATTGGTGGTCTTGTATTTTGCCTCCGTACCTTGTCGTGAGCGTATCTCGAGAACCGTAGCTCCGTTTCTTTCGATCGTTGTATGCATTTCCGTAGATTTTGAATGATGCATACATATTTGACATGTTCATGCATGTCTAAATAACTTAACATGAGGTTCTGTCCAGATTCATTAATAAACAACTTTGCATGTGAAACATGACTAGTTTTGGATTGCCATGCTAGAAATCTTCGTAAGTGGTCACGCATCATTTTTATTGTGCATTGCACCTTATTTGGATGTTTATTGTTGCTGTTTCTCTTAGGTAGACATGAGTGTTGATACTGAGTACGAGGACCCACGAGAGTACCACTACGAGGATCCCGCTACTTGTTTCACTTAAGAACCAACATGCAAGATGATCGTACCCGGATCCCAACACTATTTTTGCTTGCTAGTTTCTCGCTCTTATCGTTACAATTGCACAACCTACCACTTGATATCAGCCCCCATGTTGCCATGACAGCCTCTAACCTCCACATCCTAACAAACCTTTGATTGGCTAAGTTACCATTGCTCAGCCCCTCTTATAGCATTCCTAGTTGCAGGTACAGGTTGTTCCATGTGATAACATGGATTTGGATATCACAATATATTCTGTTATTTAATTTAATGCACATATATATCTTGGTATTGGTGGAAGGCTTGGCCTTTTGCTAAGTGATTTGTTCCACTATTACCGCCATAAGTTCCTTGTTACCGGTGTTATGTTTTCCATACTTTGCGCTCCTAACATGCTCGGGGTTGTTATGGGGACCCCCCTTGTTTATTCTGTTGAGATTAAAACTTGTCTGGCAAGACCCAACATTGGTACTACATTTGCTTAACAACTTAATAAAATTGCATAGGGTCTTGCAAACCCGTGGATAATTTAATCAACCCCCGGGCTAGTGCTCCTCATGAGTGTTGGTCCAAAATGGGCTGCCTGCGGGGCTGCCTCGAGGCAACTTGAGGATTGGTTTTCTCCGTAGCTAATTCCATTCGTCGTGTCCCGAGAACGAGATACGCTGCTCTTATCGGGTTCGTCGACACGTTGGGTGGTCTTGCTGGATTTGTTTTACCTTTATCGAGTGTCTTGCGTGTGGAGTCTGACTTTCTTCGGGTTTACTCAAGGTGTTGGAATTCCTTTGGAATTCCCTATGATGATCGCGAGATCCGCGGTCGAGGTATTCCCACGCAATGTGATTAATTTTGTAATGGATTAGTTGGAGCACCCCTACAGGGTTGAATCTTTCGGAAAGCCATGCCCGCGGTTATGTGGCAACTTGGATATTTGTTGGCACACCCGGTTATAGCAAACTTGAAGTAAACTCTAATTAAAATACACCAACTGTGTGAGTAATCGTGATCGTCTCTGCTCGTGAACATGATCCGAGAGAGAATAGGGTGGGGTTATGATTGATGTAAGTAAGTGTTTAGGATCTCATATAGATCATACTAGATTCGATCGTTCTTCGTAGGTCACTCATATTTATTTCATGTTGCGTAAGCTAGCCACCATATATGCTTAGTGCTGCTGCAAACTAAACACCACCCCTTCCAAACCTTTAAGCTTGAATAGTCTCGGTACCCAGGCACATGATAGCTGAGTCCTCTGTGGCTCATAGTTTACTACAACAACCCAGGTACAGGTTCAGATGAGTTCGTGCAGGACGTTCTTACCCAACTCCAGTGGGAGTATGACGAGGAAAGAGGCAGGATGTACGTGACATATCCGGATGAGTAGAGGACCTGGTCGTGATCTTTGGGATAGCTTGATAGTATCATTTGCAACATCTTTTATTGTTTGATTTCGTCCGTAGTCGGACCCTGTGTTCAACTTGATGTTATGATTTGAGTGACATTGTAAGTAAGCATGTGGCGAGTGTAAGCCAACTTGTATACTCTTCTCATTCAGTATTGTATGTTGTGATGATACTATTCTTGCTAACGACAAGATGCGCCTCTATCCCTGGCGAGGCCCTCGTGCCTTAAATGGATAGGCGCGCATCTTGGGCGTGACAAGTTGGTATCAGAGCCATACAACCATAGGAGCCTTTGCTTGTTTGAACTTGGCCGAGTCGTGTCTAGTGAAAACTATTTTGAGTCTAGTTATATCGGAGAGTAGGATTCTTTTTACTCCTCTTCTATGCTCTGGTGAGGTTTCCGACTTAGGATTGTTGTTTCTACTCCTCTTCTCGCTCAAAATTCTTTTTAGGATCACGCGGGTATTTTGGAGTCTATATGATGCGATGTGACAGGGTTCTGTCTTGGTGCCTCCTGTCTGACTTGATTTCTTTCGGGGAGTCGAGCTCCAGGGAATGTTGGCACTGTAGCGACCCGACTCAAAACGAGTCAAGCCTCTGTGTTTTCTGTGCCATCCCTGGATCAGTATGCTGGCACACACAGTACATCAATGTATATATCAAAGTGCAATCACATGTAAATAGCGTAAAACTGATATATACCTTAAAATAGCAGCGGATACAGTCAACGGGAGTGGAGTCCCAATAACACCAACGGCAAGTTGAGTGCGGACCGTAACCCTGAATCGTACTTTTACCCATCGTAGAAGAGTATCTGCAACATAAGACGTTGCAGCCGTGTAGGTCAGCATTTTGAATATGCTGGCAAGATCACCATAGAAGAACAGAAGAATAAAGACTATTCTATATGCAAAGGCTTTGTGGCTCTGTGTCTGAGTTTTTTTGCGTAAAAGCTGATTTTATTTTCCTACAACAAAAAGAATATCAGGAATTTCACTATAGAGTTACCTATCATGACATGGTTCCACCAACCAATGTCTCAATACCCATAAGTATCATAAGTTGCCCACAATTAGTTATCAGTCCAGTGTTGAGAGTTCAGAGATAGATCCAAGTCTAGAAGCTCAAATTGTCTGTAACCGGGGACACGGCTAATCGATTAGGTTTAACTCTGCAGAGTGTTGTGTACTTTACCCACAAGATTCTTTCCCTCCTGGTAAGTCCTCGCACTACCTAGTGTTTGAGAACAGGATGAAAGAAACATGGTCTTTCAGAGTGCTTCCCTGACTGTCCGACAGTGCCCATCCCAATCCTAACGTCGACTACATCTCGTAGCACTGCCCAGCAGAGTCACAACAAAGATCAACCAAGCTAGAGCCCATAATGACTTGTGGCTACACAGGTAAGCTTCCGGGCATGAAGTATTCATCCTTCTCTTTGAGTCTGGGTGAAGCTTTCCGCAAGATGTCATGGCGCTTCTCCATGCATCCCGGCCATCCACTGGTTTCTCCAGGGATGCCCAATCAACCATGCTTCACCCAGTAGTGTGTATTGAAAACTTGTCTTCTCGAGTCTTGAAGTCTTGAGGTCTTGAAGATGCAGGACTTGAAGATGTCTTCATGAAGTCGTCGTTTTGACGTGGAGTCCTTCTTCACACCACTCACGAACACTCATACCAGACCCCGTCTACTTTAGCATAGCATTGCACTAACTAGCGTTCCCGAGGCTTTAGTAACCAGTGGTGGGTTCCTACCTCATGCATTCTACTCAACTACAAGAATTTCAATAACACTACGGGAGGGATATGTTGAATGATGTCACTACATGCAATAAAACGTAGGTATGAAAAGATGGTCAAAGTGAACTTGCCTGTACTGTTGATGAAGAGAAAGATCACTCTCAGAAATAACTTGATAGACTATTCGTCACTCTCCGATGAAATCTATAATCAAGCATTGCATACATATAAGCAATCATACTAGCAATCAATTCTAACAATCACAAGGTAACACAAGAAACAAAATCAACAAGGTTGATGAAAGAAATACTTAAGACAAAGTTGAAACACAAAACTCCAACAAATTCAAAAGTAACACAAAACCCAAAACAAAGTAAAATATAATAAAAGGATTTTAGTAAATATTTTGTTAGCAAAATGAGTTACTTTTGAAGAACAAGTAAAACTATGCAAACAATATTCTAAACAACATAAGTGTTTGCCTAATGAACTTAACTGCAAGCACAACCATAAACTAAGAGAAAACAAATTATGAAACAACTTAGTTAACAGAAAGTAATTAAATAAAAGCTTTATTATAAAACAGAATTAAGTCATCTAAAACTTTGTGAAAATAATTTCTATGAAAAACTAAATTGTTTTATAAGACATTACCCAATGATTAAGGATATAGTTTTCCTATCATAATAGAGCAAAACTAAATTATTTTATTAACAAAACATTACTTAACAGAAAGGAATTACTACAAATTTTATTTGAAAACAGAATCTAATTATATAAAACTTTAGTTAAAAGTACTAGTACTAACTAATTTGTTTTAAATAAACTATACCTATTTGAAAGAGGGTATAGATCCCTACAACAAAATTTATAAACTAAACAAATTAACTTTTGTTAACAGCAAGTAAATTACTAAGGTTTGGAACAACAAAACTAAATGAAATCTGAAACTTAATATAAATCATATTCAGATTTTCAAAAATAAAACAAAGTAAATCAATATAAATAAACTAATATGAAACTAAACAGATTCTGTTTGGTTTGAAAATACTATTTAAAATTATTATAAAAATTCTCAAACTCTACCAAATGATAGCTATGATCACTAGTGACAAGTAGGAAAAAGAATCATTCAAAAATTCATTTTAGAACTCAAGATATTCAGAAAACAAAATTTAAATCAAATCTGTTCAAATTCAAATTTAGATGTTCAAACATAGCCGAATTTGATATCCACAGAAACTAGATGAAATTTGTGACACTATACAAAAAGAATCATTTAAAAACATTAAACAGTTTAAAAGATATAAAGGAAATAAAATCAGAAATTATTCTGGAAATAGAAATTTAAAACAGAAAAGAAAATGTGTTTCTATCGGTCAGGGGGTACACATGTCGCTTCTTGATTGGATAAAGGGGTGCGCGCGCGGGGTGTTACGGGCGGTCGACCGAACCTTAGCAGAAAACGGTTCGGGGATTTATTCCTTCTAATCTAAACCGTTCATCTGGATCCGACGGTGGGGAGGGAGAGGGAGGCTCACCGCGGCGGGGTGAAGTCCGGCGACGGCGACGGTGACGGGACGGTGACGGCGACGACTCGCGATCGGAGCGTGCGTCAGCTCCAGGGGATATCCGGCGACGGCGTTGGCTCCGTTCGATGCAGGGGAGAATGGTGATGTCGATGGTGGCGTTGGTGAGGCTCGGGGGCGTCGGAGTCGACGGGCAGGAGCTCCGAGGCGGCTCGGTGGAGGTGGGGCTCCGGCGAGGTGATGATTGCGCTGTTCTGGTGGGTCTCCGGTGAAGCAGAGGGGTGGGTAAGGTGCGCACGGGCGAGAGGAGTTGGGTAGAGGGCTCAGTGGCGCTCGGGGAAGGCAGGGTGGAGTAGGGGAGCAACAATGGCGTGGCGGCTGTGGGTATCTCCGGTGAGAGATTCCGGTGAGGGTGGTGCACGGGAGAAGGGGAAAACAGGGGGAATGGAGAGAGGAGGGTGAGGGCTATTTATAGGGGCTCAGAGGGGTCGGTGAGTAAGGAGGGAGGGGGTCCGCGGCGAGGGAAACCGACGACGGCGTCGGGTGCGTGGGAGGAGGAAGGCGACCGACGACGGTTTCGATCGGGCGCGTGGGGCCAGGGTGTCAGCGAGAGAGAGGGGGCGAGCGTAGTCAGCGGGCGACCGACCGGTAACGGTTTCGGCATTTAATGCTGATGGGCTGGCCGTTTTATTATAAAACCGTTACCGTTTTCTATTTATGATTTTACCAGAGCCATAAAACTTGTTCAATACATTCGAATAAATTCCAAATATAGTCAAATTTTATATCAAAATTAACATAATAATAAATGCCATTTAATGGACATTTTTATTCTGGCATTTGAATACTTTGGAAAAAATATTATTTTCAGAAATTGCCCTTTTGCTTTTAAATCCCGTTGCAAATATTTTTTTCAGAATAACCCCTGGTTTTTATTATTCAAATAAATCACCAAGAAGTCCCTGGTGTGGAGTGTCATGTTTCTCCTCTCAAATTTTTGTCAGGGGTTTGAATACTTTGAAAATTGGAATAGGAACCAAATATGAAATGATTCCAACAGAAAATCCAGAGATTTTCACATTCACTATTCAAAGATTTATTTTAAACTTCCAACTCATATTTCATATAATTTGAAGAAGTCATTTTATCTTCTCTCATGAAAATCATTGAGTTGCATAAAGTTTTCTGAATTTGAAGTATTTTTCAAATGAAATTCAAATTCTTTTCAAATCCCTTTTCATTTCTTTAAATGGAAGAAGTCATGTCATCTTCACTCTAGGGTTTTGTGATGAAATGAATTTGAATTCCTGGTGATCAAAATGCAAAGTGAAAGTGTGGGAAAGCCATTTCATTCCCTCTCATTAAACTTTCAGAAAGTTTCAAATTTCACTCACTTTCAATCATTCAAGCAAACAAACAATCATTCTATATTTATTATAACATTCCAAAGTTTGGGATGTTACAGGCACATTGTTATCATTCAGCTTCCTTGATATCTCAGGACGGAGAATGTTCGGAATTACTTCAATACTTATCATGGTGAGATAAGGTCGGAGTCACCCAGTACTGGGGAGGCGTCCGGGGTACCACCATGGTTTAGTATCGTTGTGAGTTCGAGGATTCGAGATGAGACGAGTTTGCGGAAGTTTCTTGAGTTATGGTGTGGAAGGTTGCGGATGTAGTTGCAGCTGATTGCCTAGGGCAGGTTCCTGATTCCGCAACCCGAATCGCATAAACAAGAAAGTTTCGGAACTTCATAGGTGGGAAATCTTGTAGTCATCTAGGATCATCTTCTTCAGATGTATATGGGCATGTACATTTGTTCCGAGCACGTAGCTCAATACTTTTGTGTTATTGCAAGTGGCTTCTAATTTCTGATGATGTTATCATAACCGAAGAAGCATTCTTACTAATTTTTCAGTAGGAAGGCTATGTTGTTAATTGTTCAATTTATTCAAGCATTTGATTTAGTTTATGATTCATCTTATCAATGAGGTGTTGATGCATTTTTTCCATCTTCAGGATGGCTTCACCAACTCGCAACAATCCGGGTCGTGGTGAGGAGCAGACTGATGTTCCACCGCCACCCCTGCCATTGCCTCCTCCGCCTCCTCCTCCAGAATCTTGGCAAGCTGTGATGGCTGGGACCAATGCGAACACCTAGATGTTGCTCAGGCTGTTGCAAGAAAGGGAGCAGGGTCAGCAAGGTTTTCAAGGCAATTTTCAGAATCAAATGCAGTTTGCAACTCTCAATCAGTTCCTTGCCAATCAGCCCAAGACTTTCACCTGTTGTGAGCAACCTCTAGATGCTGATGATTGGCTTCATGATATGAGTAAGCATTTTGAGTGCAGCAATGTCAGGCCAGAGGACTTTGTCAGGTTTCCATCGTTCCAGCTAAAGGGTCAAGCAGCTGATTGGTGGCAACAGTACAAAGATTCCAAGGGCGATCGTGTTGGTACTTGGGACGATTTCCGTCGTGACTTCAGGGCTCATTACATTCCGACAAGCTTTGTCGAGGAGATGCGTGAGAAGTTCAGGCACCTGAAGCAGGGAAGTAAGTCAGTCTACCAGTACAACGTCGAGTTCCAGAATCTAGCTCGTTATGCCAAGCAAGATGTTCCAAATGACAAAGCTATGATCTATCAGTTCAGAGGTGGTCTCAAGGATGAGCTTCTGACAGGCTTAGTTCTTCAGGAGCCTCGTGAGTTTGATCAGTTCTATAACATGGCTTTGAAGATTGAAGCAGCTCAACTCAAGTTGGAGAAATCTAAGAAGCGTTCAAGAGATTCATATTCTTCTTCTTCCGGCTCTCAGATGGTTCCAAAGCAGCACAAGTATTGGGAGCCAAATCCTCTTTCGTTTCGTCCTCCTCAGCATCAGAAGTAGTTCGGTGGTCGTGGTTCTTCCCACCCACCCAACCCGGGTTTCCAGCAGAAGAACCAGGCGTCCAAGACCGTTCTTTTTCCTCCTCCAGGCAATGTTCGTCCGCTTTCTGAGGTGACTTGTCACAAGTGTCATCAGAAGGGCCACTATGAAAACAAGTGCAACCAGCGGCGTCTTTCGCCTCCTCCTCCTGTCAAGCCTCCAGGCAATGCTATGGTGAAGCATAATCCCAAGACCGCAAGAGTGAATATGGTGAATGCAGCTGAAGCAGAGCAGGCCAATGATGTGATCATGGGTAATCTCTCAGTTAATTCTATTCCTGCAAAAGTGTTATTTGATTCTGGTGCGTCGCATTGTTTCATGTCATATCCTTTTGTGGCAAAACATGGTTTTTCCATGGAGTTTTTGCCAAATGCATTGCAAGTTGTGTCTCCCGGGAAGCGTCTCAGTTCAAAGATGGTGGTTCGGGATGCTTCTATCAAGATGGGCAATTATTCTTTTCTAGCTTCCCCAATTGTTCTCGGTAATTCCGATATTGATCTCATTCTGGGCATGCACTTCCTGGCTATGAATAAGGCTCATATTGATTACAAAGCAAAAGAAGTCAAGCTGACTCATCCTTCAGAAGACGTGATTATTTCCG
This sequence comes from Hordeum marinum, assembly GCA_022496015.1. Lineage (NCBI taxonomy): Eukaryota > Viridiplantae > Streptophyta > Magnoliopsida > Poales > Poaceae > Hordeum > Hordeum marinum. Next base: position 234,603,097 of record CM039677.1, read on the forward strand.
CAGCTCGCGATAAAACAATCCATCTCTTTGCTCTTAACGAGAAGGGTGAAATCTTGGCGATTTCTCAAATTCTGGTGGCTTGTGAGTATGATGTATTTCCAAAAGAGTTGCCAGGAATGCCTCCACACTGGCCAGTCAAGTTCGTGATTGATCTCGAGCCCGGAACTGAACCGGTCTGTAAGCACCCATATAAACTTGGCCCCGAGGAGATGAAAGAGTTGAAGAAGCAGCTAGATGATCAAGAACGTCTGGGTCTGATCAGACCAAGTTCTTCACCATGGAGTTGTGGAGTTTTGTTTGTCAAGAAGAAAGATGGCACGAATCATCTTTGTGTGGACTACCGGCCATTGAACAAGAAGACAATCAGAAACAAGTACCCACTCCCTAACATCAATGAGTTGTTTGAACAACTAAAAGGTGCCAAGGTTTTCTCCAAGTTGGATCTTCGAATGGGTTATCATCAGATTCGCATTCGCGAAGAAGACATTCCCAAGACCGCTTTCAGGACAAGTTTTGGCTCTTATGAGTACACCGTCATGTCGTTTGGTCTTGCTAATGCTCCTAATACTTTCTCAAGAATGATGAATTTCATCTTCTCTCCCTTTAAGAATGAGTTCATCTTGGTCTATCTGGATGATATCCTTGTGTTCTCGGAGATAGAAGAAGATCATGCAGAGCATCTCCGCCTTGTGCTTGACAAGTTAAGGGAACATCGGTTCTATGCCAAGTTTTCCAAGTGTGACTTCTGGCTCAATGAAGTGGTGTACCTCGGGCATGTCATCTCTGTCGAGGGAATTAAAGTGCAAGCTGAGAAAGTTAAGGCAATCTTGAAGTGGGAGCCTGCTCTAATGTGAAGCAGCTTCGGAGCTTCCTCGGGCTTGCTAGTTATTGCAGAAGATTCATGGAGAACTTCTCCCAAATTGCTAAGCCTCTGTCCAATCTCCTCCAGAAGAGCGCCAAGTATGTTTGGCCTCCTGAGTGTGATGTGGCGTTCAATACACTCAAGCAGAAACTGACTTCAGCTCCGGTTCTTATTCCTCCTGAGCAGTCCAAGCCTTTCTAAGTTTTTTGTGATGCTTCTCTCCAAGGCCTTGGTGTTCTTATGCAAGACAAGAAGATTGTTGCTTATACCTCGCGTCAGTTGAAGCCTGGCGAGAAGAACTACCCCACTCATGATCTTGAGTTGGCGGCAGTTGTGCATGCTCTAATGACTTGGAGGCATTTGTTGTTGGGTAGACCAGTTGAGGTGTACACCGATCACAAGAGCTTGAAGTACATTTTCACTCAACCCAATCTCAATCTTTAGCAATCTCGTTGGGTGGAAATGCTTGAAGACTTCAACCCTAGCATTGACTATACTCCAGGGAAAGCAAATGTCATCGCAGATGCGCTCAACCATAAGGCGTACTACAATAGTCTCATCCTGAAGCCTCTTCAGCCCGAGCTTTGCGAAGCATTCCATAAGCTCAACCTTCAGATGATTCTGCAAGGATTTCTTGCCAATCTCCAAGTCTCTCCAACTCTGGAAGATCAGGTTCGCCAAGCGCAGCTTCTTGACGCTATGGTGAAGAAAGTGAAGAAAGGTGTGGCCAAGAGCATTCCGAAGTATAAGTGCTTTCGTATTGATGACAAGGATACCTTGTTCTTCGAGGACCGTCTTGTGGTTCCAAAAGGCGATCTCGGAAAGGTTATCATGGGCGAACCACATAATTCTCTGCTATCCATTCATCCAGGCAGTTCAAAGATGCATCAAGATCTCAAGCAAACCTTCTGGTGGACTCGCATGAAACGTGAAATTGCTCAGTTCGTGAATGAGTGTGATGTTTGTCGCAGAGTGAAGGCGGAACATCAACGTCCAGCAGGTCTTTTGCAGCCTTTGCCTGTCCCAGAGTGGAAATTTGATCATGTGGAGATGGATTTCGTAACTGGGTTCCCTAATTCCAAGAGAGGCAAAGATGCCATCTTTGTGGTTAGCGACAACCTATCAAAAGTTGCTCATTTCCTGCCAGTCAAAGAATCTATCTCGGCAGCTCAACTTGCTGAGTTGTATACGTCAAGGATAGTGTCTTTGCATGGTATTCCTCAGCTCATCTCTTCTGACCGTGGAAGTCTCTTCACTTCCATGTTTTGGGAGTCATTCCAGACTGCTATGGGTACAAAGATCCGTTTCAGCACTGCGTTCCATCCGCAGACAAGTGGTCAAGTTGAGAGAGTCAATCAGATCCTTGAAGATATGCTCAGAGCCTGTGTGATTTCGTTCAACATGAAGTGGGAAGACTGCCTTCCTTATGCTGAATTCTCATACAACAATAGCTTTCAAGTTAGTTCAGGCAAGGCCCCGTTCGAGATTCTCTACGGCAGAAAGTGTCGTACCCCGCTTAAGTGGTCTGAAACCGGTGAGCGTCAGATATTGGGCAATGACATGATCACTGAAGCAGAAGACATGTGCCATGTCATTCGTGAGAACCTCAAAGCAGCTCAGTCCCGACAGAAGAGTTATTATTATAACAAACATCGGTATGTTTCTTTCCAAGTGGGTGATCTAGTCTATCTCAAAGTCTCTCCCATGAAAGGCACTCAGCGGTTTGGAATAAAAGGGAAGCTAGCTCCTCGTTTCGTTGGTCCTTTCAAAGTTGTTCGCAAGAGAGGTGGTTTTGCATATCAACTAGAGCTTCCTCCAAATTTCGCAAATGTGCACGATGTCTTCCATGTTTCTCAGCTCCGGAAATGTTTTAAGACTCCTGAGTGGACCACTGACCTCCAAGACATCGATCTTCAAGAAGATCTCTCTTATCGTGAGCATCCAGTTGCTATTCTTGAAGAAACTAAGCGTAAGACTTGCAACAAGTCTATGAAGTTCCTCAAGGTGAAGTGGTCTCATCATTCCGACAAAGAAGCTACTTGGGAACGCGAGGACTTTCTCCGTTCCGAATTTCCAGACTTCTTTCGTTCCTAGATCTCGAGTCGAGATCCTCTTGTACCGTGGGAGAGTTGTGACATCCCAAGTGATGTCCCTACCTTATTTGGCATGTAACCCCATGTATGAACCTTGCTCCTTGACATTCATGTGTTTGCATTCATGCATCATCATGCATCATTCTCTTTTCATTTCTATGTGCATGTGTGTTTCATTGCCTTGTTGTGATGTGGTGGATGTCGGGACCCCAATCCTAAGTCATATGATTCCATACTGTAACAAGCCACATCACTTTGCGGCCTCATGCACGGTACTCCACGGCTGCCACCTTACCTTGGCCGGGACCGTTTGCGTCTTTTGGCTCACGTATGTGAACATGTCGCTGGCAATCACACAACAAAGAACCTGGGCCGACATAACTAGTCATAGAACCCAAGTGGCACATCCGTACGGAAACAGGCATACATAACCCAGCAATGCAGGTGTCGGCCTCAAGCGTGTGTAGACGAGTCATAGCAAGTTACAAGGACTCCATTACGTCACGAGACACGAATGTCATCACTTCACGTAGACGAGTCGTAACAGGCTACAGGGACTCCATTACACTGCGAGACATTTCCCCAAAGGGACAGACACAGCAGCAAAGAAGGATACATGTCGGTCAATCAATGTGTCCGGAGCAGTAGCAAGCTACCATGGCTCGGTGGAAGCACAAAGAGGCAGTTTCCCGTAAAGAGTACTACTAAAGGCACACGACTAGGTGTCCAATCCCATACATACCGTTGCACGTCACACGTACGCACGACATGCCCGATATGCATAGATACAACCATGGCATCACAACACAACCATACAATAACATGAATTTTATTTAAAGGCTCGGAAGAGCCTTGCATAATATGTTCTTACAGATAGGGTCACATGACCCGGCACTCAATTCATACAAACATAGTCATACAAGCCAGCGGAAACTTAAGCTGTCTGAGTACAGACGGCAAACTACAAAGAGGCAAATGGCCTGACTATCTACAGCCCACCACACGGGCAAGATCATAGCTGGGACACCAGCTATTCGGCATCGTCAACGTCTAGATAGAACCCACCTGATGGGTCCTGGTTCTCTTCTGCAACATTAATTAAGCAAGGATGAGTACAATCGTACTCAGCAAGTCTTTAAAAGAGACCTAGTCTATTTATGCTCATGTATCAACAAAGGGGTGGTGGAGTTGATGCAGAAAGCCAGCTTTGACTCATGGCTAACCTACACTACTCAGTTTTAAACTCTTTGTTACAATTTTAATTATCGCACACGAGTCCACTAACTCCATCACAATACACCACCATGGACTCACCTTCCCCTTCCGGAAGAGTGCCATCCACGGTACTCACACTTGTCTTGAGATTTTTAGAGGTATCCATTTGGTTATCTATGAACAACATAAGTTCTCCAAGTAGTCCATATCCGAGGACGCGGCTATTCGAATAGTTTCATAACCCTGCAGGGGTGTACTTCTTCACACACGCTCTCGCCACTTATCGTTGTGTGCTTATAAAACCATGCACCTCGGCAACCTTCAAGCGGATGCCCAGCGAGGGAGTTGGCCACGACCGTCAATCACATAAGACCTCTAGTCCAGGCTACCGCCTATTTGAGACTGAACCCGCGCGGAAGTCCGGCCGAAGTTTCCGCTACGATCCCAAACAATGTGCGCAGTGTTCCCAAGCCCACCACTCGGGTGACCCTTGGTACACCGTGCCACTGCCTACCGCGTCGTAACCCACCCCAAGGGTCAGCGCTACACACGGCCTCCAGCATGCTATAAACACATGAAACTACTTGCAATACCTAGACCAAGGACTAAGCGACTGATAAGTCGAGAGGGTTAGTTAAGTATCCCAACGTGTGGTAGTATCTAGTCTTGGATCACAAACACGGAACCCAGTTCCTAAGAACGGTCCCAATGAGACAACCCACTATGTACTCCTACATAGCCTCTCATCGCTACCTTTACCAAATCGTATTCATTATAAGCTCATCAGATCGGACAACACTGTTTCACTCAGTTCATCACCCAGATGAATCCGACTTGACACAACTCTAAGCATAGCAAGCATAGCAGGCAAAGTAAGCTAAGCACATCATGGCACAAGCATCTACCAGGTATGCTAGGTTGCAAGGTTTAGCTATTTATTGTGACAAGATCAGGTCATGCGTAAGAATAGGATCATCTACCGTGTATAACTGACATGTGATCGTTTGTCCTAATGCAATAAATTAGAGCAGGAGCGAGAGAGTGGGATGTTATCGGAATGATCAATGAGGTTGCTTGCCTTGCTGGGTTGCGGAAGAGTTCTCTCCTTTGTCAGGGTACGGAGTAGTATCCTCCGGATTAGGGCCTACCACAACGCAGATAAAAGCATTCAATACAAGCAGATGCAACAATATGATGCATGATCATGGCATAGTAGTATGCATGGATGAGCTAATGTAACTAGTGATCATGTCAATTTGAAATGCATTTGAATATAGGTTCAAAGTTGTTCTCATTTCAAATTCTATATATTGACCTAATGCTAAAATGTCCATGTTCACCTATTTAGGTTTCTCTATCATGCATGAGAGTAGCACCATTGGATTTATTGGATTTTTCTGATAAATTTTCATATATAAATTATTTTCATCTGACTTACAGATTAATTTATATGATTTTTCAAAGTTTTAAATAATTTCTGGAATTATTTTTAAATAGGAAAATGACTTATTGCATCAACATGATGTCATGATGACATCAGCTGGTCAGCTGACTCGGCCCAGAGTCAAACCTGACATGTGGGGTCCACATGTCAGTGTCTGGTTAATTTAATTAACTGATTAAAACTAATCTTGTTTTAATTAACTAACTGGGCCCACCTGTCAGTGACTAGTTAACTTAATTAATTGGAATAATTAACTTAACTTAATCTGGGATTAATCAGAGGCTGGCCCCACCTGTCATTGACCCACAGGGTCAAGCCAGGGCCCACCTGGGGTCAAACTCGCCGGAGTTGGCCGGTGGTTTGACGCCGGTGACCATCAGGGACGGCGGAGTCCGTCGGGTTTCTCCTACAGGGGGTTATTTGGCACGCTGAGACCACCTGAGTGCAGCCCGTGCATGACCGCATCCAACCGAGGCCACTAGAGGTCGCGGGGTCACCGGAGCTCGCCGGAAACGAGCTCGTGGCGGTGGCCGAAGCTCGGGCTCATACCAGAACGCGATACAGGGCACGGGACAACCCGGTGATGGGTTCTACGAGCTCCTGGGAACTCCAGGAGTTCATTCATGCACACGCGCGTGAGCTTAGAGGACTGCACGCACGGCAATGACCGACCACGACGGCGAGGAGGATTCGGGTCCGACGGCTAGGCTAGCTACGGCACGAGGAAGAGAGGGGAAACGCAGGGGGAGGGAAGAGGAGCTCACTGCGGATCCAGGGAGTTGGTCAGCGGCCTCGGGGACGCAGCGACGGCGACGAATCGACGTCCGACGACGGCAGCTTCGGCAGGGGATCGGGAGAGAGAGATATAGAGGAGAAGGGAAGGGATGAATGAGCTCGGGGAGGAGGCGCTCGCGACTTCCAGACGCAAGGGAGGCAGGGAGGCAGCCTGCTCGGTGGCAAGCAGGAGGTGGAAGCCGGCGACGGCTCGGTCGCCACCTCGACGCCTACTGGCGCGAGGTGGAAGATGACCCTTCCACCCCTGTGGGCTGGGCTGGGCCTTCCACTCGACAAGGTAAGCCTCTCCCTTTTATTTTTATTTTCTGTTTTCTGTTTTCTAACATTTGTTTGATTTTCTTTGCAGGTCCAAATACCCCTTCAATAATTCTAAAACTTTTTATAACTTCAAGTTTGAATATTTCAAACTTGTATCAAAAGTTTCAGATTATTTTTAAAGCAGTGATAATGATAATGTTTTTATTTGTCATTTTCAGAGACATAATTCATTAATTTAAAATATTTCCAATGTTCAAATAATTGAAATGGTCCCTGGTATATCCATGCCTTTAATTATCAGACATAGGGAACATTTTTTATGGGCATTTTGGATTTGTTGAAATTTCATTTATCTGGAATTCCTTTAATTCATAAAATGCTTAGGGTTTCTTTCTTTCTCCCCATTTCATATTGATGCAATGATGATGATGATGATGCAAACACAATGCTATCCTAGACACTTGCTAGGGTTGTGACAACTCACCCCCACTCAAAAGAATCTCGTCCCGAGATTTTGAAGTCGTCGGGAAGAGCGTGGGGTACTCTAGTCGAAGACGATCTTCTCTTTCCCATGTCGCCTCCTTTTCAGAATGATGCGACCATTGAACCTTAAGAAACTTGATGTTCCGACGCTGAGTGGTACGCTCAGCTTGGTCGAGAATACGAACGGGGTATTCTCGGTATGAAAGGTTATCTTGGAGATCAAGCATTTCGTGGTCCACTTCTCGGACAGGGTCCAAAAAGCAACGCCTGAGTTGAGAGACGTGGATGACATCCTGAACTTTGGAAAGATGCGAAGGAAGTTCCAATTGGTAGGCAACCTCTCCTTGTTTAGCAAGAATGCGAAAACGTCCAATGTAACGAGGAGCCAACTTGCCTTTGATACCGAATCGATGGGTACCCTTCAGAGGTGTAACCCGAAGGTAAGCCTTCTCGTCAACTTCATAAGTCACAGACTTATGATGACGGTCATATTGACTCTTTTGACGGGATTGGGTTGTTTTCAACTTTTCACGAATAACACGAACTTGCTCTTCTGCATCCTGGATCATGTCCGGGCCAAAGAGTTGCCTCTCTCCGGTTTCTGACCAGTTAAGAGGTGTTCGACATGTTCGTCCATAGAGAACTTCAAAAGGGGCTTTGCCCAAGCTTGATTGATAACTGTTGTTATATGCGAATTCAGCAAGTGGATGGCAGTTCTCCCAATTCATACCGAAAGATATAACACAAGCTCGGAGCATGTCTTCGAGAATTTGATTGACTCGCTCAACTTGACCACTTAATTCTGGGTGGAAAGCAGTGCTAAAGGATAGATGAGTCCCCATAGCGGTTTGAAAACTTTCCCAAAAACAAGAAGTAAAGATACTTCCGCGGTCTGAGTTAATCTCCAAAGGAACACCATGAAGAGAAACTATTCGAGAAACATATAACTCCGCTAGCTGACTAGCAGTAATGCTTTCACGAACAGGAAGAAAATGAGCCACTTTGGAGAGGCGATCAATGACTACGAATATAGCATTGTTCCCTCTCTTGGTCTTGGGAAAACCGGTGATGAAATCCATACCGACCTTATCCCATTTCCACTCAGGAATAGCTAAAGGTTGAAGGGTGCCAGCAGGCCTTTGATGTTCTGCTTTCACACGACGACAAACGTCACAATTAGCAACATACTCAGCAATTTCTCTCTTCATCCTAGTCCACCAGAACCTCTGGCGTAGGTCCTGATACATTTTGGTACTACCCGGATGAATTGTGAGAGGAGAATCATGAGCCTACTTAAGAATCAGCTGTCTTAGACGGGTGCTCTTGGGAACCACCAACCGATTCTGAAAGAACACCACACCTCCATCATCCTTAGAGAAATCCTAAGTGTTTCCGCTAACGATATTTTCCTTAATCCGAGATATCCCTTTTTCATATCTCTGGACAGCTACTATTTGATCCTTAAGAGTAGGTTTCGCCACCAAGTTGGATAGGAGTCCTTGAGGAACAATGTGAAGGTTTAACTTTCGGAATTCCTCATAGAGAAACGGTTGACCTTGTTGTAACATCAGATTGTTACAATAAGACTTATGACTTAGTGCATCAGCCATGACATTGGCTTTCCCCAGGGTGTAAGTTATCCCTAAGTCGTAATCTGTAATCAACTCTACCCATCGTCTTTGCCTGAGATTCAAATCCGGCTGGGTGAAGATATATTTCAGACTTTGGTGATCAGTCTATATCTCACAACGATTACCCAGAAGGTCATGTCGCCATGTCTTTAGTGCATGGACTACAGCTGCAAGCTCAACATCATGTGTTGGATAATTATCCTCATGTGGACGCAACTGTCGATATGCGTATGCAATCACATGACGATCTTGCATGAGAATGCAACCTAATCCTTGTCGCGAGGCGTCGCAGTAGATAATAAAGTCCTTAGAAAAATCCGGTGGCACCAGAACGGGAGCAGAGGTCAGTCGTCTTTTCAACTCTTGAAAACTATGCTCACATTGTGGGGTCCACTCGAACTTTTTATCTTTCTTGAGGAGTTCAGTCAGAGGTTTCGCAACCTTGGAGAAATTCTCAACAAAGCGGTGACAATAGCTCGCTAAGCCAAGGAAACTCCGAACTTGCTTAACCGATTCAGGTTGAGTCCAATCAAGGACGGCCTGAACTCTCTCGGGGTTGACAGCAATACCTTTGCCAGAGATCACGTGGCCCAAATAGGTCACTTCCGGCAACCAGAATTCACACTTGGAGAATTTGGCATACAGGCGATGCTCTCGAAGTTTCATCAATACCAGCCTTAGATGCTTGGCATGTTCTTGTTCGTTCTTCGAGTAGATGAGTATATCGTCGAGGTAAACCATGACGAATTTATCCAAATACTCCATGAAGATCGAATTCATCAGATGAGAGAAAGTGGCTGGAGCATTGGTTAAACCAAAAGACATGACGGTGTACTCGTATTGGCCATAACGAGTGACAAAAGCCGTTTTTGGAATGTCCCCGTTTCTAATTCTGATTTGATGGTATCCCAACCTCAAATCCATTTTGGAAAAGATAGAGGATCCAGCGAGTTGATCATACAAATCGTTGATCCTGGGGAGCGGATACTTGTTCTTGATAGTGACCAAATTCACTGGTCGGTAATCCACAACCATCCGATCCGATCCATCCTTCTTCTTAACGAAGAGGACGGGGCAAGCCCAAGGAAAAGAGCTAGGACGAATGAAACCTTTCTTCAAAGCTTCATCGAGTTGGGTTTTTAGCTCGGCTAGTTCTAAGGGTGCCATCTTATGAGGTCTTCTGGCTATTGGGACTGTCCCTGGGATAAGTTCTATCACGAACTCAACATCTCTGACAGGAGGGACACCTGGCAGTTCTTCTGGAAAGACATCCGGAAAATCACGGACTACCGGAATATCTTCTAGCTCAGGGAGAGGGCTAGCATTTAAGGAATAGAGTTGTTGCTTGGTTGTTCGAGTAGAGTCATTAACTATCTCACCCGAGGGATGTGTAAGTTGAACATTCCTAGAATGAGTATCAATCTTGGCATAGTGGGCTTTCATCCAATCCATACCTAGAATGATATTGATGTCCGAAGACTTAAGAGCTATCAAGGATGCTAGGAATACTAGTCTATCCACCAGAATTTCATTATCATGGCTCACTCTAGAAGTTTGCCATTTTGAACCAGGAGTCTGAACTACTAAAGGAGTGGGCATGTCACAGAAAGACATGTTATGCAACTGTGCATAACTTTCTGAGATGAATGAATGAGATGCCCCAGTATCAAATAGAACAGATGCTGGATGGCTATTAACAAGAAGCATACCTAGAATGACATCAGGGTCTTCAAGAGCTTCTTCAGCAGACACATAATTAACTCGCCCACGGGCAGGAGTTGGCTTCACATAGAAGGTTTTCCCTGGTTTTCCGCGTCCAGCGGGCTTGGCATTGTTCTGGGGACATTCACGAGAATAATGTCCCGGTTCTCCACACTTGTAGCATACCACTGTAGCACGAGGGGCAACATTTACTTGTGGTCCTCCAAATGGTCTGGGTGGAGGGTTGGACTGAACTGGACAAGGTGCCTGGAAGGATGGCCTCGCAGTGTACCTTGCCGGCATAGCTGCATTGGGTACCCATATTCGGCGCTTGTTGGGTCTTGAACCCGATGCAGGGTTGAAGTCACGGTTATGCCTCCTTGAAGTCTCGTAGTCAGTTTGTCCGGACTCAGCATTGATGGCCTTATTGACGAGAGCCTGGAAGGTCGTGCACTCATGCAAGTGAAGATCTCGGCGAAGCTTAGCGTTAGGTCCCTTGCGGAACCTAGCCTGCTTCTTAGCATCAGTTGAGACATCTTCTGGGGCATAGCGAGCAAGATTACCAAACTCGCGACTGTATGCATCCACTAACAATCTGCCCTGGGTGAAGACACAGAATTCCTCTCTCTTGCGGTCCATCAGCCCTTCCGGGATGTGATGGAGACGAAATGCGGCGCTAAACTCTGCCCAGGTTGGCGCAGGTCCTTGGGGACGCATAGCTTCATAGCTTTCCCACCACAGGTTGGCAGGTCCCTCCAGAAAGTATGTTGCAAAGGTCACCTTATTGGCCTCTGAAACATTTGCAGCTCGGATCTTACGTGACATGCTAGTCAGCCAATCATCTGCATCGAGGGGGTCGATCGAATGATGGTACTTAGGAGGACACAGCTTGATAAAGTCACCAAGTGACACTCCATCATGGTGATCATTGCGGGGAGCAGGAGCTGTGTTCTGTTCAATTATCTCTAACAGCTTGTTGGTCTCCCTCTTATTCCGTTCAGCTTCTAGTATCACCTCTGCCAGAGATGGTGCATGTGGCAGCTCGTCTTGCCTTGGCTGGCTACTCTCGCCCTGCTCGGGAGCAGACACGGGGTTGTTCCTGGTTGACACCATCCTGAGGAAAACAATCCATAGCTTAGACATGGGGAACACCAACCCTAGGGCATGAATTAAGGAATGCACTGATCAACATGGCATGTAAGATAAACACCAATCAACATGGTAAAGCAACTACCATATGAACATTAGGTTTCATACACACCATGGCTTAGTTCAGTACAAACCCAAGCTGAAAACAACTACGGAGAGATGACACAACTCATCGGAGGCATTACAAGCTTCCTATACATTCTCTATCTACACCTCCGGAACTCAACTCTCGACCTTAATCATATCCCACAAGACACACAGGACTGTGGCGATACAACTACTACCATACTAGGTCTAATATCCACGCACTCAAACATCACCGTAGAATGCCTCGTACAGGTTACCCCCGTGACCTGGGAGCTGAACCTGAGGATCTGGAAACACTCTAGCCTGGGATTCCTGGAAACCATAAGGACACGGGTGTGGCCTTGGTCCCCTTGTTGGCGGCAACAGCGGTCCTCGAAGAGGGGTGATGCCTCCAACATCAGGCCAGTCTACGTGTGCTGGCAAATGAGTCCGTGATGGAGTCAGCATCTCCATATCTCCATAACCTGTCTGCACGACAGGTGCCAATTGCGTCAAGGCCGTCCAAAGATGGGCACGGGTAGCATAGAGCTCCATGCGAAGGGCACGTGCATCACGATCCCTGTTCTCCAACATCTGAGCGGTCACCTGCAGTCTAGGGTCTTCATGAGAATGATCATAGTAGGATGCACTGAGATATCCATCCTCTCCTCCCATGGAAGTAGGAACATAGCAGAACTCCCTGTTCTGTAGCAGACCATGGTGAAACCTCATGATAGTCAGCATGGTGTATGCGGCTTCCTGAACGGCCATATCTATGGTAACTCCCAATCCATGAGTCCAGTGAAGCGGCTCTGCAGCTCCAGGATATGAAGGATATATCCTAACGGTACACAAATACTGACTCTGGTTGAAATCTCGATACTGCTCCTCCACTGTGTACTCTGGGTACCAGCGATATCCAGCCTCCATCATCACTCTAACCAACATGGCCGTGTGACCCGGCACATCGATACACCTGGTTAGACGGACCACCTGACGGAAAGGACGAGAGGGCATATGAAACAGAGAATGATGCAAAGACATTAGAGATCCTAGCAGAAATTGGACAGCATAACGGCTGTAATTGCTCAACAAAATTTTTGAGACAATTGAAAAAGATTGGAAAGTTACAACCACTCGACTATCTAGACTCAAATCTCTTCTCAATCTGTTTGCCACACCAACAATACTTGAATAACTGCACTTACTCACAAGCAAGCTAGCTATTGGTCCATGGCTAGTAACTCGTCATCCTAAGCAATAGATGAGGATCCTAGTTCCTATCCCCGTAGATAAGATGAGAATGACCCAGCTTATAATAACTCGGGAAGAGGAGTAAAAAGAGCCTTACGTTCACTTTCACAATCAATTCCCCTACTTATCTATAGTGTTTCTAGACTCAACTTCGACCAGCTTGGCTTGGTAGTCCTACAGTCAGTCAGGCTCTGATACCAACGCCGTCGGGACCCCGATCCTAAGTCATATGATTCCATACTGTAACAAGCCACATCACTTTGCGGCCTCACGCACGGTACTCCACGGATGCCACCTTACCTTGGCCGAGACCGTTTGCGTCTTTTGGCTCACGTATGTGAACATGTCGCTGGCAATCACACAACAAAGAACCCGGGCCGACATAACTAGTCATAGAACCCAAGTGGCACATCCGTATGGAAACAGGCATACATAACCCAGCAATGCTGGTGTCGGCCTCAAGCGTGTGTAGACGAGTCATAGCAAGTTACAAGGACTCCATTACGTCGCGAGACACGAATGTCATCACTACACGTAGACGAGTCGTAACAGGCTACAGGGACTCCATTACACTACGAGACATTTCCCCGAAGGGACAGACAAAGCAGCAAAGAAGGATACATGCCGGTCAATCAATGTGTCCGGAGCAGTAGCAAGCTACCATGGCTCGGTGGAAGCACAAAGAGGCAGTTTCCCGTAAAGAGTACTACTAAAGGCACACGACTAGGTGTCGGATCCCATACATACCGTAGCACCTCACACGTACACACGACATGCCCGATATGCATAGATACAACCATGGCATCACAACACAACCATACAATAACATGACTTTTATTTAAAGGCTTGGAAGAGCCTTGCATAATATGTTCTTACAGATAGGGTCACATGACCCGGCACTCAAGTCATACAAACATAGTCATACAAGCCAGCGGAAACTTAAGCTCTCTGAGTACAGACGGCAAAATATAAAGAGGCACATGGCCTGACTATCTACAGCCCACCACACGGGCAAGATCGTAGCTGGGACACCAGCTATTCGGCATCGTCAACATCTAGATAGAACCCACCTGATGGGTCCTGGTTCTCTTCTGCAACATTAATTAAGAAAGGATGAGTACAATCGTACTCAGCAAGTCTTTAAAACAGACCTAGTCTATTTATGCTCATGTATCAACAAAGGGGTGATGGAGTTTATGCAGAAAGCCAGCTTTGACTCATGGCTAACCTACACTACTCAGTTTTAAACTCTTTGTTACAATTTTAATTATCGCACACGAGTCCACTAACTCCATCACAATACACCACCATGGACTCACCTTCCCCTTCCGGAAGAGTGCCATCCACGGTACTCACACTTGTCTTGAGATTTTAGAGGTATCCATTTGGTTATCTATGAACAGCATAAGTTCTCCAAGTAGTCCATATCTGAGGACGCGGCTATTCGAACAGTTTCATAACCCTGCAGGGGTGTACTTCTTCACACACGCTCTCGCCACTTATCGTTGTGTGCTTATAAAACCATGCACCTCGGCAACCTTCAAGCGGATGCCCAGCGAGGGAGTCGGCCATGACCGTCAATCACATAAGACCTCTAGTCCAGGCTACCGCCTATTTGAGACTGAACCCGCACGGAAGTCCGACCGAAGTTTCCGCTATGGTCCCAAACAATGTGCGCAGGGTTCCTAAGCCCACCATTCGGGTGACCCTTGGTACACCGTGCCACTACCTACCGCGTCGTAACCCACCCCGAGGGTTAGCGCTACACACGGCCTCCAGCATGCTATAAACACCAGAAACTACTTGCAATACCTGGACCAAGGACTAAGCGACTAATAAGTCGAGGGTCAGTTAAGTATCCCAACGTGTGGTATTATCTAGTCTTGGATCACAAACACAGAACCCAGTTCCTAAGAACGGTCCCAATGAGACAACCCACTATGTACTCCTACATAGCCTCTCATCGCTACCTTTACCAAATCGTATTCATTATAAGCTCATCACGTCGGACAACACTGTTTCACTCAGTTCATCACCCAGATGAATCCGACTTGACACAACTCTAAGCATAGCAAGCATAGCAGGCAAAGTAAGCTAAGCACATCATGGCACAAGCATCTACCAGGTATGCTAGGTTGTAAGGTTTAGCTATTTACTGTAACAAGATCAGGTCATGCGTAAGAATAGGATCATCTACCATGTATAACTGACATGTGATCGTTTGTCCTAATGCAATAAATGAGAGCAGGAGCGATAGAGTGGGATGTTGTCGGAATGATCAATGAGGTTGCTTGCCTTGCTGGGTTGCGGAAGAGTTCTCTCCTTCGTCAGGGTACGGAGTAGTATCCTCCGGATTAGGGCCTACCGCAACGCAGATAAAAGCATTCAATACAAGCAGATGCAACAATATGATGCATGATCATGGCATAGTAGTATGCATGGATGAGCTAATGTAACCAGTGATCATGTCAATTTGAAATGCATTTGAATATAGGTTCAAAGTTGTTCTCATTTCAAATTCTATATATTGACCTAATGCTAAAATGTCCATGTTCACCTATTTAGGTTGCTCTATCATGCATGAGAGTAGCACCATTGGATTCGTTGGATTTTTCTGATAAATTTTCATATATAAATTATTTTCAACTGACTTACAGATTAATTTATATGATTTTTCAAAGTTTTAAATAATTTCTGGAATTATTTTTAAATAGGAAAATGACTTATTGCATCAGCATGATGTCATGATGACATCAGCTGGTCAGCTGACTCGGCCCAGAGTCAAACCTGACATGTGGGGTCCACGTGTCAGTGTCTGGTTAATTTAATTAACTGATTAAAACTAATCATGTTTTAATTAACTAACTGGGCCCACCTGTTAGTGACTAGTTAACTTAATTAATTGGAATAATTAACTTAACTTAATCTGGGATTAATCAGAGGCTAGCCCCACCTGTCATTGACCCACAGGGTCAAGCCAGGGCCCACCTGGGGTCAAACTCGCCGGAGTTGGCCGGCGGTTCGACGCCGGTGACCATCAGGGACGGCGGAGTCCGTCGGGTTTCTCCTACAGGGGGTTATTTGGCACGCTGAGACCACCGGAGTGTAGCCCATGCACGACCGCATCCAACCGAGGCCACTGGAGGTCGCGGGGTCGCCGGAGCTCGCCGGAAACGAGCTCCTGGCGGCGGCCGGAGCTCAGGCTCAGACCAGAACACGATACAGGGCACGGGACGACCCGACGATGGGTTCTACGAGCTCCTGGGAACTCCAGGAGTTCATTCATGCACACGCGCGTGAGCTTAGAGGACTGCACGCACAGCGACGACCGACCACGGCGGCGAGGACGATTCGGGTCCGATGGCTAGGCTAGCTACGGCGCGAGGAAGAGAGGGGAAACGCAGGGGGAGGGAAGAGGAGCTCACTGCGGATCCAGGGAGCTGGTGAGCGGCCTCGGGGACGCAGCGACGGCGACGAATCGACGTCCGACGACGGCAGCTTCGGCAGGGGATCGGGAGAGAGAGATAGAGGAGAAGGGAGGGGATGAATGAGCTCAGGGGGGAGGCGCTCGCGACTTCCAGACGCAAGGGAGGCAGGGAGGCAGCCTCCTCGGTGGCAAGCAGGAGGTGGAGGCCGGCGACGGCTCGGTCGCCACCTCGACGCCTACTGGTGCGAGGTGGAAGATGGCCCTTCCACCCCTGTTGGCTGGGCTGGGCCTTCCACTCGACCAGGTAAGCCTCTCCCTTTTATTTTTATTTTCTGTTTTCTGTTTTCTAACATTTGTTTGATTTTCTTTGCAGGTCCAAATACCCCTTCAATAATTCTAAAACATTTTATAACTTCAAGTTTGAATATTTCAAACTTGTATCAAAAGTTTCAGATTTTTTTGAAAGCAGTGATAATGATAATGTTTTTATTTGTCATTTTCAGAGACATAATTCATTAATTTAAAATATTTCCAATGTTCAAATAATTGAAATGGTCCCTGGTATATCCATGCCTTTAATTATCAGACATAGGGAACATTTTTGATGGGCATTTTGGATTTGTTGAAATTTCATTTATCTGGAATTCCTTTAATTCATATTTTTTTTCTTTCTCCCCATTTCATATTGATGCAATGATGATGATGATGATGCAAACACAATGCTAGCCTAGACACTTGCTAGGGTTGTGACACTGGAGGTGTATGGTTGTATAGTGAGGTGTGAAATGTTTATGAGTGGTTGGATCCATGGGTGTAACCTATTATTTTCCCTCTCTTCTCCCTTTGCAACATCACCTCCAAAACCCTTTTTCTCCCTATTATTATTATCATCAGATTTTTTAGTTGTGTTAAAATTGTTTAGAAAATGTTCATGAGGTGGCCCCAAGTGTTTTATGAAATGTGAGTATGTGGGAATTACTGTTTGTGGTTTGTTCGAATTGTGTTTTAAATTAACAGGAGCTGTCATTTTAAATATTAAATAAATTACTTGTTTTATAATTCAACTTAATAATTTAAAAAAAGGTGCACATTATTTCCTCCTCTAAGTCATTTTTGTTTTGCTCAAAACCCTTTTAATTTTCTCTGGGGTTTATTTTGTTGTGGCTGGTTTTTATTAAATGTAAAACCCCTTTTATTTCTCTGGTTTTTAGAGTGTGTGTGTGAGAGAGAGGACAGTGGGCCGTGGCCCACCCCAGCTGGCACAACGGCCACCTGCCCTGTTCCCTTTCCTCCGTCAGCTAGCAGAGAGGGCGAGAGAGCAGAGTGCGTGATCGCGAGCGCCGTCGCCGTCGCCGTTAGCAGCTCAGACGTCGAGACCCCCTTCAAATAGAGCGCGGATCCCTAGGGTTCCATCCCTCCTCTCTTCTCCCTCTGCTGCCGCCGCTTTCCCCTTCTTCCTCCTCCTCCTTCTTCCTCTGTTCTTCTTCTTCTTTTCGGGTTCAGAGAAAGAGGTAAGGTCAGAGTGAGGCACGGGTCGACGGGCTCATCGCTAGTGTCCCTCCGGTGTAGCCCTGCCGCCTTCAAGATGGTCCGCAGAGAGTCGGAGCCGTCCGCGTCCCGTTCCCGGTGCTAGGAGCACCCAGGAGGCCTTCTTCTTCCTCCTCGCCGTCGGGGCATAGTCGATCTTCTTCCCCTTCATCGCCGCCGTGTCCCCGAGCCGCTCCTTCCCCTTCGTCGCCGTCGCTCGAGCCCCCGCGTCTCCGAGAATCCCTCGATGAGCCGCCCGTCGCCGTTGTTCCCCCTCTCCTTGCCGTATAGTGTAGGTCGCGTCGTGATGCTCCTCGCCGCCGGCCGGAAAAGCTCTCGCTTGAGCTCGCCGCAGTCCCCCTCGCCGCGAGACGAACCGGGGAATGGGTTCCCCTTGCATCGCGCAGCCCTCGCAGCATCTTCCCTCCGCCGGAGATGCCCTATAGCCGTCGTGTTCTCACCGGAGAACCGCGGTCGCCGTTGCTCTGTTTAGTTTCAGTTTCGTCAGATCCGTGCTCCTATGTGTGTATTAGTGCAGTAGGGCCCTTCCTCTGTTAAGTGTCAGCGTCGTAGCGCAGTGGTGGCTGGCTCGTCCGGTGCCCAGGAGGTCAGGGGTTCGACCCCCGAACCCTCCTCTTTCTTTCTTTGTGCATTTTCTTTTTCTTTCTTTTGTTTTTCTTTCTCTCTTGCTTATTTGTATGTGTGTGCACATGTATGAGTGTGTATGTGGTATATCTTTTATTCTCTGTTGTGTGTGCAGGGGGTGTAGTGCATATGTGTGTATGCACATATGCATGTGTTGGCATTTATATGTGTGTGTGCATTTCCAACATGTGTGTGTTGTTTTCTTGTCTTGTGAGTGAGTGCATATGCATTTGTGTATGGTGGTGTGTGTTTGTACCAAATGGTACATACACACATGTATGCATATATGTGTGAGTGTGTGTGTGTGGTTTTGCCATGTGAGCGTGTGTGTGTGCATGTGGGTGTGTGGTGCACCATGCATGGCACATGTGTGTGTGCGCTCCTTGCACACCCAAACATGTGTGTGTTCTTGTGGGTGTATGTGTAGTGTAGGTTATGTGTGTGTGCTTCTTGCATACACACATATGTGTGTGTGAGTGAGTGTGTGTGTTTGTAGGTGTGTATATGTGTATGTGGGCATACATGTATGAAAGTGCATGTGTGCCTATATACACACATGCTTGAGGGTGGTGTGCTTGTGTGTGTAGGTGTAATGAGAGGTGTGTGTATGTTATACATACACACACATGTGCTTGTGAGTAGATGGCCATGTGTAGTTATGCATGTATAGGTGTGTGGGGTTCTTCTTCTTGCATGTTGCTGCCATGTTTAGTGTAGATGAGTAAGGAGTGGATGCTAGACCTTGTGCATGTGTAGATCTATGTGTATGTGAGAGCTCTCATGTGTATATGTGCATGTATATCTCTCCTAGCTTGTTTTATTTTCTAGTTCTTGATGCTATGCTATGCCTAAGTAACTTATCCATGCCTCTTTACCTTTTCCATCAAGTGTCCAATAGAGGGCATGCCAATTTTGGCCTCTTACATAAGTGTGGGCAAGTGACATAAGTCATCCATGCAATTGTGGTGATTATTTCGACCTAGCTTTTCCCCCTCTTGCTCCAAGCAAGTATAGAGGTATGAGTAATGCATTTGGGGTAGAATAAACCCATTAATGCATATGTGAAGTCAGATTTGACTTTGGGGCAACTTGACAAAACTGCATTTTTATGCTGTGATGCCCTTTTGTCTTTTACTTGTGAATTAATCTATGCATGGGTTTAAGTTATTGCCAACATGACATTGCTAGTTAAAGTTGTTGGGAATGTCCCAGCATTTTTGTTATTTGTGCTAAGTCAACAGATAAGTGGGACCATGCTGTTAAGGGAGCAACTTTATGTTTCTGTCCAGCTGCTTAAAAAAATGACAAGTCTGGGAGAACTGCTGTTATTGTTTTTCCATGTAGAGTTGGTTGTAGCTAATGATGTGTTTGGAATTTGGGCATGCTCAGTGCTAGTTATTTGGAGTAGTCATTTCCATATACCATCCTGTTAATTTTCATGCCAATAGGAGCTTTTTGACGTGTTTAACAACTGCTGTCAACTTGCTACTTTATAATCACAGATTCTAGAAAACTGTAATTTTCACTAAGTCCCAGAAAATTATTTCATCATGCCAACTTGTTTGCTTCTTGCATATTGATGTGTGCCTCTTCTGCTGATTGCATAGTTGGACAAGTTGATTTGGGTGTTGAGTAGATTCTGTCCATGTCTTGTTTGTGGCCGTAGGGTTCCTGTAGCTCAAGTTGTGGGCTTTTCAAATTGCTATATTGCTGTTTTGTGGCAGATTGGGTGTTATTTTGTTTTGTGACTTGTGGGAGCTATACTCCATGGAATGGATTGATTATTGAGTCTATTGTGATTGATTTTTCATCACCTATCCAGTGGCTACCTTGTAATGCCAAGAATTAGCCCAGGTATTGGCGGTCTTGTGTTTTGCCTCCGTACCTTGTCGTGAGCGTATCTCGAGAACCATAGCTCCGTTTCTTGCGATCCTTATATGCATTTCCATCGATTTTGCATGATGCATCCATATTTTCCATGTTCATGCATGTCTAAATAACTTAACATGAGGTTCTGTCCAGATTCATTAATAAACAACTTTGCATGTGAAACATGACTAGTTTTGGATTGCCATGTTAGAAATCTTCATAAGTGGTCATGTATCATTTTGATTGTGCATTGCACCTTGTTTGGATGTTTATTGTTGATGTTTCCCTTGGGTAGACGCGAGTGTTGATACTGAGTACGAGGACCCAGGAGAGTACCACTACGAGGATCCCGCTACTTGTTTCACCGAAGAACCAATAGGCAAGATGATCGTACCCAGATCCCGGTACTAGTTTTGCTTGCTAGTTTCTCGCTCTTATCGTTACAATTGCGCTACCTACCACTTGATATCAGCTCCCATATTGCCATGACAGCCTCTAACCTCCACATCCTAGCAAACCTTTGATTGGCTAAGTTACCGCAGCTCAGCCCCTCTTATAGCATTCCTAGTTGCAGGTACAGGTTGTTCCATGTGATAACATGGATTTGGATATCACAATATATTCTGTTATTTAATTTAATGCACATATATATATTGGTATTGGTGGGAGGCTTGGCCTTTTTCTAAGGGATTTGTTCCGCTATTACCGCCATTAGTTCCTTGTTACCGATGTTATGTTTTCCATACTTTGCGCTCCTAACATGCTTGGGGTTGTTATGGGGACCCCCCTTGTTTATTTGGTTGAGATTAAAACTTGTCTGGCAAGACCCAACATTGGTCTACATTTGCTTAACAACTTAATAAAATTTCATAGGGTCTTGCAAACCCGTGGATAATTTAATCAACCGCCGGGGCCAGTGCTCCTCATGAGTGTTGGTCCAAAATGGGATGCCTGCGGGGCCGCCTTGAGGCAACTTGAGGATTGGTTTTCCCCGTAGCTAGTTACATCCGTCGTGTCCTGAGAATGAGATACGCGGCTCTTCTCGGGTTCGTCGACACGTCAGGTGGTCTTGCTGGATTTGTTTTACCTTTATCGAGTGTCTTGCATGTGGAGTCTGACTTTCTACGGGTTTACTCAAGGTGTTGGAATTCCTTTGGAATTCCCTATGATGATCGCGAGATCTGCGGTCGAGGTATTCCCACAGAGTGTGGTTAATTTTGTAATGGATTAGTTGGAGCACCCCTGCAGGGTTAAATCTTTCGGAAAGCCGTGCCCGCGGTTATGTGGCAACTTGGATATTTGTTTAACACCCGGTTATAGCAAACTTGAAGTAAACTCTAATTAAAATAAACCAACTGTGTGAGTAATCGTGATCGTCTCTGCTCGTGAACATGATCCGAGAGAGAACATAGAGGGGTTATGATTGACATAAGTAAGTGTTTAGGATCTCATAGAGATCATACTAGATTCGATCGTTCTTCGTAGGTCACTCATATTTATTTCATGTTGCGTAAGCTAGCCATCATATATGCTTAGTGCTGCTGCAAAATAAACACCACCCCTTCCAAGCCTTTAAGCTTGAATAGTCTCGGTACCCGGGCACATGATAGCTGAGTCCTCTGTGGCTCACAGTTTACTACAACAATCCAGGTACAGGTTCAGATGAATTCGTGCAGGACGATCTTATCCAGATCTAGTGGGAGTATGACGAGGAAAGAGGCAGGATGTACGTGACATATCCGTATGAGTAGAGGACCTGGTCGTGATCTTTGGGATAGCTTGATAGTATCATTTGTAACTTCTTTTATCGTTTGATTTCGTCCGTAGTCGGACCCTGTGTTCAACTTGATGTTATGATTTGAGTGACATTGTAAGTTAGCATGTGGCTAGTGTAAGCCAACTTGTATACTCTTCTCATTCAGTATTGTATGTTGTGATGATACTATTCTTGCTAACGGCAAGATGCATCTCTATCCCTGGCGAGGCCCTCGTGCCTTAAATGGATAGGCGCGCATCTTGGGCGTGACACGGAGTCTCTGTGCTTAAGTGTCATCCCTGGATCGGTATGCTGACACACACAGTACTTGAGGATTTACAACAGAGTTCAATCACACATTTATTACATTGAGAATCCTCAAAGAGTATTTATTACATTAGTGTGGCCTAGATTGTCCGGAGTGTGAAGCAGAGTACTACCATTCCCTAGAACTTCTCTCCCAGCACGAAGGCAAGTTGCATTTTGATCATATCAGTTTTTACCTATGTTTTATTTTGCACATAGTCCTTTGATGTAGGAGTGCATGGTAGGAGTTTACACTTGTTGGTTTTACTATCACCCAGTAGTTCATTTGAGGTAGGTCTGAACCGTACCAACTTTGTCGCCACCATGTTATATTACAATGCTTCGCCAAAGTAGACGTGGATTGGGGAGTGTTATCACCTTGAGATGTGAGTGACAAAGTAGTAACTAGGACCAACTTTAATGAACTACCTGGGTGGAAATTGGTTTGTATGGTGGTGAAGTACAGTGGGAGCATTCATGGGAATCCATGGGAGTGCACACTAGTGGTCCATCCACCCAGGCTCAAAGGGATCAACCTTATTTTCATGTCTATAAGCTTCCGTGTGCAGCCGCAAACCAATATGGGCTCTGGCTTAGTTGAGTAGATGGTGTGACCTCTTCCGGGATAGGCTAGCAGATGTAGATGATGTAGGTGTACCGGCCTATCTGTGGGTTAGGGGAAATGCTTTCGAAAGGCTATGTCTCGATCTTCCGATCAAGGATGTGGTCGGGTCTTGTGGGGAAAAGTGCACAACCTCCGCAGAGTTAAAAATCTAATCCATTAGCCGTGTCCCCGGTCATGAACAACTTGAGCATTTAGTAGTGGGAATGTAGGGAGAACTCATCACTCTTAGCTAATCAACTGGGTAAAAAATTTTGGAATGATTGAGATGGGCATCATCTCAGACTTATGATATTTGTAGAAGTAGAGCAATTATTTTTGATAGGGAAAAACTAGCTTTATGCAAAACTAAACTTAGAGCTTTCCACCAGCCAAATTGCATGTACTATGTAGGCTCATTACACTTTATGATGTGACTTGCCAGTACATTCCATGTACTGACCTACACGGCTGCAACTTATCATGTTGCAGATTTATCCGACGACGAATAAGGTGTGATAGGTCGTTGTTCTGCACTCAGCTTGCTCGTGGAGTTGATGGACTCGTTACACTTTTTTGCTTCCGCATGTTTTTGTTTCACTTGGCCTTAGGCCTCATTAATGTAATAAATACTCTTTCAGTATTCTCGATGTAATAAATGTGTGATTGAACTCTGTTGTAAATCCTCAAGTACTATGTGTGTCAGCATACCGATCCAGGGATGACACTTAAGCACAAAGACTCCGATCCCTTGAGATCGGGTCGCTACAGGTAGGTAGCTACTTATGCTATTATCTTTCTGCAAGTTCAGTGTGGCATGCTAACATATCCAATATTGTGATGTTTTCTTATGCAGACCTATGCAAAACTTACATCATTTTTCTTAACAAAGAATGGACTCATATGCTAATGTTGATGCCCAAGTTTCCCTTGAAAGAAGTTCAATAATAATATAACATCAATGTACATAATTCCGGTTTTCCTTCCGGTGTTGTATGCTACTTCAAAGACGCACATGGTCCAGTCATACGATGCTTCTAGCTCTTCAGTTTTTACACCATCTCTCCATGTAAATGCAGTTATCCATAATGCAGGTATTCCATTCAAACAATGACATAATGACTTGGCTAAGATGGTATTTTGAACTGTGTCTGACTGCAAAATAATTATGGCTATGCTATACATCTAGCGTACAACTAAACAGTTATAGAAAAACATTGCAGGAAACTTAAATCGGAAACATGTACATGTAGGTTTTAACTTCCTATGAACATACTTCCGATGGTTCTTGCGACAACACGAGACAAAACAAGGTTAGTTAAATCCGCAGGTGGGAGTCAAAACTGCTGTTGGGATTCTTGTGAAAGCTGCATTGGAGAAGAGTAGATGCAAAAAAAGCAATCATGATACACGGTAAGTCCATTTGCTGATTTCTGAACAATAAATAGTCATGATGCACTCCTCGATGTTGATATTCTACAATTAAGAGAGTTGCAATGCTTGGCATGATCATATGTGTACGCGATGTAAATATATACGAGGTGGTGTAGCAGGAGTAGAAAAAGTGCAGCTCAAAGTGAGTGCACCTGTATAATTTCCTACAATTATTTTCTTGGCAGAAGTTACTATCTTCTCTATATGTAATAGGACTATAAATTTTGAGAAGTGGAAGTTCAAAAATTAATATCAGTGTTATGACTTAGAGAGGCTCATGTGGTTCAAAAAAAAAATTCAGCCCATGGGAGATTATCGGCAAGATCAAGGCTGTACTGCGAGTCTTGAAAAGCCTTCTAGATAAAAGTAGCAGCATTGTGAAGGAGGGACAAGAGTTTTCCATTGAATTGTTTTATAAGTTTTGTGAGTTTTGTTGTTTGTCTGTTGGAATGCACGGGCATTTTTTACTAATACTATCTAATATGAGATACTGCTGGGGACCGCTAGCCACATCTTCCTCGGGATCCATCCTGCATACACTTAGACAGCCACCTCCTTCCCTCCCGATCCACTTCCCTTGATCCATCCATCCACCAAAAAATCAGTGCAATTGCCCCGTGTGCCGCCAGATGTGTCCCGTGCCTGTAGGCAGTGTCTCCATGCCCGAGCGCATGGACGTGTCCAACCATCAACAGATGCTCCTGGCCGGAGCATCGTCGGCGTCTAGCCCCCGTGAATTAAGCCGGTCTCCTTGATGCTCCTCTCTCTCCCTCCTTCTCTCGTTTTCCCTCTCTCTCATCTCGTTCCCCCATCATTGTCTTTCCTAGGGAACCGTGGAGGTCCAACCGAGCCCATGGCCGCCGCCCGGAGCCTGCCTTCCAGCAACCTCAACTAGCCCCACTCCCCCTCGATCTGTGCATCACCATTCCGCCGGCGAGCTCGACGCCGGAGCACCGCAGGTCCAACGCCATGCCTGGTCTTCTCCTTCCTTTGTTTTCTTTCCTTCTTCTCTCATGTCTCTCTCTCCCGTGTTGCCAGGAACGCCCTAGCCATGCCCAAGGACCCCGCGGTCCAGCCAACGCCAAACCAACCTCCACAGCCGACCCAGATCCGTCCGGCGACTGGAGACCACGAGCCCCGCGACATCCTCATGTCGGGCAGCGCCACCGCCATGAATAGCCGCCCGAGCATGCCTCTGCCTCGACCCCTCGCCTCGCCCTGGACCACCGTGGCGGCCCAGCAAGGTGAGGAACCGCGCCCCCACCAGTTTCTGCACACCCGCCATAGCTTAGCCACCCCTGTCCCCGTTGCATTTGCTCAACGGAGACATCTCCATATTTCCTGTTCATCGTGGTGAAGAAAGCTCGGCCTTTAAGTTGTTTAAATAAATAGGTGCCTCTTTTATTGACAACTACGCAGCAACAACACACTGGAAGGTACCTTGCAACGAGACCCCAGGTGTCCTTGGTACGAATCCCTTGCTCACGCCCCCCCCCCTCCCCCCCCCCCCATTTTGATGTTCTTCCTTTTTTGCTCTAATGATGCTACATTCAGTTATGTTGGCCCAGTAGCAGTAGTATTCAACCCCTATAGTTTTTTCTTTGTCTGAGCGTATTTAGCAATGATGCATAAGTGCACAAATGTCATCATATTGATATGTTAATAACTCAATAACCGTGCATCAGATTTACAAAACTATATGTATAAAATGTTTAGAATTTTATGTGGATTAATAATATGCCATTTTCAACCATGGTAAAAATGCTTAAACCTGTTGTTTGCATTAATTTACGCAAATGCCATGTGAAAATGATTTATTTCATAACTAAATAACCGTAGCTCCTATTTTAATGTTCTATATATGTAACTTCACTAGAAAAAGGTGTAGAATCACATGGCATACTTTATTTTCCTGGTTTATAAATATAAAATATGCTTAGGACAGATCTGGACCAAATTCATAATTTGCATATAGGGTCGTTTTGGAAATGTTATATGTTGTTTCCGGCCTCATTTAAAATACCTAGATGATGTAGTTGTGTATATTTCACCTCTTGCCATAATGAGCAACGTTAAACGCATTTCTCGTAATATGCAGAATTATTATTTTGTTATATGTATCTTCTACTTCTCCACTTAAAGTTGCTTTGATTCCATCTTCACCTTATGCCATGACCACCCATGTTAAACAACATTTAATATTGATGACTACCTAAATAAGAGTGAACTAAATAATTCAAACATTGAGTTTCGTCAGTATGCAACTCATTGCACATTGAGCTTCATTTTAAAGTGTAGTATTTGTTTGATGTGATTTGTCATGCTACGCATAATTAAATGGACATCGCATCATATTTGCTATGAGATATGCTTCTATCCTTGTCAAGGCCCTAAAGCCAAAAATAAGGATAGGATGATGCATTTAGTTATGTTGGCCCAATAGCAGTATGATTCATCCCATGTAGATTTTTCTTTGTCCCAGTGAATTTAGCTATTAATCAAATCATGCATAAGTGCACAAATGTCATCGTATTGATATGTTAATAACTCAATAACCGTGCATCAGATTTTAAAAAACTATATATGTAAAATGTATAGAATTTTATGTGGATTAATAATATGTTATTTTCAACCATGATAAAAATACTTAAACCTATTGTTCGCATTAATTTGCACAATTGCCATGTGAAAATGATTTATTTCATAACTGAATAACTGTAGCTCCTATTTTAATGTTCTATATATGTAACTTCATTAGAAAAACATGTAGAATCACATGGCATACTTTATTTTCCTGGTTTATAAATATAAAATATTCTTAGGACAGATCTGGACCAAATTCATAATCTGCACATGGGGTCGTTTCTGAAATGCTATATGTTGTTTCCGACCTCATTTAAAATGCCTAGATGATGTAGTTGTGTATGTTTCACCTCTTTCCATGATGAACAACATTAAACTCATTTCTCATAATATGTAGAATTATTATTTTGTTATATGTATGTTCTACTTCTCCATTTAAAATTGCTTTGACTCTATCTTCACCTTATGCCATGACCATCCATGTTAAACAACATTTAATATTGATGAGTACCTAAACAAGAATGAACTAAATAATTTAAACATGGAGTTTCATTAGTATGAAACTCATTGCATATTGAGCTTTACTTTAATGTGTAGTATTTGTTTGATGTGATTTGCCATGCTACACATAATTAAATGGACATGGCATCATATTTGCTACGAGATGTGCTTATATCCCTCTTAAGGCCCTATAGCCAAAAATAAGGCTAGGATCGAATCTTGGGTGTTACATAGGACAACGGTAAAAATGTCGTCAATTAAAATGATTAATGGTGGCACAATAAGTTGGAATTTATCCAAGAGAGTTACTGAAGTGAATTCTATAACAGAAGTCTAGGTATATTGTCACTTTAGAAGTAGTAATGGAAGATAATGAATCAATGATTCTTTTATGAAGTTGCTATTATTTCTAGGTGATTGTGTCAATGGAATAGTATACTTAATATTGATTCCATAGCTAAGTCTAAGGAATCAAAGGTTTTGCCAGTGATTCAATATATACACGGCCGATTTCATAAAATTATGAATTCTTGTGAAAGCATGGTAGATACATTGAAATGCAAATGATAGATCTGAAGTTGTCAGATTCGATAGGACGAAGTCTATACCACAAGCAAAAGCATGGACTCACATAGGATTGGCATTGGTGTAAAAGTAAAATGTGTTAACTAGACTATTGACTCTACTGCAAGTGGGGCTGCTGGAACTATGCCCTAGAGGCAATAATATTGTATTATTATGTTTCCACATTCATAATTAGAGTTTATATTATATGTTATAACTGTTATGATCCTGGAATACGTGAACTCATATGCACATGTGGAATGATAAACGGTAAAACAAAGGTGCCTAGTCTTGCCTCTAAGACTAGCTCAAGTGTTTTTAGTGATCACACTTTCCAAATCTTAGGATATCGTTAAGTGTGACGATACTCCTAACTCCTAAAACAACATTGACAGTATGATGCTAGAAGAACGATCATATTGATTCGACCCAAACTTGTTTGTTATAATTTGAGATAAGATCGTCTGAAATCAATTGTTATAACACAGAGTGTTATCATATGTTTTATGTTCCTTAGACCATGAGAGTATTGTAGTCACTTCGTACCAAACAATGAGCTTTGGGGTTTCTCAAACGTCATCTATAACTAGTTGATCATAACGAGAACTTACAGAAGCATCTAAAAGTTTGACAAAGGACTAGATAGCTCAAGAGTGGCATTTGCTCCTATGACGATGGAGAGAAATTATTAAGGACCTCTCGTTGTGACGACATCAATCATCGGCTGGCCACATACATACGACTATGTCACAGGGATGCCGGAATACATCAATGAGAAAGAAGAACAAAACCGGTAACGAGAAAATTGACATAACGAGCATGCGGATGACTCAAGAGGATACTGATGATTCTCGAGTATTGTAAAGTATCACAAAACAAAGGTGATGTTGCATTGTAACCGATGGTTCACTCGAATATCATTCATGCGCTCATAGGGATCGATATGTACGTCCATGGTTCCGTTATTGGTCATTAGTCGAAGGAGTTTCATTCGTGTCTATGAATTACCGAACCTACGAGGTCACTATCTTAAGGTAATCACGATTTGCTGAGTGTTAGTAGGTCGAGTTTATACAGGATTTATTTCTGGAATTGTTTCATTAATATTCATAAAAGTTCAGAGAGGATCCTGAAGCACTCTAGGGTCACCAGGAAGGTTTCAGTGAATATCAGGTAATACCAATAAATATATATAGGAGGAAAATGTTTCGAAGTTGTTAAATTATATATATAATGGTCTTAAAGTATTTAGAAAAAAATTGTATTTAATAAAATATCAACAGGCCTCAAAAGGCCAAATGGTGGAAGACCACTTGGGCCCAATTGGAGGTGCCGCCCCTTCTCCTCATGGAAAGGGGAGAGGGAGGCCGAATTGGAGGAGGATTCCTCCTCCTCCTTCACCGGCCTAGGGGAGGAACTTGCCCTCCCCCTTGTGGTGCCCCCTCGTATCCTCCCACCTATATATACTTTAGGTATTGGCCCTTTTTCTGCACACAAGTTGTGAAGCCTCCTCTAGTTCTCTAGTTCTAGTTCTAGTTGGTCCTAGTTGACTAATTAGTGCTAATTCTAGTTCCTATAATCCTCATAATTATAAGCCCAATGTGGTTCTAATATCCTCCCTCTAATTCTCCGACAAGATTAGCTCTGGACGGTGAAGCATTGCCCGATCATGAAGTCCATACGCTTGCAACCAAGTTGAGAGGCCATGCTTCCGGTCTTCGGTTCAAGGGATCATTCATCTATGGTTAGAGGGACTCCAAGCTCGCTCGTCATCATCATACTATTTTTCTGCTGCTACTCAGTACCGGTAATCAACATAATCGTAACTGTTATTCTATTTTCATAGTGTTCCTGGTTGATAGTAGGGCGATTTGTTTTGTTTTCTACTATAATGAAAGGGTGTGTGATCATGCACAACATGATACTCAAAGCTTAAAAGGGCATGGCTTTACCTTTCGATTTGAATGAAGCTTTAGGATCATCCACTGCACTGTCGCCGACAGCGATTAGTGAGGCTACACCTTTATTTGCCGACGTGATTAGAAGAGATGTTGAGATACGTGACTAGTCCATGCACAATCGTCTCAAGCATGATCTTGTTGAGCATATTTGGAAGAAATTCTGAGACGATACAAATAACTAGTTGTAGTTTACATTACTTTTGCTGCTTTGGTGATCAACTTTATTTATTTATGTGTGTGTATGTCCCTCTATGTGTGTGTGAGAGAGAGAGAGGTGAGTTTTAAGTCCATGTGAAAGTGCTAGTTATCGACTAGAGGGGGGTGAATAGGTGATTTTTATCAATAGCTTCGAAACAATGAATGTATTCGAAATATGCGGAAGCGGAATAGGATTAGGTAGGGATAGTAATCAAGGTTATCGTCAAGTCATGCAATACAGTGAAGACATATAAGCAAGTTAAGCATTATCATCATGCACACTAAGATGAGTCGAAGGCAAACATAGACAGTATGAAGATAATCAGCAGATATGAATGTCTTCAAGATAAGTCTTCGAGCAATGATCAAACAGTGGCTTCACGATTCAGAATAGGAATGTAAGAGAGTGAGGGATAGAATCAGTTGCTTGACGAATACACGAGATTTCTTGGGCCAGTTCCAGATGTTGTGACAACTGTACGTCTGGTTAGGGAGGCTCGGATTGAACTCAGAAGACCTCATCTTCACCTAATTCCCCTTGAGCCGAAGTCACTTAGACAATGCCCAATCATGCAGGTAAGTCTTCAGGGGAGACTTCCGAAACCCATACAAACTTGGTCACCCGGAAGTCCACAGTGACTCTTGGACGCTCTAGACCCAGATGCCTAACTATTTGGAAGATCATAGTCTTCAAGTGTAATAAGTCTTTAGTTCACCCAAAACAGAATGACTTCGGTGATGCTCAAAGACACTAGCTCTAGGTTTTTAGGTGTATCCTTACATGATAGTTCTCTATCAATGTCTTCGAGGTGGGTTTCTCCAAAACGACGGAACCCCTATCTCTCTCTCTCTCTCTCTTTCTCTCTCTAAGCAACCACCTGTTTATGGTGGAGGGGGTGGGCTATTTGTAGCCAGAAGGAAATCTGACCTGATATGACCAAAATGACCCTAGGTCAATGGCCAACCGACACATGTCACAACGGTCGAATTTCAAACACACGTGACAACTTTACTTGGGATACAAGTAAATCTGACTCAACCAACTCTGGAAGAGATTTCCTCTCAATGTCTTCACTCAAAGACATAGGTATGGGTTGAGCATCACGTCAGCATCTGACTTCGATCACATCGGCCCCACTTAATAGTATGGTGGTTCCTATGACTCGGAAAAGAAGAATCAAAAGTAACAAAAGACTTTGTCTTTGTGTTTCATTGTCTTCAAGCGAATGTCTTCGCATACCACCAATGGCTTCAACTGTCATCAATGTCTTCGGACATTTTTGGGGGTCATCTTCGACGGCTAAACCAAAACTCTAGTGAGCCCTATCTGTGTTATCATGTGAACTCTCACAAACACATTAGTACCTCAACCATGTTTGTCTTCAATACTCCAAAACCACTAAGGGTGGCACTAGATGCACTTAAAATCTCCCCATTTTTGGTGATTGATGATAAACTGGTTGAAGTTTTCAATGGGGATAAAAATATGTGAGGATAAGGATTTGAATATTATGATTGCAAGATATAGAGAGCTCCCCCTTAAGATGTGCTTATGAAGATGTTGGTTGGAATGCAAAAGCACATGGCATGTTTTAGTTTGTGGAGATCTCCTCCTATATCTTGGAATCTCAATCACTATGCATATTATAAGATTCTGAAGATGATGAAATGCATAATGAAAAATGGACATCTGCGATATGGCTTCAGGCGAATATGATAAACTTGAAGATAGCGCCAAAGGTATGATAAAACAGCAGTGTGCACACATCCATCAGGACTTAAGTTTTACAAACCAAAATAGCAAATGTTCAAGAACGAGAGTTGTAAACTTAACAAAATAAGCACCCAGCCCATATGGTGACCCATTTCAAGAATATCAGCCAATGATTCTCTCGAATGACCAAAAAGGGTGAAGACATTGAGCACTATGCGTCCCCAGCAGGAGTTGAAGACGATGGTGCATTAGGGTCAGCGGAGGTTGGTGCAGGAGACCTTGGTGCATTGTCACAATGTGCAATTGAAGGAGAGGTGATGTCTTCAGCTTCATCATTGGCAGGATGCACGTTGACGGATGGGGCTTCGGAGGAGAAGTCACTGTCTCCGAGAGAAGGCGTCTGACGCCATTTCTCTGTGCGAAGTGGCGAAGCACTGAAATGGAAGTGTTGCCTATAGCTATCCTCACGAAGTTCATCCTATGGTACGAGCAGCGTCAATGTCCTCCAGGCACGGGATTGATTGAATCCTTGACATCGTGGTTCATCCGATGAGATCATCGTGGAGTACGTGGGAGCTAACATGGGTATCCAGATCCCGCTGTTGGTTATTGACCGGAGAGGTGTCTCGGTCATGTCTACGTGTCTCCCGAACCCGTAGGGTCTACACACTTAAGGTTCGATGACGCTAGGGTTATAGGGAAATAGTGTACGTGGTTATCGAAGGTTGTTCGGAGTCCCGGATGAGATCCCGGACATCACGAGGAGTCCCGGAATGGTCCGGATACGAAGATTGATATATAGGAAGTGAGGTTTTGGTTATCGGAAGTGTTCCGGGTGTCACCGGTAGTGTACCGGGACCACCGGAAGGGTTTCGGGGGTCCACCAAGTGGGCCCACCTGCCCCGGAAGGTTCCATGGGCCAAGAGTGGGAGGGAGCCAGCCCCTAGGTGGGCTGGTGCACCTCCCACCCCAGCCCAAGGCGCAGCAAGGGTGGAGGGGGCAAACCCTAGGCTTAGATGGGCCTTAAGGCCCACCCTAGGGCGCCTTCACCTCTCCCTGCCCTGGCCGCCGGCTAGATGGGCTTCTGGAGGCTGCCGCCACCCCTAGGGTGGAACCCTAGGGTGCAGCACCTCTCCTCCCCTCCTCCTATATATAGTGGAGGTATTTGGGGCTGCACAACACACGAGTTCATCTCCTCCCTGGTGCAGCCCTACTCCTCCCTCTCCTCGTTCTCCGTAGTGCTTAGCGAAGCTCTGCCGGAGTACCATGCAGCTCCACCACCACCACGCCGTCGTGTTGCCGGAGCTCTCCCTCAACCTCTCCTCCCTCCTTGCTGGATCAAGGCGTAGGAGACGTCACCGGGCTGCACGTGTGTTGAACGTGGAGGTGCCGTCCGTTCGGCACTTGATCGGATCTACCGCGATCTGAATCGCTGCGAGTACGACTCCATCAACCAAGTTCTAGCAACGCTTCCGCTTAGCGATCTTCAAAGGTATGAAGATCCAATCTCTCCCCGCTCGTTTGCTGGTTTCTCCATAGATAGATCTTGGTGACACGTAGGAAAATTTTGATTTACTACTACGTCTCCCAACAGTGGCATCATGAGCTAGGTCTATGCGTAGAATCTATGCACGAGTAGAACACAAAGCAGTTGTGGGCGTCGATTTTGTTAATATGCTTGCCGTTACTAGTCTTATCTTGATTTGACGGTATTGTGGGATGAAGCGGCCCGGACCAACCTTACACGTACGCTTACGTGAGACCGGTTCCACCGCCTGACATGCACTAGTTGCATAAGGTGGCTAGCGGGTGTCTGTCTCTCCCACCTTAGTCGGATTGGATTCGATGAAAAGGGTCCTTATGAAGGGTAAATAGCAATTGGCATATCACGTTGTGGTTTTGGCGTAGGTAAGAAACGTTCTTGCCAGAATCCTATAGCAACCACGTAAAAAACTTGTAACTACAAATTAGAGGACGTCTAACTTGTTTTTGCAGCATATGCCTTGTGATGTGATATGGCCAGAAGGATGTGATGTGATGCATTGTGATGTATGAGATTGATCATGTTCTTGTAATAGGGTTCACGACTTGCATGTCGATGACTATGACAACCGGCAGGAGCCATAGGAGTTGTCTTATATTATTGTATGACCTGCGTGTCAATCATAAACGCCATGTAATTACTTTACTTTATTGCTAAGCGTTAGCCATAGTAGTAGAAGTAATAGTTGGCAAGACAACTTCATGAAGACACAATGATGGAGATCATGATGATGGAGATCATGGTGTTGTGCCGGTGACAATGATAATCATCGTGCCCCGAAGATGGAGATCATAGGAGCAAGATGATATTGGCCATATCATGTCACTATATTGATTGCATGTGATGTTTATCATGTTTACATCTTATTTGCTTAGAACGACGGTAGTAAATAAGATGATCTCTCAATTAAAATTTCAAGAGAAGTGTTCACCCTAACTGTGCACCGTTGCTAAGGATCGTTGTTCCGAAGCACCACGTGATGATCGGGTGTGATAGGTTCTAACATTCGCATACAACGGGTGTATGCCAGATTTACACACGCGAAACACTTAGGTTGACTTGACGAGCCTAGCATGTACAGACATGGCCTCGGAACACGGAAGACCGAAAGGTCGAACATGAGTCGTATAGAAGATACGATCAACATGGAGATGTTCACCATGGATGACTAGTCCGTCTCACGTGATGATCGGACACGGGCTAGTTGACATGGATCATGTGTCACTTAGATGACTAGAGAGATGTCTATCTGAGTGGGAGTTCATTGAATAATTTGATTATGTGAACTCGATTATCATGAACTTAGTCTAAAATTTCCTTTAATATCTATATTGTAGATCCAATGGCCAACGCAAATGTCAACCTCAATTTCAACGCGTTCCTAGAGAAAACCAAGCTGAAAGATGATGGAAGCAACTATGCGGACTGGGTCCATGGCTTGAGGATCATCCTCATAGCTTCCAAGAGATTGTATGTCCTTGATGCACCACTAGGTGACCCACCCATTCTCCGAGCGGACCAAGACGTTACGAACGCTTGGCAGTCACGCTGCAATGATTACTCCCTTGTTCAGTGCGGCATGCTTTATAGTTTAGAATCGGGGCTCCAAAAGCGTTTTGAGCAACACGGAGCATATGAGATGTTCCAAGAGCTGAAACTGGTTTTCCAAGCTCATGCCCGAGTCGAGAGATATGACATCTCCGACAAGTTCTTCAGCTGTAAGATGGAGGAGAACAGTTCTGTTAGTGAGCACATCCTCAAGATGTCTGGGCTTCACAACCGCTTGACTCAGCTAGGAGTTAATCTCCCGGATGACTCAGTCATTGACAGAATCCTCCAGTCGCTTCCACCTAGCTACAAAAGCTTTGTGATGAACTACAACATGCAGGGGATGGAGAAGTCCATTCCTGAGTTGTACTCGATGCTGAAATCAGCAGAGGTCGAGATCAGAAAGGAGCATCAAGTGTTGATGGTAAATAAGACCACTAGTTTCAAGAAAGGCAAGGGTAAGAAGAACTTCAAGAAGGACGGCAAGGGTAAGAAAGTTGCCGGGAAGAAGAAGAACAAGAATGGACCCAAGCCTGAGACTAAGTGTTTCTATTGTAAGGGTACCGGTCACTGGAAGCGGAACTGCCCCAAGTACTTAGCGGATAAAGAGGACGGCAACATTAAAGGTATATGTGATATACTTGTTATT
Organism: Hordeum marinum; assembly: GCA_022496015.1. Classification (NCBI taxonomy): domain Eukaryota; kingdom Viridiplantae; phylum Streptophyta; class Magnoliopsida; order Poales; family Poaceae; genus Hordeum; species Hordeum marinum. The sequence goes on from CM039677.1 coordinate 234,638,874, forward strand.
GATGTGTACCTGACCAGCGCTCGTAGTAGCTCCTGGGTATTTGATACCGGTGCAGTTGCTCACATTTGTAACTCCAAGCAGGAGCTGCGGAATAAGCGGAGGCTGGCCAAGGACGAGGTGACGATGCGCGTCGGGAATGGTTCCAAGGTCGATGTGATCGCCGTCGGCACGCTACCTCTACATCTACCTTCGGGATTAGTTTTAAACCTTAATAATTGTTATTTAGTACCAGCTTTGAGCATGAGCATTGTATCTGGATCTCGCTTGATGCGAGATGGCTACTCATTTAAATCCGAGAATAATGGTTGTTCTATTTATATGAGAGAAATGTTTTATGCTCATGCCCCGCTGGTCAATGGTTTATTTTTGATGAATCTCGAACGTGATGTTACACATATCCATAGTGTGAGTACCAAAAAGTGTAAAGTTGATAATGATAGTCCCACTTACATGTGGCACTGCCGTCTTGGCCATATTGGTGTCAAACGCATGAAGAAGCTCCATGTTGATGGACTTTTGGAGTCACTTGATTTCGAATCATTTGACACATGCGAATCATGCCTCATGGGCAAGATGACCAAGACTCCATTCTCCGGAACAATGGAGCGAGCAACTGACTTGTTGGAGATAATACATACCAATGTATGCGGTCCAATGAGTGTCGAGGCTCGCGGTGGCTACCGTTATGTTCTCACTCTCACCGATGACTTGAGCAGATATGGGTATGTCTACTTAATGAAACACAAGTCTGAAACCTTTGAAAGGTTCAAGGAATTTCAGAGTGAGGTAGAGAATCAACGTGACAGGAAAATAAAATGCCTACGATCTGATCGTGGCGGAGAATATTTAAGTCACGAGTTTGGCACACACCTTAGGAAATGTGGAATTGTTTCACAACTCATGCTACCCGACACACCTCAGCGAAATGGTGTGTCTGAACGTCGTAATCGCACTCTATTGGATATGGTGCGATCTATGATGTCTCTTACCGACTTACCGCTATCATTTTGGGGATATGCATTAGAGACTGCCGCATTCACTTTAAATAGGGCACCGTCTAAATCCGTTGAGACGACACCGTATGAATTATGGTTTGGAAAGAAACCTAAGCTGTCGTTTCTAAAAGTTTGGGGATGCGATGCTTATGTGAAGAAACTTCAACCTGAGAAGCTCGAACCCAAAGCGGAAAAGTGCGTCTTCATAGGATATCCCAAAGAGACTATTGGGTATACCTTCTATCTACGATCCGAGGGCAAAGTCTTTGTTGCCAGGAATGGATCCTTTCTCGAGAAAGAGTTTCTCTCGAAAGAAGTAAGTGGGAGGAAAATAGAACTTGATGAGGTAATTGTACCTCCACTCGACCCGGAGAGTAGCGCAGCACAGGAAGTTGTTTCTGTGGAGCCTACACCGGCTAGAGAGGAAGTTAATGATGATGATCATGAAGCTTTAGATCAAGTTGCTACTCGAAGGTCCAGTAGGACACGTTCCGCACCAGAGTGGTACGGCAATCCTGTCCTAGAGATCATGTTGTTGGACAACGATGAACCTTCGAACTATGAAGAAGCAATGGCGGGCCCGGATTCCAACAAATGGCTTGAGGCCATGAAATCCGAGATAGGATCCATGTATGAGAACAAAGTATGGACTTTGGTGGACTTGCCTGATGATAAGCGAGCCATTGAAAACAAATGGATCTTTAAGAAGAAGACTGACGCAGACGGTAATGTGACCACCTATAAAGCTCGGCTTGTCGCTAAAGGTTATCGACAAGTTCAAGGAGTTGACTACGATGAGACTTTCTCACCCGTAGCGATGCTGAAGTCAGTCCGAATCATGTTAGCAGTTGCCGCATTTTATGATTATGAGATCTAGCAAATGGACGTCAAAACGGCATTCCTTAATGGCTTCCTCAAGGAAGAACTGTATATGATACAGCCGGAAGGTTTTGTCGGTCCTAAAGATGCTAACAAGGTATGCAAGCTCCAGCGCTCCATCTATGGGCTGGTGCAAGCATCTCGGAGTTGGAACATTCGCTTTAATGAGGTGATTAAAGCGTTTGGGTTTGTACAGGTTTATGGAGAACCCTGTATTTACAAGAAAGTGAGTGGGAGCTCTATAGCATTTCTTATACTGTATGTGGATGACATGCTGATAATGGGAAATAATATAGAACTCTTGGAAAGTATAAAGGCCTATTTGAATAAGTGTTTTTCAATGAAGGACCTTGGAGAAGCTGCTTACATATTAGGTATTAAGATCTATAGAGATAGATCGAAACGCCTCATTGGTCTTTCACAAAGCACATACCTTAGATATTGAAGAAGTTCAATATGGATCAGTCCAAGAAGGGGTTCTTGCCTGTGTTGCAAGGTGTGAGATTGAGTACGACTCAATGCCCGACCACGGCAAAGGATAGAGAAGAGATGAGTGTCATCCCCTATGCTTCAGCCATAGGCTCTATCATGTATGCCATGCTGTGTACCAGGACTGATGTGAACCTTGCCATAAGTTTGGTAGGGAGGTACCAAAGTGATCCCGGAGCGGAACACTGGACAGCGGTCAAGAATATCCTGAAGTACCTGAAAAGGACAAAGGACATGTTTCTCGTTTATGGAGGTGCCGAAGAGCTCGTCGTAAAGGGTTACGTCGATGCTAACTTCGACACAGATCCGGACGACTCCAAGTCGCAAACCGGATACGTGTATATTTTGAATGGAGGGGCAGTGAGCTGGAGCAGCAGCAAGCAAAGTGTCGTGGCAGCATCTACATGTGAAGCGGAGTACATAGCTGCTTCGGAAGCAGCAAAGGAGGGAGTCTGGATGAAGGAGTTCATCACCGACCTAGGAGTGATTCCGAATGCGTCGGGCCCGATGACTCTACTCTGTGACAACACTGGAGCTATTGCCCTTGCGAAGGAGCCCAGGTTTCACAAGAAGACAAGATACATCAAGCGCCGCTTCAACTCCATCCGTGATTACATTCAGGAGGGAGACATAGATATTTTTAAAGTGCATACGGATCTGAATGTTGCAGATCCGTTGACTAAACCTCTCTCACAAGCAAAACATGATCAACACCAGAATGCTATGGGTGTTCGATTCATCACAATGTAACTAGATTATTGACTCTAGTGCAAGTGGGAGACTGTTGGAAATATGCCCTAGAGGCAATAATAAAATGGTTATTATTGTATTTCCTAGTTCATGATAATTGTCTATTGTTCATGCTATAATTGTGTTAACCAGAAACCGTAATACATGTGTGAATACATAGACCACAACGTGTCCCTAGTGAGCCTCTAGTTGGCTAGCTCGTTGATCAATAGATGGTCACGGTTTCATGACCATGGACATTGGATGTCGTTGATAACGGGATCACATCATTAGGATAATGATGTGATGGACAAGACCCAATCCTAAGCATAGCACAAGATCGTGTAGTTCGTTTGCTAAAGCTTTTCAATGTCAAGTGTCGTTTCCTTAGACCATGAGATTGTGTAACTCCCGGATACCGTAGGAATGCTTTGGGTGTGCCAAACGTCACAACGTAACTGGGTGGCTATAAAGGTACGCTACGGGTATCTCCGAAAGTGTCTGTTGGGTTGACACGAATCGAGACTGGGATTTGTCACTCCGTGTGACGGAGAGGTATCTCTGGGCCCACTCGGTAAGCATCATTATGAGCTCAATGTGACTAAGGAGTTAGTCACGGGATGATGTATTACGGAACGAGTAAAGAGACTTGCCGGTAACGAGATTGAACAAGGTATGGGGATACCGACGATCGAATCTCGGGTAAGTACCATACCGATAGACAAAGGGAATTGTATACGGGATTGATTGAATCCTTGACATCGTGGTTCATCCGATGAGATCATCGTGGAGTACGTGGGAGCTAACATGGGTATCCAGATCCCGCTGTTGGTTATTGACCGGAGAGGTGTCTCGGTCATGTCTACGTGTCTCCCGAACCCGTAGGGTCTACACACTTAAGGTTCGATGACGCTAGGGTTATAGGGAAATAGTGTACGTGGTTATCGAAGGTTGTTCGGAGTCCCGGATGAGATCCCGGACATCACGAGGAGTCCCGGAATGGTCCGGATACGAATATTGATATATAGGAAGTGAGGTTTTGGTTATCGGAAGTGTTCCGGGTGTCACCGGTAGTGTACCGGGACCACCGGAAGGGTTTCGGGGGTCCACCAAGTGGGCCCACCTGCCCCGGAAGGTTCCATGGGCCAAGAGTGGGAGGGAGCCAGCCCCTAGGTGGGCTGGTGCACCTCCCACCCCAGCCCAAGGCGCAGCAAGGGTGGAGGGGGCAAACCCTAGGCTTAGATGGGCCTTAAGGCCCACCCTAGGGCGCCTTCACCTCTCCCTGCCCTGGCCGCCGGCTAGATGGGCTTCTGGAGGCTGCCGCCACCCCTAGGGTGGAACCCTAGGGTGCAGCACCTCTCCTCCCCTCCTCCTATATATAGTGGAGGTATTTGGGGCTGCACAACACACGAGTTCATCTCCTCCCTGGTGCAGCCCTACTCCTCCCTCTCCTCGTTCTCCGTAGTGCTTAGCGAAGCTCTGCCGGAGTACCACGCAGCTCCACCGCCACCAAGCCGTCGTGTTGTCGGAGCTCTCCCTCAACCTCTCCTCCCTCCTTTCTGGATCAAGGCGTAGGAGACGTCACTGGGCTGCACGTGTGTTGAACGCGGAGGTGCCGTCCGTTCGGCACTTGATCGGATCTACCGCGATCTGAATCGCTGCGAGTACGACTCCATCAACCGCGTTCTAGCAACGCTTCCGCTTAGCGATCTTCAAAGGTATGAAGATCCAATCTCTCCCCGCTCGTTTTCTGGTTTCTCCATAGATAGATCTTGGTGACACGTAGGAAAATTTTGATTTACTACTACGTCTCCCAACAGTCCTTCCATATCAGTTGTGCCACTGGTGCCTTGCATGAGGGGATTCTTGCTATTTGAAGGATAGATGTCAGTGTGAATGACTTTGACATCTAGAAGATAGATTCCATGATTGCGAGCAGAGGGCAAGAACCTAGTGTTGGTTCTGCACTTGATGAAACGGATAATCCATGGTGCATAGATCTTGGGTTCAAACAAGGTGATACCATTGGCAGCCAGATTACACAGGAAAAGATCTTGAAGATTAAACCTGATGTCATAGACTATGTTGTAGACCAATGTTTTCAGAGCCCCTTCTAGCTTGTGTGAAGATGAATGCCACTTGATTGGCCAAATTGTGTGGCAAATAATATGATAGATAGTCTTCGGAAGATACTAAAGATCTTCAACGAAGAATGAAGTTGGCAAATCTGCTTCAGGGGCCAAGGGCTTCATCATAGTAAGCATAGCAGTCATATTCGGCTCTGGCAGTTGGAAGATACTTGGTATGGCTTCATTGTCATCAGAGGATGCAAGAGGTGTTGCTGGAAAGAATTATGTGGCATCAGTAGTGACATGTCATCTCTGATCATGAAGTGCACCTTCCATGTCTTCAGGTATCGGCCGAAGCGAGATATGTGGAGGGTGGCATAGAACTGAAGAATGAGCTCCTCATTCCAGTCTTCATGATCGGTGAAAAAGGCTAGAAGTCCAACTTCCCGAAGACAATCAATTGGTTGGTCAAAACATTACAGTCCCTTCATAGCCTCAAGACTGAGGCGCTTGTGTAGCAAGATTCAATTCTGGCCATAGAGCACGCATGTGTAGAATTGTCGTTGAGGGGTGCTCCAGAACCTATCAGATTGAATATTCGAACGAGCATATGGATTACGGTCTGAGTCAAAGAAGGTGTTGGTGAGCCTGAAGTCTCTGACGATGAAGACAAGAGAAAGAGCAGTCCCTTATTGGCGGAGCATAGGGAGCCTTGGCATTGGGTTCAGAACATTTGGGCACCGTTGAATGTTGAATTAATATTGTGGGTCCATCCTTGGTGGATCAAATAGCCTGGGCCATTTGGTGGGGACCATTTGTCGTTCTTTGTTTTGAGCCAGGACAATTTGATCACCATTGTCGTCGGAGGAGGGCGTCGCAGGAACTGGAGGACCATCAGGGGATGGGGTATTGTCTTCTCCCATAATGTTGTCATCAACATTTTCTTTAGAGGCTGGACCTTTCGTCTCTAGCGCATTATGAGCAATGTCTCTGATCCTGATGTCTTCATCGACTGGTATAGTCGAATACACATAGACAAACATATGTCCTCTTTAGGTCCATGGCAAAGACTTTTGAGAGGCGACACATGCTCATAAGCTTCAACTTCCATGGCCACAAATGGGGACTCGGGTGTTCTGGACGTAGGAGTTGAAAACGTCGATGATGGAGTGCTTGATATTTTTAGGCACATTCGGCCTAAGAGGAGTGCTAATATCCATATACTCATGGTCGTCATGTGGTGGTGTTTGGATCAGAGGAGCATCATCTTGAGTCATAGGGTGTTCTTCTTCCACATTAGCTTCGTCGGCATGAGCTTCAGGACCAATGTGTTCAGTTGTGATGTCTTCAGCAGCTGGAATGTCTTCGGTAGCAGGAGTCTCTATGGTAGTATACTCTTGTAGTATCACCTACCTCTCTTGGTTCTCAAAGGTAGGAGGAGCCCTGGAGATAGGCGTCAATTGCAGTGACTCCAGTTGAGGAGTAGGGGTGGATGATGGAGCAGGGGGTTGAGGTACTTGAGGTGACTCAGATGACTTCAACTTCTTTGTCTTCTGCTTCTTCAGAGGTTGGGCTCTAGAGGGAGCAGCAATCTTGCGCTTCTTTGATTCAGCTTTGACTTTCTTTGTCTTCGTGCCAGTGGCAGCAAAGGAAGGCGGAGGTGCTCGAGTGCTAGAGAAGCCAGCTAGAAACACAATATCTCGGGGTTCAGACTTGATGGACCAGTTTGGTCTGAAGGCATTGAAGTCTGTCTGGATCTCTCAATGATCTGTGGATCAAGGGCAGGTTGGCCAAGAGCCTTGCGCTTCACCATTTCATTGTGAACTTGAATCATGGTGTTGGCCTTTTTCTTGAGACACACTAGGGCGCCTTTGACAGCTCACATCTCTTTTCAAACACGGCCTTGAGGTCTTTCATCATAATTTGATAGCCTTGAATTTGATCAGCCTTGAGCTTGTGGATGTTGGCTTTGAAGAGTGCCTTCTCATGACTAATCTTTGCCTTGAGTTGTATGGCCTTTTATGCCATAATGAGCTCCTCATTCATGATCCCTTGAAAGGTAACAATGAGCCCAATGGGTAGCTGTAGGGCGTCGATGGTGAGGGATGGATCAACAAACCATTCGTCAATGAAGTGTTCGAGTATTGCTGGGTCAAAGAGAGGTAATTCTTCAAGACGTTTAGCTTCCTCTTCCTTTTGCTGGATCAGCCTTGACAGTGCTTCATCATCGGATTCATCATCCGAGAGCTCGATCATATTTGCACCATCCATCAGTGAGACATATGGCTTCGGTCCTCTGGAAGCAGCAACTTTTCTTTTCATTCACCTAACAAGGCGAGATTCATATTATGTGTCTTCAGAATCAATAGATGGTGATCTTGAAGCCTGAGATGTTGTCCCAATAGCCTTGGAAACCATTGAAGCCTTGGGCTTGGAAACCTTTGAGGGCTTTGAAGCTTTTGAGGTGTTCTTAGGCTTCAGGTTTGTAGTAGGGGCATATCAGCTTCATCATGGGCATCTTCTAGAGCTTGCCCAAGAATGCTAGAGGAAGGAGGATTCTTAGGCATTGGTGGCCTGAACATACATGGGTAGAATCCAATTTGAATAGCATCGGCCCTTGTCTTCAGATGAAGATTTTTGTAGACGATCTCAGTCATGGGGCCTTAATAGCACACTTTTCTACATATTTGTTAGTTATGAAGTGGTAGTTGAACCACTCCACACTCCATTATCTTTGAATCCATTGGATTCGAGTCTTGCATTGATGATAAGTTTCCTCGGAGTTAGAATTGTAGCGCTCATATAGTTCTGGAGCTAGATCCTTTGTTGTGTTAGTGCATCTTTGCTTTCCACCCTTCTTGGGAGTACCATCTCTGTCCATTGTCTTCAAAGGCTTCGAGGTGAGCAAAGGCTTCGAAGACAAATCCAGGTGAGAGCTTTCCCCTGGTGAGTTTAGATGTGTCTGCAAGTAGTTTGCAAATGAGTTCACACTATGAGATCTAAGTGATTCTGCTGCGGACATGTACCTCTAAAAGATTTAGTGATGCAAGGGAGTGCAAGAGGTCATATGCATTTTCAGAAGATTTTAAAACAAGGTATCATGGTATGAAGAAATTGACCTCATTCACCAAAGACTTTCAGTTTTGCACATAGATTGGGTGGTTTCATATTTGCGCAACTTCGGGAATTCGCACAAGTGAGAAATCAACCTAGATTGGTAACGCAAGCAAAAGAATTTAGCAAATAGAGATACGGGTGTGAGATCTATTGGAACCAAAAGTGGAAAAACAGATCTGGAAGACATTTAGTAAATTTCAAAGATCAAACGCGTGGTCAAAATTCAGATTTAATTACCACAGTGAAGAACATGATGAACTAATCTACGAGGCGGAGTGGTCCACTAGTTCGATCTGCCACACCCTAGCTCAGTGGTGGCACACACCTACGACGGCGACTGGCAAAGATGGTCGCGGTCGGTGTGAGTTCATTGACCGAGGAGTCGCGATAGCTAAGCGCTCCTCCGGTGGCGATGAATTCGAGAGACGTCGCTAGGGTTTGGAGGTGGAAGGTGGCGGTGGTGGGGCACTTGTATTTGTAAGGATGGATACATCCGATGTGGGGACCCCGACTCATAACTCGTGATCACCGAATGCACTTGTACAGTGATCCCAGAGATCAATGCTCACTAAACACACAGAAGCTGAATAACAAGAGTCTTACATCCACATGTCGTGTCTTACACAAATAAAGACCATGAAGGTCTAGCCTTACATAGATAGGGCCACGAGGGCCAAACACTTAAACATAACAAGCAACAGAAATCTTGGTCGGATGCGTGAACCCATGCCATCTCCCTTAAACCTACACGCATTCTGACTGGGAAGCGTCCTAGTTCGCATGTTCGTCACCAACGAACTCTTCACCATAATCCTGTTCTTCCATGCCTGGCCAATTAACTAACCAGTGGCAAGCCAATGAGTACTTTGAATGTACTCGCAAGAAACCCATGTTTGGAACAAGGCAATAACAACGCATGATATAACACTAAGTAGGTATTTTGCAGAAAGCTAATTTTGAATGCAATGACATGATCAAGTAACTAGGTAAGCATGCATCAACAGTTGGCAAATATCCATATGAACAAGTTCTAGATATCATCATAAACAGGGGTTGAGCATCTCATGCTCAGTCATCACGTCAAGTCATCTGACTTATCTTAAGTTTCATCTCTGTGTCATCCACCCACACCCACACACACCAAGTTTGTGAAAACATCTGGACGTGGCATAAGCAGCACCACCCAACTGTCCTTGACTATGGACACGGCTATTCAAATAGTTTTACACTCTAAAGAGGTTGCGTGCTTTACCCACAAGACTCGGGGAACTTCCATGTCATCCACGACTCGCGGTACATTACATACCCGAGGTAAGCACCCGAACAATGCCTTTCCCATGGTGATACTAAACAAAGAGTCCACTCGTTGGTGCCATCCCTCATGATATACATCACACATATCATCCATGAGGGCATGCAATGGTGTGCCCGGTGCCTATAAAGACAGCGCATGGCCTTCCACTCCGGGATGACCCCTTCTCGAGAGTGACCACTTCACTCTCGCCACTGGTAATGCGTGCTCCCTGCTAGCACCAACCATAGTAATTAACAAAGCACCGTCCCATAAGGGGTATCGTTGTCGCACATCTAAGGTTGGGACGGTCGACAAATCTTAAACCCTCCGTTTTCAAAAACACACACTCAGTTATTCCGGTACACCACTTCTTTCTCAAGTGGTTACCCAACTCATCAAAATCTCCCTTGGGCATTAGTGGCACCCGACGGGGTTTTCAAAAAAGTCTTTGAAATCATTTCTTTGCTTCCGTTACCATGCATAATCCCGATCCCACTTGCATAGCATCTACTAGCATCCTATCTACACCAACCGGCACAACCCTCATAAGGATGGTAGGGTCATGCACGATGCAAGTATCAACAAGAAGTATCGGGGCATCCCACCAAAGTGGACACCACATCATCATGATCAATATAGCGAAATATAGTGCTATATGCCATGCAATAAAAAGGGTTCATAGTCATGGTCAAAGGGTTGCTTGCTTGGCTCAACGAAGTCTTCGGGGTCTTCACACGCTTCTCGTCCACTCCGAGCACTTCATCTACTTCGTCAACTAACGCTGGAAACAACCACAATAAGCAACACAACAAGTAGAGAGATAAAAGTGCTCTATAAATAGGAGTTTTATTTTTCTTGGACACCTCTAGTCATGAGAAAAATAACCAAGGAGGTTTTATTGGATGTGGATGAAGGGGGATTCTTGAGTGGTGGGAATGAATGAAGCGATGATCCTATAAGAAGCCTATAGGAAATGTTTTAAAAAAGGGACTTGAGGCACCCAATAAATAGGGCATGATTTTAGAAACTATTAGAAAGTGGTCTCACTGGTTTTGGAATTGGGATGATTTTCTTAACAATTTCCTAAGATGGTAATAATGAAAAAGGGGGCTATCTATTTGACCTAGCAGAATCAATGCATGGTAAAAATGTTAACCAAGTCTTGATAAAAGAGTCATGATATTTAGAGCACCTATAAATTGGAATCACTGCATTTGAAGTTGATTAGAATCCCCTAGGAATAATAAATGACCAAATCATTGATGGAAGAGAAAATGTCATATGCAAAAATGTGCTATGCACATATCTGGATAGAACATGATTTTAGAAGTATGTAGAGACTTGAATCACCAAATTTGGAGTTGAAAAGAATTTATTATGAATTAAACCATTTCTCTGGTAAAAGGAAAAGGAAAGAAAATTACCCAATGGGCCTAAGCTCTGCACCGGGCGAGGAATAGCTACTGGGTCGGCCCAGTAGCTTAGCTATGCCTGCACAGTTGCCATGCCGAAGGCGTATTTCTTTGAGTACGTTTCCCACGTGGGGAGACAGATGCGGGCAGAGTCGTTTCCACTTACCCAAGGGGGGCCGGCCGACTGGTCGCCAACAGGCAGGACCCGTCTGTTGGGTTCATCCTCCTCCTCCCGCTCGAGCGAGGAGAGTCGGAGGAGGCGTGACTGAGCACTTGTCGGCGGCATCCCGGTGGTAGGAGCCACCCCCGGCAATGCTCCGGCCACCGGAGCGATCGGGATATACTGACACATCCACCTGGGGGTCTCATTCCCACCGAGAAGCGCTTGGGGAAGCGATCCTTCGGCCGCGGCGGGGACAGGCGACGGCAGCCGTAGAAATCGGTGCAGCGGTCAATGGGAGGGGGAAAGGAGTCATGAGGGAGGCCCAGGGCGACATGTGGTTGCTCTTGCGAGGACCAGAGGGGCTGGGAGAGGCCATCGTGGCCGTATATCGAGTGGAGGCCACTAACGTTCTTCGGCCATGGACGACGAAGGAAGCCAGGGAGAGCAAGGGGGGCTGGTCTGGGGGTTTCAAGGGAGTGAGGGAGAGCAAGAGAGATCGAGAGGCGGCGCGGGGAGATCTCGGGAGGGCTTTATATAGCCATGCCGAGGTGCACCATGGACCACGCCAGGGGAGGTGCTCAGGCATGCCCGGCAGGGGAGAGAGAGTGCAGGGGAGGAGGGGCCCGACCGTGTGGCGTGACAAGGACGTAGAGGCGACCTTGGGAGACACCACACGATGCCCAAGGTTGTCAGATGGCTCGGGATGGGAGCCACTACAGTGCTCGGGCGCACTGTAGCGGGCCCAGAGTGCATCCATTGCATGCCAGGGCATGCCCTTGGCAGGCAAGCCATGGCCACTTGTACCCAACAGCTCTAGCAGGGTTTAAACAAAGGGGGACGGGGCATAGGATGTTCTGGAGGTGCCTTAGGTGAAAGGAAAGTGGAGAGAGAGGTGGATCCTAGTTGTCCAGGAGGGTATCTTAGGGTTTTATCCCCCAAATAATTGATCTATGCACATGAAATTGCTACTGGGGGTAGCTGGAGGCCAGGTGGAGGTGTGGTAAAAACCTTGGCTCAAGGAGAATAATTTTTCCCTCCTAATCATTGATCGTTAGAATAGGGCAGAAGGTGTTTGATGCAAGTTTGAGCTAGCAAAGTGATTCTCATCACTATGAAACTTAACACGACTTGATAATAGGTATAAATGAGCTTGATCACAAGTTTTGACCACATTTAGAGAAAGTGGCCAATGTAAAAGTTTCAAACCCTAGAAATGGGCAGAAATGGAGTTGCTTAGATCTAGCTAAGAAAAACTATCCTCCCTGATGCACCACTTGATGTGGTGGCATATTTTAGGGACTATAACATGCACAAAAAGTTTGGGGACCAATTGCGAAACTTGGAAATGTAATATTACCAAATTCTTGGAACCAACAGAAATGGGTTTGAGGGGATTTGGACAAGTGTATCTGCTCCCCTTGATGCACCACAGGTGTAACATCATTATTTGGGGAATAGAACATGTCCACAAGTTTTGAGATCAAAAGGAGAAACTTCACAATGTAAAGTTGCTCAAATTTGGTTCTGGACAGAAGGGGTTTTGGAATAATTTTGTGAAGCAAAACTATTGTGATTGAGCTTAAACTTGGCTAGATCATCACACATGACATATGAGACCTAATACGGGGCACGCCTGTGTGCATTGATCTTTCATGAATTGGAGGTAGATTTGTGAATGAACACGAAGGACACGAGGGGGAAATCGCAAGAGAAACACTCAAAACAAGTCCAATCACACATCCACTATGCTCACATCCACACAAGATCCACAAGGATACAAGAACAACAAAGGGAAAGAGGATACATGGTAGAGTTCATCCCAAATCCCATGGGGAGATGGGGCCTTGATATCCCGGAGGATCTTCCCTCGCAAGGGGTCTTGACATCCACTTGGATCTTCTCACATAGGGGTGGTCATCTGCATGGGAGGAGGAAGTGTAAGGAGCAAGGCTCAACTATCTATGATCTACCAATGCTAACCCTAGAGAGAGGAGGGGGAGTTGTTTAAATATTACTAGGGGAAAGGGGCGAGAGAGAGGGTACATGGCCTCTTGGGCCCGAGTCTGCCCACATAGGGGCCGGACGTCCGGGCCAGGGGCCGGATGTTTGGGGCTTTAGTGGTCGGCCGGATGTCCGGGATTGGGGCCGGATGTCTAGGCTGGAGGGGCGTGTTTCCACTCGGTACTGGCATCGAACGGGCCGGAAATCCGGGGCGAGGGCCGGAAATCCGGGGGCTGGAGGGATGTCCGGCGGGGGGGATGTCTAGCGCCTTTAGCTCCTGCTGCTGGCCTATGGTGCTGGCGCGGTCTGCAGGGGCCGTATGTCCGGGGTGTAGGCCGGATGTTCGGGGCATGGGAGGTGGCTTGGCCTTCTTTCGTCATCGCTTCCAAGCTTCCCTCGCGGATGGTGTAGGTGTACCTTGACGCTTGCACTCCACCTCGTCATCCCTGAAGCTCCGACAATACCTATGTGTGCACACGAGGGGAGTGTCAAGTAGTATACCATCCTCGAAGGGCTCAAGTGAACACGTGTAAAGGAGATGATTCACCTTTATGTATGTCGAGTGGATGTCGTACGTGTCACTTGCCAAACGGACCCTTGCCATGGTGATGTCCATAGGATGCTCCACATCATCCCCTCCCCCTTGGGAAAGATCCGTCCTCAGATCAAGATCCAAATCACCATGGGAAAGAGATGGCATTGCCGAGGAAGAGTGGACGGTCACCAAGCACTCATCATCAAGCTCGAAGGGGGCACTCTTCAATGTCGCACCAACTAGTAATTCCTTCAAAAGGAGCAAACACGACAAACACTTGGAAAAACAAATGTGGTTAGCGTTATTGCAAAACCAAGCATTCAAGTGGTGAATCACTGCACAAGTGTTATCATCATGCATATCATATGGTGTGACAAGGGATTGTGTCATGGCATGTAAGCATATAAATTGAGCATAAGCAATGCAATCATGGAAACACGTATTCCTAGGTGAGGTAGGGATGCCAATATGTGTGAGAATATAACAAGCATCTACCTCAAGGTCATAGCACACATGCACAAAGCAATCAACGAAAGGTATATGGTAGGAATAGGAATCATTCGCAACACCAAATAGAATGAAGTGTCTAGACACAGGGTACAAGTGCAAGACAATCCCAGCATAATGTGCACATGGTGTAGTGAAGATAGTGCGGCACTCAACACAATAGAAAGAGCAATTGTTCATCATGTGTGAGGCAATCAAGTCAAGCATGTAGCAAGCAATCAAGCATGGCATATGTGAAGAAATGACATTGTTGCAACCAAACATATGATAGGAGGAATCAATCCACAAGTTGGATGCAACACAAAAGGTATATATGTCATGAGGCATGGCAATGTGACAATCATGAGTGTGAACAATATCCATGCCCAAGAAGGATGTCACCTTAAAAGTGTGACCTTGTGCGTCCGTCACAATGACGATGCGCAAGCAAGTGCGATGTAGAATCGCGTCGGTGTAGCATGGCTCGCTCTCAAGAGCTCAAATCGTCAACTCACGTGAAGTGGAAGTTGACATGTAGTCGAAGTATCCTACACATACACACAACAAAGGAAACAATGTATGTGCATGGTAGACAAACACATCATCCATCGTGATGGTTCTCCCCTTTTGCACATAACCATTAGAATCACAAGTGCATGAATAATATGATGCAACAATGGCAATATTCATGTCACTAGGCATGTGGTGCAAAGAAGGAAGGCAAGCATGCTTCACATGAAAGATGTCAAAAGCTCCGATAATATGAGGAAAAGCTATGGGGGCAATCTCATTAGCAAGATCAAAAGCAGTGTTGCACTCAATACATGGCAAAGCATCGAGCATGAGAGAGGCAACATATGGAGACATATGACAATAAGCAATATCAATCATGTGCAAAGCATGGAAATGGTTGTCATCAACCGCATAAATGGAGCGCATCGGTGAAGCAACATAAGCAAGCATAGTGATCACGTAGTGCAAACTAGTAGTGCGAAGATGCAACATACTAGAGGAAATCATGGCAATAATGTCATGCGAGCAATTAATAGGCATAGGCGATGCGCATGACATATCACGAGCACAAAACATGATCAAAGTGTTAGCATAGGCATGGATCACAAAGCAAACATGGCAATAGCTAGTAATATCTCCACCAAGCTTGAAAATACACATACAAACATGAGAGTCATGGTTCATGTGTAATGCAAAGCATGGGACACAAATGCATGACAAAGGCATAGAAATGAGCATATCATGCAAAGTGAACATGGCAATATGGGCAAAGGATAGATAATGCACAATAAGCCATAACCATGTGGGAGCCATGTAGAAGAAATGCGCGAAGTATTTGCGCATAGTGGGTGGGTGGTGGGTAAGAACTCCATTGTGGTGCATGTCTTCGTTGCTCTCTAGAGCTCGTTTTGTCAACTCGTGCGCTTGCGAGGTTGACGAAGAATCATGTGTACATGCACAAGAAGGCGACACACGAAACAAAATGTGTGCATGGTAAATGTACACATCATCCATCATGATGTGTATGTGTGCGTGAGAGTTAGCACAAGATAAGCAATGCTCAAAGAAATTTGAGGCACAATATATGAATACGTCATCCATCATGCAATGATAGATATTATGCTCAACATGAGCGGGACGTAAATTATAGCAAGTATGAGGCACACGCATAGTATTCATGGGGAGCATATTGTGCACACAAGTATGGGGGTCATGCAATGTAAGGGATGGAACAAAATCTCCTAAAATATATGAGGAAACTATGGGGGTCTCCTCATGTGTAATAGTGGAAGCATAATGCGGAGAATATGGAAAATATCCAAAACAAGGCATATCCGAAGCAAGGTGGTCATGGCATGGCATATGAGAACAATTGCGCAAATGATGCAAAGGGAGCATGGAAATGTCATCACAAGAAAAGCAAATGCCAATAACCATGGGTTTGACATCTATGCCATATGAGCAAATGGGATTTACTTTTATGGTGTATGCATAGTCACTATGGTGAGATTGCAAAGATGCAATATAGGAAATTTCACGCATAGCATATGACAAGTCAAGCGGATGTTCAAACATGATGTGACCAATAGAGTTTTTCACATGGTATCCTATGGAGTATAGCATCACAACTAGGCAAGTCAACATGCTCATCATCATATTCATCATAAATTGGGGGCACATCTAAGCATGAAGAGGACATAGCATGTGAAGTATCCATAAGGTGATCAACATCATGCAAGCAATCAATGTCCACTAATGGGAGAAGAGCATCACCTTCACCTATGTTACCTTTTTCGTTCCACGCATGTGGTGTAGGTGAGGTGTCATAGACCAACTCGTGGTCATCTTCAACGTGATGGAACCATGTGGGGGTGCATCATATTCCACCATGGCCATCGTCTTGTCCAAAGGGAGGACGAAGTCGTCAAGGATCGATGCGTCATCGAATATGGGACCTAGCACCAAAGGAGTAGACACAATAGAGGAAGAGGTTAAGTTATTAGAAATCGAAATGGCCTCACATGCCCTATCAACTACCTCACTCTCTCTGTGTGGTGGTGGATCACTCACTCCCTCTAGGTGCACTCAAACTCACATATGGTGGAGTCACTCATATCACTCAAGTGGTGGGGGTTGTGGCTCTCCTCACATGGGAATTTGGGCAACTCATCATATATGGGGCTAGTGGTGAAGGCACTCTCACTCTCTATGGTGGAAAAAGTCTCTCAACTCATCACCAAACGCCGCCGTGGTCGAAGGGAAAATTCCATGCTCAACCATCTCGTCATCGTCGCTGTGGATGAGGGCCAAAGATGGCACATCATCACTCTCGCCTTCAAAGATGGAAACATCATCCAGGCGTGTAGTCGATCGCCTTGGTGTTGGCATCGAAGCTTGTCCTTGGTGGCGTTCTCGGTCTTCATGCACTTGTTTCTTGGAGGTGACTTTCCCTTCGCGATGATGGAGATCACGAGCATGATGGTTGTTGTGGCAGTCGTCGCGAAGATGAGGACGTGGCCACTTGTACTTGCATCGTATGGGCGCTCCGAAGATGTGCGACTTGAGCATCTCCGCCTTGAAGATGATGAAGGGGAAGAAGACTTGTAGTTGGCCGCCATGTGTCGAAGTTGCTCCATGTGTGCGTCCAACTTGTTGTTGAAGTAGTCTCTTTTCCGAGCTTCGGATTGATGTATGTCGGTGGCGAGTCGCTCGAGTTTTTGGTCGATGTAGATGTTCATGTTGATGTAGTCGTCGAAGACCGAAGATGTCATGCTTTGCCTAGCCATTACAAGACTCGAGCAAAGGTGAGTGGGAAATGAGATAAACAATACCAAAATATCGTTTCCCAAAGTTGAGGTGTATCCTGTTTCCCTCAATGTGAAATGAAAGAATAGGGGAATTGTTACCGGACTTGTTCTCTCACACCTACAATGTAAAGCTTATCGAGTGGCTCGGTTAGGACAAGTGGCACAAAATTCAAGCAATTGTTAATCCAAGATATCGAAAATGTTGAGGAGGATTCACAAAATTGCAATGCAAAGAAAATAGATCAAGAGCTATGGTGGCACGAGGAACACACACATAGATAGATAAATGGGATCCGTGTAACCAAGGAATGAGCACAAAATGTGAGAGACCCGAGAAAAGCTCGTGTTGCATGGATACTAAGGAGACGCTAGCTCGATTGCTCAAAAGGGCTAGATACGCGCTTGTGCACCAACCTAAAAGAGTAAACGTGCCGTCTTCAATCCCAAGTATGCTATGTATGTATGATCCAAGAGTATGAACAATGCAAAATGGCTCGATGCTATTTCTATTGCTTACAAGCTCTTTTGTATCTCCTCTTTTGCTTTAAAGCTTTTTCTTCTTCTTTTGCTCTATTTTTTTCTCTATGCTTGATGCTCGAACCAAGATATGAGACAAGTATGATGGATATGCACGGGAGAGACTTATGGCACAATGTAGATGACGAGAATTTGCACGCTAAAACTAGCTATGCGGCATAAGAGTAACACTATGGTGCACAAGTAACGTGGCCCGGCAATTCTCAACTCGCTAGTCTCAATGGGTAAGGTACGCAATAGGCTCGAAGCGATCAATGCAATGGCAAGGTAATGGATAATGATGTCGTTGAGGCTACCGTCCTTGCTTACGGGTGGGGTGCCAAAAGGCAAAGTGGCCAATGTCGATGTCGAGGCCGAGGCGATGATGAGTAGTGGTGTTGTCGATGTAGAACCGTCCATAATTATCCTAAACACCTTAGGAAATGGAAACCGCAACTCAAAATCGCCAACAAAATTGGTTTAGGATGGCGGAAGTGTATGGTGGAAAAACTATGCGGAAGTTATTGTGGAGGCCTAAGTAAACTTGCCAAAATTCCAAAATTATGATGGAGTTAAATGTTGATGGAACTAATTTTTTGGGAAGGAGGGTGTCAATAGCTACAAAACAAGCTAAAGAACGTCAAAATCCGACTCCGGATGAATTAGTTATGATGAAAACGGTGAAACACGGGAGGCTGAGTTCCCGGGGGCCAGACATCCGGGGGGTTAGGCCGGAAATCCGGGACCTGATGTCCAAAATCGCTAGATTTGTGTGCTCTAGGGCCCGGATGTTCGGCCTGACTATTCCAGAACGCGATTTGGGCATGGGAACTTGATTTGGGGCAGAAATTTCGATCCCGTGGGTCAAAATTGATGGGGAAAAAGAAAAAATAGGATGGATTGGGTGGTGGGAAAGCTAGATCTACTTACCAAGCACGAAATCTATGGATCAAAATCAACAAAATCTCACAAGAATCAACAAATCCAAGAAATTTTGGTGAGGCTATTTTTGGTGGGGATTTTCGAATTGGGACGAAATAAAGCAAAATTAGGCTAGAAAACGGTGGGGAAGGCTCCAAATTCATGATCAACGTGGCTCATGATACCAATATGATACGGAGGACCCCCGTGTGCGTCGATCTTTCACGAATTGGAGGTGAATTTGTGAATGAACACGAAGAACATGAAGAACACGACAGAGAAATCACAAGAGAAACACTCAAAACAAGTCCAATCACACATCCACTATGCTCACATCCACACAAGATCCATAAGGGTACAAGAACAACAAAGGGAAAGAGGATACATGGTAGAGTTCATCCCAAATACCATGAGGAGATGGGGCCTTGATATCCCGGAGGATATTCCCTCGCAAGGGGTCTTGACATCCACTTGGATCTTCTCACATAGAGGTGGTCATCTTCATGGGAGGAGGAAGTGGAAGGAGCAAGGCTCAACTATCTATGAGCTACCAATGCTAACCCTAGAGAGAGGAGGGGCAGTTGGTTAAATAGTACTAGGGGGAAAGGGGCGAGAGAGAGGGTACATGGCCTCTTGGGCCCGAGTCTGCCCACACAGGGGCCGGACGTCCGGGCCAGGGGCCGGATGTCCGGGGCTTTAGTGGTAGGCCGGATGTTCGGGCTGGAGGGACGTGTTTCCGCTCGGTACTGGCATCGAACAGGGCGGAAATCCGGGACGAGGGCCAGAAATCCGAGGGACTGGTCGGATGTCCGACGGGGGGAAGGGGCGGATGTTCGGCGCCTATAGCTCCTGATGCTGGCCTGTGGTGCTGGTGCGGTCTCCAGGGGCCGGATGTCTGGGGCCTGGGAGGTGGCTTGGCCTTCTTCCGTCGTCGCTTCCAAGCTTCCCTCGCGGATGGTGTTGGTGTACCATGACGCTTGCACTCCATCTCGTCATCCGTGAAGCTCCGACAATACCTATGCATGCACACGAGGGGAGTGTCAAGTAGTATACCATCCTCGAAGGGGTCAAGTGAACACGTGTAAAGGAGATGATTCACCTTTATGTATGTCGAGTGGATGTCGTACGTGTCACTTGCCAAACGGACCCTTGCCATGGTGATGTCCGTAGGATGCTCCGCATCAAGACCTTATGGAATTCTCTAGGATTTAATGGAGAATATTTCTTATAGAAATATTTCAAATGCTGGAAATAGGCAAAAAAGGTTTTGAAGGATTTTGTCCAATATTTTGAACATGACCATGTGTTGAAACTCTTATATATTGACAATATATTTCCACTGAGTTTTCCTACATTTTCTCAAATATTTTTAAGGCATTTAAATAAATTTTCCCTATAAAAGACCATTTCTAGCCTTAAGAAGAAGCCTTTAAATAAAATAGTAAAATAATCTTTAAAAATAATATTTGGTGTTTTTGGGAAGTAATATATATAGTGGGCTACAAATAAAGCATTTGGGTAAAGAGGATCCACCCAATTTGGTGACTTGTAGTGCAAATATCAAATTAGGGGGTTTTGAAAACATAATTTAAATAAATGTTTTTGGTCAAAATAATATTTTGTAAAACTAGTTTTAAGTCCTATTTACATGGCATGATCATTGGACAAGATTGGGGATCAAGGAAAAGAGTTCTTGAGGATAGGAGGATGTTTTATGAATTATAGAGCACTAGTAGGCAGTCAAACAAGCAAGCAAATAACACACAAGTCAAGCATTCAAATGCACTCAAAAAGTTTTAACTGGCCCTAATTTTTGAATCATGTTAACTTAGTCATGAGGCAAAACACAGGGTGTGACATCCGAACAGTTTGGACGTATATGCCCTGGTCTCTTCGGCTCTAGTGGGACACGTGGTGCAGATGCAACCTGTCTGACAGCCCACTACAACAATCGAAGCGGCGGCACAGGAGTTGTTGCCAAAAACGCGGTAACAGATAAGATGTGAGAGTTTAAACGTTTTGTTAGTATTTGTCTTCAGCTGACAAGGATGCGGTGAAGACAATCAACATGTGTCAAATTAGAATGCATATGAGTGGAGTTGAATAGAATTAGAAGAGCTGAGAACAAATGGGAATGTCGGGTCTGATCACATTTTCCTAGGAAAACTCGAAGATATGGCTATAGGAAAAGTGTTGTATAGGACAAAAATCGAATGCACACATAAATATGCAAGGAATATTCAACTAAACACACGTGCATACTTTGAAGAAAAGATTTAGATCGGAAGATTAACTCGGTGTCTCGAAGACATGTAAAGAAGTGAGGATAAAAGCGAGTTTGGTTGGTGGCATTACCCACAGTATAAGAATATTTGACCCGGGCAGGACGCACAATTATCGTGGCACTCTGAAGTCATATGCTTTGTTAATGTATTCACACTCAGATTGTAAGTCTTCATGAGTTGAAGACATACGTTACTTTGTGTGTTGTGCATCAAAGTCTTCAATAAGCATTAAGAGTTTGGATGTATGTCCATTCAAAGGACATTTGAGGATTCTAAGATATTTAGCTCACACCGCAACTTGCAAAACCTCTTCTCATCCGAAGGCTTCGTGAAGATATCAGCCAATTGCTCTTCTGACTTCACAGGCTTGATGACGATGTCGCCCTTCAACACATGATTACGAAGGAAATGATGTCGTATCTGAATGTGATTTCTCTTCGAATGTTGTACTGGGTTGTAAGCAATCTCAATATCACTCTCATTATAGCAGAAGAGAGGTACTTTATTCTTGTTGACGCCATAGTCCTTGAGAGTTTGCTTCATCCAAAAAAATTGAGTGCAGCAGGCGCCAGCAGCAACGTATTCGGCTTCGGCAATGGGGAGTGAGACACAGTTCTTCTTCTTCAAAGACCAACATACAAGTGATCGGCCCAGAAAGTGACAAGTGCCTGAAGTAGACTTGCGATCAACTCTGTCACCAGTGAAGTCTGAGTCGGAGTAGCCATTGAGATCAAACTTGGAGCCCTTTGGATACCATAATCCTAGCGTCGGGGTGTGAGCCAAATATCGAAGTATTCGCTTCACCGCAAGGTGATGCGACTCCTTTTTTGCCACTTGAAATCGGGCACACATACAAATGTTAAGCATTGTATCTGGCCTAGATACACATAAGTACAACAATTAGCCAATCATGGAGGGATATACCTTCTGATCGAAATCTTTACCATTTTTGTCACTGCAGAGGTGGCCATTAGTAGGCATGGGCGTTTTGTAGCCCTTAGATTCATTCATGCAAAACTTCTTGAGGCAATCTTTAAGATACTTCTCTTGAGATACGAATATGCCATTTGGTTATTGTCGAATCTGAAGCCCTAGGAAGAACTTTAGCTCTCCCATCATAGACATCTGATATTGCTCTTGCATCATGAAACTAAACTCATCACTATATTTGTTGTTAGTGCAGTCGAAGATAATGTCATCAACATAGATTTGGCATATGAACAAGTCACTATCATAATTATTGAGTGAAGAGAGTAGGATCGAGTGAACTAGGTTTGAAGCCTTTCTCCTTGAGAAATTCCTTGAGCATGCCATACCAAGCTCTTGGTACTTGCTTGAGGCCATACAGAGCCTTGTTGAGCCGGTAGACCATGTCTGGATGCTTTGGGTCTTCGGACCCTGGAGGTTGAGCAACATATACTTCTTCCTCAATCTTACCATTGAGGAATGCACTTTTGACATCCATTTAACATATACATATATCATAGTGGTTAGCATATGCAAGCAGTATACATATGGCTTTGAGTCTAGCAACACGTGCAAAGGTTTCATCGAAATCGATACCCTCAACTTGGGTGTAGCCTTGTGCTACAAGTCTAGCCTTGTTCCTGACAACTTGGCCAGAGGCATCTTGTTTGTTGTGGTAGATCCACTTTGTGCCGATGACGTTGTGCTTGCATGGATCAGGTCGCTTTGCTTGACAAGTTCCCATACATTGTTGATCTTGAATTTATGTAGTTCTTCTTGCATGGCTTGAATTCATTTAGGTTCCTTGAAAGCTTCATCAACTTTGGTTGGTTATGCGATAGAGACAAAAGCGAAATGCCCACAAAAGTTAGCCAATTGTTTATCTCTTGAGCGAGTGAGTGGACCTGGTTCATTTATGCTACTGAGCATCTTCTCAATCTGCACTTCAATTGCCACGCGAGGATGAGAAGGTTGAAGACTTTGACTTGTCTGTTGAGCATTGTCTTCGTCAGCAGCATTGTCTTCGGGTGCATCATTATCTTCGTGATAAGAGACTGGATGGATGATGACTTCTTCAATCACTCGTTCCTCGGGCATGATTTCACCAGTGCCCATCAGCCTGATTGCTTCTTCAAGTGGAAGTTCATCTATCATAGGAGATAGGTGCTCTCTTTGCGAGCCATTAGTTTCATAGAATCGCACATCTGAAGTCTCAACATTTTTGTGGTGAAAAGTGTTGAAGACTATGTAGGTGTGCGAATCCTTTCCATAACCAAGCATGAAACCCTCATGTGCTTTCGGTGCAAATTTCGAAGAATGATGTGGATCCCTAATCCAGCATTTTGCACCGAAGACTTAGAAATAACTTACATTGGGTTTCTTACCAGTTAGAAGCTCATAAGATGTTTTCTTGAAGAACTTGTGAAGATACACTCTGCTAATGATGTGGCAGGCAGTGTCAATGGCTTCAGGCCAAAATCTTTGAGGTGTCTTGTATTCATCAAGCATGGTGCGAGCCATCTCTATGAGAGTCATGTTCTTGCATTCAACGACACCATTCTGCTGTGGTGTGTAAGGAGCCGAGAACTCATGGGTGACTCCCAAAGTGTCAAGATAAGTGTCAAGATCCGTGTTCATGAACTCAGTGTCGTTGTCGCTCCTTATGTGCTTAAACTTGACGTCATAGTTGGTCATGCACCTGTTGACAAAGCGCCTGAAGACATCCTGCAATTCAGTCTTATAGAGTAAGATGTGCACCCAGGTGTATCTAGAGTAATCATCAACAATAATGAAGCCATAAAGATTTGCAGTGGTAGATAAAGTGGAATAATGAGTTGGGCCAAATAAGTCCATGTGGAGCAGCTCGAAGGGTCATGACGTAGTCATGATTGTCTTCGAGGGGTGCTTGGCCCTTGTCATCTTCCCGGCTTCATAGGCACCACATAGGTGACCTTTCTTGAAATTGACACCTTCGACGCCATTGATGAGGCTCTTCTTGGCGAGAGTATGCAAGTTCCTCATGCCGACATGTCCTAGCCTTCGATGCCATAGCCAGCATTCTGAAGCCTATGGTAGAAGACATGTGGAAACTTGTGGTCATGTAGAGAAGTATACCATGTATAGATTACCTCTTCGAAAACCTTCGAAGACTTTGGTTTTGTCAGAGACCATTAGTAACACACATCGGAATTTTCCAAAGAGAACAAGCATGTCTAGATCATACAACATGGAAACGGACATCATGTTTTAACCAAGGGATTCAACAAGCATGACATTGTCCATGTGTCGATCCCTTGTGATAGCAACTCTACCTAGTCCCAAGAATTTGATGTTGCTTTTGTCCACAAAGATGATGTGTTCTTTAGTTGCGAGTCGAAGAGTTGACTCCATTAATAGGCTCCAATCACCACTCATGTGACTAGTGCACCCACTGTCCATGATCCATTAAGTGGTACTGGATTTATCTTCCTACATTTGAGAATTAGTCGTGTTCACCAAAGCATGCAAGAGTAACATGCTAAGATGAAGATATAGCAGTAGACAGTGGTAAGTAATCTGGATGATATAAATGGAAAAATCCATTTGCATTAATTATCTTGCGTTGAGGCAGGAAAGTTTCCGGGTCTTCGGAGATAACCTTCGAGTTAGGCTTCATCTCATGTGGAGACCCGATGCTGCATGAAGATGTTTGTTCTTCTTAACCACCCACACCCGAAGGGGTGGCTTAGAAGCAATGAGATGTAAAGCAGCATCAGAGAATTTAGGCATTGTTGCCCTAATAGCATGTTTCATAGGAGGATTAGTATACTCGAATGAATAAGCAGAGAAATTCTTGGTAGGAGGAACGTAGAGGTTCATGCCATAGTGCACGTATTCACGAGTCATTTGAGTCCTTCCCTACGAAACAAAATGGTAGTACGATCATGTGAAGACCTTTGTCTGTGTTCTAGGTTTTGTCTTCTTCTTGAGAGATGTCGTCAAGACATTCACATGAAGCTTCTCAAGAAGACTTTTGGGAACCCAGACCTTCTTCATGGGTGAACCATTCCTGCAGTTAGTGCCATTGAACCTACCAAACACCTCACGATTTGGGATTTGAAGAGTTTATATTTGGAATCGAAGGATTCATCAACAATGATAGAGTTTGCATAGTTAAAGCCAGATAATGTGGAGGGATCAACTAGAGGACCTTTTCCACCAACCCATGTGGTTTTGGGATACAACTCAGGTGCAGTAAGATCCATCAACATTGATGTTTCTTTTGAAACCCACACCCTCTTTCCTAGGGTTTTTTTCGGGATGATCTTCTTCAAGACATCACAAAGAATCTGATGTCCCTTCATACTCTTGTACATGCCAGTTTCAAGCAATGTCTTCAACCTATCATTGTCATCACTGATAGCAGTGGCTTCCTAAAATGTGGGGTTAGGTGCCACAGATACATTTGAAGAGAAAGCATTCTCAGAAGCATTTGATCATTCAACAGTTGAATCATTAGCTTCGCGAGCAAGACATTTTAAGCATGGAGCATTGAATTCATCCTGAGCGGTGTTGATCTGTTCGGCTAGGAGAGAGTCATTTTCCTTCCGTA
Organism: Hordeum marinum; assembly: GCA_022496015.1. NCBI lineage: Eukaryota > Viridiplantae > Streptophyta > Magnoliopsida > Poales > Poaceae > Hordeum > Hordeum marinum. Next base: position 234,664,643 of record CM039677.1, read on the forward strand.
GGTCATCATGAGTTTCCGTCAACTTCTCTAGTTCAAGCTTTCTTTCACGATTTTCAAGAGAAAGCTTCTCATGTTCAGTTGAGAGGGCATCATGACGACTTTGGAGATCCTCAAACTTTGCATGAAGACTTTGCATATCTTCAGCCATAGTTTCGTTCAGGCTCATCTGGTCGCGTAATAGATCATCACTTTTCTCTAATGATTTATACATTTTCTCCATAGCACTTTGTTGCTTAGTGGAAATTTTAACAAGTTTAGAATAGCTTGGTTTCAAGTTGTCATCAGATTCAGCTTCACTATCAGAGTCATGACGTGAAGACTTTGATGGTACCTTGGAGCCCTTAGCCATGAAGTAGTAGGCTAGAGCATCGTCACCGTCACTGGCTTCAGTGTTGCTGAGGAAGCCATTGTCTTCGGGGTCGAAGACAGATGTAGCGACGAATGCCGAAGCCATAGCCAAACCAGCAACTTCTGAATCAGACTCCTCCTCACATTCTTCTTCAACTTTAGACTCAGATTCAGCTTCAGAATCCATCTCCTTGCCAATTAAACCGTGAGCCTTGCCGGATGAACTCTTCTTGTGTGATGAAGACCTGGATGAAGACTTGTGGAACTTCTTCTTCTTGTCATCAGAATCATAGTCTTTGCTCTTCTTCTTGGATTCCTTCTCCCATCGAGGACAATCAGCAATGAAGTGACTAGCTTTCTTGCACTTGTGATAGGTTTGCTTCTTGTTGTCGCGCGAAGACATTTCTCTAGACTTCTTGGAGTCACACCTTGAAGTTAGCCGAGGAAAGAACCAAGTTGTTTGACAAGTTCACGGAGATGTTGAGAGCCGACACTACAACAATGGAGCCATGGGCAAAGGAGATGCACGTGAGGGCTGTCACAAGATTGGGGATCAAGTTTTCAAGGAGGGATAGAAGTTATGTAGTTCAAATTGTTCGTGTCACTTTTATCCTCATGCATAACATTGCCTATGGTGATACTTTTGTATGTAGCTCAGCTTCTGGAAGTCCCATAACTTTTATATTTAAGCAATGATGCATGATGCGGCAGTTTGCTTTCATTAATTAGATGGGTCAATCTATTAAGCAAATACATCATGCTCTTCTCATTATGTTGTTACGAATGTTTGTGTAAAGATAAACACATTTTTTAGCCAATTTATTCATTGTAGTTAGATTCATTTATTTTCCCCTTTCCTACAAACCAACAAGCAACTTCAAAAAATCATGTGTTTTCATTCCTCTGTTCTCCACCTGGATTCCTATCATATTTATTTGATTTCCCTATTCTTGCATTTTCTCCCTTATGTAGATGTTCTACAAATATGTGCAACAATGGAGGGTTTCATGTGCAAGGAGGCATAAAAGATTTGAGACATTTTTTTTCTCAAATGAGAAGGATGAAATGATACACCAACGAATTTAGTGTGAACTTTGAATAAATATGAGAATTTGGAAACCTTCAGATTATGTTATTACTGTGAGAATTCTTTTTGTGTCATTGACAAGGCATACTTGCTGATATTGTTTGAATATCAAAATTGCTGATTTTTGTTTGGAAATCAAGTTTTTTGATAACTTTGAATGTTTATGCTTGTTGATACCATTGATTCAAATGGTTCCTGGTATTGCTTAAATGTAGTGGAGATTGAATGTGTTGAAAAGTAGATGGGAAAGAGAAGAGAATGACATCACAAGGTGTTGCCTTCATTGTACATGCCCTCGCATGCCCTCACAGGGCGTTCGTCAGGGGATCACGCTCCTGGTTTTTGTGGTCGAGAGTTGAGACTAAAAAAATTGAGGGCATGGGGAGGAAAAGCCCAAAATAAAGGGCAAAAGACAGCTGATGCTAACATACCAATATTGCCATCATACCTCACTTATATTTACAATACAATTGATTAAAGCACAAGAACCGTAATGGAACTAACAAAGACTAAAATAAAAAAACTCTCGACCAAGCTACCCTTTGTTGTACATAATCTCTATCATTAAAGGGGAGTAGTTGGTAGCGTCGTGTTCATCTTCATCAAATCAGATCATACCAACACCTCAGCTAAATTACATCTTATCAAAATCTAGAATACGGTGAGGGTGAAGTATATGTTGGATATGATTGATGTTATGTCCTGTTGCAACGCACGGTCTAATAATGAGTACTTCACTAGTAGTAAAACCAGAAAGTCAGCAAAAGATTAACTGCAAGTGTAGTGCTGACAAATGCAGCTCATGCATACTCACCCTATTTACAAAACAGAGGGCAATATTTTGCTGCGCGTTGCACAGCTACCCAGACCAAACTATGCAAAAACAAATATGATGAATAAAGCAATATTAGAACTTTAATCAGGAACAACAACAAATGAAACCAATAATTCAAAAATCAAGTTGCCTCTTGAGCAATAACCATAGAGGACCATATCCCTGCAATAATAAAAAGGTTCACATAACTCAAGAACGTATCGTAAGCACAAATATAGCATAGGTTGGCAACCAAAATACAACATTGTTCAATGACTCCTCCATAATAAAAGTCTCCATTCTTCGATAAATTGTAAAATCATAACAAGTATGTCGAAGCATCATAAGTTATTTAAATATTGTAATCAAGTGAAAGATAATTGGGCATCTGAAGTCACTAAAGTACTGTGATAAACTGGAAGATAAGTGGCAATTCATTCACCGGGCAGTGCTGAGCCCAAGCAGCATCTGGCCGTTGTTGCCGGAAGGGATGTAGGAAACATTGGGTGAGCGCGCAATCACCCCAGCTATCTCCTTGGCAGCCTCGATCCTCCTGAGCTCGATCAGGCCATTGCCTACAAGAGCGGTGGCATCTGAGATGAGCCGCGCGGACTCGCTCTCTCCCTCCGCGCGAACGATAGCCGCACGCCTCTCCTGCTCTGCACGCGCAACGAGGAACCTGGAGCGCTCAGCCTCCTGCTGCGCAACCTGCTTCTTCTCAACGGCCTGGGCGAAGTCGTGCCCGTAGGCGAGGTGGGTGATGGCGACGTCATCAAGCACGATATTGAACTCGCCGGCGCGGCGGACGAGGGCTTCACGGACGAGGGCAGAGACGTGGGGACGGTCGGTGAGGAGCTGGTCTGCGTTGAACTGGGCGACGACGGCCTTGAGCACCTCGTTGCCGATGGAGGGGAGCACCTTGTCGTCGTAGTCGAGGCCGAGGTTGGTGAAGATTTCAGGAAGGCGTTCGACATCGGGGCGGGCGAGGACGCGGAGCGTGAGGCTGACCATCTGCAGATCCTTGGTTCCGGAGGTGGAGGAGAAGCTGTGCGGGCGTGTGCGGATGTCGAAGAGGAAGGGCTTCTGGAGCCAGGGAACGAGGAAGTGGGTGCCCTCCGAGACGACCGCCGGGAGAACGCCCTGGAAGCGGTCGAAGATGACCGCCCGTTGGCCGCCGTCCACCGTGTAGAGGGACGTGGAGACGGCAGATGCCGCCAAACCCAAGCCGGCAGCCACCTTTGCGACCTTCGTCAGGAACGAGACCGCTGCTTGCCCGCCGCCAGCCATGGATGACCTAGTTCGGGCCTTCGGGGATTGATTTTGGTTGGGGTTTGAGGGTTTGGGGGAGTTCTGCGCCGTGGGATCTGGTGGCTTTAACGATGTACCATTTCTTTCTTGATAGAGAAGAAGAACAAGCAGGCCGTGCACTTGGATGGGCCCGACTGGCCTGTGTTGTGCGGTGGAGTAGGTGGGCGAGCCTACCAAGCCCATCCAACTTTAGGGTTTGCTAAAAAAGAAACTTATTATCTTTAGGGGTGATTTGCTTTTTTTAAGGCTGTGTTTGAATGTAGACATTCAAGGTCTTGGCATTTCATCTTAAAAAAAGGTCTTGCCATCGGATTGCTTATTAAGAGAAAAAAGTTTTTGGCATTTGATTGGCTCAAATGTCAAATATCTCAAGATATTGATATTGAGATTCAATGTCATTTTCTAGTGTTTGGATGGCTATGTGTTTAGCACTTGGTATCCAAGGGGAGCAATAATTAAATTTCTTGTTTCTATGGAGAGAGTGGAATTTCTTATTTCCGTAACATTTGTAATTTCATATTGTCTACACAACACATACGCAGATCCATCAGTTTTAAAAACTGAGCATAGTGTGATAAAAAAAATAGTCTAACAAATACTAGAAGGGTTGGGCGTGATTTGCTGCGTCGTTAGTGTTGTTGGGATTCTTAATTATTTTACTCACTCTGTTTTAAAATAAGGTGTATTATCTTTTGAAAAGTCAAACCTCTTTAAATTTGATTAAATTTGTAGAGAAATGTATTGATACGTCTCCAACATATCTATATTTTTTTATTGTTGCATGCTACTATATTATCATTCGCGGATACTTTGTATGCATTTATATGTTGTTTTATATCATTTTTGTGATCTAACTTATTAACCTAGTGCCTAGTGCGAGTTGTTGTGTTCTTGTTTTTGGCCTTTCACGAATGTACCAAACGAAGTCCAAATGCCCCGAAACTTTTTAATGATTTTTTTGAACAAAAATAAGACCTGAAAGCTTCGGAGGGAGAACGAAGGCCACACGGGGTGGTGCCAAGCCAACAAGGCGTGCCCAGGGGGTGGCTGCGCCCTGATGGCTTGGGCTACCTCTCACGGCCTCCTGACCTAATTCCGCGTCTATATATTCTCTAAAATTGGGAATACGCCGAGAGCCAGCCAAAAATACTTTCTACGCCGTCACAAGTCTTTATTCTGACGGTAGGCCATCTGGAGCCCTTTTCCGATGCCCTGTCGGAGGGGATATCGATCACGGAGGGTCCATAACTAGTACCTAGATGTCTCTTTCTCTCTCGTTATGATATTCAATACAATGTTCATTGCATCTTCGAGATGATCTATTCGATGTAATATTCCTTTGTGGTGTGTTTGTTGGGATGCCATAAATTGTGGGTTTATGTTCAGATTATTCATGAAAATATTTTTGTCTTTACTGAATTCTTATATGAATGATTTTTATAGCTTCGTATTGCTCTCCGATCCATCGGTTTGGTTTGGCCAACTAGAATGATTTTTCTTTAGATGGAGTTGTGCGTTGTAATGGGTTTAATCTTGAAGTGCTTTATCCTCGTGACAGAAGGGGTCAAGACACGTATTGTATTACTGTCATTAAGGAGAAAACGATGGGATTTATTCATACTGATTGAATTTACTTTGTCTACATCATGTCATCCTACTCCAAGCATTACCATGTTTTTACTTAATACACTAGATACATGCTAGATAGCGATCGATGGGTGGAGTAATACTAGTAGCCGCAGGCTGGAGTCCTTCTAGTTGTTTATGGATGTGATGTCTATATACATAATCATTGTCGTGAACAAATATTTCATAACTATGCGCTTTCCTATCAGTTGTCCAACAGTAATTTGTTTACCCACCGTATGTGTTCTTCGAAAGAGAAGCCTCTAGCCAAAACTATGCCCCCCCGGGTCTTCACAATATATATTACAAAAACTATAATAATATCAATGCCATTTATTTAATGTTATTTTATTTATATTTATATTATCTATCTATCACTATTTATCGCTTCCAAGTAACGAGTTCAATGGGCTTGACAACCCTCTTGCCCGCGTTGGGTGCAAGTGCGTGCTCTTTTGTGTGTAGGTGCTAAAGACGGGAATTTGCATGGTCCTCCTATTGGTTCAATACCCTTGGTTCTCACTGAGGGAAATACTTATCTCTAATGTGATGCATCTCGTCTCCTCTTCGGGGGAAATCCCAACGCAGTTTACAAGTAGTGGGAAGAATTTCTAGCGTCAGTTATCATGGAGTATCACCAAATTCTTATCAAGTACCTTCGCACAAATTATCATTCACTTGTTATTATTTTTATTTTTTTATTTTACTTTATATAAAAATATAAAATATAAAAATATTTCTATTTTCTTGTTTGTCATTATGGCTAGTTCTTCTCCGAACATGCCTTTCCCTCCTTATTTGGGAGAGGGTTTGGAAATTTTAGATTTTAAGAAATTGGGCAATGAGTCTCTCAAATAATCTTGGGATAGATTATTAGAGATACAAATGAGAAATAATCCCAAGAGTCATATTAAATTACTCCTTAGAAGTTTTTATGTTGGTCTATCTCTTTCTTATAGACGTGTCTTGGATTCTATATTTGAAAAAGATTTCCTTGGGAATAATGCTTTTGACAACATACATATTCGGACAACCAAAGATAGAAACCATTGAACCTACCATACTAGTGAGTTATTGTCGAACTGAGTTAAAAAGAAAATAAATCTAGTATGGATTCCAACTTTAGAGGGTTGTTTAATCTTGTTACTAAAATTAATGGCAATGTTGTGTTACAAAATAAGAGATTTGATGCCTTAGAACAAAAGATTGATGCTTTATGTGTTGTGAAAGAGGAAATGAAAATTCTCAATGCCAAACTTGATCAATTTTTCCACGTCATTGATAATGTAAAATAGAGAAAAATATTTAAAGAGAATAGATTCCTTGCATTCAAGGATGACAACACTTGATACAATGCATTATGCCTAGCTATGGGCATAAAATGATAGCGCTTGTTGGGAGGCAACCCGATAGTTATCTTGTTTTACTTTCTGTCTTGGTGTGTTTACATGATTATTGATATTACAACGATTGTGTTTTTATGTTTTAGTTAGTGTTTGTGCCAAGTAAAGCCTTTGGGATTGATTTGGAAGATAGTAGAATTGATACGGTGCAAAAAAACAAACATTTTTGCGTCCAGTGCACAATTTCTTTGATTTTTCTAGAAGGTCTTTTTGATCTGAAATTTTTACACAGTACTGTTATGCAAATTTCCCAAGTTTTACTATTTTTTTAGAAGTTTTGGAGTTACATAAGTATGGTGTTTGTGCAGGTCATTACAGACGGTTCTGTTTAGACAGATTCTATTTTTGCTTGTTTTGATAACGCTATAGATTGTATCGAGGGGTATATGCCTAGGAGAAATTATAATACAGTAACTTATGAAATAATAAAATATGAATAAAGTAACTAAATTTTTTGATTTACCTATTATACTAACGCATCTCACGAGTTTTCCGTTGAGTTTTGTGTGCTGAAGTTTTCAAGTTTTGGGTGCGATCAGGATGGATGAAGGAATAAGGAGTGGCAACAGCCTAAGATTGGGGATTCCCAAGGCACCCCAAGGTAAAATTCTAGTAAGCTTCAAGCGTCTAATCTTGTGTATGTGTAACAGCCCGAGACCGATGCTCCAGAAGTTTCCCCTTTGATTCTATTCTCATCGCGTGATTCGTTTGGTTGTCGCATTCATCATTGCATCATTCGCATCATCTGCATAGCATGGTCACTCGTTTCTGAAAACTTGCATCGGTTCGTGTTCGTCGGTTCTCTCAGTTCGTGTCGTTGTCCGTTTCGAGTCCAACCACACACGCACACGCCCGCGGCATCGTTAAAAAACAGTTTTTAAAAGCATGCAAAAAATTATTCTCCGATTGGGTCTAAAGTTTGCATGCAGTCTTGTTTTATTGTAGGTGGACCGTCTGCCAAATTTCGTCACATTCCGAGTTCGTTTGGTACCCCAACGGTCAATCGTAGCGACACCGTCATCAGTTTAATTATCGGTCGTTTTCGGTTTATAAAACTTGTGCCAGGCCGCACTTTTCCCTCTCATCTCAAGCCCATGGACTTCTACACAACCCACTAGACCACCTAGCCCTCTCTGTTTTGGACCGCCCGATCGAGATCCGACGGTCCGAAAACGGATGAAATTAGCAACCCTAAACCTCCCTTCCTATTTGTAGACCCAACCCCTACCCAAATTTGGCAAACCCTAGACCTCTAGGCAGACCAACTCCCTCTTTTCCCGTGTCTCCCTGGTCCAAATCCATCCGACGAGCTTTGCTCCTGCTGATTCCCCTCGATCCCCGCAGACCCTTCCTCCAGCACCTACCGTGGACAAGTCGAGCGACCACAGGCAACTGAGTCCTCAGCCTTGCTCCCGTGCCCGAGCTCTCGCAAACGCCCGCGCCAATAGCTCCCCGCGCCGCCAAGACCTTCTACCGCAACCCTGTGCCGCCCGTCGGAGTGCTGCCCTTCGTCGAAGTAGCCATCGCCGGTGACAACCTGGTCGGCCCCATCATGCCTGCTCCCTTCCTCCCGGTCCCTCTCTCCCTCTCATGTCTCTCTCTCTTCTGTGCCAGCAGTGCGCCGCCACCGGAGCTTCGCCGCCAGGAACGGGAGTCGCCGCCCTAGATCCGCCCTTCCTCGACCTCACCAGCCCCAAGCCCTCACCGGAGCCCCGAGGACCGTCGGTGCCGGAGCTGCGGCCTCCCTCCTCTGCGCTTTGTCGAGATGACAGGGATGAGACAAGCGCCCCGCCTGCACAAAGCGCGCGTGGGTCGCGTCGCGTTTGCCAGCGCCCTGCCCAGCCTCCTCTCCGACTAGGCCGAGGCCCATGGGGTGAGCACCCAGCGCCTTTTTTTGTTCTGTTGAGCCTTGGCCCATATTGCCTACTGTTGTTAACCGCCCATAGGCGCATTTTAGTATGTGACGCCATGTGCACTATTCAGGCCCTATTGCAGATTCAGCCCGTGTAGTGTTTTTTTAGGATATGTGATTTTGGCAATTAGTCATGGGCATTATAATTACAGAAAATGCATGTTTTGAGAGGCTCATAAATAATTAACAGTGACCGGATCGAAATGTTTTACATATGTAAATTGTGTGGAATTTTGCATAGATTCATTATTTCTCACTTTCATGCCTGATAGAAATGATTAACTTCTTCTTTGCCATTAATTTGCATAAAATCTTGCTAATAGGTTTATGCCATAAACTTGCGTAATTAATATTGACATTTTTCCTACATGAACATATGCATATTACATATGATTTTGGGGTAGAGAAATCCATGGAATTTATCTGTGCATTTCATTTTGTAATTTGAGTAAGTTTGTGTGCATGTCATTTTCGCTGTGATGCCCTTTTCTTATTTTCGTGTGATTAAATCCATGCATCATATGAAATAATTTTGAACATGAGATATGCCCTTTGACATGTGCACTAGACCCTGGTCATTTTGTTTTCTATGATAATCCATGTTTAGGTGTTGTTTTCTTGTTGCCAACATGTCATAAAAATATTGCTGTTTTGAGGGTCCAAAATATTTGTAAGTCTGGAATTTGTAATATTTTGTTGTTGTCTTGCCTTGTGTTTTGCTAGTGATCTACAATCCATTTGGGGTTGGTGCAATGGATTTATTGTAATCCATTATGTCCTCTAGCATGTTGTTAACTTTCATGCCATATTATGCCTTGCAGCTTATAGTTTTACTGCTGTCAATATGCCTTCATGATAAAATTGCACTGTCAAAAACTGCTATTTTCAGTAAGTCTGAAACTGTTTTCAATTAGCCATGTTGTGAGCTTCCTACCATGTGATACGTGCATATTTTGAGTATGATATGTGAAGATGAAATGAAGTGTGTGTTATATGCTACTACCACATGCTTAGTTTGTGCATTTTACAATCTTGTAGCTTGTTGTTTTCATGTGTGCAATATACCATCTTGCTGCTTTGGGCAGATTTGAAATAACTTGTGGTGGTTGTTGTGGTTGAACTGTAGCTCCGTTTAGGACATGCCATACATGAAACTTGCTTAGAATTTCATGCAGTATCATAATATATTGCTTCATTCATGATTTGAATGTTTGTGGTTGTAATTTTCATGCATTTTGCATTCATGGCATATAATCTTGTGCGGGTCATAACTTTTAGACCGTAGGTCCATTTTAAATGTTCTATATATGTAAATCGACTAGAATGACGTGTAGAATTGCATGGCATACTTTATTCTGTTGTTTGAAAATATAAAATATGGTTAGTTCAGATCTGAACCAATTTTGAAATTGACATATGGGGTCATTTCGGGAAATGCTATAAGTTGTTTCCAGCCTCATTTAAGATGCCAAGATAGATAGTTTACTTATGCTTCACCTCTTGCCATGTTTATCTACAGTTAATATTGTCGTGTACCTAACGGGAATGAACTAAGTAATTCAAATGTGGAGTTTCGTCAATATGCAACACATTGCATATTGAGGTTCACTTAATGTGTAGAAGTTGATTGTTGTGTTTTGCGATGTCATGCATAACATGCATCATATTTGTTTGCGCATCATGTCATGAATATGTTATGGTGTAACGTGTGTTGATTGTTTGTTTTGAATTGTTTCTTCTTGATAGAGTTCTGAAAGCGTTCAAAGTGTGAGGATTCGTTCGACTACGTTGGCTCGTCTTCTTCATGGATTCGTTCTTCTTCCAAGCGGGATCTCAGGCAACATGACACATTTCCCTGGATACCGCTACTATCATTTCTATGCTAGTTGTCTCGCTTTTATCGTTATGTGTTGCTACCTACCACTTGTTTTTCAAGCCTCCCAACATTGCCATGAAAAGCCTCTAACCCTCAACCTTCCTAGCAAACCTTTGTTTGACTATGTTACCGCTTGCTCAGCCCTTCTTATAGCATTTGAAGCTGCAGGTGCAATTGCTTCCATGTGTCAACATGGACATTCTTTTTATCACAATATTATTGCTATTTAATTTAATGCACATATATACTTGGTAAAAGGTGGAAGGCTTGGCCTTTTGCTCGGTGTTGTTTTCCACTTTAGCCTTCCCTAGTTACTTGTGTACCGGTGTTATATTCAATATTGAGCGTTCCTAACATGCTCGGGGTTGTTATGGAGACCCCCTTGGTTTTCATTTTGGGTTAAAACTTATTTGGCAAGGCCCAACATTGGTACTACATTTACCTAATAACTAATAAAATGCATAGGGACCCGCCGGCACCCGTGGATAATTTAATCACCACCCTGGGCCAGTCCTCCTCATGAGTGTTGGTCCAAACTAGAGCATTGTGCGGGGCCACCCCAGGGCAACTTGGGTGATTTCTATCAGGCCACCGTACACTAGCTTATCTGGCGTGTCCTGAGAACGAGATACACAGCTCATATTGGGATCGTCGACACGTTTGCAGGCCTTGCTGGATTTGTTTTACCTTTCTCGAACATCTCGAGTGTGGAATTCCGAAAATACTTCGAGCTATCTCGAGGTTGCGGTTTTCCAATGGAATTGCCTAAGAAATCACGGGATTCGTGGTCGAGGTTATTCCCACTGTGTGTGGTTAATTTGTGATGGATGAGTTGGAGCACCCCTGCAGGATTAAATCTTTCGGAAAGTCGTGCCCGCGGTTATGTGGCAACTTGGAAACTTTGTTTAACACCCGCTCATAGCATACTTGAATTAAACTCAAATAAAATACACCAACTCTGTGCGTAACTGTGACTGTCTCTTCTCGTGAGTCCTTATCCGAGAGAGAACACGGTGGGGTTATGTTTGATGTAAGTAGGTGTTCAGGATAACTTAGTGATCATTACTAGTTCACGTCCGTTATGCGTAGGCCACCCACTTTACTTTCTGTATTCGTAAGTTAGCCACTCAAATAAATGCGTAGTTGCTTGCTACAGCCTCACCACTTAACCATACCTTACCCATGAAGCTTTGCTAGTCTTGATACCCTTAGAAATGAGATTGTTGAGTCCCTGTGGCTCACAGATTAGTACATCATCAATTACAGGTGTAGGTAATGCAATGATTTGAGGTGAACGTGATGCTTGTTTGATTTGGACTTCTTCTTCTTCATTGATCTAGGATGGGTTCCAGGCGGTAGTTTGGGATAGCAAGGATGGATGTCATTTTATCGTTCGTTTTTGTCAGTAGTCGGACCCTGCTCTTCTGTATGATGTTTGAAGATGTTGTTGTATTGATGTAATATTGATGTAGCTTGTGGAGAGTGTAAGCTAATTCCATATACTCATCCTGTCGGTGCACTGGAGTTTCGGGTACCCTAGTGCTGCTTACTCGTGCACGGGCAGTAGTAGCCACCCTCGTGGCAAGGCCTGGCAAGGAGCTGCCAGTTACAAGCACAGAAGACTTCTGGATGGAGAAGCACTGGCAAGACCCGGCAAGGCCCCGCCAGCACACATGCCAGGTGTCGCCCCGCCTGGGTACGTGTTGTGGCGCCGGCGACGGAGGGGCTAAGCGGTGTCGATGGGACGGGCTCCTGTCCCATCCTGCAGGCGAACAGAGATACCTGGCGGCGCATTAAATGCGCATGTCCTATGTCGTTAGTGTTAGGTATGATAACACTGTAGCTCTGTACACCCCGTGTACGCACTGTACGCGAGTGTTGGAATCCCCTTGTCATATAAAAGGAGGCCTAGGGCAATACGGTAGAGGACTTTTGGACATTTCACACTTTCGGACTCGAGACCTTGACCACTGTAGCTAGAACCCACAACACACCAATAATACACCCATGTAGGAGTAGGTTTTTACGCATCCTTGCGGCCTGGACCTAGGTAAAAATCCCGCGTGTCTGTCTATTCGATCTGCTCTCTGTGCCATCCTCCTCCCCGCCAAACTGAAAAGGGATCCTTCGATCCCATAGGTGTCGTCACCGCCGACATCTTTGGCGTGCCAAGTAGGGGGTGGGGTTGTGTGGACCTGATCCGTAGATTAGCGTGCCAGTTCCTTCATCGTCATCATCACTATGCCCCCCAAGCGGAAGGGATGACGGCGGTTGGCCCATCCACGTCCGCTGTCCCTATAACTACACAGACGGGCGATGGTGTAGATGCGAGTGGAGCAGGCGGATGTTCAGAGCTTTCGCAATGTTCTGGTGATCAAGGCCAAAGAAGCGGCGACGCCCACCGCGGAGACGCTCATGGCGACGACGAAAACCCCCGCACTGCTGGGTCTCAGGATGGAGCTATGTTGCATGCGGGCGGTACGGTGACCTTCGGGGATGGAAGGGTGCCTTCCAAGATGCCCATGCCAATACCTATGGTGCGACCTTCCCAGGACGCGCGTGAAGAGCAGCGCTGCGGCGGCGCTAGCGCCCAATGTCCCCACGGAAAATCCCCTATGCATCGCTCCCACGATGCGCGGGACAAGCATGCACGCCAGCATGCTAGCAGGAGTGGCGTGCGACCGCGGGACCGCGATGGAGCTCCTTCTAACACGGTTAGGAGTCAAAGCACCTCGCGTTCCCCGCATCGTTTGCAGCCGACCACGTCAGAAGAGGCAATGGCACGGGCGTATCTACTCCTAAATTTCCTTCCTGCTGCGGAGAAGCTCGATGAGTGGAGAGCCACCATTCAGAGCCTCCTCAGCCTCACTGACAAGTTTCGGTCCACCGAGCCGGCTCGCGCCAGTGGCGAAAAGGCCGGAGGCAGTGCGACCACGGTGCACTCTCCTCCACAGCAACTGCGACGATCGCCGACTAGGCGGACCGACGCTCACGAAGGCTACTCGACTGTGTCGTCCAATCCATGGACGCATCGCGATCAGCGTCATGTCCTTCGGGAACAAAGCAAGGAAGACGCTCGAACTGCGATCGATCAGCGGCGACAAGTCTGCGCCAGGGTATCCTATCAGCCTACCTTACGAGGTGGTTGTCCAGTGTTTACCCGTGAGCTATGGAAAGTCTAGTGGACAAACTCCCGCACGTTCAAGCCGGCAGTTGTTGGAAATATGACCTAGAGGCAATAACAAAATAGTTATTATTATATTTCCTTGTTCATGATAATCGTTTATTATCCATGCTATAATTTTATTGATTGGAAACACGTTGCATGTGTGGATACATAGACATAACTATGTCCCTAGTATGCCTCTAATAGACTAGCTCGTTGATCAAAGATGGTCAAGGTTTCCTAGCCATTGACATGAGATGTCATTTTATAACGGGATCACATAATTAGGAGAATGATGGGATCGACAAGACTCAAACTATAAACGTAGCATATGATCATGTTAGTTTATTGCTATAGTTTTCTGCATGTCAAGTATATGTCCCTATGACCATGAGATCATGCAACTCACGGACACCGGAGGAGTGCCTTGTGTGTATCAAACGTCACAACGTAACTGGGTGACTATAAAGGTACTCTACAGGTATCTCCGAGGGTGTCTGCTGGGTTGGCATGGATCAACACTGGGATTTGTTACTCCGTGTGACAGAGAGGTATCTCAGGGCCCACTCGGTAATACAACATCACAATAAGCCTTGCAAGAAATGTGACTAAGTGTTGGTCATGGGATCTTGTATTACAGAACGAGTAAAGAGACTTGCCGGTAACGAGGATGAACTAGGTATGCAGATACTGACGATCGAATCTCGGGCAAGTAACATACCGATAAACAAAGGGAACATTATACGGGATTAACTGAATCCTTGACACAGAGGTTCGACCGATAAAGATCTTCGTAGAATATGTAGGAACCAATATGGGCATCCAGGTCCAGCTATTGGTTATTGACCGTAGAGGTGTCTCGGTCATGTCTACATAGTTCTCGAACCCGCAGGGTCTGCACACTTAAGGTTCGGTGACGTTTTGGTAGTATAGAGTTATGTATGGTGGTGACCAAAGGTTGTTCGGAGTCTCAGATGAGATCCCGGACGTCACTTGGAGCTCCAGAATGGTCCGGAGGTAAAGATTGATATATAGGAAGTCCTATTTTGGTCACCAGAAAAGTTTTGGGCTCATCAGTAGTGTACCGGGAGTGCCGATAGTGTACCGGGGACCATCGGGAGGGATACTTCGACCCAAGAGGCTACATGGGTTGTGGGAGGATGAACACCAGCCCTTTGTGGGCTGGTGGAAGTCCCACAAAGGCCCATGCGGCTGGGAAAGAAAAGCCCAAGGAGAAAAGGTGGAAAAAGGCAAAAAGGTGGAAATAAGGAAGGAGTCCTAATCCTACTAGGAGTGGAGGAGGATGACTCCTCCTCTCCACTTCGGCCGAACCAAAGAGGGGCTGGCCCTTGGGCCAAGCCTCCTCCTCTACTCCTCCTATATATACTAGAGTTTTAGGGTTTTTTGCACAAGATTTCAGCCACGTGCTACCCTCTCCTCTAGATAGTAGTTTCTCCTCTATATCGGTTTTAGCGGTGCATAGGCGAAGCCCTACTAGAATAGCTCCACCACCATCGTCGCAACACCGTCGCGCTGCCGGAGAACGCTTCTACCTCTCCACTCCCTCTTGCTGGATCAAGAAGGTGGATATCATAATCAAGCCGTACGTGTGCTGAATGTGGAGGTGCCGTCCGTTCGGTGCTAGATCGGGACGGATCATGATTGGATCGCGGGACGCTCGGCGATTTGGATCGCGAAGACATTCAACTACATCAATTTCATTTCTTAACGCTTCTCGCTTAGCGATCTATAAGGGTATGTAGATCCACTCTCCCCTCTCGTAGATGCTCATGTCCTAGATTGATCTTGGT
Organism: Hordeum marinum; assembly: GCA_022496015.1. NCBI lineage: Eukaryota > Viridiplantae > Streptophyta > Magnoliopsida > Poales > Poaceae > Hordeum > Hordeum marinum. The sequence goes on from CM039677.1 coordinate 234,679,994, forward strand.
GAAGCATAGGAATTTTTTGTTTCCCATGCAATGTTCCCCAACAGTGGTATCAGAGCTAGGTCTATGTGTAGATGAGATCTCGAGTAGAACACAAAGAGTTTGTGAGTGTTGATTCTTAGATTGCTTCCACCCTTGGTCGTATTTGGATTCAGCGGTATTGTGGGATGAAGCGGCCCGGACCAACATTAATCGTACGCTTACGAGAGACCGGTTCCATCGACTAACGTGTGACTTTGTTGCACAAAGATGGCTGGCGGGGGTCAGTCTCTCATACTTTAGTTAGATCAGATTCGACAAAGGTGGTCCTTGAGAAGGTTGAAAAGCAACTTATGTATCACCATTGTAAGGTGATCCCTTACTTAAATTTCAAGATAAAATTGTGTTCTCCGCGAGTGTGCACCATTGCGAAAGTTTGTCGTGTCGAGACACCACGTGATGATCGGGTGTGATAGACTCTACGTTCACATACAACGGGTGCAAGCCAGTGTTGCATATGCAGAACACTCGGGTTAAACTTGACGAGCCTAGCATGTACAGACATGGCCTCGAAACACAAGAGATCGAAAGGTCGAACATGAGTCATATAGTAGATATGATGAACATGATGATGTTCACCATTGAAACCACCTCAACTCACATGATGCTCGGACTTGAGTTGGTGAATTTGGATCATGTATCACTCAGATGACCTGAGGGATGTCAATTTGAGTGGGAGATTTAGTAATTTGATTAACTCAACTCGTTATCTTGAACAATAGTCTAAGTAACCTTTGCATATTTATGTTGTAGATCAATGGCTCGCGCAGTAGCACCCCTGAATTTTAATGCGTTTCTAGAGAAAGCTAAGTTGAAAGATGATGGAAGTAACTTTGTGGACTGGGCCCATAATCTGAGGATTATCCTCACGGCTTCCAAGAAGGTATATGTCCTTGATGCACCACTTGGTGACCAACCCACTGACCTGTCATCCAAAGACGTTAAGAACGCTTGGGAGACACGTTCTAGAGATTACTCAACAGTTCAATGTGCAATGTTGTATGGCTTAGAACCAGGGCTTCAAAGACATTTTGAACGTCATGGAGCATATGAGATGTTCCAAGAGTTGCAGTTTATATTTAAGAAGAATGTCCGGATCGAGAGGTATAAGACCTTCGATAAATTCTATGCTTGCAAAATGGAGGAGAACGGGTCTGTCAGTGAACATATACTCGGAATGTCTGGGTATTCGACCCGTCTGGCGGAGTTAGGGATGCCCCTTCCGCCGGAGGCGATTACTGACAGAGTTCTTCAATCATTGCCACCTAGCTACAAGAGCTTTGTGATGAACTATAACATGCATGGGATGAACAAGTCACTCGCCGAGCTGTTTGAGATGCTGAAAGTCGCTGAGTCTGAAATCTAGAAAGAACATCAAGTGTTGTTGGTCAATAAAACCACTAGTTTCAAGAATAATGACAAGGGCAAGAAGGGTAAATCTAATAAGGGTGGCAAAGCAGTTGCTACTCTAGTGAAGAAACCCAAGGCTGGACTCAAGCCAGAAACTGAGAGCTTTCATTGCAAGGAAACTGGTCACTGGAATCGGAACGGCCACAAGTATCTGGCTGATAAGAAGGCGGCCAACAACAAACAAGGTATATATGATATACATGATATTGATGTGTTCCTTACCAACTCTCGTTGTAGTGCCTGGGTATTTGATACCGGTTCGGTTGTTCACATTTGCAACTCAAAGCAGGAACTACAGAATAGACGAAGGCTGGCAAAGGACGAAGTGACGATGCGCGTGGGAAATGGTTCCAAGGTTGATGTGATCGCCATCGGCACGCTCTTTCTTCGATTACCATCGAGATTAGTGATGAACCTGAGTAATTGTTATTTAGTGCATGCATTAAGCATGAACATTATATCTGGATCTTGTTTATTGCGAGACGGTTACTCATTTTAATCTGAGAATAATGGTTGTTCTATTTATATGAGTGATATCTTTTATGGTCATGCACCCAATGGGAGGTGTTTATTCATGTTGAATCTTGATAGTGATGATACACATGTTCATAACATTGACGCCAAAAGATGTAGAGTTAATAGTGATAGTACCACTTTCTTGTGGCACTGCCGTTTGGGTCATATTGGTGTAAAACGCATGAGGAAGCTCCATGCTGATGGACTTTTAGAGTCACTTGATTTTTAATCACTTGACACATGTGACCCGTGCCTCATGGGCAAGATGACTAAAACGCCGTTCTCGAGTGACTTATTGGAAATCATACATACTGATGTGTGCGGTTCGATGAGCGTTGAGGCGCGTGGTGGATATCGTTATTTTCTCACCTTCACCAATGACTTAAGTAGATATGGATACATTTACTTAATCAAGCACAAGTCTGAAATTTTTGAAAAGTTCAAAAAATTTCAGAGTGAAGTTGAGAATCATCGTAACAAGAAGATTAAATTCCCGTGATCTGATCGAGGAGGTAAATATCTGAGTTATGAGTTTGGCAGTCACTTAAGATAGTGTGGAATTGTTTCATAGTTGACACCGCCTGGAACACCACAACGTAATGGTGTGTCCGAACGTCGTAATCGAACGTTATTAGATATGGTGCGTTCTATGATGTCTCTTACCGGTCTGCCACTATCGTTTTGGGGTTATGCATTAGAGACAACTGCATTCACTTTAAATAGGGCACCATCAAAATCCGTTGAGACGAGGCCATATGAACTGTGGTTTGACAAGAAGCCAAAGTTGTCGTTTCTTTAAGTTTGGGGATGTGATGCTTATGTCAAAAAGCTTCAGCCTGAAAAGCTGGAACCCAAAGCGGAGAAATGCGTCTTCATAGGATACCCAAAAGAGACAGTTGGGTATACCTTCTATCTCAAATCCGAAGGCAAAGTGTTTGTCGCAAAGAATGGAACATTTCTTGAGAAAGAGTTTCTCTTGAAAGAATTGAGTGGGAGGAAAATAGAACTTGATGAGGTTATTGAACCTTTACTTCAACCTGAGAGTAGCGCAGCGCAGAAAGATGTTTCTACGGAGCCTACGACAGTTGAGGAGGAAGTTAATGATGATGATCATGAAACTTAGGACCAAGTTACTATTAAACCTCATAGGTCGACAAGGGTGCGTACTGCTCCTGAATGGTACGGCAACCCTGTCTTGGAGGTCATGTTGTTAGACAACGATGAACCTACGAGCTATGGAGAAGCAATTTTGGGCCCGGATACCGAGAAATGGTTAGAGATCATGAAATCCGATATGGGATCCATGTATGAAAAAAAAGTATGGAATTTGGAAGCATTACTTGAAGAGCGAAAGGCTATTTGGAACAAATGGATCTTTAAGAGGAAGACGAACACGGACGGTAATGTCACCGTCTATAAAGCTCGACTTGTGGGAACGGGTTTTTCACAAGTTCAAGGAGTTGACTACGATGAGAGCTTCTCACCCGTAGCGATGCTTAAGTCCATCAGAATCATGTTGGCAATAGCTGCATATTTCGACTTGAAATTTGGCAAATGGATGTCAAAACAGCGTTCCTTAATGGTTTTCTTAAGGAAGAGTTGTATATGTTACAACCAGAACGTTTTGTCGATCCAAAGAATGCTGACAAAGTTTGCAAACTCCAGCGATCCATTTGTGGACTGGTGTGTGACAGCCCAAGTGTTGTCCCTACCTGTTGGCATGTAACCCCATGTATGAATCTTGTGGCATGATCCTAATGTATGATTAGCACCTTCTCATTCATGTGTTGTTTTAATTCATGCATCATTCATCCATCATAACATTCATCATAACTTGCTTGCCCTCTTGTGTCTTGGTTTGATGTGGTGTTATGTGAGTGTGCTTTGTGTCATGTTGGTGTTGAGAATAGTAGGGGTGATGTGAGCAACTCCTCTTCTTCTTCCCCTCTCTTCTCTACCTCAACATCACCTTCCTTCTTCCCCCTCTCTTCATTTAAATATTATGAGCAGATTTAACTTGCTGTTTTAATTGTTTAAAAATGTTCAAGAGGTGGCCCTAATATTCTTATGAATTGCTAGGGTGATGCTTTTGTTGTTTGGGGGTGTTTGGGTTTTGGGTTTTATTTAAACATGAGCTTCCCTTTTGTTAAGAATTAAAATAACATGCTAAATAATTCAACTTAATATTCTTAGTAAATGCAGCAGATTATTTTCCTTACAAAAGTATTTTTGTTCTGCTCAAAACCATTTTTAAATGCCCTGGGGATTTATTTTTGTGTTGCTGGTTTATAAAATAGAAAAGCTCCTCCTGTTTGTTTTCAGAGAGAGAGAGAGAGGAGCAGTTGGGACTGTTTTCCTGCGGCCCAGCCCACGTGAGCAGGATGGCTACCTGATCCGTCCCCTTCTCCGTCAGTGCGGTTCAGAGCGCGCGTGCCCGCCATCGCTTTTCCGTCGTCGCCGTCAGCTCATGCGTTTAAAGCCCCTCGACGTGCGTGCCCTCCCCTCGCCTAGGGTTGCTCCTTCCGCTGCCGCCACCGCAGCCTCCTTCTTCCCCTCCATATCTCTCCCGCCTCTCTTCTTCTCCCTTGCAAGGTAAGTGTCGAGAGTTTCAGAGAGTGCAGCGACGTCCGCCGCTCATCGTCGCCGCGTCTCCGGTGGGTGGCGACCGTGGTGGTGATGCCGTGGAGCTCGGGTGCTGACGCAACATTCTATCCCCGCCGCTAGGGGCCCTATAGAAGATCTGCAGCGACGGCCTCGTCGTCGACGGAAGCCCTGTGCTGCAGTCTTCTTCCCCTGCTTCGATTCCGGCCTTCTCCTTCCCCTTCGTCGACTCCGTCGTGACCGGCTCGTCGTCGCCTTCCCCCAAGGTGAGCCGCCGGTCCCTGTAGGCCTTCTCCTCCGCGTGTAGCTCGTACTTTCTCGCCGCCGTTATCTGTCACCGCCAAGAGCAAGTCGAGCACCCGCCGCTCGCCTCCTTCCTCCTCACTGCAAGGTGAGCAGGGGAATGGACCCGTTGGTTGTTCCCGCGCGCGTGTGAGTAGTTGGGGTCGCCAGATCCGCCATGTATCGCCGTAATTCCCCGCCGCCGTTGCCTGTCGCCGTTGCTCTGTTTCGGGTTTAGTTTCGTCAGTTAGGCTGTATGTGTGTATGTGTACTAGTGGCGATGCGCCCCTCCTCTGTTACTAGCCGACGCCGTAGCGCAGTGGTAGCGCCTGTGCGTGGAGACCAGGAGGTATCGGGTTCGATCCGAGCCCCTCCCCTTTTTGTGTGTTTTCTTTCCTTTTCTTTTTTTTTGCTTTGTGTGATCTTCTTGCACTTATGTGGAGTGTATGGTATGTATAGGGCAGTGTGTATGTGTTTGTGTGTGTATGTTCTACATGCACTCACTTGTGTTGGTGTGTGTATGAATTGAAATGTGAGTGTGTGTATGTGCATGTGTATGCATATGCATATATGGGTGCACATGAATGTGCGTGCTTACACAAACATACATGTGTATGTGTAGATGTAGTTGTGCAAGTGTGTGTAGTGTGTAGGTGTGTGTATGTGTATGTGGGCATACATGTATGAAAGTGCATGTGTGCCTATATACAAACAGGCTTGAGTGTGGTGTGCTTGTGTGTGTGGTGTGTAGGTCTAATGAGAGGTGTGTGTATGTTATACATACACACACATGTCCATGAGTAGCTCCATGTGTAGGTGTTCTCTTTTATGTGCATAGTAAGCATAGTTTCTCTTCTAGTTAGTTTCATCCTTGCAATGATGCTATGCCATCATATCATGTTACTAAGTTGCTATTTAACTATTTACAACAAGTATCCACAGGGTACATGCGCTTTTGGGCCATTTTCATTAATGCACATAAGTGTCATAAGTCACCCATGCCTTAGGAGGTCAATTTCGACCTAGGGTTACTCCCACTTGCTCCAAGAAAGTATAGGGGTATGAGTAATGATTTTGGGGTAGAATCAACCCAGGAATGCATCTATGAAGTCAGATTTGACTTTGGGGCAACTTCACAAAACTGCACTTTTATGCTATGATGCCCTTTTGTCCATTTAATATGATTTAATCTATGAATGGTTTTAAGTTCTTGTCAACATGGAAGTGGTATAAAGTTGCTGGGAATGTCCCAGTATTTTTGTTATTTATGCTAAGTCACCAGGTCAGTGGCTACCTGGCTGTTAATTTGTTATGATGATGTTGTTTTCTGCCAACCTGAAATATGGCCAAGTCCGGGAAATCTGTAGTTATTGTTATGCCATGAAGAGTGGGTTGTATCTAGTGATATGTTTGGAATTTTCTCATGCTCAGTGTTAGTTATTTGTAGTAGTTATATTCATATACCATCCTGTTAATGTTCATGTCAATAGGAGCTCTCTAGCATGTTTAACCAGTGCTGTCAACTTGCTACTTTATTAACTCAGATTCCAGAAAACTGGGATTTTCACTGTCCCAGAAAACTGATTCATCATGCCAACTTGATTGCTTCATGCATATTGATGTGTGGCTCTTTTGCTAGTTGTGTAGTTGGATAAGTTGATTCATATGTTGAGTAGATTCTGCCAATATCTTGTTTGTGGCTGTAGGCTTCCTGTAGCTCAACTTGTGAGCTTTAGAAGTTTCTATGTTGCTGTTTTGTGGCACATTTGGTGTTTTATTGTTTTGAGACTTGTGGGAGCTATGCTCCATAGAATTGATTGATTCTTGAGTCTATTGTCATTGGTTTTTCATCACCTATCCAGTGGCTACCTTGGAATGCCAAGAACTAGCCAAGGTCTTTGTTAACTTATGTTTTGCCTCTGTACCTTGTCGTGAGCGTATCTTGAGAACCGTAGCTCCGTTTCTTGTGTTCCTTATATGCATTTCAATCGATTTTGCATGATGCATCCAAATTTTCCATGTTCATGCATGTATAAAAAACTTAACATGAGGTTCCAACCAGATTCATTATAAGCAAACTTTGCATCTGAAACATGACTAGTTTTGGATTGCCATGGTGAATTCTTCATAAATGTTTCATGCATCATATTGTTTGTGCATTGTACCTTGCTTGGATGTTTTATTGTTGCTGTTTTTCTTGGGTAGACGCGAGTGTCGATACTGAGTTTGAGGACCCTGGAGAGTACCACTACGAGGATCCCGCTACTTGTTCCGCAGAAGAACCAACAGGCAAGATGATCGTACCCAGATACCGATACTATTTTCACTTGCTAGTTTCTCGCTCTTATCGTTACAATTGCGCTACCTACCACTTGATATCAGCCCCCATGTAGCCATGACAGCCTCTAACCTCCACATCCTAGCAAACCTTTGATTGGCTAAGTTACCGCTGCTCAGCCCCTCTTATAGCGTTTTAGTTATAGGTGCAGGTTGTTCCATGTGATAACATGTGATAACATGCAAAACTTGTCTGGCAAGACCCAACATTGGTACTACATTTGCTAAATAATTTAATAAACTTGCATAGGGCTTTGCAACCCCGTGGATAATTTAATCACCCCCCGGGCCAGTGCTCCGCATGAGTGTTGGTCCAAAAATGTCAATAACCGATGGCCACTAGGGGCAACTTTTTGTGTGACCTACCGGAAGTTTGGACAATCTATCGTGTCCTGAGACTGAGATACGTGGCTCTTATCGGGTTCGTCGACACGTCGAGTGGTCTTGCTGGATCTATTTTACCTTTATTGGATGTCTTGCGTGTGGACTCTAACTTTCTTCGGGTTTACTCGAGGTGTTGGAATTCCTTTGGAATTACCTATGATGCTCTTGAGATCCGCAGTCCAGGCTATTCCCGCGGAGTGTGGTTAATTTTGTAATGGATTAGTTGGAGCACCCCTGCAGGGTTAAATCTTTCGAAAAGCCGTGCCCGCGGTTATGTGGAAACTTGGATATTTATTTAACACCCGGCTCTAGTAAACTTGAAGTAAACTCTAATTAAAATACACCAACTGTGTGAGTAACCGTGATCGTCTCTGCTCGTGAACATGATCCGAGATAGAACACGGTGGGGTTGTGTTTGACGTAAGTAAGTGTTCAGGATCTCATAGAGGTCATACTAGAATCGATCGCTCATCGTAGGCCACTCATATTTATTTCCATGTTACGTAAGTTAGCCACCATATATGCTTAGTGCTGCTGTAACCAAACACTTACCACTTCCCAACCTTAAGCTTGAATAGTCTCGGTACCCGGGCACATGATAGCTGAGTCCCCTGTGGCTCACAGTCTACTACAATACTGTAGGTACAGGTTCAGATGAGTTCATGCAGGATGATCTCACCCACCTGCAGTGGGAATATGATGAAGAAAGAGACAGGATGTACGTGACGTATCCGGATGAGTAGAGGACCTGGTTGTGATCTTTGGGATAGCTTGATAGTATCATTTGCAACCGCTTTTATTGTTTGATTCCGTCCGTAGTCGGACCCTGTGTTCAACTTGATATTATGATTTGAGTGACATTGTAAGTTAGCATGTGGCGAGTGTAAGCCAATTCTTGTATACTCATCTCTTTCAGTATTGTATGTTGTGATGATACTATTTTTGCTAACGACAAGATGCGCATCTATCCCTTGCGAGGCCCTCGTGTCTTAAAGTGGATAGGCGCGCATCTCAGGCGTGACAAGTTGGTATTCCCAGCCATACGACCATAGGAGCCTTTGCTTGTTTGAACTTGGCCGATTGGAGTCTAGTTAAAACTATTTTGAGTCTAGCTATATTGGAGAGTAGGATTCTTTTTACTCCTCTTCTATGCTCTGGTGAGGTATCTGACTTAGGAATTTTGTTTCTACTCCTCTTCTCGCTCAAAAAGTTTTTTAGGATCACACGGGTATTTTGGAGTCTATATGATGCCGATGTGACAGGATTCTGTCTTGGTGCCTTCTGTCTGACTTGATTTCTTCCAAGGAGTCGAGCTCCAGGGAATGTTGGCACATCGCTATAATTCAGCTTCCTTGATATCTCAGGACAGAGAGTGTTTAGAATTACTTCAATACTTATCGTGGTGAGATAAGGTCGGAGTCACCCAGTACTGGGGATGCGTCCGGGGTACCACCATGGTTTAGTATCGTTGTGAGTCCGAGGATTCAAGATTAGATGAGTTTGCGAAAGCCTCTGGTTATGTGTTGAAGGATGGATACAGTTGGGGTGTAGGATTGTTAGTTGTGTGAGATATTTCCTCCTTCTATCCCCCACATCAGATTGCATAACGAGAAAGTTTTCGGAAGTTCATAGGTGGGAAATCTTGTAGTCATCTAGGATCATCTTCTTCAGATGTATATGGGTATGTACATTTGTTCCGAGCGCTTAGCTCAATACTTTTGTGTAATTGCAAGGATAGTATCTTTGCATGGTATTCCTCAGCTCATCTCTCCTAACCGTCGAAGTCTCTTTACTTCCATGTTTTGGGAGTCCTTCCAGACTGCTATGGGTACCAAGATCCATTTCAACACTGCATTTCATCCGCAGACAAGTGGTCAAGTTGAGAGAGTCAATCAGATCCTTGAAGATATGCTCAGAGCCTGTGTGATTTTGTTCGGCATGAAATGGGCAGACTGTCTTCCATATGCTGAATTCTCATACAACAATAGCTTTCAAGTTAGTTCGGGCAAGGCCCCGTTCGAGATTCTCTACGGCAGAAAGTGTCGTACCCCGCTTAACTGGTCTAAAACCGGTGAGCGTCAGATATTGGGCAATGACATGATCACTGAAGCTGAAGAAATGTGCCATGTCATTCGCGAGAACCACAAAGCAGCCCAGTCCCGTCAGAAGAGCTATTATGATAGCAAACATCGAGATGTTTCTTTCCAAGTGGATGATCTTGTCTATCTCAAAGTTTCTCCCATGACAGACACGCAACGATTTGGAATTAAAGGGAAGTTGGCTCCTCGTTTTGTTGGTCCTTTCAAAGTTGTTGACAAGAGAGGTGGTCTTGCATATCAACTTGAGCTTCCTCCAAATTTCACGAACGTGCACGATGTCTTCCATGTTTCTCAGCTCCGGAGATGCTTCAAGACTCCTGAGCGAACCATTGACCTCCAAGACATCGATCTCCAAGCAGATCTTTCTTATCGTGAGCATCCAGTTGCAATTCTTGAAGAAACTGAGCGTAAGACTCACAACAAGTCTACCAAATTCCTCAAGGTGAAGTGGTCTCATCATTCCGACAACGAAGCTACTTGGGAATGCGAGGACCTGCTCCGTTCTGAATTTCCGGATTTCTTTATTTCCAAGATCTCGGGTCGAGATCCTCTTGTAGTGTGGGAGAGTTGTGACACCCCAAGTGATGTCCCTACCTTTTGGCATGTAACCCCATGTATGAATCTTGTCGCATGACTCTAATATATGATTAGCACCTTCTCATTCATGTGTTGTTTGCATTCGTGCATCATTCATCCATCATAGCATTCATCATAACTTGCTTGCCCTCTTGTGTCTTGGTTTGATGTGGTGTTATGTGAGTGTGCTTTGTGTCATGTTGGTGTTGAGAATGGTAGGGGTGATGTGAGAAACTCCTCTTGTTCTTCCCCTCTCTTCTCTACCTCAACATCTCCTTCCTTCCCCCTCTCTTCATTTAAATATTATGAGCAGATTTAACTTGCTGTTTTAATTGTTTAAATTTTTTCAAGAGGTGGCCCTAATATTCTTATGAATTGCCAGGGTCATGCTTTTGTTGTTTGGGGGTGTTTGGGTTTTGGGTTTTAGTTAAACAGGAGCTACCCTTTTGTTAAGAATTAAAATAACTTGCTAAATAATTCAACTTAATATTTTTAGTAAATGCAGCAGATTATTTTCCTTACAAAAGTATTTTTGTTTTGCTCAAAACCATTTTTAAATGCCCTGGGGATTTATTTTTGTGTTGCTGGTTTATAAAATAGAAAAGCTCCTCCCGTTTGTTTTCAGAGAGAGAGAGAGAGGAGCAGTTGGGCCTGTTTTCCCGTGGCCCAGCCCACATTAGCAAGACGGCTACCTGCTCGTGTCCCCTTCTCCGTCAGTGCGGTTCAGAGAGCGCGTGCCCGCCGTTGCTTTTCCTCGCCGTCGCCGTCAGCTCGTGGGTTTAAAGCCCCTTGACGTGTGTGCCCTCCCGTCGCCTAGGGTTCCTCCTTTTGCCGCCGCCGCCGCAGCCTTCTTCTTCCCCTCCATATCTCTCCCGCCTCTCTTCTTCTCCCCTACAAGGTAAGTGTCAAGAGTTTCACAGAGTGCAGCGACGTCCGCTGCTCGTCGTCGCTGCATCTCCGGTGGGCGGCGACCGTGGTGGTGATGGCGTGGAGCTCGGGTGCTAACGCGGTGTTCCATTCCCGCCGCTAGGGGCCCAGTAGAAGCTCTGCAGCAATGGCCTCATCGTCGCCGGAAGCCCTGCACCGCCGTCTTCTTCCCTGCTTCGTCTCCGGCCATCTCCTTCCCCTTCGTCGACTCCGTCGTGACCGGCTCATCGTCGCCTTCCCCCAATGTGAGCCGCCGGTCCTCGTAGGCCTTCTCCTCCGCGCGTAGCTCGTAGTTGCTCGCCGCCGTTATCTGTCGCCACCGAGAGCAAGTCGAGCACCCGCCGCTCGCCTCCTTCCTCCGCACCGCAAGGTAAGCAGGGGAATGGACCCGTTGGTTGTTCCCGCGCGCGTGTGAGTAGTTGCGGTCATCGGATCCGCTGTGTATCACCGTAATCCCCCCCCCCGCCGTTGCCTGTCGCCGTTGCTCTGTTTCGGGTTCAGTTTCGTTAGTTAGGCTGTATGTGTGTATGTGTACTAGTGGCGATACGCCCCCCCTCTGTTACCAGCCGATGTCGTAGCGTAGTGGTAGCGCATGTGCGTGGAGACCAGGAGGTCTCGAGTTCGATCCCGAGCCCCTCCCGTTTTTGTGCGTTTTCTTTCCTTTTGTTCTTTTGTTGTTTTTTTTGCTTTGTGTGATCTTCTTGCACTTATGTGGAGTGTATGGTACGTATAGGGCAGTGTGTATGTGTTTGTGTGTGTATGTTCTACATGCACTCACTTGTGTTGGTGTGTGTATGAATTGATATGTGAGTGTGTGTATGTGCATGTGTATGCATATGCATATATGGGTGCACATGAATGTGTGTGCTTACACAAACATACATGTGTATGTGTAGATATAGTTGTGCAAGTGTGTGTAGTGTGTAGGTGTGTGTATGTGTATGTGGGCATACATGTCTGAAAGTGCATGTGTGCCTATATACACACATGCTTGAGTGTGGTGTGCTTGTGTTTGTGGTGTGCTTGTGTTTGTGGTGTGTAGGTGTAATGAGAGGTGTGTGTATGTTATACATACACACACATGTGCATGAGTAGCTCCATGTGTAGGTGTTCTCTTTTATGTGCATAGTAAGCATAGTTTCTCTTCTAGTTAGTTTCATCCTTGCAATGATGCTATGCCATGATATCATGTTCCTAAGTTGCTGTTTAACCATTTCCAACAACTATCAATAGGGTACATGCCCTTTTGGGCCATTTTCATTAATGCACATAAGTGTCATAAGTCACCCATGCCTTAGGAGGTCAATTTCGACCTAGGGTTACTCCCACTTGATCCAAGCAAGTATAGTGGTATGAGTAATGATTTTGGGGTAGAATCAACCCAGGAATGTATCTGTGAAGCCAGATTTGACTTTGGGGCAAATTCACAAAACTGCATTTTTAGGCTGTCATGCCCTTTTATCCATTTAATATGATTTAATCTATGAATGGTTTTAAGTTCTTGCCAACATGGAAGTGGTAGGTAAAGTTGCTGGGAATGTCCCAGTATTTTTGTTATTTATGCTAAGTCACTAGATCAGTGGCTACCTTGCTGTTAAGTTGCTATGATGATGTTGTTTTCTGCCAACCTGAAATATGGCTGTCTGGGAAATCTGTAGTTATTGTTATGCCCTGAAGAGTGGTTTGTATCTAGTGATATGTTTGGAATTTGCTCATGCTCAGTGTTAGTTATTTGTAGTAGTTATATTCATTTACCATCCTGTTAATTTTCATGTCAATAGGAGCTCTCTAGCATATTTAACCTGTGCTCTGAACTTGCTACTTTATTAACTCAGATTCCAGAAAACTGGAATTTTCACCAAGTCCCAGAAAACTGATTCATCATGCCAACTTCATTGCTTCATGCATATTGATTTGTGGATCTTTTGCTAGTTGTGTAGTTGGATAAGTTGATGCATATGTTTATTAGATTCGGTCAATGTCTTGTTTGTGGTTGTAGGGTTCCTGTATCTCAACTTGTGAGCTTTAGAAGTTGCTATGTTGCTGTTTTGTGGCAGATTTAGTGTTTTATTGTTTTGTGATTTGTGGGAGCTATGCTCCATGGAATTGATTGATTCTTGAGTCTATTGTGATCGGTTTTTCATCACCTATCCAGTGGCTACCTTGGAATGCCAAGAAATAGCCCACGTCTTGGTTAACTTGTGTTTTGCCTCCGTACCTTGTCGTGAGCGTATCTTGAGAACCGTAGCTCCGTTTCTTGTGTTCCTTATATGCATTTCTTTCGATTTTGCATGATGCATCCATATTTGCAATGTACATGCATGTCTAAACAACTTAACATGAGGTTCCGACCAGATTCATTATAAGCAAACTTTGCATCTGAAACATGACCAGATTCATGCATTATATTGTTTGTGCATTGCACCTTGGTTGGATGCTTATTGTTGCTGTTTTTTCTTGGGTAGACGCGAGTGTCGATACTGTGTTCGAGGACCCTGGAGAGTACCACTACGATGATCCCGCTACTTGTTCCGCAGAAGAACCAACAGGCAAGATGATCGTTCCCGGATCCCGATACTATGTTTTCTTGCTAGTTTCTCGCTCTTATCGTTACAATTGTGCTACCTACCACTTGATATCAGCCCCCATGTTGCCATGACAGCCTCTAACCTCCACATCCTAGCAAACTTTTGATTGGCTAAGTTACCGCTGCTCAGCCCCTCTTATAGCGTTTTAGTTATAGGTGCAGGTTGTTCCATGTGATACCATGGATTTGGATATCACAATAAATTCTGTTATTTAATTTAATGCACATATATATCTTGGTATTGGTGGAAGGCTTGGCCTTTTTCTAAGTGATTTGTTCCGCTGTTACCGTCATTAGTTCCTTGCTACCGGTGTTATGTTTTCCATATTTTGCGCTCCTAACATGCTCGGGGTTGTTATGGGGACCCCCTTGTTATTCGGTTGAGATTAAAACTTGTCTGTCAAGACCCAACATTGGTACTACATTTGCTAAATAACTTAATAAACTTGCATAGGGCTTTGCAACCCCGTGGATAATTTAATCAACCCCCCTCTGGGCCAGTGCTCCGCATGAGTGTTGGTCCAAAAATGTGAACAGCCGGTGGCCAACAGGGGCAATTCTGTGTCTGGCCTACCGAAAGTTTGGACAATCCGTCGTGTCTTGAGACTGAGATACGCGGCTCTTATCGGGTTCATCGACACGTCGGGTGGTCTTGCTGGATCTGTTTTACCTTTATTGGATGTCTTGCGTGTGGACTCTAACTTTCTTCGGGTTTACTCGAGGTGTTGGAATTCCTTTGGAATTACCTATGATGCTCGCTAGATCCGCGGTCGAGGCTATTCCCGCGGAGTGTGCTTAATTTTGTAATGGATTAGTTGGAGCACCCATGCAGGGTTAAATCTTTTGAAAAGTCATGCCTGCGGTTATGTGGCAACTTGGATATTTGTTTAGCACCGGGTTCTAGTAAACTTGAAGTAAACTCTAATTAAAATACACCAACTGTGTGAGTAACCGTGATCGTCTCTGCTCGTGAACATGATCCGAGAGAGAACACGATGGGGTTGTGTTTGACGTAAGTAAGTGTTCAGGATCTCATAGAGGTCATACTAGAATCGATCGCTCATCGTAGGACACTCATATTTATTTCCATGTTATGTAAGTTGGCCACCATATATGCTTAGTGCTGCTGCAACCAAACACTTACCACTTCCCAACCTTAAGCTTGAATAGTCTCGGCACCCGGGCACATGATAGCTGAGTCCCTTGTGGCTCACAGTCTACTACAACACTCCAGGTACGGGTTCAAATGAGTTCGTGCACGATGATCTCACCCAGCTGCAGTGGGAATATGGTGAAGAAAGAGGCAGGATGTACGTGAAGTATCCAGATAAGTAGAGGACCTGGGCGTGATCTTTGGTATAGCTTGATAGTATGATTTGCAACCACTTTTATCGTTTGATTCCGTACGTAGTCGGACCCTGTGTTCAACTTGATATTATGATTTAAGTGACATTGTAAGTTAGCATGTGGCGAGTGTAAGCCAATTCTTGTATACTCATCTCTTGCAGTATTGTATGTTGTGATGATACTATTCTTGCTAACGGCAAGATGCGCATCTGTCCCTTGCGAGGCCTTCATGTCTTAAACTGGATAGGCGCGCATCTTGGGCGTGACAAGTTGGTATTCAGAGCCATACGACCATAGGAGCCTTTGCTTGTTCGAACTAGGCCGAGTCGAGTCTAGTTAAAACTATTTTGAGTCTAGCTATATTGGAGAGTAGGATTCTGTTTAGTCCTCCTCTATGCTCTGGTGAGGTATCCGACTTAGGAATTTTGTTTCTACTCCTCTGCTCGCTCAAAAAAAATTTAGGATCACACGCGTATTTTGGAGTCTATATGATGTCGATGTGACAGGGTTCTGTCTTGGTGCCTCCTGTCTGACTTGATTTCTTCCAAGGAGTCGAGCTCCAAGGAATGTTGATCGCTATCATTCAGCTTCCTTGATATCTCAGGACGGAGAGTGTTCGGAATTACTTCGATACTTATCGTGGTGAGATAAGGTCGGAGTCACCCAGTACTGGGGATGCGTTCGGGGTACCACCATGGTTTAGTATCATTGTGAGTCCAAGGATTCGAGATTAGATGAGTTTGCGAAAGGCTCTGGTTATGTGTTGAAGAATGGATACAGTTGGGGTGTAAGATTGCTAGTTGTGTGAGATATTTCCTCCTTGTATCCCCCACACTGGATTGCATAACGAGAAAGTTTTCGGAAGTTCATAGGTGGGAAATCTTGTAGTCATCTAGGATCATCTTCTTCAGATGTATATGGGTATGTACATTTGTTCCGAGCGCTTAGCTCAATACTTTTGTGTTATTGCAAGTCGCTTTTATATCTGATGATGTTATCATGAATCCAAGAAGCATTCTTACTAATTTTCAGTAGGAAGGTTGTGTTGTTATTTGTTCTATTTCTTTCAAGCATTTGATTCAGCTTTGATTCATCTTATCAATGAGGTGCTGATGCGATTTGTCCATCTTCAGGATGGCTCCACCAACTCGCAACAATCCGGGGCGTGGTGAGGAGCAGACTGATGTTCCACCACCACCCCCGCCACCGCCTCCTCCGCCTCCTCCTCCAGAAGCTTGGCAAGCTGTGATGGCCGCAACCAATGCGAACACTCAGATGTTACTCAGGTTGTTGCAAGAAAGGGAGCAGGGTCAACAAGGTTTTCAAGGGAATTTTCAAAATCAGCCTCAGTTTGCAACGCTCAATCGGTTCCTTGCCAACAAGCCCAAGTCTTTCACCTGTTGTGAGTAGCCTTTTGATGCTGATGATTGGCTTCATGATATGAGTAAGCATTTTGAGTGCATCAATGTCAGGCCAGAGGACTTTGCCAGATTTGCATCGTTCCAGCTCAAGGGTCAAGCAGCTGATTGGTGGCAGCAGTACAAGGATTCTAGGGCGATCGTGTTGTTACTTGGGACGATTTCTGTCGTGACTTCAGGGCTCATTACATTCCGACAAGCTTTGTCAAGGAGATGCGTGAGAAGTTCAGGCACCTGAAGCAGGGAACCAAGTCTGTCTACTAGTACAACATCGAGTTCCAGAATCTAGGTCGTTATGCCAAGCAAGATGTTCCACATGATAAGGCTATGATCTATCAATTCAGAGGTGGTCTCAAGGATGAGCTTCTGCCGGGCCTTGTTCTTCAAGAGCCTCGTGAGTTTGATTAGTTCTACAACATGGCTTTGAAGGTTGAAGCAGCTCAGCTCAAGTTGGAGAGCTCCAAGAAGCGTTCTAGGGATTCTTATTCTTCTTCGAGCTCTCAGATGGTTCCCAAGCAGCAGAAGTATTGGGCACCAAATCCTCTTCCATTTCGTCCTCCTCAGCAGCAGAAGCAGTTTGGTGGTCATGGTTCTTCCCACCCACCCAACCTAGGATTTCAGCAGAGTCCCCAGGCGTCCAAGGCAGTTCTTGTTCCTCCTCCAGGCAATGTTCGTCCGCTCTCTGAGGTGACTTGTCACAGGTGTGGCCAGAAGAGTCACTATGCAAACAAGTGCAATCAGCAGCGTCTTCCGCCTCCTCCTCCTGTCAAGTCTCCAGGCAATGCTATGGTGAAGCATAATCCCAAGTTTGCAAGAGTGAATATGGTGAATGCAGCTGAAGCAGAGCAGTCCAATGATGTGATTAATGGCAATCTCTTAGTCAATTATATTCCTGCACAAGTGTTATTTGATTTTGGTGCATCGCATTCATTCATATCATGGCCATTTGTTTCTAAGCATGAGTTTTGTTGTGAAGTATTGTCCAAATCTTTGACTGTGGTGTCTCCGGGTTTGCAAATGAATTCTTGTTATGTGGTTCGGGATGCTTCTATCAAGATGGGCAATTATTCTTTTCTGGCTTCTCCAATTGTTCTTGGGAATTCCGATATTGATCTCATTCTAGGCATGGACTTCCTGGCGATGAACAAGGCTTATATTGATTGTCAAGCAAAAGAAGTCAAGCTGACTCATCCTTCAGAAGACGTGATTATATTCGCAGCTCGCGATGACACAATCCGTCTCTTTGCTCTTAATGAGAAGGGTGAAATCTCGGCGATTTCTCAAATTCCGGTAGTGAATGAGTATGAAGATGTATTTCCAGAAGAATTGCCAGGAATGCCTCCGCACCGGCCAGTCGAGTTCGTGATTGTTCTCGAGCCCGTAACTGAACCGGTCTGCAAGCGCTCGTATAAACTTGGCCCCGAAGAGCTGAAAGAGTTGAAGAAGCAGCTAGACGAGCAAGAACATCTGGGTCTGATAAGACCAAGCTCTTCTCCGTGGGGTTGTGGAATTTTGTTTGTCAAGAAGAAGGATGGTACGGATCGTCTTTGTGTGGACTACCGGCCATTAAACAAGAAGACAATCAGAAACAAGTATCCACTCCCTAACATCACTGAGTTGTTTGAACAACTGAAAGGTACCAAGGTTTTCTCCAAGTTGGATCTTCGAATGGGTTATCATCCGATTCACATTCGCGAAGAAGACATTCCCAAGACCGCTTTTAGGACGAGTTTTGGCTCTTATGAGTACACAGTTATGTCGTTTGGTCTTGCGAATGCTCCTCCAACCTTCTCAAGAATGATGAATTTCATTTTCTCTCCCTTCAAGAATGAATTCGTCTTGGTCTATCTCAATAGTATCCTTGTGTTCTCGGAGACAGAAGAGGATCATGCAGAGCATCTCCGTCTAGTGCTAGACAAGTTAAGGAAACATCGGTTCTATGCCAAGTTTTCCAAATGTGAGTTCTGGCTCAATGAAGTGGTGTACCTCGGGCATGTCATCTCTGCCGAGGGAATTAAAGTGCACCCTGAGAAAGTTGCGGCGATATTGAAGTGGGAACCTCCTCAGAATGTGAAGCAGCTTCGAAGTTTCCTCGGGCTTGCTAGTTATTGCAGAAGGTTCGTGGAGAACTTCTCTCAAATTGCCAAGCCTCTGTCCAATCTCCTCCAGAAGAGTGTCAAGTATGTTTGGTCTCCTGAATGTGATGCAGTGTTCAATACGCTCAAGCAGAGACTGACTTCAGCTCTAGTTCTTGTTCCTCCAGAGCAGCCCAAGCCTTTCCAAGTTTTCTGTGATGCTTCTCTCCAAGGCCTTGGTGGTGTTCTTATGCAAGACAAGAAGGTTGTGGTCTATACCTCGCATCAGTTGAAGCCTGCCGAGAAGAACTACCCCACTCATGATCTTGAGTTGGCGGCAGTTGTGCATGCTCTAATGACTTGGAGGCATTTGTTGTTGGGTAGACCAGTTGAGGTGTACACCGATCACAAGAGCTTGAAGTACATTTTCACTCAACCCAATCTCAATCTTCGGCAATCTCGTTGGGTGGAAATGCTTGAAGACTTCAACCCAAGCACTGAGTATACTCCTGGGAAAGCAAATGTCATTGCAGACGTGCTCAGCCTTAAGGCGTACTGCAATAGTCTTATCTTGAAGCCTCTTCAACCCATGCTTTGTGAAGCCTTCTGCAAGCTCAACCTTCAGATGATTCCGCAAGGATTTCTTGCAAATCTTCAAGTCTCTCCGACTCTGGAAGATCAGGTTCGCCAAGCACAGCTTCTTGACGCTAGGGTGAAGAAAGCGGAGAAAGGTGTGGCCAAGAGCATTCCGAAGTATAAGTGCTTTCGTGTTGATGACAAAGATACCTTCTTCTTTGAGGACCGTCTTGTGGTTCCAAAAGGCGATCTTAGAAAGGTTATCATGGACAAAGCACACAATTCTCTTCTATCCATTCATCCAGGCAGTTCCAAGATGTATCAGGACCTCAAACAAACCTTTTGGTGGACTCGCATGAAACGTGAAATTGCTTAGTTCGTGAACGAGTGTAATGTTTGTCGCAGAGTGAAGGCGGAGCATCAACGTCCAACAAGTCTTCTTCATCCTTTGCCTATCCCAGAGTGGAAATTCGATCATGTTGAGATGGATTTCGTCACTGGGTTTCCCAAGTCCAATAGAGGCAACGATGCCATCTTTGTGGTTATCGACAAGCTGTCAAAAGTTGCTCATTTCCTGCCAGTCAAAGAATCTATCTCGATAGCTCAGCTTGCAGAGTTGTATACATCAAGCATAGTATCTTTGCATGGTATTCCTCAGCTCATCTCTTCTGACCGTGGAAGTCTCTTTACTTCCAAGTTTTGGGAGTCCTTCCAGACTGCTATGGGTACCAAGATCCATTTCAGCACTGCATTTCATCCGTAGACAAGTGGTCAAGTTGAGAGAGTCAATCAGATCCTTGAAGATATGCTCAGATCCTGTGTGATTTCGTTTGGCATGAAATGGGACTACTGTCTTCCATATGCTGAATTCTCATACAACAATAGCTTTCAAGCTAGTTCAGGCAAGGCCCCGTTCGAGATTCTCTACGGCAGAAAGTGTCGTACCCCGCTTAACTGGTCTGAAACTGGTGAGCATCGGATATTGGGCAATGACATAATCACTGAAGCTGAAGAAATGTGCCATGTCATTCGTGAGAACCTCAAAGCAACTCAGTCCCGTCAGAAGAGCTATTATGATAGCAAACATCGGGATGTTTCTTTCCAAGTGGATGATCTTGTCTATCTCAAAGTTTCTCCCATGAGAGGCACGCGGCGATTTGGAATTAAAGGGAAGTTGGCTCCTCGTTTTGTTGGTCCTTTCAAAGTTGTTGACAAGAGAGGTGGTCTTGCATATCAACTTGAGCTTCCTCCAAATATAGCGAACATGCACGATGTCTTCCATGTTTCTCAGCTCCGGAGATGCTTCAAGACTCCTGAGCGAACCATTGACCTCCAAGACATCGATCTCCAAGCAGATCTTTCTTATCGTGAGCATCCAGTTGCAATTCTTGAAGAAACTGAGCGTAAGACTCGCACCAAGTTCATCAAATTCCTCAAGGTGAAGTGGTCTCATCATTCCGACAAAGAACCTAGTTGGGAACGCAAGGACCTACTCCGTTCTGAATTTCCGGATTTCTTTAGTTCCTAGATCTCGGGTCGAGATCCTCTTGTAGTGTGGGAGAGTTGTGACAGCCCAAGTGATGTCCCAACCTTTTGGCATGTAACCCCATGTATGAATCTTGTGGCATGAGCCTAATGTATGATTAGCACCTTCTCATTCATGTGTTGTTTGCATTCATGCATCATTCATCCATCATAGCATTCATCATAACTTGCTTGCCCACTTGTGTCTTGGTTTGATGTGGTGTTATATGAGTGTGCTTTGTGTCATGTTGGTGTTGAGAATGGTAGGGGTGATGTGAGCAACTCCTCTTCTTCTTCCCCTCTCTTCTCTACCTCAACATCACCTTCCTTCTTCCCCCTCTCTTCATTTAAATATTATGAGCAGATTTAACTTGTTGTTTTAATTGTTTAAAAATGTTCAAGAGGTGGCCCTAATATTCTTATGAATTGCCAGGGTGGTGCTTTTGTTGTTTGGGGGTGTTTGGGTTTTGGGTTTAATTTAAACAGGAGCTGCCCTTTTGTTAAGAATTAAAATAAGTTGCTAAATAATTCAACTTAATATTTTTAGTAAATGCAGCAGATTATTTTCCTTACAAAAGTATTTTTGTTCTGTTCAAAACCATTTTTAAATGCCCTGGGGAATTATTTTTGTGTTGCTGGTTTATAAAATAGAAAAGCTCCTCCTGTTTGTTTTTAGAGAGAGAGAGAGGGGAGCAGTTGGGCTTGTTTTCCCGCGGCCCAGCCCGCGTGAGCAGGACGGCTACCTGCTCCCGTCCCCTTCTACGTCAATGCGGTTCAGGGAGCGCGTGCCCGCCGTGCTTTTCTGTCGCCGTCCCCGTCAGCTCGTGGGTTTAAAGCCCCTCTACATGCGTGCCCTCCCCTCTCCTAGGGTTCCTCCTTCCGCCGCAGCCGCCGTAGCCTCCTTCTTCCCCTCGATATCTCTCCCGCCTCTCTTCTTCTCCCCTGCAAGGTAAGTGTCGAGAGTTTCACAGAGTGCAGCGACGTCCACCGCTCATCGTCGCCGCGTCCCCGGTGGGCGGCGACCGTGGTGGTGATGGTGTGGAGCTCGAGTGCTGACGCGGCGTTCCATCCCCGCCGCTAGGGGGGCGTAGAAGCTCTGCAATGACGGCCTCGTCGTCACCGGAAGCCCTGTGCCGCCGTCTTCTTCCCCTGCTTCGTCTCCGGCCATCTCCTTCCCCTTCATCGACTCCAAGGTGAGCCGCCGGTCCCCGTAGGCCTTCTCCTCCGCGCGTAGCTCGTAGTTGCTCGCCGCCATTATTTGTCGCCGTCGAGAGCAAGTCGAGCACTTGCCGCTCGCCTCCTTCCTCCTTACCGCAAGGTGAGCAGGGGAATGGACCCGTTGGTTGTTCCCGCGCGCGTGTGAGTAGTTGGGGTCGCCGGATCCACCGTGTATCGCCATAATTCCCCGCCGCAGTTGCCTGTCGCCGTTGCTTTGTTTCGGGTTCAGTTTCGTCAGTTAGGCTATATGTGTGTATGTGTACTAGTGGCGATGCGCCCGTCCTCTGTTACCACACGACGTCGTAGCAAAGTGGTAGCGCCTGTGCGTGGAGACCAGGAGGTCTCAGGTTCGATCCTGAGCCCCTCCCCTTTTTGTGTGTTTTCTTTCCTTTTCTTCTTTTTTTTTGCTTTGTGTGATCTTCTTGCACTTATGTGGAGTGTATGGTATGTATAGGGTAGTGTGTATGTGTTTGTGTGTGTATGTTCTACATGCACTCACTTGTGTTGGTGTGTGTATGAATTGATATGTGAGTGTGTGTATGTGCATGTGTATGCATATGCATAGATGGGTGCGCATGAATGTGTGTGCTTATACAAACATACATGTGTATGTGTAGATGTAGTTGTGCAAGTGTGTGTAGTGTGTAGGTGTGTGTATGTGTATGTGGACATACATGTATGAAAGTGCATGTGTGCCTATATACACACATGCTTGAGTGTGGTGTGCTTGTGTGTGTGGTGTGTAGGTGTAATGAGAGGTGTGTGTACATACACACACATGTGCATGAGTAGCTCCACGTGTAGGTGTTCTCTTTTATGTGCATAGCAAGCATAGTTTCTCTTCTAGTTAGTTTCATCCTTGCAATGATGCTATGCCATGATATAATGTTTCTAAGTTGATATTTAACCATTTCCAACAACTATCAATAGGGTACATGTCCTTTTGGGCCATTTTCATTAATGCACATAAGTGTCATAGGTCACCCATGCCTTAGGAGGTCAATTTCGACCTAGGGTTACTCCCACTTGATCCAAGCAAGTATAGGAGTATGAGTAATGATTTTGGGGTAGAATCAACCCAGGAATGCAACTGTGAAGTCAGATTTGAGTTTGGGGCAACTTCATAAAACTGCATTTTTATGCTGTGATGCCCTTTTGTCCATTTAATATGATTTAATCTATGAATGATTTTAAGTTCTTGCCGACATGGAAGTCATAGCTAAAGTTCATAGGAATGTCCCAGTATTTTTTTTATTTATGCTAAGTCACCAGGTCAGTGGCTACCTTGCTGCTAAGTTGCTATGATGATGTTGTTTTCTGCCAACCTGAAATATGGCTAAGTCTGGGAAATCTGTAGTTATTGTTATGCCATGAAAGTGGGTTATATCTAGTGATATGTTTGGAATTTGCTTATGATCAGTGTTAGTTATTTGTATTAGATATATTCATAGACGATCCTGTTAATTTTCATGTCAATATGAGCTCTCTAGCATATTTAGCCAGTGCTGTCAACTAGCTACTTTATTAACTCAGATTCCAGAAAACTGGAATTTTCACCAAGTCCCAGAAAACTGATTCATCATGCCAACTTGATTGCTTCATGCATATTGATGTATGGCTCTTTTTCTAGTTGTGTAGTTGGATAAGTTGATTTATATGTTGAGTAGATTCTGTCAATAGCTTGTTTGTGGCTAGAGGCTTACTGTATCTCAACTTGTGAGCTTTAGAAGTTTCTATGTTGTTGTTTTGTGGCAGATTTGGTGTTTTATTGTTTTGTGACTTGTGGGAGCTATGCTCCATGGAATTGATTGATTCTTGAGTCTATTGGGATTGATTTTTCATCACCTATCCATTGGATACCTTGGAATGCCAAGAACTAGCCCAGGTCTTGGTTAACTTGTGTTTTGCCTCAGTACCTTGTCGTGAGCATATCTTGAGAACCGTAGCTCGGTTTCTTGCGTTCCTTATATGCATTTCTATCGATTTTGCATGATGCATTCATATTTTCCATGTTCATGCATGTCTAACCAACTTAACATGAGGTTCCGACCAGATTCATTATAAGCAAACTTTGCATCTGAAACATGACTAGTTTTGGATTGCCATGGTGAATTCTTCATAAATGATTCAGGCATCATATTGTTTGTGCATTGCACCTTGGTTGGATGTTTATTGTTGATGTTTTTCTTGGGTAGACGTGAGTGTCGATACTGAGTTTGAGGACCCTGGAGAGTACCACTACGAGGATCCCACTACTTGTTCCGCAGAAGAACCAACATGCAAGATGATCGTACCCGGATCCCGATACTATTTTCGCTTGCTAGTTTCTCGCTCTTATCGTTACAATTGCGCTATCTAACACTTGATATCAGCCCCCATGTTGCCATGACAGCCTCTAACCTCCACATCCTAGCAAACATTTGATTGGCTAAGTTACCGCTGCTCAGCCCCTCTTATAGCGTTTTAGTTATAGGTGCAGGTTGTTCCATGTGATAACATGGATTTGGATATCACAATAAATTATGTTATTTAATTTAATGCACATATATATCTTGGTATTGGTGGAAGGCTTGGCCTTTTGCTAAGTGATTTGTTCCGCTGTTACCGTCATTAGTTCCTTGTTACCGGTGTTATGTTTTCCATATTTTGCGCTCCTAACATGCTCGAGGTTGTTATGGGGACCCCCTTGTTATTAGGTTGAGATTAAAACTTGTCTGGCAAGACCTAACATTGGTACTACATTTGCTAAATAACTTAATAAACTTGCATAGGGCTTTGCAACCCCGTGGATAATTTAATCACCCCCCTCCCCGCCCGGGCCAGTGCTCCGCATGAGTGTTGGTCCAAAAATGTCAACAGCTGGTGGCCAACA
The DNA here is from genome assembly GCA_022496015.1 of Hordeum marinum. Lineage (NCBI taxonomy): Eukaryota > Viridiplantae > Streptophyta > Magnoliopsida > Poales > Poaceae > Hordeum > Hordeum marinum. The sequence goes on from CM039677.1 coordinate 234,704,779, forward strand.
GGGGCAACTCTGTGTCTGTCTTACCGGAAATTTGGACAATCCATCATGTCCTGATACTGAGATACGCGGCTCTTATCGGGTTCGTCGACACGTCGGGTGGTCTTGCTGGATCTATTTTACCTTTATCGGATGTCTTGCGTGTGGACTCTTACTTTCTTCGGGTTTACTTGAGGTGTTGGAATTCCTTTGGAATTACCTACGATGCTCGCGAGATCTGCGGTCGAGGCTATTCCCGCGGAGTGTGGTTAATTTTTTAATGGATTAGTTGGAGCACCCCTACAGGGTTAAATCTTTCGGAAAGCCGTGTCCGCGGTTATGTGGCAACTTGGATATTTGTTTAACACCCGGTTCTAGTAAACTTGAAGTAAACTCTAATTAAAATACACCAACTGTGTGAGTAACCGCGATCGTCTCTGCTCATGAACATGATTCGAGAGAGAACACAGTGGGGTTGTGTTTGACGTAAGTGTTCAGGATCTCATAGAGGTCATACTAGAATCGACCGCTCATCGTAGGCCACTCGTATTTATTTCCATGTTACGTAAGTTAGCCACCATATATGCTTAGTGTTGCTGCAACCAAACACTTACCACTTCCCAACCTTAAGCTTGAATAGTCTCGGTACCCGGGCACATGATAGCTGAGTCCCCTGTGGCTCACAGTCTACTACAACACTCCAGGTACAGGTTCAGATGAGTTCATGCAGGATGATCTCACCCAGCTGCAGTGGGAATATGATGAAGAAAGAGGCAGGATGTACGTGACGTATCCGGATGAGTAGAGGACCTGGTCATGATCTTTGGGATAGCTTGATAGTATCATTTGCAACCACTTTTATCGTTTGATTCCGTTCGTAGTGAGACCCTGTGTTCAACTTGATATTATGATTTGAGTGACATTGTAAATTAGCATGTGGAGAGTGTAAGCCAATTCTTGTATACTCATCTCTTTCAATATTGTATGTTGTGATGATACTATTCTTGCTAACAACAAGATGCACCTCTATCCCTTGCGAAGCCCTCGTGTCTTAAAGTGGATAGGCGCGCATCTTGGGCATGACATGGTGCAAGCATCTCGGAGTTGGAATCTGCGTTTTGATGAGGTGATCAAAGCATTTGGGTTTATACAAGTTTATGGAGAATCTTGTATTTACAAAAAGGTGAGTGGGAGCTCTATAACGTTTCTAATATTATATGTGGATGACATATTGCTGATTGGAAACAATATAGAAATGCTGGAAAGCGTGAAGGAATATTTGAACAAGAGTTTTTCAATGAAGGACCTGGGAGAAGCTGCTTTCATATTAGGCATTAAGATCTATAGAGTTAGATCAAGACGCTTAATAGGACTTTCATAGAGCACAAACCTTGATAAAGTTTTGAAGAAGTTCAAAATGGATCATTCCAAGAAGGGTTCTTGCCTGTGTTACCAGGTGTGAAGTTGAGTAAGACTCAATGCCCAGTGACCGCAGAAGATAGAGAGACGATGAGTGTCATCCCCTATGCTTCAGCCATAGGCTCTATCATGTATGCAATGTTGTGCACAAGACCCGATGTCAGCCTTGCCATAAGTATGGCCGGAAGGTTTCAAAGTAATCCGGGAATGGAGCACTGGACAGCGGTAAGAATATCGTTAAGTACCTAAAAAGGACTAAGGAAATATTTCTCGTTTATCGAGGTGATCAAGAGCTTATCGTAAAGGGTTACGTCAATGCAAGCTTTGACACTCATCCGGATGACTCTAAGTCGCAAACCGGATACATATTTATTCTTAATGGGGGTGCGGTAAGCTGGTGCAGTTCCAAGCAGAGCGTAGTAGCCGATTCTACATGCGAAGCGGAGTACATCGCAGCCTCGGAGGCAGCAAAGGAAGGTGTCTGGATGAAGGAGTTCATGATAGATCTTGGAGTAGTTCCTAGTGCACTAAACCCAGTGGATCTGTTCTGTGATAACACTGGTGCCATTGCACTGGCCAAGATACCAAGGTTTCACAAGAGGACCAGACACATAAAGCGACGCTTCAATTCCATCTGCGAGTACATCAAGGAGGAGGACATAAATATCTGCAAAGTGCACATGGATCTGAATGTTGCAGACCCATTGACTAAACCTCTTCCAAGGGCTAAACATGATCAACACCAGAACTGTATGGGTGTTCGATTCATTACAATGTAAATCACATAGTGATGTGAGCTAGATTATTGACTCTAGTGCAAGTGGGATACTATTGGAAATATGCCCTAGAGGCAATAATAAAACAGTTATTACTATATTTTCTTGTTCATGATAATCGTTTATTATCCATGCTATAATTGTATTGATTGGAAACAGGTTACATGTGTGGATACATAGACACAACTATGTCCCTAGTATGCCTCTAATAGACTAGCTGGTTGATCAAAGATGGTCAAGGTTTCCTAGCCATTGACATGAGATGTCATTTGATAACGGGATCACATCATTAGGAGAATGATGGGATGGACAAGACCCAAACTATAAACGTAGCATATGATCGTGTCAGTTTATTGCTATAGTTTTCTTCATGTCAAGTATATGTTCCTATGACCATGAGATCATGCAACTCACGAACAACGAAAGAGTGCCTTGTGTGTATCAAATGTCGCAACGTAACTGGGTGACTATAAAGGTACTCTACAGGTATCTCCAAGGGTCTGTGCTAGGTTGGCATGGACCAGCACTGGGATTTGTTACTCCGTGTGACGGAGAGGTATCTCAGGGCCCACTCGGTATACAACATCACAATAAGCCTGGCAAGCAATGTGACTAAGTGTTGGTCATGGGATCTTGTATTACGGAACGAGTAAAGAGACTTGCCGGTAACGAGGTTGAACTAGGTATGTAGATACCGACGATCGAATCTCGGGCAAGTAACATACCGATAAACAAAGGGAACATTATACGGGATTAACTGAATCCTTGACATAGAGGTTCGAATGATAAAGATATTTGTATAATATGTAGGAACCAATATGGGCATCCAGGTCCCTCTATTGGTTATTGACCATAGAGGTGTCTCGGTCATGTCTACATAGTTCTCGAACCTGCAGGGTCTGCACACTTAAGGTTCGGTGATGTTTTGGTAGTATAGAGTTATGTATGGTGGTGACCGTTGGTTTTTCGGAGTCCCGGATGAGATCCTAGACATCACGAGGAGCTCCAGAATGGTTCGGAGGTAAAGATTGATATATAGGAAGTCCTATTTTTGTCACCGGAAAAGTTCTGGGCTCATCGGTAGTGTACTGGGAGTGCCGGTAGTGTACTGGGGGACCATCGGGAGGGGTGTTTCGACCCAAGAGGCTAGATGGGCTGTGGGAGGATGAATACTAGCCCTTTGTGGGCTGGTGGAAGTCCCACAAAGTCCCATGCGGCTGGTAAAGAAAAGCCCAAGGAGAAAAGGTGGAAAAAGGCAAAAAGTTGGAAATAAGGAAGGAGTCCTAATCCTACTAGGAGTGGAGGAGGAGGAATCCTCCTCTCCACTTCGGCCGAACCAAAGAGGGGCTGGCCCGTGGGCCAAGCCTCCTCCTCTACTCCTCCTACATATATTAGAGGTTTTAGGGTTTTTTGCACAAGATTTCAGCCACATGCTACCCTCTCCTCTAGATCGTAGTTTATCCTCTAGATCGGTTTTAGCGGTGCCTAGGCGAAGCCCTGTTGGAGTAGCTCCACCACCATTGCCGAATGCCATCGCGCTGCCAGAGAACTCTTATACCTCTCCACTCCCTCTTGCTGGATCAAGAAGGTCGAGATCGTCATCAAGCCGTAAGTGTGTTGAACGCGGAGGTGCCGTTCGTTCGGTGCTAGATCGGGACGGATCGTGATTGGATCGCGGGACGCTCGGCGATTTGGATCGCGAAGACGTTCGACTACATCAACCGCGTTTCTAAACGCTTCCCGCTTAGCGATCTACAAGGGTATGTAGATCCACTCTCCCCTCTCGTAGATGCTCATCTCCTAGATTGATCTTGGTGAAGCATAAGAATTTTTTTGTTTCCCATGCAACGCTCCCCAACAGCAGTCCCAGAGAAATACGACGGCAAGACTCACCCATCGGAGTTCCTGAGCATCCTGGGCTCGCGACGACAAGATACTTGCCAACTACTTCCCGTTGGTGCTCAAGCCTAACATCAGGTCGTGGTTGATGCACCTGTCGAAGAGTTCCATCACCTCTTGGGCAGACCTGTGCCATGAGTTTGTTGGCGCCTTTACCTGTTCCCACCAAGCTCCTGGATAGGAAAGCAATTTGCACATCATTCCCCAGAAGGAGGGCGAGACTTTGTGCAAGTATATCCAGAGGTTCAGTCGCATGCACCACAACATACCGAACATTCATCCTGCCGCTGTTATCAGCGCGTTCCATCAGATCGTGCCCAACCACAGGATGCGGGATGAGCTGGCGATGAACAAGGTCCGGGATGTCGCCGATCTGTATTCTTTGGCGGACAAGTGTGCTTGGGCTGAAGAAGGGAGGAGGCTCCCCGACGAAGATGCCGGTGCAGGGGTCGACTTTGAGGATGAAGACACCGCCGCCCCGACAAGAAAGGGTCGACGTCGCAACAAGAAGCACAAGGACAAAGCCGTGGTTGCCGTTGAGGGATCCGACGACCCCGACACCGCCAAGAAGGCGAAGAGTGATGACCCCGGAAAGGATGTTGCCGGGTGCACCTCCTGCCAGGCTTTGGCGTCTGCTGACAAGCCGGGAGGCTCCGTCAAGCAGTATTGCAAGATCCACCGCACCGAGGGCCACGATCTCCAGGATGGCCGGCAAGTTGAGCAGCTTGCCGAGAAGTAGAAGGTCGAATACGAGAGGCGAGACAAGGAGAATGGCCAAGAGGGTGCAGAGGGGTCCAACAAGAAGCGTGGTGGATGAGGGGGTCGCCGTGGCAAGGACTAGCAACAGAAGGACCGGCCTGCTCGAGGCCGCGACAAGCAAGAGGGGGATGATGATGATTCCAACGAGGAGGGCGATGAGTCCAGCGAGCATGAGTTCCAGAAGGCTACAGAGATGATGTGCATCGAGGGAGGTGCCTCGTCGCATACCTCTCACTGCCAACTTGAACACTGGGCACGCGAGGTCAATGCGATGGAGCCGTCTATTGGTGCCCAGGGACCTCTGAAGTGGTCCAACACTCCTATCATTTTCAATGCCGAGGATCACCCTGATCGCACGACTACGGTCGGGTACTTGCCATTGTTGGTTTCGCCAACGATTCGCAACCTCAAGGTGATGAAGATGCTAGTCGATAGTGGGGCCAGCCTGAACCTAATCTCGCCTAATGTCGTCCATAGGCTGCAAATCCCTGATGAGGACCTCGAGCCAACATGCGCTTTCCAAGGGTTCAATTCTAGGAGAACCCAGCCAAAGGGCAAGATCACGCTGCCGGTGACGTTTGGCAGCAACATAAACTTCAGAACAAAGAAGATCATTTTTGACGTCACCAAGATCTCGTTTCCATACAATGGCATCCTTGGTCGCCCAGCGCTGGCCCAGTTCATGGCGGCCACCCATTTCGCGTATAATGTGTTGAAGATGCCCGGCCCGATGTGCATCATCACGATCAACTCAGACAAGAAGGGCACACTTATCTACGCCGACCAACTCTACCGGGAGGCAGTCGGAACACCTGCCGGCAAGGCCTCTGGCGCACATTCCGACAAGCGTGCCTCTTTGGGGTGCTGCGCTCCTATTGACGATGTGCCAGAGAGCTCCACCGGCAAGAGCAAGAAGTCCAAGGCAGCTCCATCAGAGACTAAGAAGGTGCCCATCGGGGAAGATGGCACGGGAGGAACTTTCACCACAAGTTCCACCCTTGACGACAAATAGGAAAGCGCGCTCGTCGCCTTCCTGCGGGTGAATGTCGATGTGTTTGCATGGCAACCATCCGATATCCCCGGTGTTCCCAAGAAGGTGATTGAGCACCACCTTGCCGTCTGCCCACATGCGTGGCCCGTCAAGCAGAAAGTTAGGAAGCAAGCTTTGGAGCGGCAACAATTTATTGCCAAAGAGATCAAGAAATTAGAAGCAGCTGGCTTGATCAGAGGAGTGCTTCATCCAACATGGTTGGCCAATCCTGTTGTAGTGCACAAGGCGAATGGGAAATGGAGGCTATGCATCGACTTCACAGATGTCAACAAGGCCTGCCCCAAAGATCCTTTTCCCTTGCCGCGCATCGACTAGATTGTGGACTCCACCGCCGGCTGCGACTTGTTGTCTTTCCTTGACGCCTATTCAGGCTATCATCAGATTTTCATGGCCAAGGAAGACGAAGAGAAGACCGCGTTTATCACCCCATGTGGTACGTAGTGCTTTTTGCATATCCCTTTTGGGTTGAAAATTGCTGGTTATACTTTTGCAAGGGCAATCCAAAATAGTTTTGGCCCCCAGCTACATAGAAATATGGAGGCTTACATGGATGACATAGTGGTCAAAACCAAGGACAAGGCCACACTCATATCAGATTTAGAAGAGAGATTCGCAAATCTGCACAAGATCAACCTGAAGCTCAACCCCGAGAAGTGCGTGTTTGGTGTCCCATCCAGCAAGCTTCTTGGGTTCTTTATATCTCAACGGGGGATTGAAGCGAATCCCGACAAGATCAAAGCAGTTGAGCAAATTGAAGCACCAAGACGTGTCAAAGATGTGTGTCGTCTTGTTGGCTGTGTTGCTGCTCCAAGTAGGTTCATCTCAAAATCTGATGAGCGCGCCCTGCCCTTTTTCGAAATCTTGAAGAGGGCAGGTCCAATGAAATGGACTCCAGAAGCGGAGGCAGCGCTGCAGGATTTGAAGAGGTACCTCTCTTCTCCGTCAGTCCTAGTCGCGCCTAAACCACAAGAGTCGTTGTTGTTGTACCTAGCGGCAACTAATCAAGTGGTGAGTGTTGCGTTAGTGGCTGAAAGAGAAGTTGATGAAGAAGCAGCAGCAACGACAGGACCGCCAAGTGACAAGCCCAGATATTCCCCGACAGGGTCCGGTGTTGACAAGGCAGGATCTGCGTAGTTGAGCGGGACAATCCAGAAGAAGAAGATGATGCAGCGCCCAGTCTGTTTTGTCAGCTCCCTTCGTCAAGGTATTCTATCATGCAAAAGTTGATCTTCGGCCTCCTTATGGCCTCAAGGAAGCAGCGCCATTACTTCCAAGCACATGAGATCACCGTTGTCACTCGCTTCCCGCTACAATGGATTCTGAGGAACCAAGAGGCTACTAGCAGGATTGTGGAGTGGGCTTTGTAACTGTCAAGCTTTGGTCTCAAGTACGAAAGCACTTTGACCATCCAGAGCAGGGCCTTGGCAGAGTTCATTGCAGAATGGACCCCAACGCTAGATGAAGAAGTTCCAGAGTCAACTCTCCCTGGCGAGGAAACAGATCAAGAGTGGATCATGTATTTTGACGAAGCTTTCTCGCTAGAAGGTGCCAGTGCTGGAGTGCTACTTGTCGCCCCCACCGGAGAGCACCTCAAGTACATAATTCAGATGCATTTTCCCTGGGAGAGATCGACGAACAATACGGCTGAGTACGAAGGGCTGCTTGCCGGTCTCAGGATCGCGACAGACCTTGGGATCAAGAAACTAATTGTCAGAGGTGATTCTCAGCTTGTCGTCAGGCAAGTGAACAAAGATTATCAGAGTCCATTGATGGATGCTTATGTAGATGAAGCGAGGAAGTTGGAAGAACATTTTGACGGCCTGGAAATGGAGCATGTTCCCTGTGTAGAGAATAGCATTGTCGATGGCCTGTCAAAGTGTGCTGATCTTAAGGTACCTGTGGAACTAGGAACTTTTGTGCTCCGACTGACTCAACCATCCGTTACACCATCAAGTCGACAAGAGAAAAGCAGGAAGTTGAGTTCTGGCAAGCATTTCCCGGCAGAGCTCCTAGAAGCCGCCGACGAGGAGGTTGTCGGAAATGACGCTAGGCTTACCGGTGAGCTCCATGCTCCGGTAGGGCCTCAGGCCCTTGCTGTCGAAGCACACGCTCCTGCCAAGCTTGCCGGGGGGCAACAGGATCCGGCAGGGTTTCGAACTTTTGCCGTTGATACAAACGCTCCCTTGACAGAGGATATGCCTTTGGTCCTTGTTGTCGAGCCCCGGGATCCAGCATGGGCACAACACATAGTCCATTTCCTTCAAACAGGAGAACTCCCTGAGGAACAAGAGGAAGCAGAGCAAGTAGCCCGCCGATATAGTATGTACCAGTTCGTGGACAATGCCATGTACAGAAAGGGGTCGAACAGTGTGAAACTTAAGTGCATTACTAGGGAGGATGGACTGGAGCTGTTGGCGGAGATACATGGAGGCATATGTGGCTCCCACATAGGGTCAAGAGCACTTGCAGGTAAGGCATTCTGGCAAGGCTTCTTTTGGCCCACTGCCCTCCACGATGTGACTGCGCTAGTAACCAAGTGTGAAGCATGCTAGTTTCATTCGAAGAAGTTACACCAACCAGCTCAAGCCCTTCAGACAATCCCTCTCTCATGGCCATTTTAAGTCTGGGGGCTCGACATCTTGGGCCCTTCCCCCGTGCTGTCGGGGCTTCGAGTACTTGTACGTAGCAATCGACAAGTTCACGAAGTGGCCGGAAGTGAAAGCAGTGAGAAAGGTGACAGCACAGTCAGCCGTCAAGTTCTTCAAAGGACTAGTCTGCCTCTTTGGTGTTCCCAACAGGATCATCACACACAACAACAACACAGTTCACGAGCCGCACCTTCATGCAGTATGTCCAAGACCTTGGCAGCAGAATCTATTTTGCTTCCGTTGCCCACCCAAGGAGCAATGCCCAGGCAGAAAGGGCTAATGCTGAAGTGTTGCGAGGCCTCAAGACAAGAACTTTCGACAAGCTGCACAAGTGCAGAAGGCGTTGGATTGATGAGTTACCAGTGGTTCTTTGGTCAATCAGGACGACACCAAATCGAGCTACTGGCCAGACACCCTTCTCCCTAGTATATGGGGCGGAAGCAGTTCTCCCCACGGAACTCATATACAGGTCACCTCGAGTGCTCGCTTATGATGAGCTTGAGCGAGAGCAGTTGCGGCAAGATGATGCGACGCTCCTTGAGGAAGACCGTCTGCAGGCTGTTGTGCGAGCTACACGCTACCAGCAAGCCTTGTGCTGCTACCATAGCCACAAGGTTCATGCCCGGAGTCATGAGGAAGGCGACCTTGTTCTTCGGTGTGTTTAGTCCACCAAGAATTCAAACAAGTTGACGCCGAAGTGGGAAGGCCCTTATCGGGTAGTACGAGTCACCAGGCCTGGCGCAGTCTGCCTGGAGACCGAAGATGGCATCCTAGTGAGCAACTCCTAGAATATCGAACATCTTCGTAAGTTCTACCCGTAAGGCGTGGTTGCCGGGTCTCCCGGCAACCACCTTTTGTGCAAGTCTTGCCGCTGAAGCATGTAAACCTTGATACAAAGCCAGGCGCATACCCTGTGCGTAGATGAATAAAGCTAAGTGTTCTGCAAATCTTGTTGATTTTCATTTTTACTTATGTACATGGTTGTCTGAGATTTTTTTTTATGCTTGCTCCCGGCAAGAGCTAACGGACCGCCAAGGTTCCATATCCCTATTTTCTCTTATTTCTTTTTCTCAAAGGGCAGAAGGTTACCTCGTGTGCAACTTTGCTGGGGGGGGGAATGGTGGTATGGATACCAACAGGCGACGTTTAAAGAAAACACCTTGCTGGAAGGAGTACAGCAACGAAAAGATAAGCTACGAAAACCCTAAGTGAATTCTTCTGAAGTTATTTTCCTTGGGTGATTGCAACTTTTGTTTGGAAAACCTGCATGCACGGGAACCTTGCCGTAATCGGCTACGCCCTTACTCTGTTTCGAGTCCCCTCGACGGCTTAAGTGGCTGCGCCCGTGCCCTTGTTTCATCTCGAGTCCGCTCAATGACTCAAATGGCTGCACTCGCGCCCTTATCCTGTCTTGAGTATGATCAACGGCTTAAGTGGTTGTGCCGAGAGTGTCAAGGTACCTTGCCAGTAGTGGCACCACCCGCAGGCTGCTAAGGACCCATTCCTCAAAGCACTCGCGATAGGGCCACACGTACCGGCAAGATTTCTTCGTAAAAGCGTAGGGAAGGTTCCATACAAAGGAGCAATCTAACGAGGAAGATAATATTTAGTTATTCAAATAGGGTAAAATATACATGAGATGTCACCTTTTCCTAAGTACATCTTTATTTGACTTCCTCCCCTAGGGGAGATTACAAGAAGAAAAGGATGGAAAGGAGAGGCAAGCTATAAGAAGAAAAAGATGGCGGGAGGCCCCCGGCAGAAGCCCAGCCTGACCCCTCTGGACCAACACTGTGTAGAGGGGGCAGGGCTGACAGATGGGCAGACAAGAGCCTGGCCCCTCATAGAACAGCATTGCACGAAGGAGAAGACTAGCAATGTGCGGACAAGGAGGAGGGGCCAGGAGGCGAGACAAAGCCGAAGCCCATGGGCCTGCCGAAAGATCCAGATGGATGATGAGGCAGCGCCTGGGACAGGGACCCCCAGCAAGAGCGCCTTGTCGGGAGGGGGTGAGGCGTGAGGCTGACGATGATGGTGTGGCCGCCAATCAGTCAGAGCTCAGGTCGTGGTATTCCGACTTGACGGCCTGATGCTCGGACTCGTCGTCGCCTTCACCGACTCCGTCCACTTCGTCGCTGTCGATCGAGGAGGAGCTTTCGGTGCCGCTCGAGCTCTCTTTGCAGTAGCTAAGACGAACACCTTAGCGCCCATAAATCTTGACGGAGAGCATATTGGCCTCCGTCATTTTAAAACGAAGGACGTGCCCTTCCTGGAGGCTGTGGGCGCGGGCAAAGGTCTCCCAGCCACGCCTAAGGAACATGATATGGCTCGCCGAGTACTCGACGTCCACCCGCGTCACGCCGTTAAAGCAACCATGTGCCCGTAACCACAGGATGGGCAATTTTCCAGCCTCCATCGCCCTGGTGAAAGGGCGAGGGAGGCGTAGATGGCTCCGAATGGGACCACCCAGCTCGAGGACGAACTCCAGCGCCGTCCCCTCGGTGTGGGTCTCTTCGAGGAGGAGGCCCGGTGTCGGAGGAGGAGGTGGGGTAGTGCTCTGCCTCCCCCGACCTCGGCCCCCACGGCGGCCTCGACCCCTTGAGACTCTTCCGCCACGCACGCTCGAGCCGCCCTCCGCCTCTGTGGCTGAAGCGACTGCATGATCCCGAGAAGAACTCCTCCTCGGAGCTGAGGATGGTGGCTGCCCTCGCCCCCTGTTCATGACTGAGGGCGAGCACCGCTCAAGGGATGAGAAGACCTTGAAGGGAGAGCTATGGAGGTTCGTGATGGTGAGGGAGGAAGGATGGATGAGCATCGCCCTCGCTATCCCTCAATTTATAGAGGGAAGCGTGGGGCTAGCTCTTCCCCACTCCAAGGGCCACCGCCCGCATCCTCCAATGGCGGTGCCCTCGATCACTGCCTCGATCAGGACTTTAAGTCACGGGCGCCTGTTGCTGGCTCCCCGCTGTGCATGCGGTGCGCGTGGCGGAAACGACCTGACGTAGTAATTAATAAAAATTGACAGCGCACTGCACAGTATCCCACATCCCTCATTCAATGGGCGTCATGGGGAGGCGCAATAAGCACAATGATCACAATCGCAACTCTCGCCACGCATGCCTGTGCACTATTTGGACCTAGCCCAACAACGCCTCGCGCCGTGTGTGGCCCAGGCCCGGGGGCTCCTGTCGGTGCACTAGACTTTCGGGTACGCTAGTGCCCCTTACTCGTGCACGGGTAGTAGTATCCACCCTGGCGGCAAGGCCCGACAAGGATCTGCCAGTTACAAGCACACAAGACTTCCGGACGGAGAGGCATCGGCAAGACCCGGCAAGGCGAAGCCTCGGCAAGGCCCCGCCAGCACACATGCCAGGTGTCGCCCCGCCTCGGTTCGTGTCGCAGCTCCAGTGACGGAGGGGCTAAGCAGTACCGATGGGACGGGCTCTTGTCCCATCTCGCACGCGGACAGAGATGCCTCACGATGCATTAAATGCGCCTGTCCTACGCCGTCAGTGTTAGGTATGATAACACTTTATCTCTGTACACCACGTGTAAGCACTGTATGCCATTGTTGGGATCCCCTTGTCAAATAAAAGGAGGCCCACAGCGATACGGTAGAGGAATTTTGGACGTTTCACACTTTCACACTCCAGACCATGACCATTGTAGCTAGAACCCTCAACACACCGATAATACACCCATGATGGAGTAGGGTTTGACGCATCCTTGCGGCCCGAACCTGGGTAAAAATCTTGTGTGTCTGTCTATTTGATCTGCTCTCTATGCCATCCTCCTCCCCACCAAACCAAAAAGGGATCCTTCGATCCCATAGGTGTCGTCACCGCCGACACATCCCTTATGTAAATGTACTTGTAATGATATCCATTGTTGCAAAACAACGAGATGCGCTTCTATCCCTGTTGAGGCCCTCGTGACAAAATAAGGATAGGATCGCATCTTGGGCGTGACAAGTTGGTATCAGAGCCTGTACCAACCTAGGAGCCCCCTTGATTGATCAAACTTGGCCGAGTCAAGTCTAGTAAAAAAACTATTTTGAGTCTAGTTATATCGGAGAGTAGGATTCTTTTTACTCCTCTTCTATGCTCTGGTGAGGAATTACGACTTAGGAATTTTTATTCTACCCTCTTCTCACTCAAATGTGTTTTTAGGATCACGCGAACACTTTGGAATCTATATGATGCCGATGTGACGGAGTTTTGTACTTGGTGCCTCCTGTTATCGAGGAGTAGAGCTTCGAGGGAATTTTGCACATCGTTATCATTCAGTTTCCTTAGTATCTCAAGATGGAGGACGTTCAAAACTACTTCAATACTTTTCATGGCGAGATAAGGCTGGAGTCACCCAATATTGGGGAGGCATCCGGGGTACTGCCATGTTTAGTATCATTGTGATTACGAGCGTCTAAGGTAGAAGAGTTTGCGGAGTTTCTTGAATTATGGTGTGGAAGGTTGCAGGTGCAGTTGCAGCTGATTACCTAGGGTAGGTCCTGGGTCTGCAACCCGAATCGCATAAACAAGAAAGTCTTCAGAAATTCTTAGGTGGGAATTCAAGTAGGTACCTAAGATTATCATTCCAACAAGTTCATAATGGGTATGTATTTGTGCTGGCTTGATTTGTAAGCCTCATCCTTTGTTTGTTTTTGAATAAGGTAATTCGAGTTGCTTTGATGTCAAGTGGTGATTTCATATCTTTTCTAAGTAGTGTTCTCATATTTTACAGGAATGCTAATCCTTTTGTTCAACTGGAGTTGTCATGAAATTCTCATCAACCGGTGCGCTCCTGTTGAAGATATTCAATCATCTCCAATATTTGCAAGATCAATCCTCGTGTTTCCTTTCGTAATTCTTTTCATCCGTCCTAAGTTGCCTTTGTTTTTCCCCACCCTCCCGCCCTTTTCTTCAATGATTAAATTCTCATCCAAATGCCTTTCTTTTCATCGATGCTTCCGCTATCTTTTATTTTGTATCGTATCCGATAATTCAGTATGAAGATCCTCAAGTGATTTGAATTCATCATTTCTTTATTCTTGTTTTCCTTCCCGGTGCATTCAATTCAAGATTTCGGTGTTCTTCATATCCTTTTCAATCACTAAATGCTTCCCCATGTCGGAAATTATGTATAGGTATCTCTTGTTTTTCGTCTCTCTCTCTATTCTATGCAGAGTGCTGAAGATATCTTAGCAGATTTTCATTTCCATTCATATCTTCTTAAATTATTTCGAGGTTCTCACCTCATCAAGTTCTTAATTTTCTGGTGCAATATCCCTTTCTAAGCAATTGTCTCAATGGTGGTTTCTTTTGAGTGGGCCCATAAACCACATGTTTTGCCCCAGGATCTTACCTGGCTCTTCTAATATTTCTAGAGATGTCCTCAAGTTCTTTTCAATATGACGTAAGAATGATTTTCATCAGTCATATTTCTTCTCCAAGATCGCTTCTAAATATTTTTCATCATTGGCTCAACCTTTCCTTATCCATTCTTCTGGAGTATCTTAGTAATTCATGGTGTTGTTTCTCGTCATCATTCTCAGCATTGAAGACCAAAGGAGAGTTTCTGTTAAATCGTTGTTCATTCTTCCAAAGATTCATGGTTTCAGCTCGTTGCTATCATCTCAAATTGTTTTTGATCATGAGTAATTCCATCCTTATCTATCCGGTGCATTCCAGAGTTGTTCTCATTTCTCGATCCTCCAAAGGCCATCATTTCAGAAGATTTATTCATTCTCAACTTTCTGCTTTCGTTCTTGAAGTCTTTTCAATTGTTGTCCCTTCATTCATATCTCAATTATTCCGCTGCTTCATTCAAGATTTCTCTAGACGGATCATGATCTCTTCATTCTCATGTCATATATCTCCATTCATTTGTAGTATCCCCATTAATTTCAAATTCTCACAGGTGTTTCATGAAGGCTTCTTCAAGTTTGTGCTCTATCTCTCTTTCCTATCGTTTTCAAAAGAATAAGTGGTGTGCTGAATCCGTTGCTTATCATCAATTTAACTTGATGAAGGATAAGCATAACATAATTCTTATTCTTGTTTCATCTAGGGGATTTCAATCCTTCTTCCGAAATTGTTCATGATATCAAATTCTCGATTCTAAGTTGTTCAGATTTTTTTTCCGAAGTTCCAAATTATTCTCAAATATCTCTTCGCGAAGCTTCATCTAAAGCATAGCAAGGCCTCAATCTTGTCTTTTTGCAATGTTCAATTATTTTCTATCATCCTTTCATTCCAAAGTTCATCCTAATGCTTCTACATGGTGGTTTGTTAAGGATGCAATTCTTCTCTAATTGTTCTTCAAGATTCTTGTTGGAGGTCCTCAAGTGTTCTTTATCTTGGATGTCTAAATTCAATTCCATCTGCATTGTCTTTTGAGATGGTGTTATTAAATTCTTGATTATGAGGAGTCTCAAAGGAAAATTGTCAAGAATGAGATAAGTAAACCCATCATGTCTTCTTGGAGTTATCTTGGGTTGGATTTCACCTAAAGCATTTCCTAAGGATAGTTGCTATCATGGTGTTATATATGATTCAAGTGTTCTCCTCCTCTTGGCGAAAGAAGTTTTATCTCTTCATTGATCTCAATCAATCATTTGTTTTCCATTTGTGGCTGGTTGTCACCTCATAATTGTGAGATGTTTTCCATAAGCCCACAACAAAGTAATTCTTTCGTTGTTGATTTTCCAACAGCTCCAATCAATCCTTCTTTGTAAGGATGCTTTTCTGAAAGCACAACATGCTCCCTTGGTGGTTTTGATAATTCATGACAACATACATTGTCTCTTGGACTAACACCTCTATCTAGTGTATTTCAGATAATAGTCCATGGAGAGCTGAGTTGGCAAAAGGATTGTGGAGATTGTGGAATTACCCGAAGATGCAAGGAAATAGGTTGACCAAGCTTCAAGGAAGAGGACTCTACATTTTACATTTGTGAGAAATCACTTTGAGTCCATAGGAAAGCCAATACTATTAAAAGGGGGTAAGGTACTGTTGGTGTACAAGATGCTCATACGTGCACAAGTGATAGTCACCAAAAACACCCAAAAGATCTTCCACAAATACTCTGTCTAGAACCCTACCACTCAAATCAGTAAGACCAACAATTCCTATTCGGTCTCACAGAGATTCAAACCCTAGGCAGATCCTAAGCCAAACCCATCTCGGTACTACCATCATTCCATTAGGTGCCACCGAAGTCAGTTGCCAACTTTCGGGTATCCCAATTTCAAGCATCGGTACCATCGAGTTTTGCCAATCGGTCTCACCGAGATTTGGACCAACATTCCAGTTAGCCATTCTCAAGAATCGGTACCACCGAGTTTTGTGAATTGGTCTCACCAAGTTTTGAACCAACTTTCTGGTTAGCCATTGACAAGAATTGGTACCACCAAAAATTGAGAACCGGTCTCACCTAGTTGTGCAATCTGACCGTTGGTCATCTAATCGGTACCATCGAGATTTCTATATCGGTCTCAGCGAGATTCAAAAATTGCCAACTTTAAGTCACTTTGGTACCACCGAGATTTACACATCGGTGTCACCGAGTCTAACTTATGGTGTGTAATGGTTGGATTTTTGGAGATGCCTATATATACCCCTCCACCACCACCTACTCGGAAGAGAAGCACTCAGAACCATTCCATACCTATCCGACTCAATTTTCTAAGAGAGAACCACCTACCCTTGTGTTGAGGTCAAGATATTCCACTCCTACCATATGGATCTTGATTTCTAGCCTACCCAAGTTGCTTTCCACCAATCCCATCTCTTCTACCAAGCCAAATCTATGAGAGAGTGATTGTGTGTTGAAGAATCTATCATCTTGAAGCACAAGAGCAAGGAGTTCATCGTCATTACCGAGCCTATTACCTTTTGGAGGGTGGTGCCTCCTAGATTGGTTAGGTTTCGCTTGGGAGCCTCCTACTTCGTGTTGTGGAGTGAACCAGGAAGTTTGTAAGGGCAAGGAGATCGCCTACTTCATGAAGATCTACCCATAGTGAGGCTTGTCCTTCGTGGACGGAAGCTGCATGGAATAGTCAAGGTTGCTACTTCGTGGACCCTTATGGGTGGAGCCCTCCATGGAATCTTGCGACCGCTACCCTCCGTGAGTTGAAGACTCCATGAACGTGGACATACAATAGCACCACCTATCGGAACCACGGGAAAAATCCTTGCGTCTCCTATTGCATTTGATCTTCCTATCCCATCTCTTTACTTCATGTGCAATGTCTTTACTTTCCGCTACCATATTTGTAGACATGCATGTGTAGGGCTGTTAGACTTGCTAGACTTGCTAAATGTGTTAAAATCTGCCAACCAATTAACTTTGGAAAAGGTTAGGTTTTAAATTCCTGCTAGTAGTCCATTCACCCCCTCTAGACACCCCTCTCTCGATCCTAAAAGTGGTATCAGAGCTTATGTCTCCATTGCTTCGGTTTAATCACCGTGGAGGAAGATGGATGTGTCTAGTGTAGAGAGTTTGAGTTGTAGAGTGCCCATTCTTGATGGAGACTACTATTGTCAATGTAAGAATGCCATGATTGATCTATTTGATCAATTCCATTTGACAAAATATATTGAAAACCCCTATGTGCTCCCCATCGATGAATTGCATCCCACACATGAAGAGGAAATTAACATGCTTGGTAACCTAAGAGGTGTCAATCTTATTGTTAGAGGTTTACCAAGATCCGTGCTTTCTCAGTTGAAGAACTTTGCATGTGCTTATACCTTGTGGACTGATTTGGAGAAACGATATCCAAATCTTTCCTTAGGAAATCTTGATGAAATTCTTCATAAAACTATTGCTTTTCACAAAATGAAGCCAAGTAATCCAAACTTTGATAAATGCTTATTTGAGCTCCGTGATCTTATGCATGCTAAAGGAGATGTCACCGCTATCAACAACATTATCTTTGAAGCCATTCGCATTCATAAACTTGAACATTGTCATGATCACAATTCTAATGAATCTCTTGTTCTTTATGACGAGGATTTTCCACTTGATGATGACAATGTGGGACTTGGCGAAGATGAGTTGTTCGACATCGAATATGAGAAGATCATGAAGAATCTGAGTCTTATGGCAAACTTCAAGGATTATATTTCTGGAGGAAAAGAGTGGATTCTTGAAAGTGGATGTACGGATCATATGACTGATGATAAAGACATGTTCCAAGAGATCACGCCTAATCAAGGTCTTCGAAGGTACATGACCTTTGGAGACAACTCCAAGGGTAAGGTACTCGGCCTTGGTAAGGTGGCCATATCCAATGATAGCTCAATTCAAAATGTTATGCTTGTTGAATCCCTTGGCTACAATCTTGTTTCCATATCTAGCCTTGCCTATTTCGGTCTCAATGTTTTATTCACGAAATTAGATTGCCAAGTGTTTCGTCAAGATAATCATAAAATGGCCTTTACCAGTTTCCTTAGAGGTGATTTATACATTGTTGATTTCACTAAGAGATCCAAGCCTCGCACTTGTTTAATTGCTAAATCTTCTAAAGGTTGGCTTTGGCATGGAAGATTAGGACATGTAGGCATGCGCAATTTAGATAGGCTAATCAAAGGTGATCATATTCTTGGTGTTAAAGATCTTATATTTGACAAAGATAGACTTTGTAGCACTTGTCAAGCCGGAAAGCAAGTAGGTGGAAGTCATCCCGTTAAGAATATCATGACTACTAGGAGACCACTCGAGTTACTTCACATCGATCTTTTTGGTCCCAATGCTTACAAGAGTCCCGGTGAAAATTCCTATGGTTTAGTTATAGTTGATGATTTTTCCAGATTTACGTGGGTATTCTTTCTTATTGATAAGTCAAAGGTTCAAAAGATCTTCAAGACCTTCGCTCGCAAAGCGCAAAATCAGTTTGAAGTGAAGATCAAGAAGGTTCAGAGCGATAACAAATCGGAGTTCAAGAACACCCATGTGGATACCTTTCTTGATGAAGAAGGTGTCTCACATGAGTTCTCGGCTACGTACACACCTCAACAAAATGGAGTTTTTGAGAGGAAGAACCAGATGCTCATTGAGATGGCAAGAACGATGCTTGACGAATACAAGATGCCAAGACACTTTTGGGGAGAAGCCATTGAAACAACATGTCATGCCACAATCCAACTTTAGTTGCACAAGCTTCTTGGTAAAACGGCATACGAGCTACTCACCGGCAACAAACCCCAAGTCGGATACTTTCGGGTATTTATCTCAAAGTGCTACAATCTTGATAAGCATCGTCTTTATAAATTTGCTCCTAAATCTCATGAAGGATTCCTACTTGGTTACGGATCGAACTCTCATACTTACCGTGTCTACAACAACTTCACTCAAAAAGTTGAAGAGACGGTAGATGTGAAGTTTGATGAATCTAATGGTTCGCAAGTCGAACAATTGCCAAATGATGTAGGTGATAAAGACCCTTCGAAAGCCATTCTATATTTACCCATCGACAAGATTTGTCCCATGGAGGTGAAGGAAAGTACTTTCATCAACTAAAGTGGAAGCCCCTACTTCACATCAAGGTGAACCTCAACACAACATGGAGGCATCTACAAGCGGTACATGACGAGATGATGAAGAGGAGGAAGTGCATCATGAAGATCCACCACAACCACCTTCGCCACCACCTCAAGGGAATGACAACTTCAACAACAACGAAGATGAAGGATATGATGATGATGAAGAAGAAGCTCCACCATCCAACAATCGGAAGCTGACCCGAGTTCGAGCACAAGTGACCAAGAACCATCCCCTAAACCAAATCTTTGGTGATATACAAATAGGGAGAATCACTCGCTCTAAACCCGTCTCGCTAAATTTTTTGAGCATTACTCTTTCATCTCTCACATTTAGCCTTTAAAGGTAGAACAAGCTCTTGAAGACGCAGATTGGGTGAACGCAATGCATGAAGAGCTACACAACTTCGAGAGGAACGAAGTGTGGTCACTAGTGGACAAGCCCGAAGATGAGCACAACATCATCGGAACCAAATGGGTGTTTCAAAACAAACAAGACGAAGACGATCAAGTTGTGCGCAACAAGGCTCGTCTCGTAGCCCAAGGATATACGCAAGTCGAAGGTATGGACTATAGTGAGACATATGCCCCCGTCGCTAGACTTGAGGCTATCCGTATTCTTCTTGCTTATGCTAATCACCATGATATCACGCTTTATCAAATGGACAGTGCATTTTTAAATGGTGATATTGAAGAAGAAGTTTATGTTAAACAACCATCTGGTTTTGTGAATCCTAAGAAACCTAATAATGTTTACAAGCTTCATAAAGCCCTTTATGGTCTTAAGCAAGCCCCTCGTGCTTGGTACAAATGCTTAACGAAGTTCCTCACTAAAAAAGGATTTATGCAACCTTGTTCACTAAGAGAGGTAATGGAGAATTATTTGTGTGCCAAATCTATCTGGATGATATTATCTTTGGTTCCACTAACCCTCAATTTAGTGAAAGGTTTGGAAGGCTGATGTCCGAGAAGTATGAGATGTCTATGATGTGTGAGCTGAAATTCTTTCTTGGATTGAAAATCAAGCAATCAATAGAAGGAATTTTCATCTCCCAAACTAAATATACCAAGGACTTGATCAAGAAGTTCAACATGCAGGATTGCAAAGGTATGAAAACACCTATGCCCACTAGTGGACATGTTGATCTTACCAGGGAGGATGCACCGGTTGATCAAAAGGTTTATCGATCTTTGATTGGTTCATTGTTATATCTATGTGCATCTCGTCCCGATATCATGCTTAGTGTTTGCATGTGTGCTAGATATCAAGCCGAACCTAAAGAGTGTCATCTTTTGGCTGTCAAACAAATAGTGAGATACTTGATACAAACACCAAACTTTGGCATTTGGTATCCCAAGGGATCTTCTTTTAATCTTGTTGGCTATTCCGATTTGGACTATGCCGGTGACAAGGTTGGTAGAAAATCCACCTCGGGTACTTGTCAATTTTTGGGTAGATCTCTTGTGTATTGGTCCTCCAAGAAACAAAACTCTGTATCTCTATCTACTGCTCAAGCTGAGTACATTGCTTCTGGATCTTGTTGTGCGCAATTGCTATGGATGACACAAACGCTTAAGGATTATCGAATTCATGTTAAAAACGTCCCATTGCTTTGTGACAATGAAAGTGCTATTAAAATTGGTCATAATCATGTGTAACATTCTCGAACCAAGCATATTCAAGTTTGACATCATTTCATTCGTGATCATGTTGCCAAAGGAGATATTAATCTTAAGCATGTTTGTACCAACAAGCAATTGGCAGATATCTTTACTAAGCCACTTGATGAGAAAATATTTTGTCATTTGAGGAGTGAGTTGAGCATCATTGACGCTTCAAACTTGATCTAGACTCACCCGGTTGCAAGCAAGGGAGTGAGCTTTCTTATTATCTCCATGCTCCCATAACTCATTATCATATGCCATGAAATTCTATGCTCCCTTGTATTGTATCTAACCTTTTGGAGGTACTTGGAAGAACTTCATTCCACAAGATTGCCATCAACTCGATTCATAAGCAATCTTGTCATTACCAAGTATCCACAACCCCTCTTGATGATGGAAGGAAGAAGACAACAAAAACATATCCTTGACATATACTTGAACTTAGCTGCAAAATCTTAAGTAGTATCATGTCAATTGTATATATCCATTGCTCTTCCTTGCATGACTAACCTTTGTAGGTGATGAGTGTACTAGAACGAGAAGGATTGCTCCAAATTTAAGATGATCTTCATCAACCTCGAGCGTCCTCAACAAGTTCACCTATGAGTAGTGTCATCAACATCATTCAAAGGTATGTACTCATATCCTTGAAAAGGATTTACTCCAAGTCATGGGCTAAAGCAACTCAAGTGATATGAAGACATCAAAATTCTTAACCTAAAATGGTAACCCCATTGTAAGCTTAACGTAGAGTATGACCTATGATCAAGTATTCTTGCTTGGCTCCTAAGTCAATATACTCTAATATAGGTGACCTAGTCACCGCCCATCATTTAGTTAAGAATCTTGCGTGGTCTTCTCTCTATTTGCATGATCTCTTGTAACCACTCAAATCTTATCTATTTGATGTCTTTTGTAAAACTTTCGCATTTTTTATTTGAAGCTATTTTCTTTTGTCTTTGTGAAAACAACAACTTGGTATCTCATTCGGAGCCACCGATTTAAATAACCCGGTGCTACCGAAATTGCAGATGAGCTGCACTACACCATCTCGGTACCACTGATTTATTTATCCCGGAGTCATCGATTTTCTTTATTTTCTAAAAATCTGTGTCTCTTTAATGTTTTTATTTATTGGTATCAGTTCTTCTGATATTATTGTTCTTTCTATGACCCCTTTATAAAAAATATATATTTTTAAGGGTAGAAGAAGAGACAACACTTCGGGGGAGAAATTCTATATTCAAGGATCCCTAACTCCAAGGAGTAGAAAACTAAAATTTGCAAAAGGGGAGAGAATATCATTCCATGAATCCCTCGGTTCGTTTTTCTATGAACCCTACTTTCAATGACCCTTGTTCTCAAGGACCCCTTCCTTGTTAATTATCCCTGTCACTACTGCCAAGTTTCACCTTTTTGGTATTTTATGCCAAAGGGGGAGAATATCAAAGCTTCATGCTAAAGGGAGAGTTACATGCTTATGCAAAATGGGAGATATGATTTCGGGGGAGAGGAAAATATCAAAAGTTCACGCTTATATAAACAAGGGGAGTATAACAATGTAGGGTGAGAAAACTATATTTTGGAGAAAAGTCTAAAGTGAACAAAGGAGAACTGTTCTCACCCTATCCAATCCCAATATCTACATACTCAGATTCAGGGGGAGAGGATGAACTACTATGTTCATATCTAAAGGGGAGAAAGTTCTAAAGAATTTATGCTAAAGGTGGAGACATACCAATCTTAATAGTTATCATATTTTATATGTTCTCCACATCTTGGTATTCATTGAGTTCTATTGCTTTTGTTTAGTAGAATACTCTTGTGTTTCCTAACATTGTTTTCTCAAGTGTGTCTCTACTACTAGATTGCTCAAGAACTCAAGGTAAGTTATGCATCATACTCTTGATCAATATGATCTCTTGCTTCTTGCACATATTGTTTGCAAGAGTAATATCTTGATCAAGGATATACATTTCATTCACATATATTGATGCATATAGCCAAGATACACATGACTTCCCATATCATTTCATCCATATGTGTGTCCATGCATTCCAAAGCAACTATCCTTTAAAGGACTGCACACATTTAGGTGGAGCAAATCTAAGTCATGTGTTTCTCAAAGTCTTCATTATTTTCATGCATATCTTTATTTGAAGCTTTGATTGTATGTTGTCATCAATTACCAAAAAGGGGGAGATTGAAAGCACAACATGCTCCCTTGGTGGTTTTGATAACTCATGACAACATACATTGTCTCTTGGACTAACACCTCTATCTAGTGTATTTCAAATAATAGTCCATGGAGAGTTGATTTGGCAAAAGGATTGTGGAGATTGTGGAATTACCCCAGGATGCAAGGAATTGGTTGGCCAAGCTTCAAGGAAGAGGAC
This sequence comes from Hordeum marinum, assembly GCA_022496015.1. Lineage (NCBI taxonomy): Eukaryota > Viridiplantae > Streptophyta > Magnoliopsida > Poales > Poaceae > Hordeum > Hordeum marinum. Next base: position 234,727,912 of record CM039677.1, read on the forward strand.
TCTACATTTTACATTTGTGAGAAATCACTTTGAGTCCATAGGAAAGCCAATACTATTAAAAGGGGGTAAGGTGCTGTTGGTGAACAAGATGCTCATACGTGCACAAGTGATAGTCACAAAAAACACCAAAAATATCTTCCACAAATACTCTGTCTAGAACCCTACCACTCAAATCGGTAAGACAAACAATTCCTATCGGTCTCACTGAGATTCAAACCCTAGGCAGATCCTAAGGCAAACCCATCCCAGTACTACCATCATTCCATTAGGTGCCACTGAAGTCAGTTGCCAACTTTCAGGTATCCCATTTTCAAGCATCGATACCACCAAGTTTTGCCAATCGGTCTCACCGAGATTTGGACCAACATTCTAGTTAGCCATTCTCAAGAATCGGTACCACCGAGTTTTGTGAATTGGTCTCACCGAGTTTTGAACCAACTTTCTGGTTAGCCATTGTCAAGAATTGGTACCACCGAAAATTAAGAATCGGTCTCATCGAGTTATGCAATCTGACCATTGGTCATCTAATCGGTACCACCGAGATTTCTATATTGGTCTCACCGAGATTCAAAAGTTGCCAACTTTAAGTCACTTCGGTACCATCGAGATTTACACATTGGTGTCACCGAGTCTGACTTATTGTGTGTAACGATTGGATTTTTGGAGTGCCTATATATACCCCTCCACCACCACCTACTCGGAAGAGAGGCACTCAAAACTATTCCATACCTATCCTACTCAATTTTCTAAGAGAGAACCACCTACCCTTGTGTTGAGGTCAAGATATTCCACTCCTACCATATGGATCTTGATTTGTAGCCTCCCCAAGTTGCTTTCCACCAATCCCATCTCTTCTACCAAGCCAAATCTATGAGAGAGTGATTGTGTGTTGAGGAGTCTATCATCTTGAAGCACAAGAGCAAGGAGTTCATCGTCATTACCAAGCCTATTACCTTTTGGAGGGCGGTGCCTCCTAGATTGGTTAGGTGTCGCTTGGGAGCCTCCTACTTCGTGTTGTGGAGTGAACCAAGAAGTTTGTAAGGGCAAGGAGATCGCCTACTTCGTGAAAATCTACCCATAGTGAGGCTAGTCCATCGTGGACAGAAGCCGCATGGAATAGTCAACATTGCTACTTCGTGGACCCTTATGGGTGGAGCCCGCCGTGGACTCTCGCAACCGTTACCCTTCGTGGGTTGAAGACTCCATGAACGTGGACGTACGATAGCACCACCTATCGGAACCACGGGAAAAATCCTTGCGTCTCCTATTGTGTTTGATCTTCCTATCCCATCTCTTTAGTTCATGTGCAATGTCTTTATTTTCCGCCTTCCATATTTGTAGACATGCATGTGTAGGGCTGTTAGATTTGCTAGACTTGCTAAATGTGTTAAAATCTGCCAACCAATTAACTTGGGAAAAGGTTAGGTTTTAAATTCCTGCTAGTAGTCTATTCACCCCCCCCCTCTAGACACCCCTCTCTCGATCCTACAAGTGGTATCAGAGCTTTGGTCTCCATTGCTTCGGTTTAATCACCGTGGAGGAAGATGAATGTGTCTAGTGTAGAGAGTTTGAGTTGTAGAGTGCCCATTCTTGATGGAGAGTACTATAGTCAATGGAAGAATGCCATGATTGATCTATTTGATAAATTCCATTTGACAAAATATATTGAAAACCCCTATGTGCTCCCCATTGATTAATTGCATCCCACACACGAAGAGGAAATTAACAGTTTGGTAACCTACGAGCTGTCTATCCTATTGTTAGAGGTTTACCAAGATTTGTGCTTTCTCAATTGAAGAACTTTGCATGTGCTTATACCTTGTGGACTGATTTGGAGAAACGATATCCAAATCTTTCCTTAGGAAATCTTGATGAAATTCTTCATAAAACTATTGCTTTTCACAAAATGAAGCCAAGTAATCCAACTTTGATAAATGCTTATTTGAGCTCCATGATCTTATGCGTGCTAAAGGAGATGTCACCGCTATCAACAACTTTATATTTGAAGCCATTCACATTCATAAACTTGAACATTGTCATGATCACAATTCTAATAAATCTCTTGTTCTTTATGACGAGGATTTTCCACTTGATGATGACAATGTGGAACTTCGCAAAGATGAGTTGTTCGACATCGAATATGAGAAGATCATGAACAATCTGAGTCTTATGGCAAACTTCAAGGACTATATGTCCGGAGGAAAAGAGTGGATTGTCGACAGTGGATGTACGGATCATATGACTGGTGATAAAGACATGTTCCATGAGATCACGCCTAACAAGGTCCTCGAAGGTATGTGGCCTTTGGAGACAATTCCAAGGGTAAGGTATTCGGCCTTGGTAAGGTGGCCATATCCAATGATAGCTCAATTCAAAATGGTATGCTTGTTGAATCCCTTGGGTACAATCTTGTTTCTGTATCTAGACTTGTCAATTTCAGTTTCAATGTTTTATTCTCGAAAGTAGATTGGCAAGTGTTTTGTCAAGATAATCATAAAATGGCCTTTACCGATTTCCGTAGAGGTGATTTATACAATGTTGATTTCACTCAGAGATCCAAGCCTTGCACTTGTTTAATTGCTAAATATTCTAAAGGTTGGCTTTGGAATAGAAGATTAGGACATGTAGGCATGCGCAATTTAGATAAGCTAATCAAAGGTGATCATATTCTTGGTGTTGAAGATGTTACCTTTGACAAAGATAGACTTTGTAGCGCTTGTCATGCCGGAAAGCAAGTAGGTGGAAGTCATCCCGTTAAGAATATCATGACTACTAGGAGACCACTCGAGTTACTTCACATCGATTTTTTGGTCCCAATGCTTACTGTTGGGGAACGTTGCATGGGAAACAAAAAAATTCCTACGCGCACGCAAGATCTATCCATGGTGATGAGCATCTATGAGAGGGAGAGTGGATCTACATACCCTTGTAGATCGCTAAGCGGGAAGCATTAAGAAACGCGGTTGATGTAGTCGAACGTCTTCGCAATCCAAATTGCCGAACGTCCCGCGATCCAATCATGATCCGTCCCGATCTTGCATCAAACGGACGGCACCTCCGCGTTCAGCACAAGTACGGCTTGATGACGATCTCCGCCTTCTTGATCTAGCAAGAGGGGGCATAGAGGTAGAAGAGTTCTCCAGCAGCGCGACGGCACTCCGGCAATGGTGGTGGAGCTATTCCGGCAGGGCTTCGCCTAAGCACCGCTGAAAACCGATCTATAGGAGAAACTGCGATCTAGAGGAGAGGGTAGCACGTGGCTGAATATCTATGTGAAAAACCCTAAAACCTCTAGTATATATAGGAGGAGGAGAGGTGCAGGTTTGGCACAAGGGTCAGCCCTCTCTTGGTTCGGCTGAAGTGGAGGGAGGAATCCTCCTCCTCCACTCCTAGTAGGATTAGGACTCCTTCCTTATTTAGCCTTTTTTGCCATTTTCCACCTTTTTCTCCTTGGGCTTTTCTTCCCAGCCGCATGGGCCCTTTGTGTGTCTTCCACCAGCCCACTAAGGCTGGTATTCATCCTCCCACAACCCATGTAGCCTCTTGGGTCGAAATACCCCTCCCGGTGGTCCCCCGGTACACTACCGACACTCATGGTACACTACCGATGAGCTCGAAACTTTTCCGGTGACCAAAACAGGACTTCCTATGTAACACCCCGTTACGCCTGGGGGATCTAGACTGGCCCCACGGACCAACACTAGTCTTTCCTGCCCACTTTGTCCTCACTCGTGCACACCCAGGACCAACTTCCCGATCGGTCACCCATCCTAGAATCGCTCCAAGCCAAGCACGCTTAACTTTGGAGTTCTTTTCGAGTGGGATTCCGGAAAAGAAGGAATTCCTTGTTGATATGAGTAGTCTATCATTCCTCTGAAGCCAGGCTCTCACATACACCCCCACTCAAAGGAACCGACGTCCTCGTCGGCCCATCATGAACGTTCCCTTTTGGCACACGTATGCACGTCCAGTCCAGCACATGTGCCATGTTGTGTGCCACGACGGGCCACACACGCCATGCACCACATGCCCGTGAACCTGACCCGTGCATGCCCATGTAACCACAAGGGTCGGCTCTGATACCAATTGTAACATCCCGTTACGCCTGGCGGGATCTAGACTGGCCCCACAGACCAACACTAGTCTTTCCTGCGCACTTTGTCCTCACTCGTGCGCACCCGGGACCAACTTCCCGGTCAGTCACCCATCCTAGAATCGCTCCAAGCCAAGCATGCTTAACTTTGGAGTTCTTTTCGAGTGGGATTCTGGAAAAGAAGGAATTCCTTGTTGATATGAGTAGTCTATCATTCCAATTAAGCCAGGCTCTCACATCCTATATATAAATCTTTACCTCCGGACCATTTCGGAGCTCCTCGTGACGTCTGGGATCTCATCCGGGACTCCGAACAACCTTCAGTCACCACCATACATAACTCTATACTACCGAAACGTCACCGAACCTTAAGTGCGCAGACCCTGCGGGTTCGAGAACTATGTAGACATGACCAAGACACCTCTACGGTCAATAACCAATAGCGGGACCTGGATTCCCATATTGATTCCTACATATTCTACGAAGATCTTTATTGGTAGAACCTCTATGTCAAGGATTCAGTTAATCCCGTATGATGTCCCCTTTGTTCATCAGTATGTTACTTGCCCGAGATTCGATCGTCGGTATCTCCATACCTAGTTCAATATCGTTGCCGGCAAGTCTCTTTACTCGTTCCGTAATACAAGATCTCGTGGCTAACATTTAGTCACATTGCTTGCAAGGCTTATTGTGATGTTGTATTACCGAGTGGGCCCTGAGATACCTCTCCGTCACACGGAGTAACAAATCCCAGTGTTGATCCATGCCAGCCCAGCAAACACCCTCGGAGATACCTGTAGAGTACCTTTATAGTCACCCAGTTACGTTGCGACGTTTGATACACTCAAGGCACTCCTTCGGTGTCCGTGAGATGCATGATCTCATGGTCATAGGAACATATACTTGACATGTAGAAAACTGTAGCAATAAACTGACACGATCATATGCTACATTTATAGTTTGGGTCTTGTCCATCCCATCATTCTCCTAATGATGTGATCCCATTATCAAACGACATCTCATGTTAATGGCTAGGAAACCTTGACCATCTTTGATCAACGAGCTAGTCTACAAGAGCCATACTAGGGACATAGTTATGTCTATGTATCCGCACATGCAATGTGTTTCCAATCAATACAATTATAGCATGGGTAATAAACGATTATCATGAACAAGGAAATATAATAATAACTATTTTATTATTGCCTCTAGGGCATATTTCCAACAGTCTCCCACTTGCACTAGAGTCAATAATCTAGCCCACATCACTATGTGATTTACATTGTAATGAATCGAACACCCATACAGTTCTGGTGTTGATCATGTTTAGCCCTTGGAAGAGGTTTAGTCAACGGGTCTGCCACATTCAGATCCGTGTGCACTTTGCAAATATTTATGTCCTCCTCCTTGATGTACTTGCGGGTGGAATTGAAGCGTTGCTTTATGTGTCTAGTACTCTTGTGAAACCTTGGTTCCTTGGCTAGGGCAATGGCAACAGTGTTATCACAGAACAGATTCACTAGGTTCAATGCACTAGGCACTACTCCAAGATCTGTCATGAACTCCTTCATCCAGACACCTTCCTTTATTGCCTCCGAGGCTGCGATGTACTCCGCTTCGCATGTAGAATCGTCTACCACGCTCTGCTTGGAACTGCACCAGCTTACTGCACCCCCATTAATAATAAATATGTATCCGGTTTGCGACTTAGAGTCATCCAGATCAGTGTCAAAGCTTGCATCGACGTAACCCGTTACGACGAGCTCTTGATCACCTCCATAAACGAGAAACATTTCCTTAGTCCCTTTCAGGTACTTAAGGATATTCTTGACCGCTGTCCAGTGCTCCATTCTAGGATTACCTTGAAACCTTCCGGCCATACTTATGGCAAGGCTAACATTGGGTCTTGTGCACAACATTTCTTACATGATAGAGCCTATGACAAAAGCATAGGGGATGACACTCATCGTCTCTCTATCTTCTGTAGTTACTGGGCATTGAGTCTTACTCAACTTTACACCTTGTAACACAGGCAAGAACCCCTTCTTGGACTGATCCATTTTGAACTTATTCAAGACTTTATCAAGGTATGTGCTCTGTGAAAGTCCTATTAAGCGTATTTATCTATCTTTATAGATCTTAATGCCTAATATGAAAGCAGCTTCTCCCAGGTCCTTCATTGAAAAATTCTTGTTCAAATATTCCTTTACGCTTTCTAGCATTTCTATATTGTTTCCAATCAGCAATATGTCATCCACATATAATATTAGAAACGCTATAGAGCTCCCACTCACTTTCTTGTAAATACAAGCTTCTCCGTAAACTTGTATAAACCATAACACTTTGATCACCTCATCAAAACGCAGATTCCAACTCCGAGGTGCTTGCACTAGTCCATAAATGGATCGCTGGAGTTTGCAAACTTTTTCAGCATTCTCTAGATTGACAAAACCTTCTGGCTGTATCATGTACAAATATTCCTTAAGAAAATAGTTAAGGAACGCTATTTTGACGTCCATCTGCCAAATTTCATAGTCGAAATATGCAGCTATTGCCAACATGATTCTGACGGACTTAAGCATCGCTACGGGTGAGAAGGTCTCATCGTAGTCAACTCCTTGAACTTGTGTAAAACCCTTTGCCACAAGTCGAGCTTTATAGAGAGTGACATTACCGTCCGCATCCATCTTCTTCTTAAAGATCCATTTGTTCCGAATGGCCTTTCGCCCTTCAGGTAATACTTCCAAAGTCCATACTTTGTTTTCATACATGGATCTCATCTTAGATTTCATGGCCTCTAACCATTTTTCGGAATTCGGGCCCATCATCGCTTCTCCATACCTCGTAGGTTCATCGTTGTCTAACAACATGACCTCCAAGATCGGGGTTGCCGTACCACTCACGAGCAGTATGCACCCTTGTCGACCTACGAGGTTTAATAGTAACTTGGTCCGAAGTTTCATGATCATCATCATTAACTTCCTCCTCAACTGTCGTAGGCTCCACAGAAACATCTTTCTGCGCTGCGCTACTCTCAGGTTGAAGTAAAGGTTCAATAACCTCATCAAGTTTTATTTTCCTCCCACTCAATTCTTTCGAGAGAAACTCTTTCTCAACAAATGTTCCGTTCTTTGAGACAAACACTTTGCCTTTGGATCTGAGATAGAAGGTATACCCAACTGTCTCTTTTGGGTATCCTATGAAGACGCATTTCTCCGCTTTGGGTTCCAGCTTTTCAGGCTGAAGCTTTTTGACATAAGCATCACATCCCCAAACTTTAAGAAACGACAAATTTGGCTTCTTGCCAAACCACAGTTCATATGGCATCGTCTCAAAGGATTTTGATGGTGCCCTATTTAAAGTGAATGTGGTTGTCTCCAATGCATAACCCCAAAACGATAGTGGCAGACCGGTAAGAGACATCATAGAACGCACGATATATAATAAGGTTCGATTACGACGTTCGGACACACCATTACGATGTGGTGTTCCAGGTGGTGTCAACTGTGAAACAATTCCACACTGTCTTAAGTGACTGCCAAACTCATAACTCAGATATTCACCTCCTCGATTAGGTCGCAGGAATTTGATCTTGTTGTTACGATGATTCTCAACTTCACTCTAAAATTGCTTGAACTTTTCAAATGTTTCAGACTTGTGCTTCATTAAGTAAATATACCCGTATCTAATTAAGTCATCAGTGAAGGTGAGAAAATAACGATATCCACGGCGCACCTCAATGCTCATTGAACCGCACACATCAGTATGTATGATTTCCAATAAGTCACCCACCCGTTCCATTGTTCCAGAGAACGGCGTTTTAGTCATCTTGCCCTTGAGGCATGGTTCACATGTGTCAAGTGATTCAAAATCAAGTGACTCTAAAAGTCCATCAGCATGGAGCTTCCTCATGCATTTTACACCAATATGACCCAAACGGCAGTGCCACAAGAAAGTGGTACTATCACTATCAACTCTACATCTTTTGGCGTCAATGTTATGAACATGTGTATCATCACTATCAAGATTCAACATGAATAAACCCCTCACATTGGGTGCATGACCATAAAATATATCACTCATATAAATAGAACAACCATTGTTCTCAGATTTAAATGAGTAATTGTCTCGCAATAAACAAGATCCATATATAATGTTCATGCTTAACGCAAGCACTAAATAACAATTATTCAGGTTCATCACTAATCCCGATGGTAATCGAAGAGAGAGCATGCTGACGGCGATCACATCAACCTTGGAACCATTTCCCACGTGCATCGTCACTTCATCCTTTGCCAACCTTCGTCTATTCCACAATTCCTGCTTTGAGTTGCAAATGTGAGAACACGAACTGTATCAAATACCCAGGCACTACAACGAGAGTTGGTAAGGTATACATAAATAACATGTATATCATATATACCTTGTTTGTTATTGGTCACCTTCTTGTCAGCCAGATATTTGCGGGTGTTCCGCTTCTAGTGATCAGTTCCCTTGCAATGAAAGCACTCAGTTTCTGGCTTGGGTCCAGCCTTGGGTTTCCTCACTGGAGTAGGAACTGCTTTGCCACCCTTCTTGCCCTTGCCATTCTTCTTGAAACTAGTGGTTTTATTGACCATCAACACTTGATGTTCTTTCTGGATTTCAGACTCAGCGACTTTCAGCATCGCAAACAGCTCGGCGACTGACTTGTTTATCCCGTGCATGTTATAGTTCATCACAAAGCTCTTGTAGCTAGGTGGCACTGATTGAAGAACTCTATCAGTGATCGCCTCCGGCGGAAGGGGCATCCCTAACTCCACCAGACGGGTCAAATACCCAAACATTTTGAGTATATGTTCACTGACAGACCCGTTCTCCTCCATTTTGCAAGCATAGAATTTGTCGGAGGTCTCATACCTCTCAATCCGGGCATTCTTTTGAAAGATGAACTCCAACTCTTGGAACATCTCATATGCTCCATGACTTTCGAAACATCTTTGAAGTCCCGGTTCTAAGCCATACAACATTGCATATTGAACTATTGAGTAAACTCCAGAACTTGTCTCCCAAGCGTTCTTAACGTCTTCGGATGACAGGTCAGCGGGTCGGTCACCAAGCGGTGCATCAAGGACATATGCCTTCTAGGAAGCAGTGGGGATAATCCTCAGATTACGGGCCTAGTCCACAAAGTTACTTCCATCATCTTTCAACTTAGCTTTCTCTAGGAACGCATTAAAATTCAGGGGTGCTACTACGCGAGCCATTGATCTACAACATAAATATGCAAAGGTTACTTAGACTATTGTTCAAGATAAGGAGTTTAGTTAATCAAATTACTAAAGCTCCCACTCAAACTGACATCCCTCAGATCATCTGAGTGATACATGATCCAAATTCACCAACTCAAGTCCGATCATCACATGAGTTGAGGTGGTTTCAATGGTGAACATCATCATGTTGATCATATATACTATATGACTCATGTTTGACCTTTCGGTCTCTTGTGTTCCGAGTCCATGTGTGTACATGCTAGGCTTGTCAAGTTTAACCCGAGTGTTCTACATGTGCACCACTGGCTTGCACCCGTTGTATGTAAACGTAGAATCCATCACACCCGATCATCACGTGGTGTCTCGACACGACGAACTTTCGCAACGGTGCACACTCGGGCAGAACACAATTTATCTTGAAATTTAAGTAAGGGATCACCTTATAATGCTACCGTCATCCTAAGAAAAACAAGGTGCATAAAAGGATTAACATCACATGCAAATCATAAGTGACATGATATGGCCATGAACTTGTGCTTTTGATCTCCATCTTGAAAGCACCGGCAATCTCCATCGTCACTGGCATGACACCATGATCTCCATCATCTTGATCTCCAACAACGTGTCACCATCGGGGTTGTCGCGCCCGCCATGCTCATACTACTATAACTACCGTTTAGCGATAAAGTAAAGCATTACATAGCGCTTAATGATTGACACGCAGGTCATACAATAATTAAAGACAACCCTATGGCTCTTGCCGGTTGCCGTACTCATCGACATGCAAGTCATGATATTCTATACAACACATGATCATCTCATACATCACATATATCTCAGCATGTAATTGGCCATATCACATCACAACATACCCTGCAAAAACAAGTTAGACGTCCTCTAATTGTTGTTGCAAGTTTTACGTGGCTGCTATGGGTATCTAGCAAGAACGATTCTCACCTACGCAAAACCACAATGGTGATACATAAGTTGCTTTTCAACCTTCTCAAGAACCGCCTTTGTCGAGTCCGATCCAACTAAAGTAGGAGAGACAGACACCCACTAGCCATCTTTGTGCAACAAAGTCACACGTCAGTCGATGGAACCGGTCTCTCATAACCGTACGAGTAATGTTGGTCCGGGCCGCTTCATCCCACAATACCGCTGAACCAAAACATGACCAAGGGAGGAAGAAATCTAAGCATCAACGCTCACAAACTCTTTGTGTTCTACTAGAGATCTCATCTACACATAGACCTAGCTCATGATGCTGCTGTTGGGGAACGTTGCATGGGAACCAAAAAATTTCCTACGCGCACGCAAGATCTATCCATGGTGATGAGCATTTATGAGAGGGAGAGTGGATCTACATACCCTTGTAGATCGCTAAGCGGGAAGCGTTAAGAAACTCGATTGATGTAGTCGGACGTCTTCGCAATCCAAATCGCCGAACGTCCCGCGATCCAATCACGATCCGTCCCGATCTAGCACCGAACGGATGGCACCTCCACGTTCAGCACACATACGGCTCGATGACAATCTCCACCTTCTTGATCCAGCAAGAGGGAGTGGATAGGTAGAAGAGTTCTCCAGCAGCGCGATAGTGTTGCGGCGATGGTGGTCGAGCTATTCCAGCAGGGCTTCGCCTAAGCACCACTGAAAGCCGATCTAGAGGAGAAACTACGATCTAGGGGAGAGGGTAGCACGTGGCTGAAAATCTATGTGCAAAAACCCTAAAACCTCTAGTATATATAGGAGGAGGAGAGGTGCAGGCTTGGCACAAGGGCCAACCCTCTCTTGGTTCGGCCGAAGTGGAGGGAGGAATGCTCCTCCTCCACTCCTAGTAGGATTAGGACTCCTTCCTTATTTAGCCTTTTTGCCTTTTTCCACCTTTTTCTTCTTGGGCTTTTCTTCCCAACTGCATGGGCCTTTTGTGGGACTTACACCAGCCCACTAACGGTTGGTATTCATCCTCCCACATCCCATGTAGCCTCTTGGGTCGAAATACCCCTCCCGATGGTCCCCCGATACACTACCCGCACTCCCATACACTACCGGTGAGCCCGAAACTTTTCCGGTGACCAAAACAGGACTTCCTATATATCAATCTTTACCTCCGGACCATTCCGGAGCTCCTCGTGATGTCCGGGATCTCATCCAGGGCTCCGAACAACCTTCGTTCACCACCATACATAACTCTATACTACCGAAACGTCACCGAACCTTAAGTGTGCAAACCCTGCGGGTTCGAGAACTGTGTAGACATGACCGAGACACCTCTACGGTCAATAACAAATAGCGGGACCTGGATGCCCATATTGATTCCGACATATTCTATGAAGATCTTTATTGGTCGAACCTCTATGTCAAGGATTCAGTTAATCCCGTATGATGTTCCCTTTGTTCTTCGGTATGTTACTTGCCCGAGATTCGATCATCGATATCTCCGTACCTAGTTCAATATCGTTGCCGGCAACTCTCTTTACTCGTTCCATAATACAAGATCTCATGCCTAACATTTAGTCACATTGCTTGCAAGGCTTATTGTGATGTTGTATTACCAAGTGGGCCGTGAGATACCTCTCCGTCACATGGAGTAACAAATCCCAGTGTTGATCCATGCCAACCCACCAGACACCCTCGGAGATACCTACAGATTACCTTTATAGTCACACAGTTACATTGCGACGTTTGATACATGCAAGGCACTCCTCCGGTGTCCGTGAGTTGCACGATCTCATGGTCATAGGAACATATACTTGACATGTAGAAAACTGTAGCAATAAACTGACATGATCATATGCTACGTTTATAGTTTGGGTCTTGTCCATCCCATCATTCTCCTAATGATGTGATCCCATTATCAAACGACATCTCATGTCAATGGCTAGAAACCTTGACCATCTTTGATCAATGAGCTAGTATACTAGAGGCATATTAGGGACATAGTTATGTCTATGTATCCACACATGCAACGTGTTTCCAATCAATACAATTATAGCATGGATAATAAACGATTATCATGAAGAAGGAAATACAATAATAACTATTTTATTATTGCCTCTAGGGAATATTTCCAACACTTACAAGAGTCTCGGTGGAAATTCCTATGGTTTGTTATAGTTGATGATTTTTCCAGATTTACATGGGTATTCTTTCTTGATGATAAGTCGCGGGTTCAAAAGATCTTCAAGAACTTCGCTCGCAAAGCACAAAATCAGTTTGAAGTGAAGATCAAGAAGGTTTGGAGCGATAATGGATCGGAGTTCAAGAAAACCCATGCGGATACCTTTCTTGACGAAGAAGGTGTCTCATATGAGTTCTTGGCTACGTACACACCTCAACAAAATGGAGTTGTTGAGGGGAAGAACCGGATGCTCATTGAGATGGCAAGAACGATGCTTGACGATTACAAGACGCCAAGACACATTGAGATGGCAAGAACGATGCTTGACGATTACAAGACGCCAAGACACTTTTGGGCAAAAGATGCTGAAACAGCATGTCATGCCACAAACCGACTTTACTTGCACAAGCTTCTTCGTAAAACGGCATACGAGCTCCTCACCGGTAACAAACCCCAAGTCAGATATTTTCGGGTATTTGGATCAAAGTGCTACAGTCTTGATAAGCATCGTTGTACTAAATTTGCTCCTAAATCTCATGAAGGATTCCTACTTGGTTACGGACCGAACTCTCACACTTACCGTGTCTACAACAACTTCACTCGAAAAGTTGAAGAGACGGTAGATGTGAAGTTCGATGAATCTAATGGTTCGCAAGTCGAACAATTACCAAATGATGTAGGTGATAAGGACCCTTCGAAGCCATTCTAGATTTACCCATCGACAAGATTCGTCCCATGGAGGTGAAGGAAAGCACTTCATCAACTCAAGTGGAAGCCCCTACTTCACGTCAAGGTGAACCTCAACACGACATGGAGGCATCCACAAGCGGTACACGACGAGATGATGAAGAGGAGGAAGTGCATCATAAAGATCCACCACAACCACCTTCACCACCACCTCAAGGGAATGACACCTTCAACAACAACGAAGATGAAGTATATGATGATGATGAAGAAGAAGCTCCACCATCCAACAATCGGAAGCTGACCCGAGTTCGAGCACAAGTGACCAAGAACCATCCCCTAAACCAAATCTTTGGTGATATACAAACAGGGAGAATCACTCGCTCTGAAACCCGTCTAGCTAACTTTTGTGAGCATTACTCTTTCATCTCTAGCATTGAGCCTTTAAAGGTAGAACAAGCTCTTGAAGACACAGATTGGGTGAACGCAATGCATGAAGAGCTACACAACTTCGAGAGGAACTAAGTGTGGACACACGTGGAGAAGCCCGAAGATGAGCACAACATCATCGGAACCAAATGTGTGTTTTGGAACAAACAATACGAAGACGGTCAAATCGTGCGCAACAAGGCTCGTCTCATAGCCCAAGGATATACGCAAGTCGAAGGGGTATGGACTACGGTGAGACATATGCCCTCGTCGCTAGACTTGAAGTTATCCGTATTCTTCTTGCTTATGCTAATCACCATGATATCACGCTTTATCAAATGGACATCAAAAGTAAATTTTTAAATGGTGAAATTGAAGAAGTTTATGTTAAACAACAACCTGCTTTTGTGAATCCTAAGAAACCTAATCATGTTTACAAGCTTCGTAAAGCCCTTTATGGTCTTAAGCAAGCCCCTCGTGCTTGGTACAAATGCTTAACGAAGTTCCTCATTGAGAAAGGCTTTGAAATTGGTAAAATTGATGCAACCTTGTTCACTAAGAGAGTTAATGTAGAATTATTTGTGTGCCAAATCTATGTGGATGATATTATCTTTGGTTCCACTAACCCTCAATTTAGTGAAAGGTTTGGAAGGGTGATGTCCGAGAAGTATGAGATGTCTATGATGTGTGAGCTGAAATTCTTTCTTGGATTGCAAATCAAGCAATAAAGAGAAGGATTTTTTATCTCGCAAACTAAATATACCAAGGACTTGATCAAGAAGTTCAACATGCAGGATTGCAAAGGTATGAAAACACCTATGCCCACTAGTGGACATGTTGATCTTACCAGGGAGGATGCACCGATTGATCAAAAGGTTTATCAGTCTATGATTGGTTCACTGTTATATCTATGTGCATCTCGTCCCGATATCATGCTTAGTGTTTGCATGTGTGCTAGATATCAAGCCGAACCTAAAGAGTGTCATCTTTTGGCTGTGAAACGAATAGTGCAATACTTCATACAAACACCAAACTTTGGCATTTGGTATCCCAAGGGATCTTCTTATAATCTTGTTGGCTATTCCGATTCGGACTATGCCGGTGACAAGGTTGGTAGAAAATCCACCTCGGGTACTTGTCAATTTTTGGGTAGATCTCTTGTGTCTTGGTCCTCCAAGAAACAAAACTTTGTATCTCTATCTACTACTGAAGCTGAGTACATTGTTGTTGGATCTTGTTGTGCGCAATTGCTATGGATGACACAACTGCTTAAGGATTATGGAATTCATGTTAAAAACGTCCCATTGTTTTGTGACAATGAAAGTGCTTTTAAAATTGGTCATAATCCTATGCAACATTCTCGAACCAAGCATATTCAAGTTCGACATCATTCCATTCGTGATCATGTTGCCAAAGGAGATATTAATCTTAAGCATGTTCGTACTAACAAGCAATTGGCAGATATCTTTACCCCATGCCGCCCGTCGGAGTGCTGCCCTTCACCGGAGTAGCCTTCCCCGGCGACTACCTGGTCGGCCCCGTCGCGCCTGCTCCCTTCCACCTGATCCTCTCTCCCTCTCATGTCTCTCTCTCTCTTCTATGCCAGCAGTGCGTCATCAGAGCTTCGTCGTTGGGAATGGGAGCCGCCACCCTAGATCCGCCCTTCCCCAACCTTGTCGGCCCCAAGCCCTCGTCGTAGCCCCGGGGACCGCCGGTGCCAGAGCCGCTGCCTCCCTCCTCTGTGCTTCGTCAGAAGGACAGGGGCGAGACAAGCACCCCGCCTGCACGACGCGTGCGTGGGCCACGTCGCGTTTGCCAGCTCCCCGCCAGGCCTCCTCTCCTACTAGACCGAGGCCCACGGGGTGAGAACCCTAGCGCCTTTTTTTCTGTTTTGGTGGGCCTTGGTCCATGTTGCCTACTGTTGTTAACCGCTATAGGCGCATTCTAGTATGTGACGCCATGTCCATTGTTCGGGCCCTATTGCAGATTTGGCCCGTGTAGTATTTTTTTAGGATCTGTGATTTTGGCAATTAACCATGGGCATTATAATTATAGAAAAATGCATGTTTTTGAGAGGCTCATATATAATTAACCATGCACCGGATCGAAATGTTTTATATATGTAAATTGTGTGGAATTTTGCGTAGATTCATTATTCTCACTTTCATGCATGATATAAATGATTACCTTGTTGTTTGCCTTTAATTTGCATAGAATCTTGCTACTAGGTTTATGCCATAAACTTGCGTAATTAATTGTGACATTTTTCCTATATGAACATATGCATATTACATATGATTTTGGGGTAAAAAATCCATGGAATTTATCTATGCATTTAGTTTTGTCATTAGAGTAAGTTTGTGTGCATGTCATTTTCGCTATGATGCTCTTTTGTTATTTTCATGTGATTAAATCCGTGCATCATACGGAATAATTTTGAACATAAGATATGCCCTTTGACATGTGCACTAGACCCTGGTCATTTTGTTTTCCATGATAATCCATGTTTAGGTGTTGTTTTCTTCTCACCAACATGTCATAAAAATACTGTTGTTTTGAGGGTCCAAAATATCTCTAAGTCTGGAATATGTAATATTTTGTTGTTGTCTTGCCATGTGTTTTGCTAGTGATCTACAACCCATTTGGGGTTGGTGCAATGGATTTATTGTAGTCCATTATGTCCTCTAGCATGCAGTTAAGGTTCATGCCATAATATGCCATGTAGCTCATAGTTTTACTGCTGCCAATATGCCTTCGTAATAAAACTGCACTGTCAAAAACTGTTATTTTCACTAAGTCTGAAACTGTTTTCAATTAGCCATGTTGTGAGCTTCCTACCATGTGATCCGTGCATATTTTGAGTATGATATGTGAAGATTAAATGAAGGGTTTGTTATATGCTACTGCCCCATGCTTAGTTTGTGCATTTTAAAATCTTTTACCTTGTTGTTTTCATGTGTGCAATATGCCATCTTGAATGAAACTTGTGTTGGTTGGTGTGGTTGAACCGTAGATCCGTTTGGGACATGCCATATATGAAACTTGCTTAGAATTTCTTATAGTATCATAATATATTTCTGCATTAATGATTTGAAATGTTTGTGGTTGTCATTTTCATGCATTTTGCATTCATGGCATATAATCTTGTGCGGGTTATAACTTTTAGACCGTAGGTCCGTTTTAAATGTTTTATATATGTAAATCGACTAGAATGATGTGTAGAATTGCATGGTACTTTATTTTTTTGTTTAACAATATTAAATATGGTTAGTTCAGATCTGGAACAATTTCGAAATTAACATATGGGGTCATTTCGGGAAATGCTATAAGTTGTTTCCGGACTCATTTAAGATGTCTAGATAGATAGTTTACTTATGCTTCACCTCTTGCCGTGTTTATATACATTTAATATTGTCGTGTACCTAACGGGAATGAACTAAGTAATTCAAATGTGAAGTTTCATCAATATGCAACCCGTTGCATATTGAGCAACCCGTTGCATATTGAGCTTCACTTAATATGTAGAAGTTATTTGTTGTGTTTTGCCATGTCATGCATAACATGCATCATATTTGTTTGCACATCATGTCATGAATATGTTGTCGTGTACCGTGTGTTGATTGTTTGTTCCGGATTGTTTTTTCTCGATAGAGTTCCGAAAGCGTTCGGTGTGAGAGGATTTGTTCGACTATGTTGGCTTGTCTTTTTCATCGATTCCTTCTTCTTCCAAGCGGGAGCTCAGGCAAGATGATAGATTTCCCTAGATACCACTAATATCATTGCTATGCTAGTTGTCCAACTTTTATCGTTATGTCTCGCTACCTACCACTTGTTTGTCAAGCCTCCCAACATTGCCATGAAAATCTTCTAACCCTCCACCTTCCCAACAAACCTTTGTTTGGCTATGTTACCGCTTGCTCAGCCCTTCTTATAGCATTTCTAGCTACAGGTGCAATTGCTTCCATGTGTCAACATGGACATTCTTTTTTTATCACAATATTATTGCTATTTAATTTAATGCGCATATATACTTGGTAAAAGGTGGAAGGCTTGGCCTTTTTCTCGGTGATTTGTTCCACTTTTGCCGCCCCTAGTTACTTGTGTACAGGCGTTATGTTCCATATTGAGCGCTCCTAACATGCTCAGGGTTGTTATGGGAACCCCCTTGATTTTAATTTTGTGATAAAACTTATCTGACAAGGCCCAACATTTTTACTAATTTGCCTAATAACTAATAAAATGCATAGGGACCCGCGGATAATTTAATCAACCCCCCCTCCTGGCCATTGCTCATTATGAGTATTGGTCCAAATTAGAGCACTGTGCGGGGCCACCCCAGGGCAACTTGGGTGATTTCTACCAGGCGACCGTACACTAGCTTATCCGCCGTATCCTGAGAACGAGATATGCGGCTCATATTGGGAGCGTCGACACGTTGGGAGGCCTTGCTGGATTTGTTTTACCTTTCTCAAATGTCTCGAGTGAGGAGTTCCAAAAATACTTCGGGCTATCTCGAGGTTGCAGTTTTCCAATGGAATTGCATAAGAAATCACGGGATTTGTGGTCGAGGTTATTCCCGCTGGGCATGGTTAATTTGTGATGGATGAGTTGCAGCACCCCTGTAGGGTTAAATCTTTCGAAAAGTCGTGCTTGCGGTTATGTGGCAACTTGGAAACTTTATTTAACACCCGGTCATAGCATACTTGAAGTAAACTCAAATAAAATACACCAAGTGTGTGCGTAATCATGACTGTCTCTTCTGACGAGTACTTATCCGAGAGAGAACACGATGGGGTTATGTTTGATGTAAGTAGGTGTTCCGAATCACTTAGTGATCATTACTAGTTCACGTCCATTATGCATAGGCCACCCACTTTACTTTTTGTATTCATAAGTTATCCACTCAAATAAATCCTTAGTTGCTTGTTGCAGCCTCACCACTTAACCATACCTCACACATGAAGCTTTGCTAGTCTAGATACCCTTGGAAATGAGATTGCTGAGTCCCTATGGCTCACAAATTACTACAACATCAGTTGCAGGTGCGGGTAATGCGATGATTTGACGTGAGCGCGATGCTTGTTTAATTTGAAGTTATTCTTCTTCTTCAATCTACGATGGGTTCCAGGCGGCAGTCTGGGATAGCAAGGATGGATGTCATTTTATCGTTCGTTTTCGTCCGTAGTCGGACCCTGCTCTTCTCTATGATGTTTGAGGATGTTGTTGTATCGATGTGATATTGATGTAGCTTCTGGTGAGTGTAAGCCAATTTCATATACTCATCCCTTCTATAAATGTACTTGTAATGATATCCATTCTTGCAAAATGACGAGATGCGCTTCTATCCCTGTTGAGGCCCTAGTGCCAAAATAAGGATAGGATCACATCTTGGGCATGACAGGATGTCCGAGAAGGTGCCCCCTTTCATCTCCATTCCATCGGTATGTCACTTGTAGCTATATTTTTATTCATCACATGACATGTGTTTTGCTTGGAATGTCGTGTGGTATAGTTTCCTTTATTTTTAGTTTGCCACAATAATTGTTTGCTGGACACACCTATTTGATAGGGACAAGTGTTCATCTTGATTTTTTAGAATACTCCATGTGCTTCACTTATATATTTTGAGCTAAGCAGTTGCTCTAATGCTTCACTTATATCTTTTAGAGCATGGTGGCATGTAGATTTTGTAGAAATAATGGAACTCTCGTGCTTCACTTAAAATTGTTTGAGAGTCTAATAAATAGTAATGGTAATTTTCATGGGTTGTAAGACTAGTACAAAAAGGATAGGTATTTAAGGAGTGTATAATCAAAACCTTCATGTAGCTCACCATATAAGAGAAATTGTGGGTTAATGATATTAATGTAGTAATATGAAAGGGAATGAGTACATTATTATTGGTTAGTAGAAAGGTAGCTAAAGCATGTTACTTGTTATTCATCTAGATATTGGTTATGGCATGATGATGATGATGATGTGTGAGCATTCTTATTCCTCGTTGAAATCCTAGTGATGTTCGGGTCGGAGGCGTGTGATGGTTAACTCCTCCCAACCTCCTCCCTAGGGGTATGCGCAGTAGTACTTTGCTTCGAGAGAGATAATAAGGCTTTGCAATAAGTATATGAGTTCTTTATGACTACTGTGAATCCATGGATGTACGCACACTCACCTTTCCGCATCTTGCTAGCCTCTTCGGTGCCGTGCATTTTTCGTCCTCACCTCGAGGATCGGTGCACCTTTCGCCAGTGCATCCAAACCCTGTGATATGGTACGCTCTATCACACATAAGCCTCCTTATATCTTCCTCAAAACAGGCCACCATACCTACCTATTATGGCATTTCCATATACATTCCGAGATATATTGTCATGCAACTTCCATCGTTACATCACATGACTTGTGTCTTCATCATTATATTGTTTTGCATGATCATGTAGCTGACATAGTATTTGTGGCACAACCATTGTTCATCATTGTTTACATGTTGTGCTAGATCATTGCACATCCTGGTACACTGCAAGACGCATTCATATAGAGTCATTTATTTTTCATCATTGAGTTGTTATATTGAGTTGTAAGTAAATAAAAGTGTGATCGTCATCATTATTAGACCATTGTCCCGGTGAGGAAAGAATGATAGAGTAATGATTCCCCCACAAGTTGGGATGAGCTCTAGACAAAAATATAAATGGGGAGGCCAAACGATCCCACCAAGAAAAAAGAAAAAGGAGAGAAAAGAAAAGGAAAGAGAAAGAAAGAAAGAAAGAAAGAAAAAGAAAGAAAAAAGAAAGAAAGAAATGAGATAAAAAGAGAGAAGGGACTTTGCTATGTAACAGCCCGAGACCGATGCTCCAGCAGATTCCCCTTTTATTTCGAGTTTTGGCGTGTGTTCCATGTGGTTGTCACTTTCATCATCGCATCATTCGCATCATCTGCATAGCATTGACACTCCGTCGTCATCATTTTTTTAAAACTTGCATCCATTCGTAGTTGCCGGTTCTCTCCATTTTCGTCGTTGACCGTTTGATCACCAACCACACACGCATGTGCCCGCAGCAACATTAAAATATTTTTTTTAAAGTGCGTACAAACCTTCTTCGAATGGGTTGAAAGTTGGCATGCGGTATTGTTATATTGTAGGTAGACCATATGCCAAATTTCATCGCATTCGGGGGCCGTTTGATACCCCAACGGATAACTATAGCGACACTATAGCAGGTCAAATCGATGGACTTTTTCATGTATAAAAACCTGTTGTCAGGCCACCCACACATCCCCTCTCTTTTTTGCCTAGCCCCTTTGCACATTACACAGACCCCTCGTGCGCGCCTGATACCTTCTCGAACCCGAAACATATGGTCATGACCGTTAGATCCGGATCATCCCCGTAATACCCCAAACCGTCATCAGTTTTTTTATTGGAACCCCTAACCTATTAATTTTTCAACCGTCCGATCTAATCGAAGGATCTAAACCTAATATACTTCACTATATATGGACCACCTAGTCTAAAACCAGACCAAACCCTATTTTCTAGGATTCTACCCTTACCACCGCCGCCACACACGCACGGGGCTTTGCCTTCTCCCGCTCTGTGCTCCCATCTGTGCTCCCTCTTCACCCATTATTTATCCAATGGTTACAACATTTTTCCTTTCCCCGCTTATCTTTTCTAGCCAAAACAAAAGCTAAACTCCCGGTATTTTCTCTCTCGTACGTATATTCTTCTCATTCACGGAGTGAATCATGGACGACACTACGACAGCGAACTAGGCTGCCAACATTGTCGATCTGTAGCACGAGGTCGGTGCGTAGAGCATAGCTACCTGGACGTAATCAGGCTAGATGGTAGTGCCCAGCTGGCGAAAGAGGTGGACGAGGACGACCATGGCGAACGGGGTTGACCCGGCACGCCGGTGCTGGAGTTAGATACCATGGCGCCTGACACCTTTGATGTTGCTAAATGCCAACATGGAGGAGCGCAGGGCGATTCAGGTCGATGCGGCTGTTGGGGCTCTGAAGAGTACGATTTGAGATATGCTGAGATAGCAATATCCGAAAGCTCAACCGAAGTTTCAGTCACGATAAGCTTTGGAGCTAAGTCGCTTATATGATCTTGCAAGACCTCACTTCCGCTAGAAAAGGAACAATATTTACTACTAGCGTATTACACTTCCACCAGTGGTCCATATTTTTACAGTTTGTACCTAGAAAAGATTTCATCTGGCATTTGAGGACAATCTTATGAGTTCTGAATCCACCCATCAGACAATGTTATACATATTCATGCACGGTTGAGATCTGCAAGTCTACCTTTTCCCTACCTACAGGATTCTCATTAGCATGCAGATACAATTCCTAAAGATTTTAGCAAGTGTTTTGCTTCAGTAACTTTCCCTGACCCAAAGAAAGGCTAACTGCAGCTTGGTTCATACTTCATAATCATATAGGTTGCCTATCACTTTAGCTACTACAAATCACAATATTGCCAGTAGATATTGCACATAACTTTGAGGGCTATCTTGATTTTTCAACATGTCTGTAGAGCAATTAAATGGCATCATCGAATGGAAACGCCTCGGGGAGGTCTAGGCGAGGTAGAGTCTTCGCGCCTTGTCCGCACACGGGCGAGGGCACAAACGAGTCCGACGGCAGGTGTTCTTGCACGAGAGGGACCTGTCACCCGGTATATGGACGTGGGTGGCGCCACCACCCACTACGGCGGTGCTGACGAGCTAGCGGACTAAAACTTGAGGCCGATGTCCAACTTGCCAGGCGACCTCCCAGTCGGGGTCACGACCTAGGGGTCCTAGGCGACTAAAGGAAAAAACAGAAGAGGTGGCCATGGGAGGAAATAAAGACAACGGGGATGTAGATACTGTGTGCTGGGAGAGAGGACAGATACGGTGGACAAGGAAATGCAAGATCTTTTTTCTTTTTTCTTTCAGTGGAGAAAGGGACGTCGGGAGAAAGAAATGTGGTAACCGTTGGATAGAATATGGTGTGCGGGGAGCATGGATGGGCGCATACGAGGGGAGTAGGCAAGCCCCATCCCGCACACACCACCTGGTCTGCCCCTTCCCGATTCACCCAACCAATAGTGCTCCTCCTGATTTCCATGCCCAATCTACCACCAGCACCTCGCGGCTCCCCTGCTTCAGCCTGGCAATGGGGAATACCCAGCCGGGTATTGCACTCCCATACCCATGCCCATGACACCAACTTCATGGCCACCCCCATCCCCATGCCCGCTTGTGGGGAGAGAAACATTCTCGTCCCCGTCCCCATCGAGGTTTTCATCCCCATGTTGGAACCCACGGGGAAACCCACAACACATCTCAACATAAACAAACATCATGATAGCGGTACAACATGCTCCCTCCGTACCAAATTAAGTGACTCAAAAATGATTCAAGTTTGTACTAACTTTAGTACAAAGTTGAGTCATTTTTGAGTCACTTATTTTGGGACGGAGGGAGTAAAAATTACAGCAACATTAAGCCCACAAAAAGCAACATAACTTCCCAAAAAACAACTATTAAGCCTGAAACAAGAGTATTTCAGCATACTAAAACAGCAACAATTTTAACACAAGAACCAACAACATTTCTCTTATAACCTCATCATTTAAGCATACTAAAACAAAATTACAATTCAATTTAATAACCAGTAGAATTTAGCATAATAATCAACAACTAACAATCTGAAGGTACAACCACATAAGCCTCAAATCTGAAGGTACACCAACATAATAAGTCTCAAATCTGAAGGTACATTGCAAATGACAATCTTAACAGCATTACAATTCATAGTCTGCAAACAAATTTAAAATGTCTTTCCTAGCAAAAGAACAACAAAGCCAAATGGTTCAACATGGCACAAGCACATGGCAGCCTCATCTTCATTCTTCATGGAGAGTCAAGCACAACTTTCTAGATCAGGTGGGGACAACACCTACATGACATGAAAACACACATCATGAAAAAAATGAAAAATATGTAAATTAGTTGGTATGAACAATGAGGTACTTCACCTCTTGACTGTCTTGGAGACAATTCCAAAAGCTTGTTGCATAACTATTGTTGCCATCTACAAGAAAACATAAACTGGGACTATGTGAGTGAACATGTAAATAAACAAGGCAGCAACAATGCTAGATCAACATGAATTATACTAAGCATACACACCTTTATATTTGTTTTGTATCCAATCTTGTGAGAACAATAGAGCTTTTAACATCTCTAGAGTAAGACTACAACGATGGTCCCTTAGAACCCTAACACTTGTGTTGAATGTTGATTCTGAAGCAACAATGCTGGCAGGAATTGCAAATATGTCATGTGCTAGCATTCGCAAAGTAGGATAGCGTGTTCCAGCCACTTTCCACCAATCTAACACACTGAAATTTTCTTTGGTTAGTGGAACTAATTCATCTTCCAAGTAGCGGTCTAACTTTCATCCTAAAAGCAGCTGGCCTTTTCTGAGCAACACGTTCACTAAAGAGTGACATAAGGGTTGGGGCTTGCATTGAAGACAGAGAAGAAGAAGGTACTGCTTCATCATCATTCTCCTCCTCAAGATTTTATTCCTCTAACACTTTGCATAACTTGGCAACTAAATATGCCACATATCCGTCACACTCTATGGAAGAAGGGTTGACACCATGCAACATTGCAAAGTAAACAAGCAACATTTCACTTTTGTACCGAGGATCAAGAATTGTAGCCATGCCCATTAGGCTTTGAATATCAGTCCAATATTTACTAAACTTCTCTTCCATGCTAGCAGACATGGCTTCTATCACAACATTGCCACACGTTGACCATTGTCGCATGTTCATTTTAATCTCATGAATCTTTGGAAAATATATGTTGGTTGTTACATAATTAGTTCCAGAAATAGTTCGGTGATGTCAAAGAACAACCGTAACCTCTCTACAACATGAATGGCAAAATCCCATTCTTCCTCACTAGGGAGACTCTCATATTGATTCTCTACCTTCTTTAATCTGACGAAAACAGATCTATATGGGAGAGCCACACTAAGCATTATGAAAGTTGAATTCCACCAAGTTTTTCAATCAAGTCTTAACCTTCTTGTAATTTTAACCTTTTGATACTTTGAAATTTCCTCAAACTTTTCTACTCTTTTTGGTGAAGCAGTCCAAAAGGCCACACTATCTCTTATCTTTTCTATGGCTGGTTTCATAGCATCTAACCCATCTTTGACTATTAGATTCAAAATATGTGCACAACAACGCATGTGAAGCAAGGTACCTTTCAACATTAGCTTAGTTGTTCCTATCTTGGACACCAACAATTCAACCATCTTGTCATTAGTGGAGCAATTGTCAACTGTCACAGCTGATAGCTTCTCATCAAGATTCCAAGGTATCAAAGTTTCGTGAAGTTCTTCAGCTATAACCTCTCTAGTGTGAGGAGCTGGCACATAAATAAACCTACATAACCAACACAATATGTTGATAAGAAACATATTATATTCACAAGAATATGCACTATAATAAGAAAAGGCACCATATGTTCATAAGACAGCAACATATATTGAGTAAGAACATCTTATATTCACAAGAATATGCACTATAATAAGAAAAGGGACCATATGTTCTTAAGACAACAACATATATTGAGTAAGAACATCTTATATTCACAATAATATGCTTTGTAATAAAAAAAGAGCACCATATGTTCATAAGACATCAACATATACTCAACATATACCTCATGATAACACTCCTAAGCTTCCAAAAATCATCAACAAAATGGGTTGTGATTGCCATGTAACCTTTCTTTCGGTTGTGAGCAGTCCACATATCAGTAGTAATAGCCACTATTGATTTATTTCCAGCCATATACTCAATAGCTTTCTTCTTTTCAACTTTGTATGCTTCCAGAATATCATTCCCATGACAAAGTTAGATACTACTCAGATAGTGTTTCTTGTCACCATTTGAAACAAAACAAGACAAAATATTGCAAAAATATACCTAATAGTGTTTCTTGTCACCATATTAAATAATGGTTGAAGGGAACTAACAAATCTTCAAAAACCTACATGATCAACCATAGACAAGGGATACTCATGCAACCCAATCATTGATGCCAACTCCTTTCTAGCACATACTTGATCAAATATGTAACTTTCCACGAGTGCTTTTCCTTTGTTAGCAGAACCAAACTGAGGGTTCACTAGAAGAGTGTCTAGAGGGGGGTGAATAGACCACTAGCAAGAAATTAAGACCTAACCTTTTCCCAAGTTAATTGGTTGGCAGATTTTAACAGTTTTAGCAAGACTAGCAAGTCTATATACCCTACACATGCATGTCAACAAATATGATAGCAGAAAGTAAAGACATTGCACATGAAGTAAAGAGTTGAGATATGGAGATCAAAGCAATTGGAGACACATCCACGTTTATGGAGTCTTCAATCCACAGAGGGTAACGGTCGCGAGAGTCCACGCAGGGCTCCACCCATAAGGGTCCAGGAAGTAGCAACCTTGACTATTCGATAACGGCTTACATACATGAAGTACTAGCCTCACTATGGCTAGATCTTCACGAAGTAGGCAATCTCCTTGCCCTTACAAACTTCTTGGTTCACTCCACAACACGAAGTAGGAGGCTCCCAAGCGACACCTAAACAATCTAGGAGGCACCACCCTCCAAAAGGTAATAGGCTCGGTAATGCCGATAGACTCCTTGCTCTTGTGCTTCAAGATGATAGACTCCTCAACACACAATCACTCTTTCCCAGATTTGGCTTGATAGAAGAGATGGGATTGGTGGAAAGAAACTTGGGGAGGCTAGAAATCAAGATCCATATGGTTGGAGAGGAATATCTTGATCTCAACACAAGGGTAGGTGGTTCTCTCTCAGAAAACTGATAGGATAGGTACGGAATAGTCCTGAGTGCTTCTCTTTCGAGTAGGTGGTGGAGAAGGGGTATATATAGGCATCCCAAAAATCCAACCGTTACACACAAAATGACCAACTCGGTGACACCGATGTGTTAATATCGGTGATACCGAAGTGACCAAAACGTGGCAACTTTTGAATCTCGGTGAGACCGATATAGTAAACTCGGTTGCACCGATAAGGTGACCAACGGTCAGGTTGCCATTCTTAGTGATGCCAATCCAACAATCTTAGTGGTACCGATATTGTGAATATGCGTAACAAAAAGTTGGCAACCTAAACTCGGTGGCACCGGTATGGAATCGGTTGCATCGAAGTGGCTAGGGTTTGGCTGAGTCTGTCTGAGGTTGAGAATCGGTGGCACCGGGATGGAAATGTTGATTGCATCGATTTTGAATATTTAGCTTTGGACAGACTTTGGTGGGAGAGTTTGTGGGTGTTTTTCGTCACTATCACTTGTGCATGTATGAGCATTTTGTTCACCAACAAAACCTTACCCCCTTTTAATAGTATTGGCTTTCCTATGGACTCAAAGTGATTTATCACAAATATAAAATGTAGAGTCCTCTTTCTTGAAGCATTGCCAACCTATTTTCTTGCATCTTGGGGTATTCCACAATCTCTTTTGCCAACCCAACTCTCCATGGACTATTATCTTAAATACACTAGATAAAAGTATAAGTCCAAGAGACAATGTATGTTGTCATGAATTATCAAAACCACCAAGGGAACATGTTGTGCTTTCAATCTCCCCATTTTTGGTAATTGACGACAACATATAATCAATGCTTCAAATAAAGATATGCGTGGATATAATGAAGACTTTGAGAGACATGTGACTTAGATTTTCTCCCCCTAAATGTGTCCAGTCCTTTAAAGGATAGTTGCTTTGGAATGCATGGACACACATATGGATGAAGGGATATAAGGAGTCATGTGTATCTTGGATATATGCATCAAAATATATGAATGAGATGTGTCCTTGTTCAAGACTTCACTCTTGCAAAAAATATGTGCAAGAAGCAAGAGATCATCTTGACCAAGAGTATGATGCAAATACTTACCTTGAGTTCTTGATCATTCTAGTAGTAGAACACTTGAGAAAACAATGTTAGGAAACACAAGAGTACTCTACTAATATAAAGACAATAGAACTCAAAATTATCAAGATATGGAGAACATATCACTACTAGAATTCAGTTATTTGCCATGTGCCAGGCCTTTGTCGTCTGTTGACACATGGCAAAGATGCTCTTTGCCGCCTGATGTCCCAAAGCTGGGGGCAAAGGACTCGCACTTGGCAAAGGCATTGTTTGCCATGTGCCAGTTCTTTGCCGTCTACCCCCAGACGACAAAGAGTGCCAGGGCAGACGGCAAAGAGCTAAGGTGGGTCCAACTGGACCTTGGGCCTGGCCAGGTTCAAACGGACGGCGTCTTTGCCGTCTGGTGAACCTTTGTCGTCGGCCCTGTCTTTCTTTGTCGTATGGGGGCAAACGGCAAAGGGGATGCCCTACTAAAGGTCGTCCCCTCACTCCTCTCTCTCACTCTCTCCCTCCCTCACTCTCTCCCGCCTCCCCCTGCGACTGTCGCCGCCAGCCCCCTCGTCGCCGCCAGCCACCTTCCTCGCGTCGCACCTCCCCGAGCCGGCCTCGCCCCCAGCCGCCACTCCCCCGGTCAGCCCCGCCCCCGTCCGCCCCTCCCCACGTCGCACCTCCCCCGGTCGGCCCTGTCCCTCCCTCGGACGCCCCTCCCCCGACCAGCCCCTCCTCCTCCACCTCCACCAACGCCAACGGCCCCGTAGCCGGCCGCCCGACGCCCCCTACCCCGCCACCTCTGGTGAGCTCCTGCCCCAACAGGGCTCTCCCCCTTTTTTCCTGTTTCTTTTTTTCTTTTTTCTGTTTATTCTAATAGATGTTTATTAGTTACTTTATTTAATAGATGTTTTTAGTTAGTTTAAGTAGATAGTTAGTTTTTTAATAGATGTTTATTAGTTAGTTTACTTAATAGATATTTTCAATTTTCTGTTAAATTAGATAGTTAGTTTATTAGGTAGAAAAAACTTAGATAGAAAAAAAACATAGAAGAATAGAAGAAAAGAAAAAAACTAGAAGAAAAGAAGAAAAGAAGAAGGAAAAAAGGAAAAAGGGAGAAGGAAAAATAAGAAGAAGAATAATGATAAGATGAACGAAAAGAAGAAGAAGGAAAAGAAGAAGGAAAAGAAGAAGGAAAAGAAGAAGGAAAAGAAGAAGAATGAAAAGAAGAAGAAGGAAAAGAAGAAGGAAAAGAAGGTAAAGAAGAAGAATAAGAGGAGGAGGAGGAGGAGAAAAGAAGAAGAAGAAGAAGAGGAAGAAGAGGAGGAAGTAGAAAAGGAAGAGAAGGAAGAAGAAGACGACACCATGACACCCAACCCCCGATGCCACCGACCCCCATCCCTCGACACCACCAACCCGCGACCCCCTGACGCCACCGACCCCCGATGCCACCGCCCCCCGACATCACCGACCCGTGACCCCCAATGCCACTGACTCTTGATGCCACCGATTCCCGACCCCCGACAGGGTCATAGTTTTGTAGATTATGAGTTAGGTCACATATTTTCCCATTTTGTTATAAAAAACATCATATTATGTTGATCGGGTGGATTTCAATGTGCAGTTGTTAGAAGGCCACCCCGTGCGTTGGACGAGCTCCGCCCCTGCGTTCGTTGGTGAGCACAAATGACATCTCCTCCCCCATCCCCCTTAATTTGCTCTTTTCCAGTCTTCGTGTCGATGAAACTTGCTAGCTATAGGTGTCTTCAATCCTCAGTATGTGTGACCAGTATGCGTCTCGCATTCGAAAGGGCGGCATCTATAAATACGCATGTCTTTGCATATTTACAACCGCCATCCTTTCAAATTGTCCAACGTTATCCATGGACAGCCCGAGTATGTGTAGATTGGGTTCGTTTTTCCATATGCTTTGCTCCGGATCCGATGTGGAATTTCGTCAGTGCCTCCCTGTTGTTCTCCAGGTACACATCCTATCTTCTTATTTCTGAGACGTGTATCAGGAGAACAGTGGGGAGGTGCCACCGAAATTCTGCGTCAGATCCGGAGCAGAGCATGGGAAAACGAACCCAATCTACACATACTCGGGTGGGATTAGGATATATCTCTACCTATTAGCGTGTAGGTTGCATGGACGTAATAAAACTGACAAACTTGATTAACGGATGAATATATATGATGAATTATATATATATATATGTATCTTGTGTGTTTAGTAGGTAGGCAAGAGGAGTGATCATGCTTGGATGTACACTGGTCACCCTAGTCAGAAAGACATGACCAATGAATGGTTAACAAAAACTAGGGGGTTTGTGAGAGTCGCATTTGCAAATGGCCAGCAAAAAACATGGTGCCCTTGTCCCAAATGCGACAACTTTAAAAAACGGACAAAGTTTGAAATGGGTAAACACCTGCGGAAGTGGGGTTTTACACCTAATTATATGGTGTGGACTTTTCATGGTGAGTCTGACCAACGTGCCAGAGATGAGGTGGTTCGTCGTCGGAACAACGAGCATGGTACCGTGATCGAAGACATGGTGCAAGACTTTGATGATTCTCGGGATTCGGATGATGAGATGGAGGAATCTGCAAAGGCCTTCTATGAAATGTTGGAGTCTTCAAAACGTCCTCTCCACGAGCACACTAAGCTTTGTCAGCTGGATGCCATCGAG
Organism: Hordeum marinum; assembly: GCA_022496015.1. NCBI lineage: Eukaryota > Viridiplantae > Streptophyta > Magnoliopsida > Poales > Poaceae > Hordeum > Hordeum marinum. Next base: position 234,758,152 of record CM039677.1, read on the forward strand.
CAAGTAATGGCTCTGAAGGCTCAATTCAACCTAGGTAGAGAATGCTATGACGCGATGATGACGATATTTGGACGCTTTCTACCAAAGGCCATATACTGCTTACAAACCTGTACCAGTCAGACAAAATCCTCTGTGTACTTAAGATGCCCTATGAGAAGATACATGCCTGTGAGAATGGATGTGCCTTATTTAGGCTTGAGTATGCGGCCTTGAACTATTGCCCCATATGAAATTCTTCCGGGTATATTGTGGTAGACAATGGTCTGGGTGAGAAGATTCAGACCAAAATCCCCATTAATGTTCTTCGGTATCTGCCAATCGTACCAAGACTTCAACGTCTTTTCATGGTCGATGAGACGGCCAGACAGATGACATGGCACAAATTGGGCAAAAGAACCAAACTAGATGCGGATGGGAACAAGATGTTGGTACAAACTTAAGATGCTTTTGCATGGATGCACTTCGATGCATTACATAAGGAAAAATCGGCAGATCCAAGGGATCCTCGAGTTGCCATCAACACGGATGGGTTCAATGTGCATGGTATGATGGCAGCACAATACAATTGTTGGCCTGTCTTTGTCATTCCACTCAATCCCCCCCCGGAGAGATTATGAAAAGAAAGAACATTTTCCTGATGTTGATAATTCCAGGGCCCAAATATCCGGGGAAGAATATGAATGTGTACATGCAGCCGCTTAAGGATGAATTGCAAGAAGCCTAGGATAATGGGATCAAGACATATGGCATGCTACCAAAAAAACTTCAAAATGCATGTGTGGTACATGCACTCGATGCATAACTATCCGGCGTATGCGCTATTCGTTGCTGGTGTGTGCATGGAAGGTTCCCGTGTCCCACATGCAAGGCAGCTCTTCAGTTCCGTTGGCTGCAGGTGGGTCGCAAGTTTTCTTGCTTCAACATGCATAGACAGTTCCTGGATCCTGACCATAAGTTCAGAAAAGACAAGAAGAATTTCATTAAAGGTAGAGTTGTCAAAAACACTGCACCACCTGTGCTGATAGGCCAACAGACCCTTGATCAGTTAAATGCTCTCGAGCCTGATCCTTTGCGTCTAGGGTATTTCAAAGGGTATAATACGGAACACGCCTAGACTCACAAGTCATGCTTATGGGATCTGCCTTACTTCAAAGACCTCATTTGCCCACACAAAATCGACATGATGCACCCTGAAAAGAATATGGCGGAGGCCATTTTTGGTACATTGTTCGGCATAGAGGGGAATTCAAAGGATAATCCAAAGGCTAGAATCGACCAAGAGGCTCTATGTGATAGACCGCTACAAAACTTGCGACAATAGAAAGGAAAGCAAAGCATAGTGAAGCCAAAGGCATGGTTCAATCTTGGAAGGCCAGCTATGAGGGAAATGTTATTGCGGGTGAAAATGCGGTTGATGTTCCCCGATGGGTATGCTGCGAATCTAAAGAGGGTAGAAAGTCTTGAAAACTGGAAACTATTTGGTCTCAAGAGTCATGATTGGCACATATGGCTTGAGCGTGTAATGTCGGTGATGTTGTGTGGCTTTATCCCTGAGGATGAATGGCTAGTATTGGCAGAGCTGAGCTATTTCTTCCGTTCTCTTTGTGCGAAAGAACTATTGCCTGGCATGCTAGATGAAATGGAAGAGTTGGCACCAGATTTGATTTGCAAATTAGAAAGGATCTTTCCATCGGGCTTCTTTAATCCAATGCAGCATTTGATTTTGCATCTCCCGACCGAGGCAAGATTGGGGGGGGGGGGGCGTTCAAAATCGATGGTGCTTCTCAACTGAGAGGATGGAGAAGACGCTTCGAGCTAAATGTAAAAATAAACATAGCGTAGAAGCATCAATAGCCGAGGCATTCATTACTGAGGAGGCGACAAACTTCATGACACCAAACTACAAAGCCAAAAAACATCATTTGCATAACCCGAAGCCTCGGTACAATGATGTCGATCCTAAAAAAGGTCGATCCAACCTCATCCTATTCAAAGGGAAGCTCGCACCAGCCGGTGCTTCGAAAGGGAAATCGTTGGATGTCAAACAATGGTGGACCATTTCATTGTATATCTTCAACAACCTAATAGAAGTGCGGCCGTACATCGAGTAAGTTCTCGGTAAATTATTGTTCCGCAACTTCTAATTCCTTTGAACTGATCTTATCCTGGATTTTAATATAGTCGATACATCGCCAAGTTCTCGGATGGAGCGGTCATCGAAAAGGATTCCATCGAAGAGTATGAGCTTCTAGCAAAGCATGGAGACGTCTATCCCGGTTTCATCTGTTGGTTCAAACAAAGGGTAATTAATTACCATTAATGGACCATTTGATTTCTTGGTCTAATTTGCGGCTAACACATCCATTCTTCCGTATTAAATTTGTAGGCTGATGCAGAGTCTATGGACGCCGAGTTGAGACAAGTCGCTAATGGTTTTGACTATAAGGTCCATTCATTTCACAAATACGACATCAACAGGTATCGCTTTCGTACCTTTGGCAAAGAGCTATCTATGCCCTACCTAAAGACTACAAATTGTTGTGTATTTGCTATCGGCGAAGGAGGTACCAAGTATTATGGAAGAGTTGAAGCAATTTATGAACTTCTATTCTATGGTGAAAACTCACTAACCGTCGTAGTCTTCAAATATTATTGGTTTCAGCCGAAGGAGACTAGAAGGACTCATGAACATATAGGGCTAGTCGAAATCAACCAAAGCACCCATTTAGATGTTCCCGATGTCTATAATACGGCTCAACAGACGACACAAGTTTTCTATCTACCGTGGGCCTGCCAAACTGATCGAAATCTGAAAGGTTGGGATGTTGTTTATGAAGTGCCCACACACATATGAAGGAGAATTCTTACAAGAAACACGTATGTCCAAAAAATGTTTCAAGAACCACTCTACTTCACCCCAAAACATTGAAGTAGACAGCAACAGTGAATCCGTCTTAACCCCTGAGCTGGAACAAGAAGAACCGAAAGAAGAGGTTACTTCTGCGGATGACCTGTCACTTCTTGACCGATTACATTATGGAGGCCTTCCACATGTTCTTCCCGGTAGTGATGATGCTACTGCATTTATTGATGATAGTGAGGATCATGATGCATTTATTGATCCCGAAGCATATATAGACGATCAAGATTATTATTAGTTCATGTCAGGTATTCAACTATTATTATATACATATATAAGATTTTAGTTCATGTTAGGTATTCAATTTTTATTACTCATGTTGGTATTTATGATGATGATACACTTAAATTATATAAATTTTACTACTCATGTTGGTATTTATGTTGTACTAATTTGTTTTACTCTTTGTCATGTCAGGTGTTGAAAGATGGTGGGAAAGGGTCGAGAGCACTCCGAGGCTCCTTCTTCGTCGGCGGGTGGTGGGATGGGTACTCCCATTCCTGCCCCATCTCTCCAGAGAGTGTTGCTCTCTACTCTGCATGGAGTGGCCGCTTCTTCGACGACCGCAGCCCCGTGAGAGGAGGTCGACCCCCCACGAAGAAGAGAGCTACTAAAGGTACATGTGGACGCGGGAGAGATATGGTGTCTGCCACACCTTCCTCGCCGCCACCCCTAGCTGATTCACCTGAGCACAGGACTGCTAGGGTGGACCCGTTTGAGGTGGAGGCTACACGGACTCCGGTTCACGAGCCTCAGGTTGACGAGCCTTGGACCAACGAGACTCTGTCCCAGAGGCTTCATTCCAGGAGACTTCGGAGCAAAGAAGGGATGAGGGTACGTCCCAAGAGACCCAGTGGGATACCTGGCCTGATCTAGGTCAGCCAGAGCCAAGTGGCCATGTTGATAGCGACGAGGAGCTGGGTGAGGGGGGCACCGTCTACCAGCGTGGTAGTATGGGGCTCCCTCCCGTGCCGGTGACCCGCGAGTAGAGGTGCTCGATTCAGCCAAATGGGGAGAAGTAAGTTCATTTACTCTTATTTAACCTTTTGCCTTCACCTTTTCTCAAATATCTAATGTGTTGGCTTTAATTTGTCATACTGCAGGGGTTGGATTGTTTCCAAGGTTGTCCGCAAGCCCAACATCATTCTTGGTGTGCTTTGCCGGCAAAACTTCTCGGGGTTTGTTACGTTGCCCGATCGGGATCAAGAGATAGGAATGACCTGGGAGCACTACTTGGGTGCCCCAGCCCCGTCGGAGGTGGAGATCGATGGTGTTTTGTGCCACACGAGGGCCGACATGGTGATCAAACAGTTCTAGGTAATTTCTCCTTTACACAATTAAAAATAAACAATAGGTAGTTATTGTACTAATCAGTGTTGTCTCGTTTGCAGACGTTCTACAGGTGTGAGGAGGGATACGAGGAGGCCATGACACAGGTAATCGTAACTGAATGTCGCCGCCTTCTTCAAAACTGGCAGCATGAGGCTCGGGTGCAGGTTGTTCGAGACTACTACGCCTCGCGGCGTATTAGGAAGGAAAAGGCAAAGTGCCGCGATTCTAAATGGATAAGGAGCATTACATGAAGGTAATTACATATTATTAAGGCCTTGTAGTTAGTTTCCTTTATTTGATTCTTACGCGTAGCGCTCAAATTTCTCTTTATTAACTTGGGTGCCCCCGAGATGGTGTGTGGATAAGATGGATTGTTAGGAGGCCTTGGTGGATCAATGGTGCTCCGAAAAGTGGGAGGCCAGCCACAACACTGCCAAGGAGAGGCATGGCAAAATGGTTGGTGTACCACACCATCAAGGGAGCGTCAACTTAAATGAGTTTGGTGAGAACTGGGTATGTGGTTTGCTTCATGACTCATGCAATTCATTCTTAATGCTAGCCTGAGCCCTTTACTAATAATTTTTTCTTCTCTCTCTTTTAGGCGCGTCACAATAAGACGAAGCTGCCAGAGATGTACAACCTCTATGCGATGGCCCATACTACCTCGTACAAGAAGGTCAAGGCATTCTCCGAGTCTGACCTCGATCATCCCGAAAACTTCACCAACATATCCTCCCACCACAAACTCGTGAAGTACATAGATCATGGGAAGGCGAGGAAGGGGGGGACTTTAACCCGAGCCAGGGGCCTATTGATCCAGAGCTGGTGATGATAGCTGGCAACGGGAGGCCCCATGGCTCGATCGCCATTTGAGACGGCCTTATATGTTGTCCTAGCACTCTCCGACAGATAAAGGCAAGCCAAACGAGCTCCTGTCCTGAGATAACACCTCGTCCACAGCCAGTCGAGCTCGCCGTCGAGGTTAGTTTAATGGACTCAACTATCTTTCCGCATTACGTTGTGTGTGCGAACCAATATGATTACAATGCTAAAAATGAGTTGTGTTGCAGGCTGCTATTCTGAAAGAGAGAGAGGCAACGCATGCGCTTTCGGCGGTGAAGGATAAGGAGATGAAGGAGATGGAGGAGAGGATGGCTGTGTGATGGAGGCGGAGAGGGCACGGAATGATGCATCTAACAGGGCCATGTACGAGCTCTTCGTGGTAAGTTTCTTCTTCATATTTGTCAAATCTTGCATTTTAATGTTCCTTTCATTATCAACTAAAAATTTTGACTTCTCGAAACCAAATGTACAGTCTATGTGAGAGAACACCGTCCACGTCCCTTCGACGATGCCAGTCATTAACATGGCGGGGACGATGAGTTTCATTTCAATGCAGTGATCTTTTGAGTGTCATCGTGCTTACGACACATTGCAAATGATGTTTGGTGCAGAATATCTCCGGGAACGCATCGCATGACCCTTCTACAGGGCAGCCTTCTCCAGGTGAAACAAGCCAGAGCCACCGAGCTGACGAGAATGGTACGTTTTTGTAGTGTTTTGCTTAACAACCGCATAATGATGGTTACTTACCTTACCTCCGAAATGACATATTTTACCTTATCCATTTGCAGAAGCGACCCCACAGGCTTGTACTTTCGCGTCTCTCTAAAATTGCAGTCATGGTTTAGCTCTAGAATGGCCTATACTTAGCTTAGTTTTCTCCTAAATGACATAGTAAGCTAAATTAGCTCCAAAATGGCCTATTTTGTCATAAATATCCTATACTTAGCTTAGTTTCCTCCTAAATGACATAGTAAGCTAAATCAGATCCAAAATGGCCTATTTTATCAAAAATGACCTATACTTAGCTTAGTTCTCTCCTAAATGACATAATAAGCTTACCTAGCTCCAAAATGACCTATTGTACCTAGCTTAGCTATTAAATGGCCCATACTTAGCTTAGTTAGATCAAAAATGGCATAATGAGCATAGTTAGCTCCTAAATGACCTATTTTTACCTAAGTTAGCTCTAAAATGACATATAGTTACTTAGTTTCATCCTAAATGATGTAGTAAGCTAAATTAGCTCCAAAATGGCCCGTTTTATCAAAAATGACCTATACTTTGCTTAGTTAGCTCCAAAATGGCATAATAAGCTTAGCTAGCTCCAAAATGATCTATTTTATCCAAGTTAGCTATTGAATGACCTATAATTAGCTTAGTTAGCTTCAAAATGGTATAATAAGCATAGTTAGCTCCTAAATGACCAATTTTTACCTAAGTTATCTCCAAAATGACATATATTTAGCTTAGTTTCCTCCTAAATGACATAGTAAGCTAAATTAGCTCCAAAATGGCCTATTTTTATCAAAATTGTCCTATACTTAGCTTAGTTTCCTCCTAAATGACATAATAAGCTAAATTAGCTCCAAATGGCCTATTTTATCAAAAATGACCTATACTTAGCTTAGTTCTCTCCTAAATGACATAATAAGCTTACCTAGCTCCAAAATGACCTATTGTACCTAGCTTAGCTATTAAATGACCTATACTTAGCTTAGTTAGCTCCAAAATGGCATAATAAGCATACTTAGCTCCTAAATGACCTATTTTTTTACCTAAGTTAGCTATAAAATGACATATAGTTAGCTTAGTTTCCTCCTAAATGACGTAGTAAGCTAAATTAGCTCCAAAATGGCCTATTTTTATCAAGAATGACCTATACTTCGCTTAGTTAGCTCCAAAATGGCATAATAAGCTTAGCTAGCTCCAAAATGACCTATTTTACCCAAGTTAGCTATTGAAGGACCTATAATTAGCTTAGTTAGCTTCAAAATGATATAATAAGCATAGTTAGCTCCTAAATGATCTATTTTTACCTAAGTTAGCTCCAAAATACATATATTTAGCTTAGTTTCCTCCTAAATGACATAGTAAGCTAAATTAGCTCCAAACTGGCCTATTTTATCAAAACAATGACCTATACTTCACTTAGTTAACTCCAAAATGGCATAATAAGCTTAGCTAGCTCCAAAATGACATATTTTACCCAAGTTAGCTATTAATGGACCTATAATTAGCTTAGTTAGCTTCAAAATGGCATAATAAGCATAGTTAGCTCCTAAATGACCTATTTTTACCTAAGTTAGCTCCAAAATGACATATATTTAGCTTAGTTTCCTCCTAAATGACATAGTAAGCTAAATTAGCTCCAAAATTGCCTATTTTATCAAAAATGACCTATACTTCCCTTAGTTAGCTCCAAAATGGCATAATAAGCTTAGCTAGCTCCAAAATGGCCTATTTTACCCAAGTTATCTATTAAATGACCTATAATTAGCTTAGTTAGCTTCAAAATGGCATAATAAGCATAGTTAGCTCCTAAATGACCTATTTTACCTAAGTTAGCTCCAAAATGACATATATTTAGTTTAGTTTCCTCCTAAATGACATAGTAAGCTAAATTAGCTCCAAAATGGCCTATATTATCAAAAATGCCCTATACTTAGCTTAGTTCACTCCTAAATGGCATAATAAGATTACCTAGCTCCACAATGACCTATTTTACCCAAGTTAGCTATAAATGACCTATAATTAGCTTAGTTAGCTCCAAAATGGCATAATAAGCATAGTTAACTTCAAAATGACCTATTTTACCGAAGTTTGCTCTAAAATGACATATAGTTAGCTTAGTTTCTTCCTAAATGACGTAGTAAGCTAAATTAGCTCCAAAATGGACTATTTTATCAAAAATGACCTATACTTAGCTAAGTTCTCTCATAAATGACATAATAAGCTTACTTAGTTCTCTTCTTCATCTAGTCTTCTTCTTCTAATTTTGGAGCTTCCCATTTTGCAGATTACATTCACTTCACGGAAGTTTGCATATATGTAGTGCTTGGGTTACTTGTTTTTTTATTTGGTATCGATGAACAATGTGACACTTGCTACATATGGATATGAAACTATGTATGTATGGATGAAACTATTGTAATATGGTTTGGTACGGATGAAACTTGCATAATATGTATGTATGTATGGATGAAACTTATTTTAATATGGTTATTAGTATGGCAACATATTTATTTCTGTGAAATATATATATATCATATATTTCTATGAAAATTGTTATAATAAAAAATAAAAAAAGGAGATTTTGGTTACTCTTTGCCGTCTGCCCACGGACGGCAAAGGGAGGGGCCTGGGCAGACAGCAAAGGGGGGACCCCAGGCGGCAAAGGGCCTTACTCTTTGCCGTTCGCCCACAGACGGCAAAGGGGGGCCTAAGGCAGGCGGCAAAGGGGGGACCCTAGGCGGCAAAGGGCCTTAAACCCCTGCTCCGTAAGGCTTCTTTGTCGTCAGCCCACGGACGGCAAAGGGTGGCCTAAGGCAGACGGCAAAGGGTGGACCCCAGGCGGACGACAAAGACTGTCGTTAACACTTGACGGCCCTAACCCGTGGGTCTACCGTCCATGCTATTTGCCATCTCCTCCCCCACGGCAAATATTCTTTGTTGTCCGTGGTCCCAAGGCGGATGGCAAAGGACCTCTTTACCGGATTTTTTTTGCCGTAATGTTTGTCGTCTGCTGACGGACGGCAAAGGCCTCTGCCATGCGGGGTCCTGCCCTTTGTCATCAGCCATGACAGACGGCAAATTCCCTGATTCCTGTAGTGTATAAAATATGATAATCCTTAAGTTTAATATGTCTCCAAGATCATTTAGAAGTTTCTCCCCTAGATGTGACACTGTAGGACATCCTCTCCCCCTGAAACTTAGCATGTAGATATTGGGATTGGATAGGATGAGAAAAGTATAACATAAGAAACCAAGTGCAATGAACACATATTTCTCCAAAATATATTTTTCTCCCCCTACATTGGTATTCTCCCCTTGTTTATGTAATTATAAACTTTGATATTCTCCTCTCCCTTTAAATCATATCTCCCCCTTTGCATAAGCATGTAACTCTCCCTTTAGCATGACGCTTTGTTATTGTTATTCTCCCCCTTTGGCATTAATTTCCAAAAGGGTCAAATTTAGGAGTAGGTACAGGGATCATTGACAAGGAAGGGATCCTTGAGAATAGGGGTCATTGAAAGTAGGGTTCATAGAAAAGAACTGAGGGAATCATTAAAGGTAACTGCTCTTCCTTTGAGCTAGGGATCCTTGACACCCCTAAGTTTTGCTTGTTATTCTCCCCCTTTTTAATGTTAAAAAAGGGATCATCAAAGTAACAGAAGAAGAATAGATAAGAGAAGAAAAACAAATCGGTGACTCCGAGACGGATAGATTAGTGGTACCGAGATTTTGTAGTGCAGCTGGTCTGCAATGTCAGTAGAATCGAGATATCTGAGTCAGTGGCTCTGAGGCTAAAACAGAAAGAAAGGAATAAGGGACCAAGTTTTTGTTTTCAAAGAGTCAAAATAAAATATTTTCAAAGGAAAAGTGAAGGACATCATCTAGAGAAGATTTGAGTGGTTACGAGAGATCATGCAAATAGAGAACACACCACACAAGATTCTTAGCAAGATGATGGGCGGTGACTAGGTCACCTATATTAGAGTATATTGACTTAGGAGCCAAGCAAGAATACTTGATCATAGGTCATACTCTATGCTATGCTCAAAATGGGGTTACCATTTTTCGACTTAGCATTTTAATGTCTTCATATCACTTGAGTTGCTTTAGCTCGTGACTTGGAGTAAAGCCTTTTCAAGTATATGAGTGCATACCTTTGAGCGATGTTAATGACGTTGCTCGTAGGTGAACTTGTTGAGGATGCTCGAGGTTGATGAAGAACATCTTGAGTTGGGAGCAATCCTTCTAGTTCTAGACACTTGTTACCTACAAAGGTTAGTCATGCAAGGAAGAACAATAGGTATATCCATTTGACATGATACCAATTGAGATTTTGTAATAATGATCAAGTATATGTCAAGGATATGTTTTTGTTGTCTTCTTCCTTCCATCATCAAGATGGGTTGTGGATACTTGGTCAAGACAAGATTGCTTATGATTGGAGTTGGTTGCAATCTCGTGGAATGAAGTTCTTCCAAGTACCTACAAGCGGTTAGATGCATTACAAGGGAGCATAAAATTCCATGGCATAAGATAACATGTTAGGAATATCATGGAAGTATCAAGAAGGCTCATGCCCTTGCAAGCATCCGAGTGAGTCTAGCTCAAGTTTGAAGCATCAATGACGTTCAACTCACTCCTCAAGTGACAAAAAGTTTTCTCATCAAGTGGCTTAGTAAAGATATCAGCCAATTGCTTGTTAGTGCGAACATGCTTAAGATTAATATCTCCTTTGGAAACATGATCACGACGGAAATGATGTCGAACTTGAATATGCTTAGTTCGAGAATGTTGCATAGGATTATGACCAACCTTAATAGCACTTCCATTGTCACAAAGTAATGGAACATTTTTAACATGGATTCCATAATCCTTCATGGTTTGTGTCATCCATAGTAATTGCGCACAACAAGATCCAATAGCAATATACTCAGCTTCGGCAATAGATAGAGATACCGAGTTTTGTTTCTTGGAGGACCAAGACACAAGAGATCTACCCAAAAATTTACAAGTACCGGAGGTGGATTTTCTATCAACCTTGTCACCGGATAGTCCGAATAGGAATAGACAACAAGGTTAAAAGAAGATCCCTTCAGATACCAAATGCCAAAGTTTGGTGTTTGTATCAAGTATCTCACAATATATTTCACGGCCAAAAGATGACACTCCTTAGGTGCAGCTTGATATCTAGCACACATGCAAACACTAAGCATAATATTGGGACGAGATGCACATAGATATAGTAATGATCCAATCATAGATCGATAAACCTTTTGATCAACCGGTTCATCCTCCTTGGTAAGATCAACATGTCCACTAGTTGGCATGGGAGTTTTCATACCTTTGCTCTCTTGCATGTTGAACTTCTTGATCAAGTCCTTGGTATAATTAGTTTGAGAGATGAAAGATACTTCTTTTGATTGCTTGATTTGCAATCCAAGAAAGAATTTTAGCTCACACATCATGGAAATTTCATACTTCTCGGACATCAACCTTCCAAATCTTTCACTAAATTGAGGGTTAGTGGAACCAAAGATAATATCATCCACATAGATTTGGCACACAAATAATTCACCATTAACTCTCCTAGTGAACAAGGTTGCATCAATTTTACCCATTTCAAAACCTTTTTCAATGAGAAACTTCGTTAAGCACTTGTACCAAGCACGAGGGGCTTGCTTACGACCATAAAGCGCTTTATGAAGCTTGTAAACATGATTAGGTTTCTTAGGATTCACAAAACCAGGTGGTTGCTTAACATAAGCCTCTTCTTCAATTTCACCATTTAAAAAGGCACTTTTAATGTCCGTTTAATAAAGCGTGAAATAAGGTGATTAGCATAGGCAAGAAGAATACGAATAGCTTCAAGTCTTGCGACGGGGGCATAAGTCGCACCGTAGTCCATACCTTCGATTTGAGTATATCCTTGGGCCACGAGACATGCCTTGTTGTGTACGACTTGACCATCTTCGTCTTGCTTGTTCCGAAACACCCATTTGGTTCCGATGATGTTGTGCACATCCTTGGGCTTCTCCACGAGTGTCCACACTTTGTTCCTTTCGAAGTTGTGAAGCTCTTCATGCATGGTGTTCACCCAATCCGCGTCTTCAAGAGCTTGTTCTACCTTCAAGGGCTCAATGATAGAGATGAAAGAATAATGCTCACAAAAGTTAGCTAGACGAGTTTTAGAGCGAGTGATTCTCCCGGTTTGGATGTCACCAAAGATTTGGTTTAGGGGATGGTTCTTGGTCACTAGTGCTCGAACTCAGGTCAGCTTTCGTTTTTTGGATGGTGGAGCTTCTTCTTCATCATCATCTCTTTCATCTTCGTTGTTGTTGAATGTGTCGTTCCCTTGAGGTGGTGGTGAAGGAGGTTGTGGTGGATCTTCATGATGTACTTCCTCTTCATCATCTTGTCGTGTACCGCTTGTGGATGCCTCCATGTCATGTTGTGGTTCACCTTGTCGTGAAGTAGGGGCTTCCACTTGAGTTGATGAAGTACTTTCCTTCACCTCTACCGTCTCTTCAACTTTTCAAGTGAAGTTATTGTAGACACGCTAAGTGTGAGAATTCGATCCGTAACCAAGTAGGAATCCTTCATGAGATTTAGGAGCAAATTTAGTACGATGATGCTTGTCAAGAATGTAGCACTTGGAGCCGAATACCCGAAAGTATCCAACTTGGGGTTTGTTACCGATGAGTAGCTCGTATGCCGTTTTACCGAGAAGCCTGTGCAAGTAAAGTCAGTTTGTGGCATGACATGCTGTTTCCACAGCTTCTGCCCAAAAGTGTCTTGGCGTCTTGTATTCGTCAAGCATCGTTCTAGCCATCTCAATAAGCGTCCGGTTCTTCCTCTCAACAACTCCATTTTGTTGAGGCATGTATGTAGCCAAGAACTCATGTGAGACACCTTCTTCGTCAAGAAAGGTATCCACATGGGTGTTCTTGAACTCTGATCTGTTATCGCTCTGAACTTTCTTGATCTTCACTTCAAATTGATTTTTCGCTTTACGAACGAAGTTCTTGAATATCTTTTGAACCTGCGACTTATCATCAAGAAAGAATACTCATGTAAATCTGGAAAAATCATCAACTATAACTAGACCATAGGAATTTCCACCGAGACTCTTGTAAGCATTGGGACCGAAAAGATCCATGTGAAGTAACTCGATTGGTCTCCTACTAGTCATGATATTCTTAACAAGATGACTTCCACTTACTTGGTTTCCAGCTTGACAAGCACTACAAAGTCTATATTTTTCAAAGATAACACCTTTAACACCAAGTATATGATCACCTTTAATAAGCTTGTCTAAATTACGCATGCCAACATGTCCTAATCTTCTATGCCAAAGCCAACCTTTAGAAGATTTAGCAATTAAACAAGTGTGAGGCTTGGATCTCTTAGTGAAATCAACAATGTATAGATCACCTCTATGGATACTGGTAAAGACCATTTTATGATTATCTTGAGGAAACACTTGGTAATCTACTTTTGTGAATAACACATTGAAACCAAAGTCAGCAAGTCTAGATACGGAAAGAAGATTGTAGACAAGAGATTCAACAAGCATCACATTTTGAATTGAGCTATCATGAGATATGGCCACCTTACCAAGGCCAAGTACCTTACCCTTAGAGTTGTCTCCAAAGGTCACGTACCTCCGAGGACCTGGATTAGGCATGATCTCTTGGAACATGTCTTTATCACCAGTCTTGTGATCCGTGCATCCACTGTCGTGAATCCACTCTTTTTCGCCGGACATGTAATCCTTGAAGTTAGCCATTAGACTTAGATTCCTCATGATCTTTTCATGCTCGATGTCGAACAACTCATCTTCATCATAGTATCCATGTTCCACATTGTCATCCTCAAGTGGGAAATCCTCATCATAAAGAACAAGAGATTCTTTAGAATTGTGATCATGACAATGTTCAAGTTTATGAATGCGAATGGCTTCAAAGATAATGTTGTTGATAGTGGTAACATCTCCTTTAGCACGCATAAGATCACGAAGCTCAAATAGGCATTTATCAAAGTTTGTATCACTAGGCTTCATTTTGTGAAAAGTAATGGTTTTATGAAAATTTCATCAAGATTTCCTAATGAAAGATTTGGATATCGTTTCTCCAAGTCAGTCCATAAAGTATAAGCACATGCAAAGTTCTTCAATTGAGAAAATACAAATCTGGGTAAGCCTCTAACAATAAGATTGGCAGTCCTAAGGTTACCAAGCATGTTAATTTCCTCTTCATGTGTGGGATGCAATTCATTAATGGGGAGCACATAGGGATCTTCAATATATTTTCTCAAATGGAATTTATCAAATAGATCAATAATGGCATTCTTCCATTGACTATAGTACTCTCCATCAAGAATGGGCACTCTACAATACAAACTCTCCACACTAGACACATCCATCTTCCTCCTCGGTGATTAAATCGAAGCAATGGAGACCAAAGCTCTGATACCAATTGAGGGATCACTAGAAGAGTGTCTAGAGGCGAGGTGAATAGACCACTAGAGGAAATTAAAACCTAACCTTTTCCCAATTTAATTGGTTGGCAGATTTTAACAGTTTTAGCAAGACTAGCAAGTCTATATACCCTACACATGCATGTCAACAAATATGGAAGCGAAAAGTAAAGACATTGCACATGAAGTAAAGAGTTGAGATATGGATATCAAACGCAATTGGAGACGCAAGGATTTTTCCCGTGGTTCCGATAGGTGGTGCTATCGTACATCCACGTTTATGGAGTCTTCGACCCATGAAGGGTAACAGTCGCGAGAGTCCACGGAGGGCTCCATCCATAAGGGTCCACGAAGTAGAAACCTTGACTATTCCATAACGGCTTCCATCCACGAAGGACTAGCCTCACTATGGGTAGGCCTTCACGAAGTAGGCAATCTCCTTGCCCTCACAAACTTCTTGGTTCACTCCACAACACGAAGTAGGAGGCTCCCAAGCGACACCTATCCAATCTAGGTGGCACCACCCTCCAAAAGGTAATAGGCTCGGTAATGACGATGAAGTCCTTGCTCTTGTGCTTCAAGATGATAGACTCCTCAACACACAATCACTCTCTCACTGTTTTGGCTTGGTAGAAGAGATGTGATTGGTGGAAAGCAACTTGGGAGGCTAGAAATCAAGATCCATATGGTTGGAGTGGATTTTCTTGATCTCAACACAAGGGTAGGTGGTTCTCTCTCAGAAAACTGATGGGATAGGTATGGAATAGTCCTGAGTGCTTCTCTTTCGAGTAGGTGGTGGAGAAGGGGTATATATAGGCATCCCAAAAATCCAACCATTACACACAAAATGACCAACTCGGTGACACCGATGTGTTAATCTCGGTGGTACCAAAGTGACCAAAAGGTGGCAACTTTTGAATCTCGGTGAGACCGATATAGGAAACTCGGTTGCACCGATAAGGTGACCAACGGTCAGATTGCCATTCTCGATGACACCGATCAAACAATCTCGGTGGTACCGATATTGTGAATTTGCGTAATTGAAAGTTGGAAACCTAAACTCGGTGGCACCGATATGGAATCGGTTGCACCGAAGTGGTTAGGGTTTGGCTGAGTCTGTGTGAGGTTGAGAATCGGTGGCACCGGGATGGAAATGTTGGTTGCACCGATTTTGAATATTTGGCTTTGGATAGACTTTGGTGGGAGAGTTTTTGGGTGTTTTTGGTGACTATCACTTGTGCACGTAGGAGAATTTTGTTCACCAACAAAACCTTACTCCCTTTTAATAGTATTGGCTTTCCTATGGACTCAAAGTGATTTCTCACAAATATAAATGTAGAGTCCTCTTGCTTGATGCTTTGCCAACCTATTTCCTTGCATCTTGGGGTATTCCACAATCTCTTTTTCCAACCCAACTCTTCATGGACTATTATCTGAAATACACTAGATAAAAGTATTAGTCCAAGAGACAATGTCTGTTGCCATGAATTATCAAAACCACCAAGGGAGCATGTTGTGCTTTCACAAACCTCAAGGAAGATTGACTAAGGGTTTTATTTCCCTTGGTCTTGATATTTTTTAAAACACAAATACCTAAGTGGTAATGAAGATGCTTGGTCCCATTCTTTGGTGCTCCTCCAAGATCCTTATTTCAATAAATACACTTAGCCTTCCATTGTCCTGCAACTTTAACTCTCTTGAACTCAGCCCACACAGGCGAGGTCAGTTTTCTTTTGGAAGCAACTTCCACATCTTCCTCCTCCTCTCCAGCCCCATCTTTTCCCGCTTCATCCCCTCCAGCCACACCTTCCTCTTCATCCGAAAAAATAGGATTTGCAAATTCATGATAATCAACAAACTCGTCAAAGTCACCCTCCTCCTCTTCCATGTCATCAGTTTGAGGTACACTTCCTGTCCCTGAATATGCAACTACATCTTGGCCACCACTTTCTGATGGTGGTGTCGACATGCTACCACTGGACATACTACAAGAAAACATGAATATGCATAAGTAAATACTAACATTAGACATGTAAACAAGAAACAACACCATATGTATACAAGAAAATAGCACCATATGTAAACAATTAATATGATTATGTTGCTAAAAACATTACCGCAGTACCACTACTCCACTAGACATCCTATTCCTACCCCTAGTACATCTTCATATATTCATAGACAAAACCCTAGGTGATGAACTTGTGAAGTTTTTATTGAGTTGTTCTCACCCAATCTTTGTGTTCGATGGAGGCTTGCCGGTGATGGACGAGGATGGACTCGATGGAGGCTAGCCGCTGCGGGTGAAGGACGAGGAAGTGCTCGATGGAGGCTTCGGTTTGGGGGGGGGCATCCTGCTCCTCTCCAAGTACCATGACCAGCTTGTCTGCCACCCCGCACTGGTCTAGCCGTTGGAGGGGACGGACGTGAAGACTCGTGTGGGCGCCGTCGGATGTCGCTAGGGGTCGAACGGGGAGAAGATGGAGGGGTGTCCAGTGGAGGGGGCGGCGCTGGAGGTTGCAGCGGTGGAGGGGGCGCGACGCGGCGCTGAGGGTCGAATGGGGAGAAGATGGAGGGGTGGCCGGTGGAGGGGGTGGCGTCGGAGGTTGTAGGACGACGCTAGAGGTTGCAGCGGTGAAGGGGGCAGCGGCGCGGCGTTAGAACTGGAGGTAGCAGCAACGGTGGAGGGGGCGACGACGCGGCTCGGGAGTTCTGGATCGGGAGAAGAGTGGCGGCTGTGGGGGTGGGAACGTGGGTTGGACCTGTGGAGGGAAGATTGGGAGAATGAGTTGAGGCCTTGAGGGTTAGGTCAGAAATTTGTGGGCTATTTAGGCCAACATGAGGCACTCGGACTGCGGGAGGGGTGCAAGTTTTGCATTTCAATGTGTAAAAATATTACGGGTAAGTCGGGTATCGGGTATGAATAATAACATGTCGTATCCATCCCCATTTATTCACTGGGTAAGGGTTTTCATCCAATAGCTTCTCCATGGACATTAAAGTTAGCATATCGAGACACATGTAAGGATTAAGCATTGCCAGATTGACCCCTGCTCCCTGCCCTCTCCTCACGAGCCCAGCCGTCCCACTCAAGAGAGCCACCGCGTGTGCCTCCTCTCAATCTGCCTAGCGCCTGCAGCAGCAGAAGCATCCCCATGCTCCTCCGCTTGCCAGAGCCTCGCTGGCCTCAGCATCGGACCACGCCGGAGCTCGCCTCCGCAGTTGCCCGTAGCAGCAGCCAACGCATGGGAGAAGGATCTCCGGAGCCACGCCATGGCCATGGAGCCGCGCGTCTCGAGGCCCAGGCCAGTGCCACCGGTCTCCTGTCATCTCCCCTCCTCCTGTTTCATCTCGCTCTCTCTCCCTCAACTGCGCTCCATCGTTTCCTTGATTGGACAGGACACCTCGCCATGGCCGCGTCAAGTTTGGCAGTGGAGCGCCGCCGCCAGTCGATTTCCTGACCGTATCCGCACCACCGGCGTCCGGAGCAGCATGTCCAGCGCCATGCCCCACCCCTCTCTTCTCCTCCCTCCGTTTTTCCTCTTATCTCTCTAATCTCTCTATCTCTCTCTCTCTTTTCTATTGGCTAACAGGAACGATCTGGAGCTCGTCCATGGCTGCCTCGACCTCATGCCCGCTCGCGCCGTCACCATCCCCCGCGGGATCTCGCTATGCCCCGCCCAGATCCAGCGATTCCGAGACCTCCGCTTCCCCATGGACCCTCGCCTCCATCGGCTGCAAGTCCGGTCGGCCGCCCTGTTTGCTGGCTGTCAACAGTGCTGAGACCTCTGTGCATGCACGGCAGAACAAGGCTTGGCCTTCTCTTCTGTTCACATAGAGGAGCGTCCCTGTTCTTTGCACAAATACAAGCGCAACAGAGTGTCTAGCACCTCTTGTTCCTTTCCTATCCGAGGGGTCCTGGGTTTGAATAAAGTGCACCCCGCATTTTTATTTGTTTTGTTTGTCGCTCTTTCTACCAGCTGGCACACATTTTATATAGAATCGAACCCATACCCAATCACATATCTACCTTAGTACAGTTGGTCATCTCACGGCACCAACATCCTGGAGCTCTGGTGTTCAAATCCCAGACTCTCCCGTTCCTCTGTTTAATTTATTTTTCTGCACACAAACACACTTGGGCCAAATCTTCCAGGCCTTTTTCTGCACACACACACTTGCGCCAAATCCTCCCGGGCTACTGCAGGGTGCTGCAATTTGTCCCAATCAGTTTTTGTCTCTGAATTTATCAACTGTCTAGTGCATTTTATAATTTCAAAAAAATGCCTTTATTTTGCATTGCTTCTAACTAAATAACCGTGCATCAGATTAAAATGATTTAAACATGTATAATGTTCAAAATTTGGTATGGATTAACAATTTGCAACTTTGATTCATGTTAACAATGCTTAAACTTGTTATCTCATTTAATTTGTATAAATGCCATGCTAAAACCATTTAGTTCATAACTCATTAACCGTAGCTCTGTTAAAAATGTTTCACATATGTAACTTGATTAGAAAAACGTGTAGAATCACATAATGTATTTTATTTTACTATTTAATAAATATAAACTATGTGATTATCATATCTAGACCAAATTCATAATTTATATATGAGGTTGTTTCGGAAATGCTATATGTTGCTTCCGGCCTTATTTAAAATGCCTAGATGATGTAGTTGTGTATGCTTCACATCTTGGCACGATGAACAACATTTTAAAATGATTGTGTAGTTAAACAACATTAACCGCATTTCTCGTAATATGGAGAGTTATTATTTTGTTATATGTATGTTCTCCTTCTCCATTTAAAATTGCTTAATTCCATCTTCACCTTATGCCATGACCATCCATATTAAACAACATTTAATATTTATGAGTATCTAAAAGAGAGTGAACTAAATGATTCGAATGTGGAGTTTCATCAATATTTAATTCGTTGCATATTGAATTTCAGTTAATGTGTAGTGTTGTTTGTTGCATCTTGTCATGCCATGACTATTAAATCGGACATGCATCATATTTGTTTTCGCATCATGTCATTCATATGTTGTGGTGATATTGTTTGTGAATCGTTTGTTTCCGGATTGATTCTTCTCGATAGAGTTCCGAATGCGTTCGGAGTGTGAAGATTTGTTCAACTACGTCCTGTTCGTCTACTTCACGGATTCGTTCTTTTTCCAAGCAGGATATCATGCAAGATGACCATTTCATTAGATACCACTACTATCATTGCCATGCTAGTTGTCTCACTTCTATCGTTATGTCTTGTTACCTACCACTTGTATGTCAAGCCTCCCAACATTGTCATGAAAAGTCCCTAACCCTTCCATATTCTAACAAACCATTATTTGGCTATGTTATCGCTTGCTCAGCCTTTCTTATAGCATTATTAGTTTCAGGTGCAAATTGTTTCCATGTGACAACATGGATATTTTGAGATATCATAATATTATTGCCATTTAATTTAATGCACATATATATTTGGTAAAAGGTGGAAGGCTTGGGCTTTTGCTCAGTGATTTGTTTCACCTTTGCCGCCCTAATTACTTGTGTCCGATGTTGTGTTTCATAATGAGTGCTCCTAACATGCTTGGGGTTGTTATGCGGACCCCCTTGATTTTTGTTTTGGGATAAAACTCTTCTGCCAAGGCCTAACATTGGTAGTACATTTTCCTAATAACTAAACTTGCATAGGGACTTTTCTGACCCTGTGGATAATTAATCAACAATCCGGGCCAGTGTTCTTCATGAGTGTTGGTCCAAACTAGAGCACCGTTCGAGGCCAACCCGGCGTAACTCGGAAGATGACTATCAGGCCATCGTACGCTTTGCTTATCCGTCGTTTCCTGAGAACGAGATACGCGGCTCCTATCGGGTTCGTCGACACGTCGGACGGCCTTGTCGGATTTTTTAACCTTTCTCGAACATCTTGTGCACGGGATTCCGAGGATACTTTGGGCTATCCCGAGGTCAAAGTTTTCCATCGGAATTCTGAAGATACTATGGGCTATCACGTGGTTGAGGTTTTCCACGCAACGTGTTGCTAGTTTGTGATGGATGAGTTGGAGCACCCCTGCAGGGTTAAATCTTTTTGAGAAGTCGTGCCTGCAATTATGTGGCAACTTGGAAATTTATTTAACACCCGGTCATAGAAGACTTGAAGTAAACTCAAATGAAATACAACAACCGTGTGCGTAACCGTGACTGTCTCTACTCGTGAGTTCTTAACCGAGAGAGAATACGGTGGAGTTATGTTTGACCGTAAGCAGGTATTCAGGATCATTCAATGATCATTACTAGTTCACGTATGTTTATGCGTAGACCACCTCTCTTATTCTTGTACTCGTAAGTTAGTCACTCAAATAAATGCTTAGTGCTTGATGTCGCCTCACCACTTATCCATACTTCACCCATTGAACTTTGCTAGTCTTGATACCTTTGGAAGTGAGATTATTGAGTCCGTGTGGCTCACAGATTACTACAACAACAGTTGCATGTATAGGTAATGCGATGCCTTGACTTGAGAGTGATTCTTATTTGATTTGGAGTTCTTCTTCTTCATCATCGATCATAGGATGGGTTCCAAGTCGGCAGCCTGGGATTGCAAGGATGGATGTCGTTTTATCGTTTGATTTCATCCGTAGTCGGACCTTGCTCTTATGTATGATGCTTGAATATGTTGTTGTATTGATGTGATCTTGATTTAGGTTGTGACAAGTGTAATCCAATTCCATATACTCATATCTTCTTTACATGTACTTGTACTGATATCCATTCTTGCGAAACAACGAGATGCGCTTCTATCCCAATCAGGCCCTTGAGTCAAAATAAAGATATGGTCACACCTTGGGCGTTACAAGTTGGTATCAGAGCGAGGTTCCGACCTAGGAGCCCCCTTGATTGATCGAAATTGGCCGTTGTTGAGTCTAGTGAAAAACGACTTTGAATCTAGTTATATATCGGAGAGTAGGATTCTTTTGTTCCTTTACTATACTCTGGTGTGGAATCGTGACATAGGAATTTTAATTCTACCCTTCTCACTCAATTTTTTAGGACCACGTGGGTATTTTGGAACCTCTATGATGTCGTTGCGACCGAAATTTTGTTCCTACTGCCTCTTGTCGATTTGTGGTAGAAGTGTCCCGGGGAGTTGAGCTTCAGGGGATTCTTGTCGCGCTCGCTATCGTTCTGTTTCCTTAGTATCTCATGACGCAAATGTTTGAAATTGATTCAATACTCTTCATGGTGAGAGGAGTTTGGCGTCACCCAGTACTAGGGTGTGACATCCCAAGTGATGTCCCTACCTTATTTGGCATGTAACCCCATGTATGAACCTTGTGTCATGAGCTATGAGATGTATGTTTGCTCCTTGCCATTCATGTGTTTGCATTCATGCATCATCATGCATCATTCTCATTTCATTTCTATGTGCATGTGTGCTTCATTGCCTTGCTGTGATGTGGTGGTGGTGTATGATTGTATTGTGAGGTGTGAAATGTTTGAGTGGTTGGATCCATGGGTGCAACCTATTCTTTTCCCTCTCTTCTTCCTTTGCAACATCCCCTCCAAAATCCTTTTTCTCTCTATTATTATTATCATCAGATTTTTTAAGTTGTGTTAAAATTGTTTGAAAATGTTCATGAGGTGGCCCCAAGTGTTTTATGAAATGTGAGTATGTGGGAATTACTGTTTGGGGTTTGTTGGAATTGTGTTTTAAATTAACAGGAGCTGCCATTTAAATATTAAATAAATTACTTGTTTTATAATTCAACTTAATAATTTTAATAAAAGGTGCACATTATTTCCTACTCAAAGTTATTTTGTTTTGCTCAAAACCCTTTTAATTTGCTCTGGGTATTATTTTGTTGTGGCTGGTTTTTATTAAATGTAAAACCCCCTTTTATTTCTCTGGTTTTTAGAGTGTGTGTGTGAGAGGACAGTGGGCCGCGGCCCAGCCCAGCTGGCACAACAGCCACTTGCCCCGTTCCCTTTCCTCCGTCAGCTAGCAGATAGGGTGAGGGAGCAGAGTGCGTGAGCGCGAGCGCCGTTGCCGTCGCCGTTAGCAGCTCAGACGTCGAGGGCCCCTTCAAATAGAGCGCAGATCCCTAGGGTTCCATCCCTCCTCTTGTCTCCCTCCGCCGCCGCCGCTTTCCCCTTCTCCCTCCTCCTCCTTCTTCCTCTGTTCTTCTTATTCTTTTCGGGTTCAGAGAAAGAGGTAGGTTCAGAGTGAGGCAGGGGTCGACAGGCTCGTCGCCGGTGTCCCTCCGGTGTAGCCCCGCCGCCTTCAAGATGGTTCGCGGAGAGCCGGAGCCGTCCGTGTCCCGTTCCCGGTGCTAGGAGCACCTAGGAGGCCTTCTTCTTCCTCCTCGCCGCCGGGGCGTAGTCGGTCTTCTTCCCCTCCGTCGCCGCCGCGTCCCCGAGCCGCTCCTTCCCCTTCGTCGCCGTCGCTCGAGCCCCCACGTCTCCGAGAAGCCCTCGGTGAGATGCCCGTCGCCGTTGTCCCCCCTCTCCTCGCCGTATAGTGTAGGTCGCGTCATGATGCTCCTCGCCATCGGCCGGAAAAGCTCTCGCTTAAGCTCGCCGCAGTCCCCCTTGTCGCGAGACGAACCGGGGAATGGGTTCCCCTTGCATCGTGCAGCCCTCGCAACATCTTCCCTTCGCCGGAGACGCCATGTAGCCGTCGTGTGCTCGCCGAAGAACCGCGGTCGCCGTTGCTCTGTTTAGTTTTTCATTTTCGTCAGATCCGTGCTCCTGTGTGTATATTAGTGCAGTAGGCCCCTTCCTATGTTAAGTGTCAGCGCCGTAGCGCAGTGGTGGCCGGCTCGTCCGGTGACCAGGAGGTCCGGGGTTCGACCCCCGAACCCTCCTCTTTCTTTTTTTGTGCATTTTCTTTTTCGTTCTTTTGTTTTTCTTTCTCTCTTGCTTATTTGTATGTGTGTGCACATGTATGAGTGTGTGTGTGGTATATCTTTTATTCTCATATGTGTGTAGGGGGTGTAGTGCATATGTGTGTATGCACATATGCATGTGTTGGCATTTGTATGTGTGTGTGCATTTCCAACATGTGTGTGTGTTGTTTTCTTGTCATGTGAGTGAGTGCATATGCATTTGTGTATGGTGGTGTGTGTTTGTACCAAATGGTACATACACACATGTATGCATATATGTGTGTGAGTGTGTGTGTGTGGTTTTGCCATGTGAGTGTATGTGTGTGCATGTGGGTGTGTGGTGCACCATGGATGGCACATGTGTGTGTGTGTGCTCCTTGCACACCCATACATGTGTGTGTTCTTGTGGGTGTATGTGTAGTGTAGGTTATGTGTGTGTGCTTCTTGCATACACACATATGTGTGTGTGAGTGAGTGTAGTGTGTAGGTGTGTATATGTGTATGTGGGCATACATGTATGAAAGTGCATGTGTGCCTATATACACACATGCTTGAGTGTGGTGTGCTTGTGTGTGTAGGTATAGTGAGAGGTGTGTGTATGTTATACATACACACACATGTGCTTGTGAGTAGATGACCATGTGTAGTTATGCATGTATAGGTGTGTGGGGTTCTTCTTCTTGCATGTTGTTGCCATGTTTAGTGTAGATGAGTAAGGAGTGGATGCTAGACCTTGTGCATGTGTAGATCTATGTGTATGTGAGAGCTCTCATGTGTATATGTGCATGTATATATCTCCTAGCTTGTTTTCTTTTCTTGTTCTTGATGCTATGCTATGCCTAAGTACCTTATTCATGCCTCTTTACCTTTTCCATCAAGTGTCCAATAGAGGGCATGCCATTTTTGGTCTCTTACATAAGTGTGGGCAAGTGACATAGGTCATCCATGCCATGGTGGTGATTATTTCGACCCCCCTTTTCCCCCTCTTGTTCCATGCAATCATATGGGTATGAGTAATGATTTTGGAGTAGAATCTATCCATGAATGCACCTGTGAAGTCAGATTTGACTTTGGGGCAACTTGATAAAACTGCATTTTTATGCTGTGATGCCCTTTTGTCTTTTACTTGTGAATTAATATATGCATGGTTTTAAGTTCTTGCCAACATGAGATTGCTAGTTAAAGTTGTTGGGAATGCTCCAGTATTTTTGTTATTTGTGCTAAGTCACCAGATAAGTGGGAACCATGCTGTTTGGAGAGAAACTTTATGTTTCTGTCCAGCTGCTTAAAAATAACCGTCTGGGAGAACTGCTGTTATTGTTTTGCCATGGAGAGTTGGTTGTAGATAGCGATCTGTTTGGAATTTGGGCATGCTCAGTGCTAGTTATTTGTAGTAGTTATTTCCGTCTACCATCCTGTTAATTTTCATGTCAATAGGAGCTTTCTAGCATATGTAGCTACTACTGTCAACTTGCTACTTTATAATCACAGATTCCAGAAAACTGTAATTTTCACCAAGTCCCTGGAAAACTGATTCATCATGCCAACTTGTTTGCTGCTTGCTTATTGATGTGTGGATCCTTTGCTGGTGGTGTAATTGGATGAATTGTTGTGTGTGTTGAGTAGATTCTGTCCATGTCTTGTTTGTGGCTGTAGGCTTCCTGTAGCTCCAGAGGTGAGCTGTAGAACTTGCTATGCTGCTGTTTTGTGGCAGATTTGGTGTTTTATTTTGTAGATTGCGGGAGCTATACTCAATGGATTTGATTGATTCTTGAGTCTATTGTGATTGATTTTTCATCACCTATCCAGTGGATGCCTTGGAATGCCAAGAATCAGCCCATGGCTTGGTGATCTTGTGATATTGCCTCCGTACCTTGTCGTGAGCGTATCGTGAGAACCGTAACTCCTTTTCTTGCGATCTTTATATGCATTTCTATAGATTTTGCATGCTGCATCAATATTTTCCATGTTCATGCATGTCTAAATAACTTAACATGAGGTTCTGTCCAGATTCATTAATAACAACTTTGCACGTGAAACATGACTAGTTTTGGATTGCCATGTTAGAACTCTTCATAAATGGTCATGCATAATTTTGATTGTGCATTGCACCTTGGTTGGATGTTTATTGTTGCTGTTTCTCTTGGGTAGACGCGAGTGTTGATACTGAGTACAAGGACCCAGGAGAGTACCACTACGAGGATCCTGCTACTTGTTTCGCTGAAGAACCAACAGGCAAGATGATCGTACCCGGATCCCGATAATATTTTTGCTTGCTAGTTTCTCCCTCTTATTGTTACAATTGCGTTACCTACCACTTGATATCAGCCCCCATGATGCCATGACAGCCTCTAACCTCCACATCCTAGCAAACCTTTGATTGGCTAAGTTATCGCTGCTCAGCCCCTCTTATAGCATTTTAGTTGCAGGTGCAGGTTGTTCCATGTGATAACATGGATTGGATATCACAATATTATGTTATTTAATTTAATGCACATATATATCTTGGTATTGGTGGAAGGCTTGGCCTTTTTCTAAGTGATTTGTTCCGCTATTACCGCCATTAGTTCCTTGTTACCGGTGTTATGTTTTCCATACTTGCGCTCCTAACATGCTCGGGGTTGTTATGGGGACCCCCTTGTTCATTCGGTTGAGATTAAAACTTGTCTAGCAAGACCCAACATTGGTACTACATTTGCTTAACTACTTAACAAAATTGCGTAGGGTCTTGCAAACCCGTGGATAATTTAATCAACCCCCGGGCCAGTGCTCTGCATGAGTGTTGGTCCAACCCAGAGCAGCTTATTAACGCCGCCCGGGGCAACTCGATGATTGGCGTGGTAACCATCGCTCATCCGTCGTGTCCTGAGAATGAGATATGCGGCTCTTATCGGGTTCATCGACACGTCGGGAGGTCTTGCTGGCTTTGTTTTACCTTTATCGAGTGTCTTGCGTGTGGAGTCTGACTTTCTTCGGGTTTACTCGAGGTGTTGGAATTCCTTTGGAATTACCTATGAAGACCACGAGATCCGTGGTCGAGGCATTCCCATGGAGTGTGCTTAATTTGTAATGGACTAGTTGGAGCACCCCTACAGGGTTAAATCTTTCGGAAATTCGTGCCCACGGTTATGTGGCAACTTGGATATTTGTTTAACACCTGGTTATAGCAAACTTGAAGTAAACTCTAATTAAAATACACCAATAGTGTGAGTAACCGTGATCGTCTCTGCTCGTGAACACGAACCGAGAGAGAACACAGTGGGGTTATGATTGACGTAAGTAAGTGTTCAGGATCACATAGAGATCATACTAGATTCGATCGTTCTTCGTAGGCCACTCATATTTATTTCATGTTGCGTAAGATAGCCACCATATATGCTTAGTGCTGCTGCAACCTAAACACTACCCCTTCCCAACCTTTAAGCTTGAATAGTCTCGGTACCCGGGCACATGATAGCTGAGTCCTCTGTGGCTCACAGTTTACTACAACAATCCAGGTACAGGTTCAGATGAGTTCATGCAGGATGATCTTACCCAGCTCTAGTGGGAGTATGACGAGGAAAGAGGCAGGATGTATGTGACATATCTGGATGAGTAGAGGACCTGGTCGTGATCTTTGGGATAGCTTGATAGTATCATTTGCAACTTCTTGTATCGTTTGATTTCGTCCGTAGTCGGACCCTGTGTTCAACTTGATGTTATGAATTGAGTGACTTTGTAAGTTAGTATGTGGCGAGTGTAAGCCAACTTGTATACTCTTCTCATTCAATATTGTATGTTGTGATGATACTATTCTTGCTAACGGCAAGATGCGCATCTATCCCTTTCTATCCATGAATATTATTTGAGTCTTTTTTATCTCTTATGCATGATTGCTTATAGCTCGTATTTCTTCTTCGAATCTTTGGTTTAGTTAGGCCAAATAGATTGATTTTTCTTGCCATGGGAAGAGGTGCTTTGTGATGGGTTCGATCTTGCGGTGTTCTTTTCCAGTGACAGAAAGGGCAGAAAGACACGCATGTATCATTGCCTTTAAGGATAACAAGATGGGGTCTATTCCTACATGAATAGATCTTGTCTACATCATGTCATTGTTCTTATTGCATCACTCCATTTTTCCGTGAACTTAATACACTAGATGCATGCTAGATAGCGGTCGATGTGTGGAGTAATAGTGGTAGATGCCGGTAGGAGTCGTTCTACTTATCTTGGACGTGATGCCTATATAATGGTCATTGTCTTGGATATCGTCATAACTATTCGAGTTTCTACCAATTGCCCAACAGTAATTTGTTCACCCACCCCGTGCTATAGACATGAGAGAAGCCACTAGTGAACCCTACGACCCCCGAGTCTACTTTTCCATCATATTGCTTTCCGATCTACATTTTTTGCAATCTTTGTTTTCAGATCTACAAAACCCAAAACCCAAAAATATATTGCTGCATATTTACTCTTTTTATTTTGTGTTCTTGAGAGATCTATCTCTCCTATCTATCATTACCTAATCTATCTTATTACCGTAGAGAGCGTGAGAACCTCTCTTTCGCGTCGGCTTGCAAGTATTTGTTGTTTGTGTGCATGTTCTATTTAAGTGGGTGCGTGATCTTACTCTACGGATTGATACCTTGGTTTCATAATTGAGGGAAATACTTACCATCGTTGTGCTGCATCATCCCTTCCTCTTTGGGGAAATACCAACGCAGTCTCAAGCCTCGTCAAAGGAATTTCTGGCGCCGTTGTCGGGGAGGAAGCAATCTCGTCTACCATGTTTCTAATCACAAATCTCATCTCCTTGCCATTACATTATTTGCCATTTGCCTCTCATTTCCCTCTCCCCCACTTCAAAAATTTGCCATTTTTATTCGCCCTCTTTTTCGTTTGCCTTCTTATCGTCAAATCTCTTGTTTGCTTGTCACCATGAGTGATTTTGGTACGGCGGAAACGAATGATGGAAAGACTCCTAAAATTGGATGTTCTACTAATCTTGATTCTAAAACTATTTTTTTGGGTTAAGGGAACATTATAGGAAAAGAGACTATCCAAGAATTTTTTCAATTGCGTTGGGAATTTGACTCTCGATGATACTCCTATATTGAAAAGAACTAAATGTTATGCAGAAGCTATCTCGACGCTAGTTTTAAAACTTGAAAATAGATTTATTCGTACCCATCCTACCTTGCAAAGATTTTTTTATGAGCTACCCGCCATAAAGAATCCCAAAGTTAAGAATTTAGCTACCCTTGTTCTCATGAATGAATTTGATCACACCGTATGAGAAGGTAGGGAAATTTTTGATCATTATGGTAACAGTCATGAAAAACTGGTAATAGATGAAATCCAATATGAAAGCGATTATATTTTGAGGCATTTACTTGGGAATAATCAAATCTTTGATGAGAATCTTAGTAAGGAAGTTCTCGTTTTAGATATGATCCAACACAATTATAATGATGTCAATCAACAGTACTCTTGGATCATAGCCGATAATCAAAGATGATATATAGATGGATAACTTCATAATCCAAAAAATTCTATGGATAATGTGTTCCAAGTTTTATTCACAAAACCCTTTGATGAAAACTAATCTATGAAGAAAATGAAGAAGGATGAAAATACTCGAATCTATTCGTTATGCCTAGCTAGGGGCGTAAAACGATAGCGCTTATTGGGAGGCAACCCAATGAATAAATAATTTTTTGCTTTTTCCTTTCTGTTTATGTAGTTGACACAGTTATGCCTCTTTTATGATTGTGTTTTTATGGTTTATTTAGTGTTTGTGCCAAGTAAAGCCTTTAGGATGATTCATAGGATGAGTAGAAGTGATGCTGAATCTGAAACAGAAACTTTGCATCCAGTATATGAATTGTCATTTTTACGGGAACATGTTATTGAGATGAAATTTTAACACAGTATTTCTATACAAATTATTTAGTTGTCCTAATATTACATATTTTTTAAAGTTCCATAAGTACGAGTAGAGTACAGATTACTACAAACTGTTCTGTTTAAGACTGATTCTGTTTTCGTTGCATTGTGTGCTTGTTTTGATGAATCCATGGCTTGTATTGGGGGGGGGGGTATAAGCCATGGTAAAGTTAAAATACAGTAGGTATAATGCAATAAAATTTGAATGGTTTTGTAACAGTACCTAAAGTAGTGATTTGTTTCTTATACTAACGGATCTCACGAAGATTTTGTTGAGTTTTGTGTGATTGAAGTTTTCAAGTTTTGAGTGAGATCACGATGGATGAAGGAATAAGGAGTAGCAAAAGACTAAGCTTGGGGATTCTACCTCACCCCCAAGACATATCCAAAGATAAACAAGAAACTAAGCTTGGGTATGCCCCCGAGTGGCATCCCCTCTTTCTTCTAACGACCATCAGTATTTTACTTGGAGCTATAGTTTTATTCGTCACATATCATGTGTTTTCCTTGGAGCGTCTTGTATCTTTGCTTGATTTGTTTGTTATTGTTCCTTTGTATCCTTGCTTTACACACCTACTAGAGATAGCCAAAAGCATGCTATGATTTGTTAGAATTGTTCTATGTGCTTCACTTAAACTTTTTGAGCTATAGAAATTGCTCTAGTGCTTCACTTATATCTTTTTGAGAATAGTGTGCTTGGAAACTTTTGTAGAAATACTCTCATGCTTCACTTAGATTAATTTGAGAGTTAGTAAATATTGAAGAAATCCTCTCATGCTTCACTTATACCTTTTTGAGAAACGAAATCTTTATGCTCATGTGCTTCACTTAAATTTGTTTGAGCTTACCAAAAAGAAATGGTAATATATGAAACTAGTCCCAAAGTGATAGATATCCAAGGAGAATATAATAAAAACTTTCATGAAGATTATTGGACAAATTAAAATTGATTCCTTGTAATAGTTTTGAAACATGATAATAGTAATATGTGAGTCATGTTGATGAGTAATTATGCTTAATAGGAATATTGATGTTAAGGTTTGTCATTCCCTATGCATGCATGAAAGTCAATAGTTATGCAATGAAGGTACATCCTACTTGTGGTGCATTATTTGGTGTTAGTTATGTTCAATTCTCACTTATGTGAATTTTTGTTTCTTGGTTTGGTCTCTTCCCAATCTATTTGCTAGCCTTAACTTGTACTAAGTAGAAATACTACTTGGGCATCCAAAATCCTTAAACCAAGTTTTGCCTTATGAGTCCACCATACCTACCTATATGCGATATTTCCATGCAGTTCCAAGAAAATTTGTATGTGCCATCTCTAAATTTTCAAAATAAAAATTCTCCTTTGTGTGCCCGTACCGCTCATGAAATGGTGAGGAGTATCCAATATTTTCATGCTAGATGTGTTATTCTCAAGATGACTGTTTATTCACTTGTCATTGCACGAGAGTGCGGTGGTAATAGGGATGCTCATTCCCGAAATGAAAAAGAAGAAAAAATATTTACTTTATGTTGTCAAATAAGAAATTCCTTGGAAAGTGTTGGTATGGAAGGCAACCGTGGATACGGCTTGCCATGGAAACTAAAAGTTTGGTGGAAAAGGAATAAACTTTATTTTCTGTTTGGGAACCGCCTATGATATATCTAGCATGGAAAGTATTGTGAGCTACTTTGTTATTTTCATTGATAAGAAAAGCATGCCACGCAAAATATTTTCTCTCTCTCAATTTAAACACTTGAGCTCTGGCACCTCTATAAATCCCTACTTCCCTCTGCGAAGGGCCTATCTATTTACTTTATGCAATTTTTATTTTTGCTTTGAGTCTCCATTTTCTCTTATAAGCACCAACTAGGGGGTACTATGATCGTACTTGAGCATTGGTCTTAGCTAATATTTGAGTGTGTTTCGTGAATGGATCAATGAATGAGCATGATTGGCTAGGGATAACTTTCTTTAGTGTCGATATTTTGAAAGACATGGTTGTTCGTTGACATGCTTGAGTATTGAAGTCATTATGTTAAAACAAGACTATTGCTTTGAATCATTATAAATCCAAATGTCCATGCTATACAAAAGAAAAGAATGTGATGAACATGTTAGGCAGCATTCCACATCAAAAAATTTGTTTTTATCATTTACCTACTCGAGGACGAGTAGGAATTAAGCTTGGGGATGCTTATACGTCTTCAAGATATCTATAATTTTTGCTTGTTCCATGCCGTTATATTATCATTCTTGGATGTTTGGCCATCACTTTATTACCACTTTATATCATTTTTTGGGACTAACCTATTGACATAGTGGCAAAGTGCGAGTTGCTGTTTTTGCTAGTTTTTTACTTCGCAGAAAATCAGTATCAAACGGAGTCCAATTGCGATGAAACTTTTTGGAGATTTTTTCTAGACCAAAAGACACCCAATGGACCAAAGAAGTGTGGGGGAGTGGGCCGAGGAGACCACAACCCACCAGGCTGCGCCAAGGGGCCTGCCCGCGCCGTGGTGGGTTGTGCCCTCCTCGAGGCCCCTCTCCACCACCTCTGATGCCTATAAATTTCCAAATATTCCAGAAACCCTAGGTGAGTCGACGAAACACAATTCCAGCCACCGCAAGTTCCAGAACCTCGAGATCAAATCTAGACACCATCACGCGGGGTTCATCTTCATCATAGGTGCCTCTTCGATGATGCGTGAGTAGTCCACCATAGACCTACGGGTCCGTAGGTAGTAGCTAGATGACTTCTTCTCTCTCTCTCTCTTATGATTCTCAATACAATGGTCTCTTGGAGATCTATTTGATGTAAACTTTTGCGGTGTGTTTGTTGGGATCCGATGTATTTTGAGTTCAATCTGTTTCTATCCATGAATATTATTTGAGGTTTCTTTGATCTCTTATATGCATGATTGCTTACAGACTTGTATTTCTTCGTCCAATATTTGGTTTAGTGAGGCCAACTAAATCGATTTTTCTTGCCATGCGAAGAGGTGCTTTGTGATGGGTTCGATCTTACGGTGTCCTTTCCTAGTGACAGAAAGGGCAGCAAGACACGCATGTATCGTTGCCAGTAAAGATAACAAGATGGAGTCTATTCCTATATGAATAGATTTTTTCTACATCATGATAAGGGGCGGCCCGATCTTCTCAGTGAGCGAATGATGTCGATGATGAACTTGCTAGATAACTTGTGAGATGCTCTTGAACTCTCCGGCTGTTCCCCTGTTGCCAATGCAACAGATCTTCAACCCTATGGATATTCGCAACACCACACACTTGCACACGTAGCCGCCGCCGACGAAGCGTTTCTGTAATCTCCGAATTCCCAATGGAATGATAGATAACACTTGACTTTCAGTAGCAAATACACCCTATCGAAACGAATTTGGTGTAGGTAAATATTCCTGATCGATGCAAAGAGGAATATGAATACAAAGGAATGCTTAAAGCAATTCAGTCTGGTATGAGTTTAATCAAAACGTGGTCTAACCCTAAAAGACACGACTTACAAAGGTATATAAAGACCCCAGGACATCCAAACTAGTGTTGAAGTCGAGATCAACCATATCTCTAACTTTCTAACTTAAACGACTCTATCTAGGAAACTGACAGAAACAATCATCGTATTGTTTTGACGACTGCTACTCGCTCGGAGCGAATCGTGGGTTGCGGGTATACAATTTGGAAATCACACGAATCAAGCTTTCCAAATTGTATTTACACGTCTTATTTGGAGCACGGACACGGATTCTGTACGTATATCAATTCCGGGCCACCTAGCAGTTAATCCGAGTCTGGTTCTGATTTTCCTTCTTTTTATGTTGTGCACCGGCCTCCCTCTCCTCCTTCATGCACTTGCCGATATTAGACATCAGTAGGCATTCTTCTCGCTGCAACTCTTCATCTCCACGTGCCAAGCTTGTCTTCTCTTCAAATCTGATCATACAAATATGCAAAGACTTAGGTAGTATAAAATTCTCATTAACACAAATGTCAGATTCAACTAAGAGTAAATTCACCTGTTGTTCTAGTAGTTTTGCACATGCTCTTGTAATTGGTCCAATTCTGATTTCATTGGATTTGTCATGTGCTACAACATCATCAATGGAAAAGGTTGGTAAAACACTAGGGATGTCCTCATCATCCCCCCCCTTAAAAAGGCGTCGACCCCGACGCGCCAAGGTCATCTCCATTATATGGCGACAAATCAGCAACGTTGAATGTATTACTCACACCAAACTCTTCAGTGGGAAGATAAATTTTGTATGCATTATCATTGATCTTAGCAAGCACTTTATATGGTCCATCACCTCTTGGCTTCAACTTAGACTTGCGCCGTTCAGGAAACCTATCTTTGCGAAAGTGTACCCACACCATGTCGCCCGGCTAAAATAGCACCTCCTTTCTCTTTTTATTAACACGACCAGTCGTGTACTTGCCCTTTTTTCAATTGCTTCTTTAGTCTTATCGTGTATCTTCCTCAAGAAATCTACCCTCTTGGATGCATCCATATTCACTCTCTCTTGAATTGGAAGGGGCAACAAATCAAGTGGTGTAAGTGGCTTACAACCATAGACCACCTCAAATGGACAGAATTGAGTTGTGGAATGTACTGCCCTATTATATGCAAACTCCACATGCGGTAAACACTCCTCCTATACACGCAGGTTCTTCTTTATCATGGATCGCAACAAGGTGGATAGTGTGCGATTTACCACCTCTGTTTGACCACCGTTTGAGGATGACAAGTAGTGCCTAATAGTAACTTTGTCCCCAGCTTTCCCCAAAGTGTCTTACAAAAATAGCTCATAAACTTCACGTCACGATCAGAAACAATTGTCTTTGGTACTCCATGTAAGAGCACGATGTCCCTGAAAAATAGATTAGCAGTGTGCGACACATCGTCACTTTTATGGCAGGCAGTAAAATGTGCCATCTTAGAAAAACGATCAACTACCACAAAAATTGAATCATGTCCTCTCCAGGTCCTAGGCAACCCTAACATAAAGTCCATGCTTATGTCTTCCCATGGTGTAGTAGGAGCAGGGAGAGGAGTATACAAACCGTGAGGTTTCAGCTTGGACTTTGACTTATTACAAGTAAGGTAACGCTTCACAAATCTGTCCACATCACACCTCATCTTAGGCCAATAAAAATGATGAGCGAGCATAAGCAAGGCCTTCTCACGTCCAAAATGACCCATCAAACCGCCGGCATGTGATTCCTACAATAATAGCAAACGCACAGACGATTCTGGAACACATAGTTTGTTAGCTCGAAACAAATAGTCATCATGTATGTGATATTTTTCCCATGATTTTACATCTGAACACAATTTATATGGTGCTGAAAAATCAGGATCAGTAGCATATAAATCGCGCAAACTCTCTAAACCAGGAACTTGAACATCCAATTGTGTCAACAACATGTTTTTCCTAGAAAGAGCATCAACAACAACATTATCTTTACCCTTCTTATATTTAATGATGTATGGGAAAGATTCAATAAATTCAACCCATTTAGCATGACGTTTGTTCAAATTGGATTGGCTTTTCAAATATTTCAGAGCTTCATGATCAGAATGTATGATAAATTCTTTTGGCCATAAATAATGTTGCCAAACCTCAAGGACACGAACTAGAGCATACAATTCTTTATCATAAACAGGATAGTTCAATTGTGCACCATTCAATTTTTCAGAAAAATATGCAATCAGTTTACCCTCTTGCATCAACACACCTCCAATACTAATTCCACTAGCATCACATTCAATCTCAAATTGTTTAGTGAAATCAGGAAGTACAAGCAAAGGTACAGCAGTCAAACGACATTTCAGCTCATCAAATGCATTATCTTGGGCTGCGCCCCAAACAAATTCAACACCCTTTTTTGTAAGCTCATTCAAAGGTGCAGCGATAGTACTAAAATCTTTCACAAAACGTCTATAGAAACCAGCAAGACCGTGAAAGCTTTGTACTTGACTAACATTCAGAGGAGTAGGCCAATTTTTAATAGCTTCAATTTTTGAATCATCTACGTCAACTCCATGCTTAGAAACAATATATCCCAGAAATATGACCTTAGCTTTGCAAAATGTGCACTTATCAAGATTACCATATAGCTGAGCAGTATGCAACACTTGCAAAACTTGTCGAATATGATCACTATGTTCAGATTCATTGCGACTGTAAATAAGTATATCATCAAAAATATACAACCACAAATTTACAAATGAAATGCCTAAAAACATGGTTCATTAATCTCATAAAAGTAATAGGTGCATTAGTTAACCCAAAAGGCATGACTAACCACTCATATAAACCAAACTTTGTTTTAAAGGTTGTCTTCCATTCATCCCCTTCTTTCATCCTAATTTGATGATAACCACTACGCAAATCTATTTTAGAGAAAACAGTAGCACCACTCAATTCATCTAACATATCTTCTAAACGTGGAATAGGATGACGATATCGAATATTGATGGTATTTATAGCTCTACAATCTACGCACATGCGCCATGTACCATCTTTCTTAGGAACTAAAATTACAGGAACAACACAAGGACTTAAGCTCATGCGAATATAACCTTTGTCTAGAAGCTCTTGTACTTGTTTCTGGATTTCCTTTGTTTCCTAAGGTTGGTGCGGTATGGTGCTCTATTGGGTAGCGATGCTCCTAGTATCAAATCAATTTGATGCTCTATACCTCGCAATGGTGGTAAACTAGCGGGTACCTCCTCCATAAACACATCACTAAATTCCCGCAATACATTACAAACACCAATAGAGAGAGGGGTCATGTTGTTAGAAACCAAAATTTGACCCTTGCACAACAGCACAAGTGGTACAACAGTGGGATCCTCACGAAACTCTCTCAAATTAGATTTGGTGGCTAACATAACTAATGAATTCACTCCCTCACTTTTATTTTTACCACTCAGATTTGTCTTGTGGCTCTCACTCACCGGAAGTATAGGCTCTCGCCTACCTAATCTCTCACTCTCCTTTTCAAGATTCACTTCAATTTTTTGATGAGATTCATTTACAATTTGTTGCGGTGTCATAGGCCTCAAAGTAACCTCCTTTCCATGCCAATTAAATGATATATGTTGCCTCTCCCATTGTGACGGACATCTCTATCATACTGCCATGGGCGTCCCAACAACAAGTGACACACGGTCATAGGAACCACATCACAATCAATGGTGTCTTTGTATGGTCCGATCTGAAATTCCACATGTACCATGTGTCTGATCTTCATCTCTCCACTATCACTTAGCCACTGAATAAAATATGGATTGGGGTGCGGTAAATATTTCAATTTCAGCTTTTGGCATAACTCCTTACTAGCCAAATTGTGACAACTACCACCATCAATTATAACCTTGCAGGCCTTACCAGGACCAACAACAACCTTTGATTGAAACAAATTGCACCACTGTTCTGCAGGACTAGGAGTAACACTTAGCACTTTGGGCGAGCAAACAATTGTAGGATAGTGTGTAGCATAAGCATCTATTGAACCATCTTCATCTTCCTCCTAAATTTCAGAATCAGGGTCAACATCATCACCTGTTTCATATTTTGTTGTATCCTCATTAATCAACATAACCTTTTTGTTGGGGCAGTCTCTCTTAAAATGACCCCTTCCACCACATGTATGACAGGTCATGTCCGTGTTTCTTGCTGTAGAATTAGTAGAACCAGCAGCACTAGCAGCAGGTTGCACCGATTTCTTCGCATTAGAGATAACCGAATCTGATTTGGAAGAAGCATTACCACGAAAACTAGAAGTGTAACTAGGAGTAGGCTCTATGGTGTTGTTCGTGGTGTAAAACGACCTCTACTTGTTGTTGTGCGAGATATAAACTTAGCATCCTCAGCCACTTGCAATTCATCCTCACGTGCTTGTTGTAACAAATCTGTCATGTCATAATATTGGTGAAGACGAACAATACACTTGATGTTATAGTTCAGAGCAGAGAGAAATCGCTGCATTGTTTGTTCAGGCTCTTCACGCACTCTAGCACGCTGCATAATAAGCTCCATCTCCTGAAAATAGTCATCCACAAAAGAAGTACATTGCCTCAAATTCTGCAATCTGTCATAGAGAGAACGAATATAATTGCGTGGAACAAAGCGAACACACATTTCTTCCTTCATAGCTCACCATGTAACAATGGGACGTTCACCATCTTCAATTCTGGACTGTACAATATTATCCCACCAAAGCAAAGCATAGTCATCAAATTCAGAAGATGCAAGTTTTATTTTTCTGTCCTTGGTGTACTCATGCATGCACCATAATTTTTCCACCTTCAGCTCCCAATTGAGGTACTCTTCAACATCAGTAGAACCAACAAACTTAGGGATGGTGAACTTTGGTTTGCACAGTCCATCATCATCACATATGGCTAGTTGTGCAAAAGAATCATCATCAAATCGATGGCGCGCACCAAGAGGAGGAAATCCATGGCCGACGGCCATGGCACCAGCACGACCACCCGCACGGCCTCCATTACCACGACCAACATCTGGGCCAGCAACAACCGTATTGTGTGGAGCTGGGCGGTCGCGATTAGCTTGCTATAATTGTGCACGACGTGCTGCAGCACCTTGAACATTGTCAACATTAGGAACTGCAACACCATCATTACCATCATGAACACTAGCTTCACCATCATCATCATCACGCAGCTGATTTTGTCGGCGATCAAGGGACTGGTGCAACGCAGCCAAAGCTTGCCGCGAGGTAACTAGAGTCCCTTGAATTTCAATAATTTGCCGTTGTGTTGTTGTGATGGTTTCTGTGGCATCCTTTAGGTCCAACTCCATGTTCTGCACATTCTCATTTATAGGATCGGTTTCACACTGAATTTGTCGCTGAAGATGATCATGAAGAGCTTCATATTCATTCCAATGCACCACAGATTTAGGATCCTTTTTTTGTTGTACATTAAAAGACTCGTCGGACATGATTAGGTGATTAGTACTCACAGAAAATATATTGTATGTGGAAAACTCTCAACTCACTCAAAACTGAAAGAAACAAGGTATCTTACCATTCCAAAGTGAATTAGAAAAGCTTACCAACTTGTAGGGGCAGAACGTGCACGGATGTGATGTAGCGAATACCGAGGGTGAAAACTATCACACAACAAACCAGGGTATATGGTGGAGCTTGGTTGGGATACCTAACAACACAAATTCACAAATCCTAGTGCTGATTGTATGACAAAAATACCCACGGAAACACACACGATGGAGATATATGGGGCAAATGCAACTCTGATACCGAGCTCAAAATTGATGTATCTCAGAACAATGCTCGTGTTGCAATTGCACAGGAGAGACGCTAGAAAAAAGCTCAATTTATAGGGGCACAAGATTGCTCAATCTACTAGTGCAATGAACGTGGCAGAATTACTGAAACACGTCTCCAAAAACTGTATCCAACTTTCACATGTAACTTTCTTTTTCTCCTTTTTTCCTCTTTTTTTATCAACAGGAACATGAACAATTAGTAACCAATCTGAATTTGCCAAAACAATTGATGCACTCTCCAAATTCCTGTGTGAGCAGCCCGTGGAGCAAGTATTTGCTAGTCTCAACAGGAAAGTGCTACGCAAAAGAAGAAAGGCTGACTATGGTTAGCAAATATAAACACAATCTAATTTGAATTGTTAATCTAAGAAAACTAAACTGACTCGAACGAACAAGCTTGATAGTAACCGAACGACTCCGACTTGTGAAAGAAATTCTGGACAATCTAGTATGACTCAGATGAGAAAATAAGTTACGCAATGAAAAGACTATGATCAGCTACTAAAACTTGGAACCGATGCAATCTAGGCTATGGAAAAGGTACTAAACCCTAATACTTTTGTACGGCTTTTTCTGTATAGGACGAAAACAAAACTAATCTAAGGGATTGGTGGATGCTCACCGAGTAAACGTTAGAAATATGATACCAAGATGATAAGGGGTGGCCTGATCTTCTCAGTGAGCGAATGATGTCAATGATGAACTTGCTGGATAACTTGTGAGATGCCCTCAAACTCTCCGGCTGTTCCCCCGTTGCCAATGCAACCGATCTTCAGCCCTATGGTTATTCGCAACACCACACACTTGCGCACGTAGCCGCCGACCACGAAGCGGTTCTCCAATGTCCTAATTCCTAATGGAACGACATATAGCATTTGACTTTCAGTAGCAAATACACCCTATCGAAACGAATTTGGTGTAGGTAAATATTCCTGATCGATGCAAAGAGGAATATGAATACAGAGGAATGCTTAAAGCAATTCAGTCTGGTATGAGTTTAATCAAAACATGGTCTAACCCTAAAAGCCATGACTTACAAAGGTATATAAAGACCCCTTGACGTCCAAACTAGTGTTGAAGTCGAGATCAACCATATCTCTAACTTTCCTAACTTAAATGACTCTATCTAGGAAACTGGTAGAAACAATCGTTGTATTGTTTTGACGACTGCGACTCGCTCGGAGCGAATCGTGGGCTGCGGGTATACAGTTTGGAAAGCACATGACTCAAGCTTTCCAAATTGAATTTACACGTCTTATTTGGAGCATGGACACAGATTATGCCCGTATATCAATTCCGGGCCACCTGGCAGTTAATCCGAGTCTAGTTCTGATTTTCCTTCTTTTTATGTTGTGCACCGGCCACCCTCTCCTCCCTCTTGCACTTGTTGATATTAGACATCAGTAGGCATTCTTCTCGCTGCAACTCTTCATCTCCATGTGCCAAAAGTAAGTTTTTTCACCCACCGTGCACTATACTCATGAGAGAAGCCACTAGTGAACCCTATGGCCCCCAGGTCTACTTTTCCATCATATTGCTTTCTCTACATTTTTGCAATCTTTCTTTCTAGATCTATAAAACCAAAAACCCAAAAATATATCGCTACATATTTACTCTTTTTATTTTGTGTTCTTGAGAAATCCATCTCTCATATCTATCATTACATAATCTATCTTATTTCCGTAGAGAGCGTGACAACCTATATTTCGCGTCGGGTTGCAAGTATTTGTTGTTTGTGTGCAAGTGTTGTTTACGTGGGTGCATGATCTTTCTCTAAGGATTGATATCTTGGTTTCATAACTAAGGGAAATACTTACACTATAGGAAACAGGAGATTTGCCGTCAGTACTGATCTTTGCCGTCAGCATTTCGTCGGGGAAGACGACAAAGACCAAATTTGCTGACAACTGCTGACGACAAAGAATTACTAACGACAAAGATCCGTTTTGCCATCTGTCAAGAAAACACAGTCGGCAAAGATACTTTGCCATTTGTGTTTTGTTTTTACAGATGGCAAAGAGCTCACTTTGCCGTCTATAAAAAAATGCAGACGGCAAAGAGAAAGCACAGCCCACGGATCGAGCCCAGGGATCAATGACGTGGCAAGATCTACACCACACAACCCCACGATATGCTCCACACGCACACAACGCCCACCCAACACGTGCCCGGCCCCACGCCCCCACCTACCCACGCACACCACACATACACACAACCCCACCCACCCATGGACACAACACAACCACGCACACCAGACCCCACCCACCTCGTGCTCTCCTCTGCTCGTGGCCGATGCTGGCGAGCAGGGCGGTCGACGTGGCGAGAAGGGCCTAGCGGCGCCTCGGCGAGCAGGGCGGGCGACGTGATGAGAAGGGCCTAGCGGCGCCTCGGCGAGCAGGGCGGGCGACACGGCGAGCAGGGCCGGGCGGAGCCTTGGCAAATAGGGCGGGCGAGCGGCAAGCAAGGCGGGTGGGCGGCACGACGAGTAAGTCCTTGTGGTGCGAGCAGGGCGGGGGGCACAGCAAGCAGCTCTGGGCGGGGAGCGACTCGGCGAGTAGGGCGGGCGACGCGGCAAGCAGGGCCAGTCGGCGCCTCGGCGAGCAGGGTTGGGCGAGCAGCGCGGGCAAGCACGGCTGTGCAATTGCAGGGCGAGCATGGATGAACGCCGGTGTGGAGACCAGGGTCAGACGAGCATGGCTGTGCGGTGGCACGTCGAGCTGGTCCGGGCGAGCGACGCGGCAGCAGTGGATTCCCTATAGTTTTATCCCCGACGAGAAGGACGACCGGCAGTGAAGTCTCTGTTCCTGTGGTGTGGAAGGACTTGATTGCTTTTTGGCTTTACGTTTTAGGGCCTGTTGTTAAATTTTCAGGACTGCTATATAAAATCTTAGAAACTCCACGATGAATGAAAAGTAGCACGGCCGGGCCTCCCCTATTTCAGAAAAGAAAAGATATGTCGAGCGCGAGGAAAAGATATGTCGGGCGCTATGACCGCATCGCATGGGAGCAATGGCGATGTGTTATTTTTTTAATTATCCATTTCTTTGCCGTCTCTGATCTTTGGGACACACGGCAAAGCAGCGTATGGCTGACGGAAAGATATAGACTGGCTCACAGAAAAAATACCTTTCTTTGCCGTCCGTTACTCTTATGTTGACGGCAAAGAAGGCTCGGCTGACAGCAAAGACTTTGCCGTCTACCCGATAAAAGGCTGACGACAAAGCACTCTTTGCCGACTTAGACTTTGCCGACACTATTTGCTGGCTGACGATAAAATCTTTGTCGTCTGTATTCCTGCCTTTGCTATCTGTATTCGCCAGACGACAACTTAGCTGATTCCCGTAGTGTTACCGTCGTTGTGCTACATCATCCCTTCCTCTTTGGAGAAATACCGATGCAGTCTCAAGCCACGTTACTACGCCTAAGGAGCATATTCGAGCGTCATTTCAACATGACAATCCAATGTACGATCGAGCCCGTGTGAATTTTACCACGAAAATATTGGACAAAATCTCTGTTATGAATTTGTTTCTGGCTTGTTTTCTAAGCCTCCTCCTTGTCTTGTTGGAGTTTGGTAATTTGAGTTTCTTCGATGTCAAGTGGTGATTTGTATCTTTCTTAAGTGGTGTTCTCATATTTCTGTGGGAGTACTAATCCTTTTGCTCAATCAAATTGTCATGTCAAGTCTATTCCGTATGATGTGCTTATCTTCAAGATAATTCAATCTTTTCCAATATTTGCAAGATCTATCCTCATATTTCTTTCGGGAGTTCGTTTCACCTGTCCCCAGTTTCCTTTGTTTTCCCCACCCTCTCGCCCTTTTTCTTCAACGATTAAATTATCATCCAAGTGCCTTTCTTTTCATGTGATGTTTTCACCATCTTTTCTTTCATATTGTATCTGGTGATTCATTGTGGCACTCAAGAGTTTCAATTTCATCATTCCTCATTATCGTTTTTCTTTTTCGGTGGATTAAATTCAACCATTTGGAAATTCTTATCCAGGGCTCTCTTGTTATTCACCCCTCTATCCTATCCGGGGTGCTGAAGATATCTCAGAATATTCATGTTTTATTCAATCCTTTAAAATTATTTTGAGGTTCTCACCTCATCAAGTTTCTAATTTGTACCAATGCAATCTCTCTTCGTAAGCAATTGTCTCAACGATGGTCTTTTCTTTGAGTGGCCCCATAACCCATAGTTTTTTCCAGGATCTTATCCGGCTCTTCTAATATTTCCGGAGGTCTCAAGTTCTTTCGAATATGACGTACGAACAATTTTCATCAGTCATATTTCTTCTCCAAGATCGATTCGAATTAATTTTCATCATTGGCTCAACCTTTCCTTATTCATTTTTCTCGAGTATCTCAATAATTCTTGGTGGTGTTTCTCGCCGTCACTCTCAACGTTGAAGACCAAAGGAGAGTTTCTCTTCAATCTTTGTTCGTTCTTCTAAAGATTCATGGGTTCAACTTGAAGCTATCATCTTGAAGTGTCGTCAATCTTGAGAAATTCCTACCATATCTATTTGGAGCATTTCATAGTTGTTTTCATTCTTGATCCTTCGAAGGCCATCATTTCAAAAGATTTCTTCATTCTCAGCGTTTAGCTTTCGTTCTCAAATTCTTCTCAATAATTGTGCCTTCGCTCGTATCTCACTTGTCTAGGTGGCTCATTCTAGTTCCGCTGGGCTAAATATGATCTATTCATTCTCATGTATTCCATTCATGAGTAATGTATCATTAGTCATTGGCAAATTCTTACGGGTGTTCTCGTTCAACACTTCGTCAAGTTTGTGTATGTACTCTTAAATCTCTTCAAAAGAATAAGTGGTAAGCTAAATCCATTGCTTGTCATCAATTTGACTTGATGAAGGATAAGCATAACATAATTCTTATTCTTGTTTCATCAAGGCGAATTCTCGATTCTAAGTGGTTCTTCGTTTCTTTCGGAGTTGTTCATGATAACAAATTCTCGATTCTAAGTGGTTCTTCTTTTCTTTCTAGAGTTTCAAGTTTTCTCAAGTATCCCTTCGCGAAGCTTCATCTAAATCTTTGTTAGCCCCCAATCTTAATCTTTTCAACATTCATTTCTTTTGATCATTCTTTTGTATACGGAGGTTATTCATGGTGGTTCAGCAAGGATGTTATTCATTCTCGAAGTATTCTTGAAGATTCTTGTGGTAGTACCTCAAGATTTCTCCCTCTTGCATTTCAAAGTGAAATTATTTCTCAATTATCATTTGAGATGGTTTTATATTATTCTTGATTCATGACGAGTCTCGAAGAGAATTTGTTAAGAATGAGATATTCAAACCCATCATTACTTTCTTAGAGCTATCTTGGATTGGATTAAACCTAAAGCATTTCCTAAGGATTGTTGTTATTATGGTGTCTATCAATGACCCAAGTTCTCAATGTATCCTCTTGGTGTAAGAAGTTTTGCATATGTGGTTGCTCCCAACCAATCAATTGTTTCCGTTATTGGCCGGTTTTCACCTCATAATTTTGAGATGTTTCCATAAACCCACAACAAGCTTTTTCTTTTCATTGTTGATTTGAC
Organism: Hordeum marinum; assembly: GCA_022496015.1. Classification (NCBI taxonomy): domain Eukaryota; kingdom Viridiplantae; phylum Streptophyta; class Magnoliopsida; order Poales; family Poaceae; genus Hordeum; species Hordeum marinum. Next base: position 234,802,162 of record CM039677.1, read on the forward strand.
AACAAATCCGCCCAATCATTATTTCTAAGGATGCTTTTCAATTCAATTATGGTAGAAGTTGTCATTTCTTCTCTATTCTTTTCTTTCCAATGATCTAGCTTCCAATCTTTTGTTTCGGAGGCATTGTGATGCAACCCTCTTCAAGCCATCATCTTGTTTTGTCAAGATCATGTTTGTTTCCTTGCTTATCAATTCAGCTGTGGTGTTGTGTCTCTTTTCAAATTCTTTCCATCTTATCAAGTTTTTTTCTCCTTTCAACCAAGGTGCCACTGAAATTTCTTTTGAATTCTTGCTTGTTCCTCGCGCAATTCTTCTTCTCTTTGCAATCTTCATATTTTGTTGGTTCCACTCATTTTTCAAAGAAGCAACTAAGTTTTACATCTTCCTTTTCTCTTTCTCTTCTAATTCTAAGATCTCGGGGAGAGATCTCTTGTTAGTGGAGGAGAGTTGTAACAGCCCGAGACCAACGCTCCAAAAGATTCCCCTTTTATTTCAAGTTTCGTCATGTGTTTCATGTGATTGTCACATTCATCATCGCATCATTCGCATCATCTTCATAGCATCGACACTTTCTCGTCATCATTTTTTCAGAACTTGCATCCGTAAGTAGTTGCTGGTTCTCTCTGTTTTCATCGTTGACCTTTTCGTCACCAACCCCACACGCATGTGCCAGCGGCATTGTTAAAATATTGTTTTTAAAGTGCGTACAAAAAATTCTTCGAATGGGTTGAAAGTTCGCGTGTGGTCTTGTTATATTGTAGGTAGACCGCCTGCCAAATTGTATTGCATACGGAAGTTGTTTGATACCCCAACGGATAACTATAGCGGCACTATACCCGGTTAAATCGTTAGACTTTTTTGTGTATAAAAACCTTTGTCGGGATGCCCATGCTTTCCCTCTCTTCTTTGCCTAGCCCCTCTACACAGTGCACAGACCCCTCGCATGCGCTTGATAGCTTCATTGAACCCGAAACGTATGGTCATGACCATTGGATCCGGATCATCCCCGTAATACTTCAAACTGTCATTAGTTTTTTAATTGGAACCCCTATCCTATTAATTTTGCAACCACCCGATCTAATCGGAGGGTCAAAACCTAATCTACTTCACTATATATGAACCACCTAGTTTAAAACCAGACAAAAACTATTTTCTAAGGATCCTACCCTAGCCGTCGCCGCACACCACCACCTGGTCTCCCCCTTCCTCGGAATCTTCCAATCCAACCCAACTGCCACCCACTCCACCTTAGGATCTCCTCTATCCGATTCAACCAACCAGTAGTGCTCCTCCCGATTTCCATGACCGATCCATGACCAGCACGTCACAGCTCCCCTACTCCCTGCCCTCTCCTCACAAGCCCAGCCGTCCCACTCGAGAGAGCCACTGCATGTGCGCCGACCCGCCCAGCGCCTGCAACAGCAGTAGCATCCACAGGCTCCTCCGCTCGCCAGAACCCCGTCGGCCTCAGCATCAGACCATGTCGGAGCTTGCCTCCGCAGGTGCCCGTAGCAGCAGCCATCGCATGGGAGAAGGAGCTCCGCAGCAACGCCATGACCATGGAGCCACGCGCCCCGATGCCTAGGCCAGTGTTGCTGGTCTCCTGTCATCTCCCCTCCTCCTGTTTCATCTTGCTCTCTCTCTCCCTCAACTGCACTCCATCTTTTCTTTGATTGGACAGGACACCTCACCATGGCCGCATCAAGTTTGGGAGTGGACCGCCACCGTCGGTCGATTATCTGACCGTATCCGCACCACAGGCGTCCAGAGTAGCTGGTCCAGCGCCATGCCCCACCCCTCTCTTCTCCTCCCTCCGTTTTTCCTCTTCTCTCTCTAATCTCTCCATCTCTCTCTATTTTCTGTTGGCTAACAGGAACGAGCCGGAGCTCGTCCATGGGTGCATCGACCTCATGCCTGCTCGCGCCGTCACCATCCCTCGCGGGATATGGCTGTGCCCCGCCCGGATCCAACGATTTCGAGACATCTGCATCCCCCTGGACCGTCGCCTCCACCGGCTGCAAGTCCGTTCGGCTGCCCCGTTTGCTGGCTGCCAACTCTAGCGAGACCTCCATGCATGCACGGGAGAACAAGGCTTGGCCTTCTCTTCTGTTCTAATAGAGGAGCGTCCCTATTCTTTGGAATGTCGCTATTTCTACCAGCTTGCACACATTGTTATATAAAACCGAATCCATAGCTGATCACATATCCACCTTAGTACAATTGTTCATCTCAGGTCACCAACATCTTGGAGATCTGGTGTTCAAATCCCAGACTATCCCCTTTTGTTCCTCTGTTTAATTTATTTTTCTACACACACACTTGGGCCAAATCCTCCTGGGCCACTGCAGGGTGCTGCAATTTGGCCCAATCAGTTTTTGTCTCTGTGAATTTATCAACTATCCAGTGCATTTCATAATTTAAGCAAAATGCCTTTATTTTGCATTGCTCCTAACAAAATAATTGTGCATCGGGTTAAAATGATTTAAACATGTACTGTCGGTGTTCTGGTAACGGGGATACCCAGACCTGCCTGCCTGCGGCCCAAGACATGGCCCACCTCGTCAGCCAGACATGGCTTGGCGCGGCTCCACTCAAGACAAGGCCCTCACGAGGACCCCAGGCTCACGAGGAAGAGCGACACCAAGATCAGCAAGGATGGCCTCCTCAGGCCCCCTCAGGAATAGCAGAGATCTCTATGCAGAACCCGGCCTCAGGAGTCAAAGATGATGCAAGGAAGGACAGACAGGCACCAGCACGCCAGGCGGTGCAATTTCCCCTTTCGTGCGAAGGGAGCAAGGACGTACGCGGGTTCCCGAAGCGCCTCCCAAAGGTTTCCTTTCTAGTGCAACAAGACCCCTGCCACAAGCCCCGTAGGGCGGATGTCATTGTGAGCCCACCTTGGCATTATCGATAGCTACTTTACAGGCGAAGACCACCTTTGGACAGGGCGCGGATGTACTCCTGTCCCCCTTCAATTTTGGCCATTGTGGGATCCTTCCCTCCATTGTGATAAGGGAAGAGGACCCAGACCACTGCTATATATAGAGGCTAGGTCGCACCATAGTGGAGGAGGCACGACATAACCTCTCGATGAACCACAAGACAATTTAGAGAGCCAAGAACACAACCAGAGCTCCCTCGCGAGGCTCGAAACCGCTGTACTAGTTCATCCACAACACCTCCCCGAGAGGCAATCCACCAAAGCAGGAGTAGGGTATTACGCTTCTCAACGGCCCGAACCTAGATAAACCATCGTGTTCATGTTCTTCGTCGTCATCGTGCGAGTTCGCCGTAGTAACTATCGAGTAGCGAGCTAGGTAGGGTGATGCTGCAGGGGATCTTCGCACACGCCCCTGTGTTCAAACCTTAAGGGTTTTTGCGGAGCCTGAAATCCGACATGTACAATGTTAAGAATTTGGTGTATATTAACAATTTGCAACTTTGATTCATGTTAAAAATGCTTAAAGTTGTTCTTTCATTTAATTTGCATAAATTCCATGCTAAAATGATTTATTTCATAACTTATTAACCGTAGCTCCGTTAAAAATGTTTCACATATATAACTTGACTAGAAAAACATGTAGAGTCACATGGTGCACTTTATTTGGTTGTTTAATAAATTTAAAATATGCGATAGGCATATCTGAACCAAATTGATAATTAGTATATGGGGTCATTTCGGAAATGCTATATGTTGCTTCCGGCCTCATTTAAAATGCCTAGATGATGTAGTTGTGTATGCTTCACATTTTGCCATGATGGACAACATTTTAAAATGATTGTGTAGTTAAACAACATTAACCGCATTTCTCGTATTATGGAGAGTTATTATTTTGTTATATGTTTGTTCTCCTCCATTTAAAATTGCTTTATTCCATCTTCAACTTATGCCATGACCACCCATGTTAAACAACATTTAGTATTGATGAGTACCTAAACGACAGTGAACTAAATGATTCGAATGTGGAGTTTCATCAATATACAACCCGTTGCATATTGAACTTCACTTAATGTGTAGTGTTGTTTGTTGCATATTGCCATGCCATGACTATTAAACTGGACATGCACCGTATTTGTTTGCGCATCATGTCATTCATATGTTGTGGTGTTATTGTTTGTTTATCGTTTGTTTCCGGATTGATTCTCCTCGATAAATTTCTGAAAGCGTTCAAAGTGTGAGGATTCGTTCGACTATGTCCCGTTCGTCTACTTCACGGATTCGTTCTTCTTCCAAGCGGGATCTCGGGCAAGATGACTATTTCCCTGGATACCGGTACTATCATTGCCATGCTAGTTGTCTCACTTCTATTGTAATGTCTCATTACCTACCACTTGTATGTCAAGCCTCCCAACATTGTTGTCGGATTTCGGGCTCCATAAAACCCTTAAGGTTCGAACACAGTGGCGTGTGTGAAGATCCCCCGCGGCCTTGACCTACCTAGCTCACTACTCGATGGATGCAACGACGAACTTGCACGATGACGAGGAAGAAGATGAACACGACGATTTACCCAGGTTCGGGCTGCTGCGAAGCGTAATACCCTACTCCTGCCTTTTGGTCGATTGCCTCTCGAGGAGGTGAGGTGGATGAACAAGTACTGTGTTTCGGGGCCTCCGGAGGGCTCTGTGGTGGATGAGCAGTGGTGTTCGCTCGGGTTGGGTTGGATTGGATCCCCTCTATGAAGCAGCCTACCCTCTATATATAGCGGTGGCCCGGGTCCTCTTCCCTTATTGCTATGGAGGGAAGGATCCCACAATGGCCAATTTCGAAGGGGGACAGGGGTTCGTGCTCGCCCTGCCCAAAGGCGGTCTTTGCCTGCAAAGTGGCTGTCGACAACACAGGGATGGGCTCAGTGATGACATACGCCCTGCGGAGCTGGTGGTTGTGGTCTTGTTGCACTGGAATGGAAACCTTTGGGGGATGCTTTGGGAACACACGTACATCCTTGCTCCCTTTATAGCAAAGGGGAAATTGCGCCGCCTGGCGCTCTGGCGCTCGCGTGTCCTTTGTTGCGTCATCTTTGACTCGTGAGGCCAGGCTCTGCATAGAGATCTCTGCCGCTCCGGAGGGGGCCTAGGGAGGCCCATCCTTCGCGGGTCTTGTCGCCATTCCTCCCCGCGAGGCTAGGGCCCTCGCGAGGACCTTGTCTTGAGTGGGGCCTCACCTAGTCCCATTTGGTTGATGAAGTGGGCCAGGTCCTGGGCCGCAGGCAGGTCTGGGTACCCCCATTCCCAGAACACCAACAGTAACCCCCGGGCGCAAGGCGTGCTCAAGCTGGCTTATGGTCGAAGCCTGGAGGACGGCTCGGAGCGCCGCGGGCCCTAAACGCCTGCGGGACAGGCTTGGCACACGTCAAGCGCCTCGGCGGTAGCGCTTCCGCTCCCCGAGGTCGTCCGGAACCGCTCGCAGTCAAACCGATGCGATGCCTGGGCGCAACGCCGGTCATCATTGCTTCCAATTAAATGCTCCTGCTGCCCTGGGCCACACGGATGTGACCCTTCGACGGGCCGCGTGCCCCCTGAACATGAGGGGGCGCTAGGCGACCTTTGGCTGTATATAAACTGGCGTGGGCGAGAAAACCCTCATCCATCTTCGTCTTCTCTGTCTCCACACCTCGCAAATGGTCCCCTCCCTGCAATGGCACCGATGAGGAAGTTTTCTTCTGCAGAGAAGGGGAAGGCTCCCTAGGATGGCCCTGCCGCCCTGCCATCTCGGAGGGGCCCCAGGCGCCCCCGGAAATACGACATGATGCTGATGGTGGCTCCCGGCGAACACGGCCGTGCTCCAGCGTGCCGCGGGGAACACCGTCCAGCGTGGGTGACCGTGGCAGTGAACGTGGTGGCGGCCGAGGTGGGAGGTCGGCGATGGCCACCCGACCGCCGCGCCCGCGGCTCCATTCGGCCAACTCGGCCCTGGAATTCATGACGTGGACGGATACGCCGGAAGCCGCTTGGTTCCAACTCCCGAACTTCTTCACGAGGGCCCTGCCGACCGGAGGGCTTGCCGGCCTTTGGTTACAGGCCGACGATTATTGCAACGGGGCCTGCTGGGCGGAGCTCAAGGTCACCCCAAAGGCTACGTGTACCTGAACCGCGGGTGGAAAACGTTCGCCCGCGCCCATGGCCTGAGGGGGAGGCGCAACTTCCACTTCAAGTATGACGGGGAGGCGAAGCTCTTCGTCAAGTTCTTCGGGGGAGAGCGCGAGCGCTTGGGGTGCTGCCCGAAAGACGTCGGCCATGGTGATCATAAGGGTTAGCTTGCCCTTGGCGACGGGCGCTGCACCCACAGTAGCCGTGACACCCCCTCCGGAGGGAGCCCAAGCGACAGCAATGACAACAGCTACGACGCGCTGCCGCGCTGGCGCGCCCGGGTCTCTGGGGGGAGCCAGCCATCGCGGCGCCGCTCTCCTGCTCTGGGGATGTTCACCCCGTCGTGCCTCCACGGGGCCGCGAAGGAGGAGGAGGACATCGACTGAGCCCCGGCATGCCTACGTCGGGGTCCCCGTGGCGACGACCCCCGCGGGGCTTTTCACTTTCTTTCTCCTCCTTTCTTCTGATCCTGTAGCCAAAGAAACAAGGGAAGGCCCTACGAGCGTGTAATGAACTTGGGCGGTCGCCCTCTCTCATTAGTACTTCTGCATTCCGTTAATCGTAATTTCCTTCCGGTTGTGGTTAGGGTACTTAGGTCAGCATGCTTGCGGCAGGCTTCTTGATTGTGAGGCGCGGCGGGGGCGCTCAGAGGGTCCGTCCGCCTGGCGGGCTTCTCCTTATTGCGAGTGAAGTGAGTTGGGGGCACTATTGGTGCTCTGCGTTTGCAGGTCCCAGTCTCACGCATTTCCCTACCATTGCAAGGTACGACCACCTTACCATGGACGTTCCTCACGAGGCGGGGCCCCGGTACTCCTGATGCCAACCGAAAACCCTAGAAGACACCAGGAAGTTGGGTGGCATTATGACCGGTAAGGCTCTTGAGGCGCGATGCCCAGGACCCCCCTTTGACACTCAAGCAACTCTATGTCAGCAGGCCCCAGTCCCGCACATTTCCCTACCATCACAGGGTATGACCATCTTACCATGGATGTTACTTACGAGGCGGGGCCCCGGTACTCCTGATGCCGACCGAAAACTCTAGACGGCACCAGGAAGTCGGGTGGCATTATGACAGGTAAGGCTCGTGAGGCGCGATGCTCAGGAGCCCCCTGAGACGCTCAAGCGTCCCCCTTCGAAAATTCTGCTTCCTCTTACGAGAAGGATGGGCTTGCTGAGGTTTATTGAGGCTTCCAGTTGTAGTCCAAGTAGCTTTCAGTTGTAGTCCAAGTAGCCCTGCGTCGACAGGTCCCAGTATCGTGCATTTCCTCACCATGTTAGATACGACCAGAGACCAAGGACGCACTTCACGAGCCGAGGCCTCGACACTCCTGATGCACCAAGAGGGTCGAGTGGCGTTCTGACCGGTAAGGCTCCTGAGGCGCGATGCTCACGAGCCCCCTTGGATGCTCAAGCTGTCGAAGAGAAAAGTTTGCTTCAAGAAAAAGTTTGTTCCCTTTCAAAGACGATGGGTCGGGCCGAGAATGGAGCCTCTGGGCGAGTACAAGGCAGCATGCGCCTACTAACCCACCCGTGAGTGCCATGCGAGGATTAGGGCGCCAAGGCCTTGGCGAGGTGTAAGCACCGTGCAACCAGCCCCCGCTCACAGGGTACGAGGGGGAGGGGAGCATGTGAATGCTTACTCGAAGAAAGAAACGACATAAGAGATGACAATGAAAACAAATCTTTGACCTCTTTGACTAAAATGCGATTTGGAAAGACCCCGGGTTTGATTTCATAAAGGCTGGCAAATTCAAAAAAGCAAAACGCAAATAACGGCCGCGATCGACACTTAGATTGACCTTCGGCTTCCCCCAACGCTGAGCGTAGGGCACCCACGTTGCGTGGGCGTAGCCATTGATTGGCAGTGTCGTTGGAAATATGCCCTAGAGGTAATAATAAATTAGTTATTATCATATTTCCTTGTTCATGAAAATCGTTTATTATCCATGCTAGAATTGTATTGACCGGAAACTTAGATGCATGTGTGGATACATAGACAACACCATGTCCCTAGTATGCCTCTAATGGACTAGTTCGTTTATCAAAGATGGTTAAAGGTTTCCTAGCCATGGGCATGAGATGTCATTTGATAACGGGATCACATCATTAGGAGAATGATGTGATGGACAGGACCCAAACTATAAACGTAGCATATGATCGCGTCAGTTTATTGCTACAGTTTTCTGGATGTCAAGTATATGTTCCTATGACCATGAGATCATGCAACTCACAAACATGGGAGGAGTGCCTTGTGTGTATCAAATGTCGCAACGTAACTGGGTGACTATAAATGAACTCTAGGGTACCTCCAAGGGTGTCTATTGGGTTGTGATGGATCAACACTGGGATTTGTTACTCCGTGTGATGGAGAGGTATCTCAGGGCCCACTCGGTAATACAACATCACAATAAGCCTTGCAAGCAATTTGACTAAGTGTTGCCACGGAATCTTGTGTTACGTACCGAGTAAAGAGACTTGTCGGTAACGAGATTGAACTAGGTATGGAGATATCAACGATCGAATCTCGGGCAAGTAACATACCGAAGAACAAAGGGAACATTATACGGAATTGACTGAATCCTGGACATAGAGGTTTGACCGATAAAGATCTTCGTAGAATATGTAGGAACCAATATGGGCAGCTAGGTCCCGTTGTTGGTTATTGACCTTAGAGGTGTCTTGGTCATGTCTAGATAGTTCTCGAACCCGCAGGATCTGCACACTTAAGGTTCAGTGATGTTTCAGTAGTATAGGGTTATGTATGGTGGTGAATGAAGGTTGTTCGGAGTCCCGGATGAGATCCCGGACATCACGAGGAGCTCCAGAATGGTCCGGAAGTAAAGATTGATATATGGGATAATAGTGTTTGGTCTCCGGAAGGGTTCCGTAATTCACCGGAATAGTTTCGAATGTTTCCCGAAATGTTTGGGGTACAAGGACACTTTATTTGGGCCAAGGGGTAAAGCCCATGAGGCTTTAGGAAAGGTGCAAAAGGTGTTTTGCGGAGGCCAGGGGCCAGACGCCAGGGACCCTGACGTCTGGGGCCAGACGCCGAGGACCTTGGAGTCTGGTCCTGTAGTCCGAGAAGGACTCTTGCCTTGCGGGCAGACCGATCTTGAGGAGGATTTTTCTCCAAGTTTCTACCCCAAGGCTTAGCATATAAATAAAGGGGTGGGGCTAGCACTTGGAACACAAAAAACAAACCCTAAGACACGTGCTGCCTCTCCTCTAGATCGTATTCTGTAGTGCTTAGGCGAAGCCCTGCCGGAATTGCTCCACCACCATCGCCACAACGTTGTCACATTGCCGGAGAACTCTTCTACCTCTCCGCTCCCTCTTGCTGGATCAAGAAGGCAGAGATTGTCATCGAGCTGTACGTGTGCTGAACGCGGAGGTGTCGTCCGTTCGGCGCTAGATCGGAAGGACCATGATCAAGATCACGAGACAATTCGTGATTGGATTGCGGGAAGGATCACGATGAGATCGCGGGACGGGTCGTGATGAGATCATGGGACGGATCATGATGAGATCCCATGACGGATCATGATGAGATCACGGGACGGATTGTGAAGGGATCGCGGGACATTCGGTGATTTGGATCGCGAAGACGTTCGACTACATCAACTGCGTTTCTTAACGCTCCCTGCTTAGCGATCTACAAGGGTATGTAGATCCACTCTCCCTCTCGTAGATGCTCATCACCATGGATAGATCTTGCGTGCGCGTAGGATTTTTTTTCCCATGCAACGTTCCCCAACAGTGGCATCATGAGCTAGGTCTATGCGTAGATGAGATCTTGAGTAGAACACAAAGAGTTTGTGGGCGTTGATGTTCAGATTGCTTCCTCCCTTAGTCTTTTCTTGGTTTAGCGGTATTGTGGGATGAAGCAGCCCAGATCAACATTACTCGTACGCTTAGGAGAGACCGGTTCCCTCAACTGCACTTGGTGCAAGAGATGGCTCGCGGGTGTCGGTTTATCCTACTCTAGTTGGATTGGATTAGATTGAGGCGGTCCTTGTGAGAAGGTTCAATAGCAATTTGCATATCATCGTTGTGGTTTTGCGTAGGTAAGAATCGTTGTTGCTAGAATACCTATAGCAGCCACTTAAAACTTGCAACAACAAAATTAGAGGACGTCTAACTTGTTTTTGCAGGGTATGTTGCGATATGATATAGCCAATTACATGATGAGATATATGTGGTGTATGATATGATCATGTGATGTATAGAATTTCACGACTTGCATGTTGATGAGTACAACAACCGGAAAGAGGCATAGGGTTGTCTTTAATTATTGTATGACCTGTGTGTCAATCATTAAGCGCTATGTAATGCTTTACTTTATCGCTAAACTGTAGCTATAGTAGTATGAGCATGGCGGGCGCGACAACCCCGATGATGACACGTTGATGGAGATCAAGATGATGAAGATCATGGTGTCATGCCGGTGACGATGGAGATCATGCCGGTGCTTTCAAGATGGAGATCAAAAGCACAAGTTCATGGCCATATCATGTCACTTATGATTTGCATGTGATGTTAATCCTTTTATGCACCTTGTTTTGCTTAGGACAACGGTAGCATTATAAGGTGATCCCTCACTTAAATTTCAAGATAAAATTGTGTTCTCCCCGAGTGTGCACCATTGCGGAAGTTCATCGTGTCGAGACACCACATGATGATCGGGTGTGATAGACTCTACGTTCGCATACAACAGGTGCAAGCCAGTGTTGCACATGCAGAACACTCGCGTTAAACTTGACGAGCCTAGCATGTACAGACATGGCCTCGGAACACAAGAGACCGAAAGTTCGAACATGAGCCATATAGTAGATATGATCAACATGATGATGTTCACCATTGAAACTACCTCGACTCACGTGATGATCGGACTTGAGTTGGTGAATTTGGATCATGTATCACTCGAATGACTGGAGTGATGTCAATTTGAGTGGGAGTTCTTAGGTAATATGATTAATTGAACTCATTATCATGAACATAGTCAAAGTGTCTTTGCAAATTATGTTGTAGATTACTAGCTCACGTTGTAGCTCCCTTAAATTTTTATATGTTCCTAGAGAAATAGAGTTGAACGATGACGATAGCAATACTGCGGACTGGGTCCGTGATCTGAGGATTGTCCTCATTGCTGCATAGAAGGCTTATGTCCTTAATGCACCGCTCAGTGCACCAACCCCTCTAGCGTCGTTTGTAGATGTTGTGAACATCTGACAGGCACGTTCCGATAACTACATGATAGTTCTGTGCGTCATGCATTACATCTTAGAATTGAGGCTTCAAAACATTTTGAACGTCACAGAACATATGAGATGTTCTAAGAGCTGAAATTGTGATCTCAGGCTTGTGCCCGTGTTGTGAGATATGAGATCTCCAACAAGATTCTTTGCTTGCAAGATGAAGGAGAATATCTCAATCGTTGAGCATGTGCTCAGATTGTCTGAGTACTACAATTGCTTGAATCGAGTGGGAGTTGATCTTCTAGATAAGATAGTGATTGATATAGTTCTCCAAGTCACTGTCACTAGGCTACTAGAGCTTCATGATGAACTATGAAATGCCAGGGATATAATTGATGATCCCTGAGCTATTCGCGATGTTTGACATCGCAAAAGTAGAAATCAAGAAGGAGCATCAAGTGTTGATGGTTAGTAAAACCACTAGTTTCGAGAAGGGCAAGGGCAAGGAGGGAACCTTCATGGACGGCAAGTCAGTTGCTGCTCCAGTGAAGCGACCCAAAGTTGAACCCAAACCCGAGACTAAGTGCTTCTATTATGAGGAGAGCGGTCGCTGAAGCGGAACAACCCTATATACTTGGTAGATAAGAAGGCTGGCAACGTTGACAGAAGCATATATGATATATGTGTTATTGATGTGTACGTTGATGTTACTCCTAGTAGCACCTGGGTATTGGATACCGGTTCGGTTGCTTAATGTTAGTAACTCGAAATAAAAGCTACGGAATAAATGGAGACTAGCTATGGGTGAGGTGACGATGTGTGTTGGAGATGTTTCCAAGGTTGATGTGATCAACATCGCACTCTCTCTACCTTCAGGATTAGTGACGAACCTAAATAAATGTTATTTGGTGTTTGCGTTGAGCATGAGCATGATTAGATCGTGTTTATTGCAATACGGTTATTCATTTAAGTTAGAGAATAATGGTTATTCTGTTTACATGAATAATACCTTCAATGGTCATGCACCCAATGAATGGTTTGTTGTATCTTGATCGTAGTAGTACACATGTTCATAACATAGATGCCAAAAGATATAAAGTTAAAAATGATAGTACCACATACTTGTGGCACTGCGGCTAAATGTCATATGGTGTAAAGCGCATGAAGAAAACTCCATGATGATGGATCTTTGGACTCATTCGATTTTGAATCGGTTGAGACATGCAGACCATGCCTTGTGGGCAAGATGACTAAAAACCCGTTTTCAATATGATATAATGGGGCAAGTAACTTATTGGAAATGATACATGTTGATATATATGGTTCAATGAGTGTTGTAGCATGCAATGGATATCGTTGTTTTCTTACCTTCACTGATGATTTGAGTAGATATAGTGTATATTTACTTAATGAAACATAAGTCTGAATCATTTGAAATAGTTCAAACAAATTCAGAGTGAAGTTTAAGATCATCATGACAGGAAGATAAAAATGTCTACGATGTGATCGTGGAGGTGAATATCTGAGTTACAAGTTTGGCATACAACTTTAGACAATGTGGAAGTTGTTTCACAACTCACACCACCTGGAACACCATAGTATGATGGTGAGTCCGAACATCATAGTCGGGCTCTATTGGATATGGTGCGAGTTATGATGTCTCTTATCAGTTTGCCACTATCGTTTTGGGTTATGCATTAGAGGCAACTACATTCACTTTAAATAGGGCACCATCTAAATCCGTTGGGATGACACCATATGGTTTGACAAAAACCTAAGCTGTCATTTCTTAATGTTTGGGGCTGCGACACTTATGTGAAAAAGGTTTTTACCTAAAGAGATCGAACCCAAAGCGGACAAATGCATCTTCATAGAATACCCTAAGAATAGTTGGGTATACCTTCTATCTCAGATCCGAGCACAAAATGTTTGTTGCTAAAACGGGTCCTTTCTCAAGAAAGAGTTTCTCTCGAAAGAATTGAGTGGGAGGAAGATAGAACTTGATGAGGTTGTTGAACCTTTGTTTCATCCATAGAGTAGCGCAACATAGAAAGATGTTTCTATAAAGCGTACATCAGTTGAAGAGGAACTTAATGATGATGATCATGAAGCTCCGGATCAAGTTACTATCGAACCTCGTAGGTCGACAAAGGACGCGTACTACTCCTGAGTGGTGTGGCAACCCTGTCTTTGAGGTCATGTTGTTGGACAACGATGAACCTACGAACTATGGAGAAGCGATGATGGGCCCGGATTCCGACAAATGATTAGAGGCCATGAAATCCGAGAAAGGATCCATGTATGAGAAGAAAGTATAGACTTTTGTAGACTTGCTCGTTGGACGACAGGTCATTGAGTACAAATGGATGTTTAAAGATGAAGACACACGCTGATGGTGAAAGTCACATTGATAAAAATCGACTTGTCGCAAGGAAGTTTTTGCTAAGTTCAAGGAGTTGACTACGATGGGACTTTCTCACTCGTAGGAATGCTAAAGTCTATTAGAATTATGTTAGCAGTTGCTGCGATTTTCATATTATGAAATCTGGTAGATGGATGTCAAAACATCGATTCCTTCCTTGAAGAAAGGTTGTATGAGATACAACGAGAAGGTTTTGTCAGTCCTAAGGATGCTAAAAGGTGTGCAAGCTTCAGTGTTCCTTCTATGGACTGAAGCAAGCATCTCGGAGTTGGAATATACACTTTGATGAGGTGATTAAATTTTTTGAGTGTATGCAAAGTTTATGAGAAACTTGTATTTACAATAAAGTGAGTGGGAGCACTATAGAATTTTTGATAAGCATATGTGGATGACATATTGTTGATCGGAAATGATGTAGATTTTCTGAAAAGCATAAAGGGCTGTTTGAAAAGAATTTTTCAAAGGAAGACCTGGATAAAGCTACTTAATTGTTGAGCATCAAGATCTATAGAGATATATCAAGATGTTTGATGAGACTTTCAATGAGTACATACCTTGACAAGATTTTGAAAGAGTTCAAAATGTATTAGTCAGAGAAAGTGTTCTTGCCTGATTTGTAAGGTGTGAAGTTGAGTAAGACTCAAATCTTGACCACATCAAAAGAAAGAGAAAGGACGAAGGTCATCCCCTATGCCTTAGCCATAGGCTCTATATTATGCCATGCTGTGTACCGTACCTGGTGTGTGCCTTGCCATGAGTCTGTCAAGGGGTACAAGAGTGATCCAGGAGTGGGTCACTGGACAGCGGTCAAAGTTATCCGTAGTAACCAGAGGACTAAGGAGATGTTTCTCCATTATGGAGGTGATAAAGAGTTCGTCGTAAAGAGTTACATTGATGCAACCTTTAACAGCAGTCCAGATGACTCTTAGTAGCAATCCGGATGCGTATAATGGAGCAGCCATTTGGAATAGCTCCAAGTAGAGTGTGGTAGCAGTGTCTATAGTAAGACACAGAGATTTGCAAAGTACACACGGATCTGTATGTCACAGACCCGTTGACTAAAATACCTCTCTCACATGTAAAGCATAATCGAGCCCTAGAACTCATTGGGTGTTGGATTTATAATAATGAGAATCACATGGTGATGTGAACTAGATTATTGACTCTAGTGCAAGTGGGATACTGTTGGAAATATGCCCTAGAGGCAATAATAAATTAGTTATTATCATATTTCCTTGTTCATGATAATTGTTTATTATCCATGCTAAAATTGCATTGATCGGAAACTCAGATGCATGTGTGGATACATAGACAACACCTTGTCAATAGTATGCCTCTAATGGACTAGCTCATTGATCAAAGATGGTTAAAGGTTTTGTAGCCATGGGCAAGAGATGTCATTTGATAACGGGATCACATCATTAGGAGAATGATGTGATGGACAGGACCCAAACTATAAACGTAGCATATGATCGTGTCAGTTTATTGCTACAGTTTTCTGCATGTCAAGTATATATTCCTATGACCATGAGATCATGCAACTCACGGACACCGGAGGAGTGCCTTGTGTGTATCAAACGTCGCAACGTAACAGGGTGACTATAAAGGTACTCTACAGGTATCTCCGAGGGTGTCTACTGGGTTGGCATGGATCAACACTGGGATTTGTTACTCCGTGTGATGGAGAGGTATCTCAGGGCCCACTTGGTAATACAACATCACAATAAGCCTTGCAAGAAATGTAACTAAGTGTTATCCACGGGACCTTGTATTACGGAATGAGTAAAGAGACTTGCCGGTAACATGGTTGAACTAGGTATGCAGATACCGACGATCGAATCTCAGGCAAGTAACATACCGAAGAACAAAGGGAACATCATACGGGATTAACTGAATCCTTGACATAGAGGTTCGACCGATAAAGATCTTCGTAGAATATGTAGGAACCAATATGGGCATCCAGGTCACGCTATTGGTTATTGACCGTAGAGGTGTCTCGGTCATGTCTACATAGTTCTCGAACCCGTAGGGTCTGCACACTTAAGGTTCGGTGACGTTTCGCTAGTATAAAGTTATGTATGGTCGTGACCGAAGGTTGTTCGGAGTCCCAGATGAGATCCCGGACGTCGTGAGGAGCTCCGGAATGGTCCTGAGGTAAATATTGATATAAAGGTGCTCTACAGGTATCTCTAAGGGTGTCTGTTGAGTTGGCATGGATCAAGACTGGGATTTGTTACTCCGTGTGACGGAGAGGTATCTTAGGGCCCACTCAGTAATATAATGTCACAATAAGACTTGCAAGTAATGTGACTAAGTGTTAGCCACGGGATCTTGTGTTACGTAATGAGTAAAGAGACTTGCCGGTAACGAGATTGAACTAGGTATGGAAATACCGACGATCGAATCTCGGGCAAGTAACATACCGAAGAACATAGGGAACGTTAGACGGGATTGACTGAATCCTTGATATAGAGGTTCGACCGATAAACATCTTCGTAGAATATGTAGGAACCAATATGGGCATCCAGGTCCCGCTATTGGTTATTGACCGTAGAGGTGTCTCGTCATGTCTACATAGTTCTCGAATCCGCAGGGTCTGTACACTTAAGGTTCAGTGACGTTTCAGTAGTATAGGGTTATGTATGGTGTTGACCAAAGGTTGTTCGGAGTCCCGGATGAGATCCCGGACATCACGAGGAGCTCCAGAATGGTCCGGAGGTAAAGATTGATATATGGGATAATATTGTTTTGTCTCCGGAAGGGTTCTAGAATTCACCGGAAATAGTTTCGGATGTTTCCCGAAATGTTCGGGGTACAAGGACACTTTATTTGGGCCAAGGGGTAAAGCCCATGAGGCTTTAGGAAGGTGCAAAAGGTGTTTTGCGGAGGCCAGGGGCCAGATGCCGGGGACCCTTGCGTCTGGGGCCAGACGCCGAGGACCTTGGAGTCTGGTCCTTGGAGTTCGAGAAGGACTCTTGCCTTGCGGGCAAACTGACCTTGAGGAGGATTTTTCTCCAAGTTTCGACCCCAAGGCTCAGCATATAAATAAAGGGGCGGGGCTAGCACTTGGAACACAAAAAATAAACCCTAAGCCACGTGCTGCCTCTCCTCTAGATCGTTTTCTATAGTGCTTAGGCGAAGCCCTGCCAGAATTGCTCCACCACCATCGCCGCAACACTGTCGCGCTGCCGGAGAACTCTTCTACCTCTCCGCTCCCTCCTACTAGATGAAGAAGGCGGAGATTGTCATCGAGCTGTACGTGTGCTGAACGCGGAGGTGCCGTCCATTCGGTGCTAGATCGGAAGGACCGTGATCAAGATCGCGAGATGATTCATGATTGGATTGCGGTACGGATCACGATGAGATCGCGGGACGGATTATGATGAGATCGCGGGATGGATCGTGATGGGATCGCGGGATGCTCGGGGATTTGGATCGCGAAGATGTTTGACTACATCAACCGCTTTTCTGAATGCTTCCCGCTTAGAGATCTTCAAAGGTATGTAGATCCACTCTCCCTCTCGTAGATGCTCATCACCATGGATAGATCTTGCGTGTGCATAGGAAATTTTTTGTTTCCCATGCAACGTTCCCCAACATGTGTTGTCTTCTCTGCCAGGTCCGGGCTGTGGCTGCCACATTGCGTGGGAGGGACCCTTGTGCGTCCTCGGGGGGCCCCAGGCATGTACATCTCACTCATTATTATGTGAGAGTGTCACGGGTTGGTGGAGGACATGCATCATGGGTAGAAATTTCAGGCGTTCTGGATGTTCCAGGCGTTCTGGATGGGGATCCTGTCCTAATTCTCTAGGTGCACGACGCCAGGCCTGGAGACCTGAACGACCTTGAACGGGCCCTCTCACATGGGAGAGAGCTTGTGCAAGCCCTCTCTGGAGAGAATCCACCTCAGGATGAGGTCACCGACTTTGAGGGTACTGGAGCAGATGTTGTGGCAGTGGTAGCACAGTAGGGCTTGCTGACACCGCGCAGCTCGGAGCGAGGCCCGGCGACGCACCTCCTCTCCAGCACGAGGTCCGTTCCCCGCGCAATTTCCTGACTCTCTTTGTCGAATTCCAATACCCGCGGGGATCGGTGCTTGATCTCATGGGGAATGACTGCTTTGGCTCCGTAGATGAGGAAGAACGGGGTTTCGCCGGTGGGCTTAGTTGCTGTGGTGCGGATGGACCACAGCACCGACTGAAGCTCATCGACCCAACCCCTGCCACAAGCTTCAAGCTTCTTCTTGAAGCTCCTTGCCTTGAGGCCTCGCAAGACCTCCGCGTTGGCGCACTCCGCCTGGCTGTTGCTCCGTGGGTGGGCTACCGAAGAATAACATATATGCGTTCCAAGGTTAGCACAATAAGTCTTGAAGAGGTGGCTTGTGAACTGCGAACCATTATCGGTGATGATGCGGTTGGGGACGCTGAAGCGGCTCATGAGGCCCTTGATTAACTTGACGGCCGACCCGGCCGGGATGGTGCGCACGGGCTCCACCTCGGCCCACTTGGTGAACTTGTCGATGGTGACGTAGAGGTAGCGGTACCCGCCCGCTGCTCGCAGGAAGAGTCCCAGTATGTCCAGCCCCCAGACTGCAAAGGGCCAGGAGAGTGGAATGGTATGGAGGCCCTGTGTGGGCTGGTGAATCTGCTGGGCATGAAACTGGTAGGCCTAGCAAGACCAAACAAGCTCGATGGCGTCGTCCAGCGCTGAGGGTCAGTAGAAGCCTGATCGGAAAGCCTTCCCCGCAAGCATGTGAGAGGAAGAGTGATTCCCGTAGTCTCCTCTGTGGATGTCGTCAAGCGGTTTGCATCCTTGCTCCTTGGAGATGCACCGCAGCACGACGTCGTTCGGGCACCTGCGGTACAAATCGCCGTCTTGCAGGCAGTAGGCCGTGGCTTGTATGACTACACGCTCTGCGTCCTCCACCTTCTCCGGCAGCGTGCCATGAAGCAGGTACGCCCTGAATTCTTGCATCCAGGTGTCGGCCTGGGGCTCCAAGGCCAGGAGCAGTCGAGCCCCCGACGCCTGGCCATAGTCCGGAGCCCCCGAGGTCGATGCTGGGGGAAGCTCCTCACCCCAAGGTGCCAGGCCTCTGGTAGACGGTGTCGCGGAGGGCCTGGAGAGTCGCTCCTCGAAGACGCCTGGCTCCTGAGGTTCGTGACACGAAGCCCTCTTGGCGATTTCATCCCCCTCCTTGTTTGTGCCGCGCGGGATGTGCTGCAGCTCCAGACCCTGAAAACATTTTTCAATCTTACGTACCTCTTCCAGATACGCCTCCATGTGCTCATCCTTGGGCGTGTACTCTTTGTTGTAGAAGTTGACGAGGAGGTGGGAGTCGACCATGACAGTGAGGCACCAAACCCCAAGGCCGCCGCCGCCTTGAGGCCTGCGATGAGGCCTTCGTACTCCGTGATGTTGTTGGAGACCTTCTCCCCATGCTGGAAGCAGATCTGCATAACATAGCTGAGCTTGTCTCCTGTCGGGGAAGTGAGCACAACCCCGGCTCCCGCTCCCTTGCATGTGAAGTCTCCATCGAAATGCATGGTCCATCTTTCAGGTGCTTCGTCACCGGGAGCGAGGGACTGGCTCCCTTCCAGCCCCCAGTCAGGGGCGTCCGTCCATTCTGCCATGATGTCCGCTAAGGCTGCCCCTTTGATGACCCTAGTCGTGCTAAACTCTATGTTGAAGGCCTGAAGCTCAATGTTCCATTCGGCAATCCTCCCCGCCGCGTGTTGTCCAGGATCTTCTCCAAGGGGTAGGCAGAAACGACCTTGATTGGATGCCCCTGGAAGTAGTGGCACAGTTTCCTTGAAGCGACGAGGAGCGCTAGGAGAAGCTTCTGTTGCATGGGATAACATGAACATGCGTCCCGCAGCACCGTGCTAACATAGTACACTGGGTGTTCGACGAGGGCGAGGCCTCTTGAGGTGCCCTGCCCCGTAGCGGGCTCAGGAGGTTTGTGTTGAGGAACGTTGCATGGGAAACAAAAAATTTCCTATGCTTCACCAAGATCAATCTAGGAGATGAGCATCTACGAGAGGGGAGAGTGGAGAGTGGATCTACATACCCTTGTAGATTGCTAAGCAGGAAGCGTTAAGAAACACAGTTGATGTAGTCGAACGTCTTCGCCATCCAAATCACCGAGCATCCCGCGATCCAATCACGATCCGTCCCGATCTAGAACCGAATGGACGACACCTCCGCGTTCAGCACACGTACGTCTTGATGACGATCTCCACCTTCTTGATCCAGCAAGATGGAGCGGAGAGGTGGACGAGTTCTCCGGCAGCGCGACGGCGTTGCAGCGATGGTGGTGGAGCTATTCCGGTAGGGCTTCACCTAAGCACTGCAAAAACCGATCTAGAGGAGAAACTATGCACTAGAGGAGAGGGTAGCACGTGGCTGAAAAACTAGTGCAAAACCCCTAAAACTTCTAGTATATATAAGAGGAAGAGAGGAGGAGGCTGGCGCAAGGGCCATCTCTCTTGCCTCTTGCGCAAGGAGGAGAGGAGGAATCCTCCTCCAATTCTAGTAGGACTAGGATTCCTCCTTTCCTACTTGGAAACTCTTTCCACTTTGGGTTTTATTCCTTCTCCCTCAATTCCAGCCGCATGGTCCTCTTGTGGGACTTACACCATCCCACTAAGGGCTGGTATTCATCCTCCCACAACCCATGTAGCCTCTTGGGTCGAAATACTCCTCCCGATGGTCCCCTGGTACACTACCGGCACTCCGGGTACACTATCGATGAGCCCGAAACTTTTCCGGTGACCATAATAGGACTTCCTATATATCAATATTTACCTATGGACCATTCCGGAGTTCCTCATGACATCCAGGATCTCATCTGGGACTCCGAACAACCTTCGGTCACCACCATACATAACTCTATACTACCGAAACGTCACCGAACCTTAAGTGTGCAGACCCTGCGGGTTCGAGAACTATGTAGACATGATCGAGACACCTCTACGGTCAATAAAAAATAGCGGGACCTGGATGCCCATATTGGTTCCTACATATTCTATGAAGATCATTATCGGTCGAACCTCTATGTCAAGGATTCAGTTAATCTCGTATGATGTTCCCTTTATTTATCGGTATGTTACTTGCCCGAGATTCGATCGTCGGTATCTGCATACCTAGTTCAACCTCGTTACTGGCAAGTCTCTTTACTCGTTCCGTAATACCAGATCACGTGGCTAAAACTTAGTCACATTGCTTGCAAGGCTTGTTGTGATGTTGTATTACCGAGTGGGCCCTGAGATACCTCTCCGTCACACGGAGTAACAAATCCCAGTGTTGATCCATGCCAACCCAACAGACACCCTCAGAGATACCTGTAGAGTACCTTTATAGTCACCTAGTTACGTTGCGACATTTGATACACACAAGGCACTCCTCCGGTGTCCGTGAGTTGCATGATCTCATGGTCATAGGAACATATACTTGACATGCAAAAAACTATAGCAATAAACTCACACGATCATATACTAGGTTTATAGTTTGGGTCTCGTCCATCACATCATTCTCCTAATGATGTGATCCCATTATCAAATGACATCTCATGTCCATGGCTAGGAAACCTTAACCATCTTTGATCAATGAGCTAGTCTACTAGAGGCATACTAGGGACAGAGTTGTGTCTATGTATCCACACATGCAACGTGTTTCCAATCAATATAATTATAGCATGGATAATAAATGATTATTATGAACAAGGAAATATAATAATAACTATTTTATTATTGCCTCTAGGGCATATTTCCAACAGTTTGGGCACCTCGCGGTCCGGGGAGGAAACCAGGGCCTCAGGAAGGTGGGGTGCTTCTTGGCTCGACAAAACGGCTTGGGCTTCGGGTTCCCCAGCTTGAGAAGGAGCTGACTCTTGTTGATCGTGCGAGCCACCTCGCTCCGTGTGTGTGGGCCCGCCGAATCCCTTTGATGTGGTATGTGCGCCAGCTTGCTCCTCCCTGACCGCCACCAATGAGGCGCTGACAGAGTGGGGCGTGGCAGCCAGGTATAGAAATAAGGGTTCCTGTGGGCATGGCTCTACCATCACCTGTGGGCTCATGAGGTATCGCTTGAGCTCCTCAAAGGGTGCATTCGGCTCTGGGTTCCATACGAAAGGGCCCTTCCTTTTCGTGATCTTGAAGAAAGGCAAGGCCCGATCGCCGATCTTGGAGATAAAACGCCCCAAGGAGGTCACACACCCCACCAACTTTTGCATTTCCTTGAGGGTTCGGGGCGCGCTCATCTTGTTTACGGCCTTGATCTTCTCCGGGTTGGCCTCAATTCCCCAATGCAATACCAGGAAACTGAGCTGCTTGCCCGAAGAAACCCCGAAGACACACTTTCCGGGATTGAGCTTCAAATTTACCTCCCTGAGGCTAGCGAATGTCTCCTCCAAGTCCTCGACCAAGGTCTTGGCCGCCCTGGACTTGACTACGATGTCATTGACGTAGGCTTCTGCATTCCTCCTGAGCTGCGGACCCAGGGCGATGTGCATCAGTCGCTCGAAGGTTGCCCCAGCATTCCGCTGCCCGAAAGACATGCACGTGTAGCAGAATACCCAAGATGTGATGAGGAAGGCCGTCTTCTCAACGTCCTCCACTGCCATCTTGATATGGTGGTAACCCGAGAAGGCGTCCAGGAAGCACAAGAGGTCACACTCTGCGGTGGAGTCCACGATCTGGT
Organism: Hordeum marinum; assembly: GCA_022496015.1. Classification (NCBI taxonomy): domain Eukaryota; kingdom Viridiplantae; phylum Streptophyta; class Magnoliopsida; order Poales; family Poaceae; genus Hordeum; species Hordeum marinum. The sequence goes on from CM039677.1 coordinate 234,824,569, forward strand.
TGAGGCGTGGTAGTGGAAATGGGTCCTAGGGGCAAGCCTTGTTGAGGCTCGTGAAGTCGACGCACATACGCTCCTTCCCGCACTTCTTTGGGACGACCATCGGGTTGGCCAGCCACTCCGGGTAATGCACCTCCCGGATGACCACCGCCTCCTTCAGCTTGCCGACTTCCTAAACGATGAATGCCTGCTTCTCCGGAGCTTGTCTCCTTGCCTTTTGCTTCACCGGGCGCGCGTTCAGGCACACCATGAGGTGGTGCTTGATTATGTCCCTCGGGACCCCCACCAAGTCAGAGGAAGGTCACCAACGCCTCTTCTTGGTCTTGAGGAAAGCCGGCGCCAATGGTGAAAGTTGGGCCCGGGCTTCCCTTGTCCACCGACACTTGCTTTGTTTCCGCCCGGTTCTGGGAGAACAACTACTTCTTCTTCACGGGTGCGATGTCAGGGGCACCTCCGGGATTCTCCGCGGCCCGCGCTGTGCCCCGACGCTGGTGCACGTCGAGGCCGCGGTCTTGTGGGAGAGCTTGAGTACGTGGAATGCATCTTTGACATCCCCCGCGATGGTGAGGACGCCGTCGCTCCCGGGCATCTTGACGATATTGTAGCCCGGGTGTGTTGCCGCCATGAACTAAGCAAGGGAGGGGTAGTCAAGTATCGCGTTGTACGGGAGGTGGATGTGAGCGACATCAAAGTCGACCTGCTCCGTGCAAAAGTTAGAGCGGGTGCCAAAGCTGATGGGGAGGTGAACCCGCCCCACGGGGACGACGGACCCGGCCACCCCCCAGAGAAGGGCCTTGAAGGTGCAAGCTGCTCGCGGGGTAACTGCAGTGCATCGAAGGCCTCCACGAAGATGACGTTGAGGCTGATGCTGCCGTCGATGAGGGTCCTGGAGATGGCCACGCCGCGTATGGTCGGTGTGCACAACATGGGCAGCACCCCAACGGCTGACGTGGTCTTGGGGTGGTCGCCGGGGCCGAAGGTTATGTCGACTCTTGGCCATGCACGGCGCGCCATGGGCTCGGGCTATGGCTGAACCGCTCCCACATGGTGTAGGAAGCGCTTGACATGGCGGCCGGAGGGTGGCACCTGTGACCCGCCGAGGATGTAGGCGACCGCAGTGGCAGCCCTACACGCCGAAACACCATCTCACGCCAGGGGCCGGCGGTCGCCGGGGATCATGCCGGCCATGGGGTTTGGCCTTCACCACCAGTGGGGAAACTCCGACACACCCCTACCTGGCACGCCACATGTTGTATTTTGGGCTCCGCAAAACCCTTAAGGTTCGAACAAAGGGGCGTGTGCGAAGATCCCCCGTGGCCTCGACCTACCTAGCTCGCTACTCGAAGGACGCAATGACGAACTCGCACGATGATGAGGAAGAAGATGAAAATGACGGTTTACCTAGGTTCGGGCCGCTGCGAAGCATAATACCCTACTCCTGCCTTTTGGTGGATTCCTTCTCGAGGAGGTGAGGTGGATGAACAAGTATAGTGTTTCGGGGCCTCCGGAGGGCTCTGTGGTGGATGAGCAGTGGTGTTCGCTCGGGTTGGGTTGGATTGGATCCCCTCTATGAAGCAGCCTACCCTCTATATATAGCGGTGGCCCGGGTCCTCTTCCCTTATCGCTATGGCGGGAAGGGATCGCACAACGACGAATTTTGAAAGGGGATAGGGGTTCGTGCTCGCCCTGCGCAAAGGCGGTCTTTGCCTGCAAAGTGGTCGTCGGCAGTGCAGGGATGGGCTTAGTGATGACAAACGCCGCGGAGCTGGTGGTTGTGGTTTTCTTGCACTGGAATGGAAACCTTTGGGGGGTGCTTTGGGAACCCACATACGTCCTTGCTCCCTTTGCACCAAAGGGGAAACTGCGCCGCCTGGCTGTGACAGCCCAAGTGTTGTCCTTGCCATTTTGGGGCTTGTAAACCTTGTGGACCTATGTGTCAAGTTGAATGAATTGAGTTTGCTTCTTTGCCATTTGATTTTGTCTCATGCATCATGCATCATGTCATCTCATCATCATATCATGCGTAATATATGTTGTGGTGTGCTTCCATGTGGCATGGTTGTGGGGTGTTGCTAGATCTTGTGTGTTAGTGGATGTGTGTATGTGTGGGCAAGCACTTCCTTCCTCTCCCCTATTCTCAAAACTAAACCTAGGCCTTTTATTCCTTTTTGTTTTTGTTCAACAAAACTAACTTTCTAAATAAATCTGTTAAAAATGTTCAAGTTGTAGGGAATATTATTTTGAGATCACATGAGTTGCTCTCTTTAGTGTTTGAGATTTGGGCATTGGGTTTTGCAATAAACAAGGGCTGTTGTTTTATAAAAGTATTTAATTTATTTGCTCTAAAAATAATCTTGCTTATTTTATCAAATAGGACATATTCCTTTTATGTCAAAGTATTTTTGCTTTTCCAAAAAAACATTTTAATTATTTCTGTGGGGTTTTCTGAGTTTAACTATTTATTAAAAAGGAAAACCCTCTGCTTATTTTCTTCTGTGTGAGTGAGAGGGCGAAGTGGACCTTTTCCTTCCCCACAGGCCCAGCCCGCAAGGAAGCGGAGACCTACCCCGTCGTTCGTCTCCATCAGCTTTGGAGAGGAGAGCAGAGAGAGAGCGAGCTCTGCCGTGAACTTCGTCCATCGAGCGCCATCTCCCCCGGGCCTTTTAAACCCCCTTGGCATGCGTGCCCCTTCCCTAGGGTTCCGCGCTTCTCCTTGCTCCGCTGCCATCTCGTTTCCCCCTCTCCTTCTTCCTCCTCGTGCAAGAGAAATTCAGTGTGCATTCGAGTTCAAAGAGAGAGCAGAGGTGAGCTCCGCCGTGCCCGCCTTCTCCGGTATTTCTGCGCTGGCCAGGATGGCGGGGATTGCCCTGGAGCCGTCCGCCTCCGATTCCCGGAGCTAGGAGGGTCAGGGAGCCTCCGCTTTGTCGGGTGTCACCGCACCTTCTTCGTCCTCTGCTTCGTAGAGCCCCGCAGTATCTGCGTCGTTGTCGACCTCCTCCTCGTCTTGCGAGCCGATCCGACGTCATTGCCCCCTCGGTGAGCTCACCGTCACCGCAGCCTTTTCCCCCCTAGCGTAGGCTCGCGCTCATCGCTGTCGTGTCCGTCGCCGCCGTGCCCCAAGCTGAGCAGAAGCTCGAGCTCGAGCGCCTCCTGCCGTTGCCTCCTTCGTGTTTGAGTGCGGGAATGGGCTCCCCGTAGATCCTGCTCTCCCCGCTGGTGGTCCGCGTCGCCGGAGAGTCTTGCCCTCGCCGGTGTTTCGCCGTCTCCGTTGCTTATTTCGTCAGCTTCGTCAGAGGTAGCGCTCGGTCTGTTAGTACTAGTGGGCTCGATGCCCCCTTCTGTTAAGCATCGGTGTGGCAGCGCAGTGGTGATGCGCTCAGGAGACGATCGTGAGGTCGTGGGTTCGAAACCCAGCTCCCCTCTTTTGCTTCCTTTTTTCGATTGGCTGAGATAGTGTGTGTGCTGTTCGGATCTGGTGTGGCAACTCCCGGATCCCGTGCGCCTACGTGCTAGTGCGTGTGTGACCATGTGTGTGTCCATCTGTGCATGGGTCCACTATGGCCAGTGGATCTGGTGTGTGTGTGTGTATAGCAGTGTGTGTGTGTGTGTGTGTGTGTTGTGTGTGTGTGTGTGTGACAAGTGGTCCTGGCCCCACTTGTCATCCACTAGGGGGCCCTGGTGTCTATGCCAGGTGGGCCCCCTGCCTTTCTTTTTCTTTTTTTAATGTTAATTTATTTATTTTCTGTGATAAAATATGTTATTTCTACTTCTAGTAATTTTGCTAAATCTGGATATGATGATTTATGCACATGGGTATTTCTAGTAACTTTTCACTTATAGAATTGTTGGTAATTTTCCAACTAGTGTTTTGTCATGTTGCTCCATGCTAACATAGGAGTGTGATATATGAATTTGGGGTAGAATTTCCCAATGAATTCATTGGTGAAACTTGTTTGATCATTTGGGCAACTTTGTAAAATTTCATTTTGTCTCGAAGTGTCATTTTGTCATTTTTGTGGGATTTAATCCATGCATGCTATGATAGTTGTGTCACCATGAAAGTGGAAGTATTTCATGTATATTGTGCCATGGTATTTTGTTTTGACATGATTAACTTGCTGATAAGTGGGAATCTTGCTCCAAAGTAGCTAACGTAATGTTGTTGTTTTCAACATGCTAAATATTTCTAAGTCTGAGAATTTGTTAATATTTTTATGCCCTCTTGAGTGGATGCTACCAAGTGATGTGTTGTGTTTTAGCTCAAGCTCAGTGCTAGTGTTTTGAAGTAGATGTTGTCCTCTACCATGCCGTTAATTTTCATGCCATGAGGTGGTCTCTATCACCATTAGTTTCTGCTGTCAAGTTGCTACCAGCTTAACTCAGATTCCAGAAAACTGTGATTTTCACAAAGTCCCTAAAATCTGCTTCATCATGCCAACTTGTGAGCTTCATGCTTATTGATATGTGCTTCCTTTCTAGTTTGTGCAGTTGGATGAGTTGATAAGCATGCTATGTAGTTTCTGTAAATGCCTTGTTTGTGGTTGGAAACTTCCTGTAGCTCTAGTTATTTGCTATGAAAGTTGCCATGTTGTTGTTTTGTGACAGATTGTTTGTTTTAGTGTTTTGTGACTTGTGGGAGCTATGGTCGATGGAATTGCTTGATCTTTGGCTCTAGTGTGGTTGATTTTTCATTTCCTAGCTATTGGCTACCTTGGAATGCCAAGGAATATCCCAAGACCTTCTTGGTCTTGTGTTTTGCCTTCGTAACTTTCCGTGAGCATATCATGAGATCCGTAACTCCGTTTCTTACGTTCCACATATGCAGTTGCATCGATTTTGCAGGAAGCATCCATAATTGCCATGATCATGCATGTTCAACAACCTAACATGAGGTTCTGTATAGAATTGTAAATAACTTTACTATTGCATGAGAAACATGACTTGTTTAGGATTGCCATGTTAAATACTTCATGGAATCATGCATCATCTTGTTTGTGCATTGCACCTTGGTTGTTTGTTTATTTGTTGCTGTTTATCTTGGGTAGAGGAGAGTGTTGAACGTGAGAACGAGGATCCAAGAGAGTACCACTACGAGGACCCCGCTCTTTGTCCCTCTGAAGAACTAACAGGCAAGATGATCCTACCCGGATCCCGACACTATTTTTGCTTTGCTAGATGTATCGCTCTTATCGTTACATATGCACTACCTACCACTTGAATGTAAAGCCTCCTACATTCCCATGATAGCCTCTAACCCCTCCACATCCTAGCAAACCTTGTTTGGCTAAGTTATCGCTGCTCAGCCCCTCTTATAGTGTTCTTAGTTGCAGGTGCAGGTTGTTTCCATGTGATAACATGGATATCCGGAGATATCACAATATTTTCTGCTATTTAATTTAATGCACATATATATCTTGGTATGGTGGAAGGCTTGGCCTTTTGCTCGGTGTTTTGTTCCACTTTTACCGTCATAGTTTCTTGTTACCGTTGTTATGTTTCCATACTTTGCGCTCCTAACATGCTTGGGGTTGTTATGGGGACCCTCTTGTTTACTCGGTTGAGATTAAGACTTGTCTGGTAAGACCCAACATTGGTACTATTTGCTTTAACAACTTAATAAATTTGCATAGGGCTTTGCAACCCCGTGGATAATTAATCAAAAACCCGGGCCAATGCTCCTCATGAGTGTTGGTCCAAACTAGAGCCATGTGTGGGGCCAACCCGGGGCAACTCGGGAGATTTCTATCAGGCCACTATACGTTGTGCTTATCCGGTCGTGTCCTGAGAACAAGATACTCGGCTCTTATCGGGTTCGTCGACACGTCGGGTGGTCTTGCTGGACTTGTTTTACCTTTATCGAGTGGCTTGCGTGAGGGACTCTGGTTTTCTTCGGGCTATCTTGAGGTGTAGGAATTCCTTTGGAGTTGCCTAGGATGATCACGAGATCCGTGGTCGAGGTTATCCCCGTGGAGTGTGGTTAATTTATGATGGATTAGTTGCAGCACCCCTACAGGTTTAAATCTTTCGAAAAGCCATGCCCGCGGTTATGTGGCAACTTGGATATTTTGTTTAACACCCAGTTATAGTTAACTTGAAGTAAACTCTAATAAAATACACCTACTATGTGAGTAACCGTGATCGTCTCTGCTCGTGAACATGAACCGAGAGAGAACACGGTGGGGTTATGTTTGACATAAGTAGGTGTTTAGGATCTCTTAGAGATCATTCTATTTCCCGCTCGTTTATCGTAGACCACATATTTATTGTCATGTTCTCGTAAGATTATCCACCCTAAATGCTTAGTGCTGCTGCAAACTAAACATTTGCCCCCATCCTACTGATAAGCTTACATAGTTTTGGTACCCGAGTTACATGATTGCTGATTCCTCTGTGGCTCACAGATTACTACAACAGTCCAGGTGCAGGTCTTGATAAGTTCGTGCTAGATGATGCGTCCCAGCTCTAGTGGGAGTACGATGAAGAACGTGGCAGGATGTATGTCATGTATCCCGATGAGTAGAGTGGCCATGGTCGTGATCCGTGGGATAGCAAGGCGCTTTTCATTACTTCTTTTCTTCATTTGATTTCGTCCGTAGACGGACCCTGTCTTCTGTATGATGATTGAATAATTGAGTGAATTGTAATTTAGCTTGTGGCGAGTGTAATCCAACTCATATATGTATGCAATAAATTGCCGCACTTGCAAAGCGACGAGATGCGCCTCTACCCCTATTGAGACCCCGTGTCTTAATAAGGATAGGCGTGCATCTTGGGCGTGACAAGTTGGTATTCAGAGCCATACGACCATAGGATCCCTTTGCTTGATCAAACTTGGCCGAGTCGAGTCTAGTGAAAACTATTTTGAGTCTAGTTATATCGGAGAGTAGGTTTCTTTTACTCCTCTTCTATACTCTGGTGAGGTATTCGACTTAGGAATTTTGATTCTACTCCTGTTCTCGCTCAAAACTTTGTTGGATCATGCGGGTATTTTGGGAACTATATGATGCCGATGTGACGGAGTTCTGTCTTGGTGCCTCCTGTCTGACTTGATTTCTTTCGGGGAGTTGAGCTCCAAGGGATTCTTGGCATATCGTTATCATTCAGTTTTCTTAGTATCTCAGGATGGAGGATGTTCAAAATTGCTTCAATACTTATCGTGGTGAGATAAGATCGGAGTCACCCAGTACTGGGGAGGCATCCGGGGTACCGCCATGGTTGGTATCGTTGTGCTTTCAAGGGTTCGAGTTAGATGGATTTGCGAAAGCCTCTGGTTATGTGTTGAAGTATGGATACAGTTGGGGCGTAGGATTGTTACTTGTGTGAGATATTTCCTCCTTGTATCACCCACAACTGATTGCATAACTAGAAAGTTTTCGGAAGTTCTTAGGTGGGAATGCAAGGTGCTCTTAGGATTATCTTCTTCAGATGTATGAGGGCATATACATTTGTTCTGAGCAACATTAGCTCAATACTTTTGTGTTTTGCAAGTGGCTTCTAATATCTGGTGATGTTATCGCAACCCGAAAAAGGCGTTCTTACTAATTTTTTAGTAGGAAGGCTATCATGTTGTTCTATTCAATGACTTTCAAGTCTTTTGATTCAGCTGATTGATATCATCGTTGTCAATGAGGTGTTGATGTTCTTGTAGATCTTTAGGATGGCTCCACCAACTCGCTGGAATCCAGGTCGGGGTGATGAGCAGTTTGATCATCCACCACCCCCCGCACCGCCTCCTCCTCCTCCAGAAGCTTGGCAACCTGTGATGGCCGCGACCAATGCGAACACTCAGATGTTTCTGAGGTTGTTGCAAGAAAGAGATCAAGGCCAGCAAGGTTTTCAAGGGAATTTTCAGTATCACCCCCAATTTGCAACGCTCAACCAGTTCCTTGCTAACCAGCCTAAGTCTTTCACCTATTGTGAGCAGCCTTTTGATGCAGATGATTGGCTCCACGACATGAGTAAGCATTTTGAGTGTAGCAATGTTAGATCAGTAGACTATGTCATGTTCGCTTCGTTTCATCTCAAGGGTCGGGCAGCAGATTGGTGGCAGCAGTATAAGGACTCTAGGGGCAATCATGTTGTTACTTAGGACGATTTCTATCGAGACTTCAGGGCCCATTACATTCCGACAAGTTGTGTCGAGGAAATGTGTGAGAAGTTCACGCACCTGAAGCAGGGAAGTAAGTCGGTCTACCAGTACAACGTTGAGTTCCAGAATCTGGCCTGTTATGCTAAGCAAGATGTTCCAGATGACAAGTCCATGATTTATCAGTTCAGAGGTGGTCTCAAGGATGAGCTTCTGCCGGGTCTGGTCCTTCAAGAGCCTCGTGAGTTTGATAAGTTCTACAACATGGCTCTGAAGGTCGAGGCAACTCAGCTCAAGTTGGAGAACTCAAGGAAGCGTTCCAGGGATTCCTATTCTTCTTCTTCCAACTCCCAGATGGTTCCTAAACAGCAGAAGTATTGGGTTCCTAATCCTCCTCTGTTTCATCCTCCTCAGCAGCAGAAGCAGTTCGGTGGCCGTGGTTCTTCCCACCCACCCAACCCAGGTTATCAGCAGAGACCCAAGGCGCCCAAGTCAGCTTATGTTCCTCCTCCAGGCAACTTTCGTCCGCTATCTGAGGTTACTTGTCACAAGTGTGGTCAGAAGGGTCACTACTCAAACAAGTTCAACAACCAGCGGCGTCTTCTGCCTCCTCCTCCAGTCAGGCCTCGAGGCAATGCAATGGTGAAGCATAATCCCAAGTCAGCAAGGGTGTACATGGTGAATGTAGCAGAGGCAGAGGATTCTTCTCAAGTGATCATGGGTAATCTCTCAGTCAATTCCATTCCTGCTAAAGTTTTGTTTGATACTAGTGCATCACATTGTTTCATGTCTCGTCCATTCTTTTCAAAGCATGAGTTTGCATGTGAAGATCTTCTTAGGCTTGTGTCAGTGGTGTCTCTGGGGAAGCTAATGAATTCCAACTGCTTGATTCGAGATGTTTCTGCCGGGATGGGCAACTATTCTTTTCCGGCTTCTCCAATTGTTCTCGGCAATTCTGATATTGATCTCATTCTTGGCATGGACTTTCTGGCTGAGTACTAGGCGCATGTTGATTGTCTAGCCAAAGAGGTCAAATTGACTCATCCTTCAGAAGACGTGATCATTTTCGCAGCTCGTGATGACACGATTCGTCTCTTTGCTCTTAATGAGAAGGGTGAAACTCGGCTCTTTCTCAAATTCCGGTGGTTTGTGAGTATGAAGATGTCTTTCCTGAAGAATTGCCAGGAATGCCTCTGCACCGGCCAGTCGAGTTTGTGCTTGAGCTCGAACCTGGAACTGAACCAGTTTGCAAGCGTCCTTATAAACTTGGCCCCGAAGAGCTGAAAGAGTTGAAGAAGCAGCTAGATGAACAAGAACCTCTAGGTCTGACCAGACTAAGTTCTTCTCCATGAGGTTGTGGTGTTTTGTTTGTCAAGAAGAAGGATGGCACGGATCGACTTTGTGTCGATTACCGTCCACTGAATGAGAAGACAATCACAAACAAGTACCCACTTCCCAACATCAATGAGTTGTTTGAACAACTAAAAGGTGCCAAGGTTTTCTCGAAGCTTGATCTTCACATGGGCTATCATCAGATTCGCATTCCCGAAGAAGATATTCCAAAGACCGCTTTCAGGATGAGTTTTGGCTCTTATGAGTACACCGTCATGTATTTTGGTCTCGCCAATGCTCCTCCAACCTTCTCAAGAATGATGAACTTCATATTCTCTCCTTTCAAGAATGAGTTCGTCTTGGTCTATTTGGATGATATTCTCGTGTTCTCGGAGAACAAAGAAGAGCATGCAGAGCATCTCTAACTTGTGCTTGACAAGTTAAGAGAGCATCAATTCTATGCCAAGTTTCCAAGTGTGAGTTTTGGCTCAACGAAGTGGTGTACCTTGGGCATGTAATCTCCATCGAGGGCATTAAAGTGCACCCTGAGAATGTTGAGGCAATCTTGAAGTGGGAGCCTCCTCAGAATGTGAATCAGCTTCATAGTTTCCTAGGGCCTACAAGTTATTGCAAAAGATTCGTGGAGAACTTATCTCAAATTGCTAAGCCTCTATCTAATCTCCTCTAGAAGCATGCGAAGTATGTTTGGTCTCCTGTGTGTGATGATGCGTTCAATACGCTCAAGCAGAGACTGACTTCAGCTCCAGTTCTTGTTCCTCCTGAGCAGTCAAAGCCTTTCCAAGTTTTCTGTGATGCTTCTCTCCAAGGTCTTGGTGGTGTTCTCATGCAAGATAAGAAGATTGTTGCTTATACCTCGCCTCATTTGAAGCCTGCCGAGAAGAACCACCCCACGCATGATCTTGAGTTGGCGGCTGTCGTGGGAACGAGCCTGATAGTAGAGAGTAGGGGTACGAAGGAAGAGGGCAGAGTCCTAGCTACGACGAGGGTGTACACATGGATGTATGAGTTCAGGCTCCTCTCGTGGAGGTAACAGCTCTACGTCTCAGTGCTCGGGAGCTTTGTCAAGTGGATGTTCTGATTACAATAGTTGCTAACCCTTGAGCCAGAGGGGAGGGGCGGCTTATATAGAGTTTGCTGCCCCTCATAATTACCTAGCGTCAAAGGGTATGATCATGGGTTTTAAGAGTGGCGTTACTGGTAACGTACGTAATAAAAGCTACTAATGATTGAAGGGTCTAATGCCTGCCCGTTGGCCTCCAGGGGGCGGCTTCTGGTCTTCTAGCGTCAACTGGAAGTGAGGTCTTCCGAGTGATAGATGACAGTCTAGTGAAGGAAGAAGTCTCCAAGTGGATTGCCTGTCGAGTGACTTGAGCGCCACTGGGAATGCAATCGGAAGCTTACTTGTGATATTCAAGTCCTCCAGTGCAGTGTCCTTAGGTAGGGTATGTAGGTCATGCCTAGGGCCCTACCCTAAGTACATATCCTCGTCATTATCCCTCGAATGTTTCGGGGTTCAAGTGGTGAATGAGGGTATCGCCGCTAGTTCAGAACAAAGCGCCAGATCTTCCGAATGATTTTTGGGTCTTCAACAAAACTTGCGTCGAGTGAACTCTCCCCCAATCGCCTGGGTCAATTTAGTCTTGCAAGTGTCCGAGTGAATATCCATCGTCAATTTTATTTCGACTGATCTGAAAGAATATTTGCAAGGGACAGGTCGGTTTGTCAGACCTGGATCTCGCGAGATATGAAAATTTGGGAAGCGTGCGCGCCTGCGATGATGATGACACGATCGAAGCAAGTGGGGCACGATGCCTCAGTTCCTGCGCCGGTCATTTCGCCACGTATGGGATGTCGTCAGCGCTTGAGATGCGTGGGGATCTCGTGGGCCCACCCGTCAACGAGGCCTTGGCAGAGGTATATATCTCGAAGCGTCGCGTGTTGCATAGTACTCCTATCCAGATTTCTTCTCTTCCTCCGCCTCCCTCGTGTCCAGCACCCCTCTCTGTTCTCCTTCGACCAGCAACACCGCCACCATGACGACGGGAGCGACCGATAAGTTGGAGCGCGCGAAGAAGGGGGCGGCAAAGGGCAAGGGCAAGAAGCTCTCGACCGCTCGGTTCACTAAGCTACCGGGGTGGATCACGGGAGATTTCCTCCCTTCGGTGGTCACTCGAGCGGACCTCGATGGTCTAGTTGCCGACAGGCTGGTGGAGGAGGGTGCCTGGAGGTTGCCGGAGGGGAGCGCAAGCCGGAGCCATGTGAACGGAAGCGAGTTCTTCTCCTTTCCCACATCAAGAGAGGTTTTTCTATGCCTCCCCACCCATTCTTCCGAGAGTTCTTGAATTTTTTCGGGGCTCAACTCCACCATTTTCCGCCTAATGCAATCGCCTACCTCTCCACTTTCGTCGCTCTGTGTGAATGTTTCTTGGGCTGCCCTCCCCATTGGGGTCTGTTCAAGCATATATTCACAGTCAGATCTCAGTTGGTGAAGAAGGCCCACCTGGAAGACGGAAGGACCCATGTCATCCAACTGTGCGGGGGGCTTGGGATTCAAAAGAGGGCCCGCAGTTCCTTTCCTGCCATGTCCTTTCTTGAGTCTGTTAGGGGCTGGCAGTCGACATGGTTTTAGTGTAAGGACATAGCCGTGCCCAATATGTCGACTGGTCTTCCCCTTTCACACCTGAGTGCTCTGCTATGCCCAAGTCTCTAGCAGTGTCCGAGGCAGAAAAGATCCAAGTGGGAATGCTGGTTGATGCCGTGGTGATGCTGATTCGAGGCGGGGTGACCGGTATGGACCTCTTGGAGACCTTTCTCAGGCGACGGATCTAGTCACTTCAAGCAAGAGACCACACCATGCGGCACTATGCTGGCCCAGAGGACACAACCAGGACTCACCCGAAGGAGGTTTCCCAGGGAACTATCGAGCAGTGGCTCCGGAGCATCACTGGGGCTTGCGTCAATCCTCTGGGAGCCAAGAGAATCCAATCTTATTCTGCTGAGAATCCGCCGAAGAATCTGGTAAGTTTTAATCTGTCGACTGCTGTGCTATTTTGTCGAGTGATTGGCTGATTTATTGATCAATTCCTTCGTCCGAGCCATGCAAGAGTGGACGAACATGTACTCCCCCATACCCAACGGGGACAACCCTGAAGACGTTGGAGAGAATGACGACGGCAGCGTGGACGTCGTCAGTGAAAATGATTGCGAGGAAGAGTACGAGGACTCGGGCGAGAGTGAGGAGGAGGTAGAGTCTCCCCCACACTCTGGACATCGCTCCAAGTCCCGACATGACCCCATGACCGCCACAGGCAAAATCCCCGTTCCAAGTGAAAAGAACTTGAAGTGGAGCCGCCCCTCGACCGCCGAGGCAAGCGACCGACTGGCTAAGCAGCCCAAGCCCAATGCAGCAAAACCTCGCCAGGCTCTGCCTCGAATGAAGATGGTGGTGCCAGTCGTCTCGACGTAAGTTTTACTCTTGTCTTTCATTGTCAATTGAGACTTTGAATTTTCTTTTGACCGAGTGGAATTTTATCCGCCAGCGCTGCTACCTCAGTCACATCGCCTTCATAGGACGAAGAGGAGCGAATGGACGCGGAGACTGCCGATGCTGCCACTTCTCAAAGGGGTAAACCTTTACTCGGCTTTGCTTCTTGAATGTGGTTTGTCGATTGCAGTGCATAATATTACCGACTGACATCCTCAGAAATTATTCAACTGGAAGACAACGAGGAATGGCCCCGAGGCACGGGGGGTGAAGGCAGGTCCTTAGGCACCCTACGCGTCTGCGCCCGAAGAACAACGTCGGCGCATGCACCTCAGCAGTCGACCATTGGATCCTCCTAGGGGGTAAGCGACTCAACACGAGCCAGGGACGAACTTGCGACCCCGCTGTCGAGTGCTCCACCGGCTGTCTCCACCGCCGTGACGTCAATTCCTAGCAAACCTCTACAAACAGTTCCGACAGCTCCGGCTGTCACGTCGATCCCTCCGATGACTGCCTTTCCTCTGGATCATGTCCTGGAGGACCAGACTGCAACTATGAAGGAAGAAATGATCCAAGCCGAGCAAATGATGCTACGCACGAAGGAGGCATATGAGGCCAGCAAGATGGCCTACGACGCCTATACGACACTCCGCGCCAATGTCTGAGTAAGTTCGATTGTAAGTACATTTGCAATTGAATTCCTCTCTTCTTTGATTGTACACCCAGTGGGTGTTTTCCCTTGAATGATGTTTTCTCCACTCGAATAGATCAAGTCTAAATTCGAGTAGATTTAGTTTCAGTGGGGGCACTCTGAGTGCACCCACTGGGTGTAGTCCCCGAGACCGCTGTCGAGTGCTTGCACTGGCAGGGGTCTTAGAGTTTGTCGTATTCGAAATACGTTTGCCACACGACATGTCAAGTGTTAACAGTTCCAGTGGGGGCACGCTAAGTGCGCCCATTGGGTGTAGTCCCCGAGGTTGCTGTTGATCACAGACGATGAGCAGTAGTCTTAAGAACTTGAATTTTTTTCTTAGTCATCCCAGATCACATCTACCTTGTAGGTTTGCGGAGTGGGGTTGACGGGTCACTCGACGGATCGAGTGTTAACAGTTCCAGTGGGGGCACTCTGAGTGCACCCACTAGGTGTAGTCCCCGAGACCGCTATCGAGGGCTTGCATCGGTAGGGGTCTAATAGAGACCATCTTGAACTCTAGGTTGTTTTTGGTACGCGGGGTACATGCGCCATTCGACATGTCGAGTGGACTTTTGCTTGAATACAATCGACTGTTTCTGACTCTGCACTCTGGAGTGTAGGCGTTTTTATCGACTGAAATTTCTTTTTGTTGTTGATTTCAGAGAGCTTGTAACCTCGGCGCCCAATATAAGAGCCTTGAAGAGGAATGGAACCAGCTGAGATCGAACTTGGAGGTGTCCAATAGCAACCTGGAGCGAGTACGGGCCAAGCTGAAAGCCTTGGGAGGTAACCTTTTGACGACCCAGACCATTGTTTCTTCCACCTTCCGTGCTTTGAACCGAGTGCTTTCACTCGAACAGACGTGCGTGATGAAAACCGTCGACTCCAAGCGCGTCTCAACTATACTATTTCTTTAGATACTATGAATAAGGCACTGGAGGACAAGGACCAAGCGCTCGCTGATGCTCATAAGGTGGCAAGGGAGAAAACCGAAGCCGCCGACCAGAAGCTGACCGCCACCAAAAAGCTCGAAGTGGAGAACACAAAGCTGAAGCAGGAACGTGTAGAGCTTATCAAGACAACTGAATAGCTGACCAAAAGGAGCAATGACCTGGAGAAGCATCTGGGGGAATTCTCGAGGAAGATGTACATCATGCTCGACGGTGTGTGCTCTTGTCGACTGAACTTTGCAAAAAATTTGACGACTGAATCTCATCAATCTTATTCTCACTCTTTCTTCTCAATAGACTTCTGCCAGGACTTTGAGAAGGACATAGAGGAGATCGAGCCCAACCTGGATCCCACCAAGTGACGAGTCGGCGATGCGGTGGCCATGAACATGATCAGACTCAACTTCCGACTCCAGGGTGTTAAAGCATATATCGCCCAGCTGAAACCTGCACTGGAGAGGATCGACAAAGAGCTATGGCCTGAGGACACTTTTCAGCTCGACCTCGCTTCAATGATGGCACGCTTGAACGATCTCCCCAGTCGAGTGCAAGCTTGGAAGAAATCTGGTGCATGCTGCGGGGCCGGCGTGGCGCTGTCCCTCTTCAGGGTCCACTGCAAGGAGGCGGGCGAAGAGAAGCTGAAGGATCTCCGAGTGGTTAACACCAAGAAACTTCAGTTCGAAGACTTCATGGAGACGTTCATAAATGCAGCCACCAGAATTGCGAACGGTATCGACTTGGATACATTCGTCGAGCCTGCCAGCCCGTCGGGCGCTTAAAAAACTTTTAATCTCTGATGGAAAACTTTATTTGCCTTGGTATGCCGAGTGTAATTGTATCAACTCTAAAACTCCATTCAGGCCTTAGGCATGAGCAATTTTTATCGGTTGCTTGATCTTCGTTTGAACAGTTGAATCTGCCTGAATTTGTCCTTTAATCGCTCATTCGACCGAATTTGTTTCTCTACTTAAGCGAAAACTAGTTCACAATTGATTTGTCGAATGGGTTTTTAACTTAGGCGAAAGCATGTTCGTAGCTAAGCCCCCGAGTGTGAGGGTTTCTCAACACTCGGAAAATTTAGTACTTAGGCGAAGACTGGTTCGTAGCTAAGTTGTCGAGTAGATGGAGTGCTATCCACTCGATGTTTTTTTAACTTAGGCAAAAGCATGTTCGCGGCTAAGCCCCCGAGTGTGAGGGTTGCTCAACACTCGGAAAAATCTAGTACTTAGGCGAAGACTGGTTCACAGCTAAGTTGTCGAGTGGATGTATCCACTCGATGGTGTTTTAACTTAGGCGAAAGCATGTTCGCAGCTAAGCCTCCAAGTGTGAGGGTTGCTCAACACTCAGAAAAGTTTAGTACTTAGGCGAATACTGGTTTGCAGCTAAGTTATCAAGTGGATGGACTGCTATCCACTCGACATTTTTTAACTTAGGAGAAAGCATGTTCGCGGCTAAGCCCCCGAGTGTGAGGGTTGCTCAACACTCGGAAAAGTTCAGTACTTAGCCGAAGACTGGTTCGCAGCTAAGTTGTCGAGTGGATATATCCACTTGACGGGGTTTTAACTTAGGCGAAAGCATGTTCGCAGCTAAGCCTCCGAGTGTGAGGGTTGATCAACACTCGGAAAAGTTTAGTACTTAGGCGAAGATTGGTTTGCAGCTAAGTTGTCGAGTGGATGGACTGCTATCCACTCGACGGGTTTGTTTTAACTTAGGCGAAAGCATGTTCGCGGCTAAGCCCCCGAGTGTGAGGGTTGATCAACACTCGGAAAAGTTCAGTACTTAGGCGAAGACTGGTTCGTAGCTTAGTTGTCAAGTGGATGGACTGCTATCCACTCGACGGGGATTTTTTAACTTAGGCGAAAGCATGTTCGCGGCTAAGACTCCGAGTGTGAGGGTTGCTCAACACTCGGAAAAGTTTAATACTTAGGCAAAGACTGGTGCGCAGCTAAGTTGTCGAGTGGATGGACTGCTATCCACTCGACGTTTTTTTTAACTTAGGCGAAAGCATGTTGCGGCTAAGCCTCCGAGTGTGAGGGTTGCTCAACACTCGGAATTTTTTAATACTTTCGTGAAGACTGGTTCGCAGCTAAGCTGTCAAGTGGATGGACTGCTATCCACTTGACGAGTTTTTTTAACTTAGGCGAAAGCATGTTCGCAGCTAAGCCCCCGAGTGTGAGGGTTGCTCAACACTCGGAGAAGTTGCCCAGTGTGAAACTGCTCGATCATAATCGACACAAAACTGCGGAAGTCTGACTTCCATATATGAAGTAGTTTTGTTACACTAGAAATTCTCCAGCCTCTAGGAATAGAAGCGTCGGAGCAGATCTGCATTCCAGGCTCGTAGCTCGTCCATCTGCTTCTAGAGGTTGTACAAGTGATAAGCTCCGTTGTTCAACACCTTGGTGACGACAAAGGGACCTTCCCACGCTAGAGCGAGTTTGTGAGGTCATTGTTGATCCACTCGGAGCACCAAATCTCCCTCATGAAATGATCGACTCTTGACATTCTTCGCATTGAAGCACCGCAAATCTTGCTAATAAATCGTAGACCTGATCAGGGCCATCTCTCGTTATTCTTCTAGGAGGTCAACTCCATCTTGTCTTGCCTGCTCAGCCTCAGCTTCAGAATAAAGTTCCACTCGGGGAGAATTGTGGAAAAGATCACTGGGCAAGACAACTTCGGCTCCATAAACTAGGAAAAAGGAGTCCGTCCAGTTGATCGATTGGGGGTCGTTCTCAGGCCCCATAGGACAGACAACAATTCCGTCACCCAGGCCCCCACAGCATGGTCCAAGTCGCGCATGAGGCGAGGCTTTAAGCCTTGAAGGATGAGACCATTGGCCCGTTCAACCTGACCATTGGTTTGGGGGTGAGCAACAGAGGCATAATCTACCCGAGTGCCTTGAGAGGAGCAGAAATCTCTAAATTCTTCCGAGTCGAAGTTGGTGCCGTTGTCCGTGATGATACTGTGAGGAACGCCATATCGGAAAATTATTTCTCTCATGCATGTAACTGCTGTGTGAGAGTTTAACCTCTTGATCGGCTTGGCCTCTATCCATTTTGTGAACTTGTCGACTGCAACTAGCAAGTGAGTGAATCCACCCATTCCAGTCCAAAAAGGACAAACCTTGTTGAGTCCCCAAACAGCAAACAGCCAGGAGAGGGGGATTGTTTTCAGAGCAGATGCTGGCTTGTGGGACAAATTTGCATAGAATTGACACCCTTCGCAGCGATCGACAATGTCTTTGGCCATGTCATGAGCTCGTGGCCAGAAGAAACCAACTCAGTAGGCCTTAGCGACTCGTACGTGAGGATGCATAGTGACCGCAAGTTCCCGAGTGGATTTCGTCCAGAATCACTCGACCTTCTTCAGGGGAAATGCAGCGCTGTGCTATGCCAGTCGTGCTTTCTCTGAACAACTAATCCCCCATCACTATAAAGGCTTTCGAACTGCGCATAATCTGCCGAGCTTCTGTCTCGTCTTCTGGGAGTTCTTGCCTGAGGATATAAGCAATAGATGGCTCCGTCCAATCGGGGATGATGACCAGAATTTCCATGACTAAATCAATTATCGCAGGGACATCGACTTCAGTGGGATCAGTGGAGCTCATAGCTTGCAGAGGCTCTTCGGTGAAAGGATCTTCTTGAACCGAAGGAGTGTGTAGGTGTTCTAAAAACATGTTGCTGGGGACAGGTCGTCGAGTGGATCCAATCTTTGCCAGCTCATCAGCCGCTTGATTTTTCACTCGGGGAACATGATGAAGCTCCAGACCTTCAAATTTCTTCTCTAGCTTTCTAACTGCATTGTAGTATCCAGTCATAGCGGGGTTTCTAACATCCCACTCTTTCATCACCTGATTGACCACCATATCCGAATCTCCATAAACCATCAAGCGTTTGACGCCGAGTGAGATGGCCATGCACATCCCATACAATAGTGCTTCATATTCATCTTCGTTGTTGGAGGAGTCGAAGTCAATCTGCATGACGTAATTGAGCTTGTCTCCTTTTGGAGATATCAAGACTGCGCCAGCCCCGGATCCATTTAACATTTTGGAGCCATCAAAGAACATAGTCTAGTGTGCCGAGTGGATTTGGGTTGGCTGCTGCTGTTCCACCCATTCGGCAATAAAATCTGCTAGCGCCTGAGACTTGATTGCTTTCTTGGCTTCAAACTTGATGTCAAAGTGTCCAAGCTCAGTTGCCCACTTGGCCACTCAGCCAGACGCATCTCGATTGTTAAGAATCTCAGACAGTGGAGCGTCACTGACGACTGAAACTGAGTGGTCTTGAAAATAATGTGCTACCTTCTTCGCCGATAGATAAATACCATAGACCACCTTCTGGTAGT
This sequence comes from Hordeum marinum, assembly GCA_022496015.1. Lineage (NCBI taxonomy): Eukaryota > Viridiplantae > Streptophyta > Magnoliopsida > Poales > Poaceae > Hordeum > Hordeum marinum. The sequence continues at coordinate 234,843,483 of CM039677.1, forward strand.
GCGAATACCTTTGCTTGGAGGGGGACAAAACTTCAGAGACATAGTATACTGGTCGTTGGACCTTATATGCTTTGCCTTCCTCTTCTCGCTCGACAGTAAGCACTATACTGACGACTTGATTAGTAGCTGTGATGTATAGGAGCAAGGGCTCTTAGCTACCAGGAGAGGCAAGCACCGGCTGGGTGGAGAGCAAGGCTTTGAGGTCGACAAACGCTGCTTTGGCTTCTGGAGTCCAGTCGAATGTGTCTGACTTCTTCATCAGTCGGTACAAAGGCAACGCCTTCTCACCAAGACGAGAGATGAATTGACTCAATGCTGCTAAGCAACCTGTGAGCTTCTGAACATCGTGCACTCGTACGGGAGTCTTCACACGGTGGACGCCAACTGTCATGGGAACGAGCCTGACAATAGAGAGTAGGGGTACGAAGGAAGAGGGCAGAGTCCTAGCTACGACGAGGGTGCACACACGGATGTATGAGTTTAGGCCCCTCTCGTGGAGGTAACAGCCCTACGTCTCAGTGCTCGGGAGCTTTTGTCGAGTGGATGTTCTGATTACAATAGTTGCTAACCCTTGAGCCAGAGGGGAGGGGCGGCTTATATAGAGTTCGCTGCCCCTCATAATTACCTAGCGTCAAAGGATATGATCATGGGTTTTAAGAGTGGCGTTACTGGTAATATACGTAATAAAAGCTACTAATGACTGAAGGGTCTAACGCCTACCCGTTGGCCTCCAGGGGGCGGCTTCTGGTCTTCTGGTGTCGACTGGAAGTCAGGTCTTCCGAGTGACAGACGACTGTTGAGTGAAGGAAGAAGTCTGCGACTGGATTGCATATCGAGTGACTTGAGCGCCACTGGGAATCCCATCGGAAACTTACTTGTGATCTTCAAGTCCTCCAATGCAGTGTCCTTAGGTAGGGTATGTAGGTCATGCCTAGTGCCCTACCCTAAGTACATATCCTCGTCAGCGGTAGTTGTGCATGCACTGATGACTTGGAGGCATTTGTTGTTGGGTAGACCAGTTGAGGTGTACACTCATCACAAGAGCTTGATGTACATTTTCACTCAACCAAATCTTAATCTTCGGCAGTCTTGTTGGGTGGAAATGCTTGAGGACTTCAACCCAGGTATTGAGTATACTCCTGGTAAAGCAAATGTCATTGCAGACGTGCTCAGCCGAAAGGCGTACTGCAACAGCCTTATCCTAAAGCCCCTTCAACCCGAGCTTTGTGAAGCCTTCCGCAAGCTCAACCTTCAAATGATTCCGCAAGGATTTCTTGCCAATCTTCAAGTCTCTCCAACTCTGGAAGATCAAGTTCTCCAAGCTCAACTTCTTGACATGATGGTGAAGAAAGTGAAGAGAGGTGTGGCCAAGGGCATTCCGAAGTATAAGTGCTTTCGCGTTGATGACAAAGATACCTTGTTCTTTAAGGACCGTCTGGTGGTCCCAAAAGGTGATCTCAGGAAGGTTATCATGGACGAAGCACACAATTCTCTCCTATCCATTCACCCAGGCAGTTCCAAGATGTATCAGGACCTCAAGCAAACCTTCTGGTGGACTCGCATGAAGCATGAAATTGCTCAGTTCGTGAATGAGTGTGATGTTTGTCGCAGAGTGAAGGCGGAACATCAACGTCCAGCAGGTCTCCTTCAGCCTTTGCCGATTCCGGAGTGGAAATTTGACCACGTGGAGATGGATTTCTTCACTGGCTTTCCCAAGTCCAAGAGGGGCAATGATGCCATCTTTGTGGTTATCGACAAGTTGACCAAAGTTGCACATTTCCTTCCGGTCAAAAATCTATCTTGGTAGCTCAGCTAGCAGAGTTGTATACGTCAAGGATAGTTTCTTTGCACGATATTCCTCAACTCATCTCATCTGACCGTGGAAGCCTCTTTACTTCCAAGTTTTGGGAGTCCTTCCAGACTGCTATGGGTACAAAGATCCATTTCAGCACGACATTTCATCCGCAGACAAGTGGTCAAGTTGAGAGAGTCAATCAAATCTTCAAGGATATGCTCAGTGCATGTGTGATCTCTTTCGGCATGAAATGGGAAGATTGCCTTCCATATGGTGAATTTTCATACAACAATAACTTTCAGGCTAGCTCAGGCAAGGCCCCTTTCGAGATTCTCTATGGAAGAAAGTGTCGTACCCCGCTCAATTGGTTTGAAACCGGTGAGCATCAAATTTTGGGCAATGACATGATCATCGAAGCAGAAGAGATGTGTCGTGTCATTCATGACAACCTCAAAGCAGCTCAATCCTGACAGAAGAGTTATTACGATAACAAACATCGAGATGTCTCCTTCCAAGTTGATGACCTTGTCTATCTTAGAATTTCTCTCATGAAGGGCACTCAGCGGTTTGGAATCAAAGGGAAGCTAGCTCCTCGATTTGTGGGTCCTTTCAGAGTTGTTGGCAAGATAGGTGAACATGCCTGTCAACTAGAGCTTCCTTCGAACTTCACAAATGTGCATGATGTCTTCCATGTCTCTCAGCTTCGGAGGTGCTTCAAGACTCCCGAGCATACCATTGACCTCCAAGACATTGATCTCCAGGAAGACCTCTCTTATCGTGAGCATTCAGTTGCTATTCTCGAAGAAACTGGGCGTAAGACTCACAACAAATCAATCAAGTTTCTCAAGGTGGAGTGGTCTCATCATTCCGACAAAGAAGACACTCGGGAACGTGAGGATCTTCTCCGCTCCGAATTTCTAGAGTTCTTTCGTTCCTAGATCTCGGGTTGAGATCCTCTTGTAGTGTGGGAGAGTTGTGACAGCCCAAGTGTTGTCCTTGCCATTTTGGGGCTTTATAAACCTTGTGGACCTATGTGTCATGAGTTGAATGAATTGAGTTTGCTTCTTTGCCATTTGATCTTGTCTCATGCATCATGCATCATGTCATCTCATCATCATGTCATGCATAATATATGTTGTGGTGTGCTTCCATGTGGCATGGTTGTGGGGTGTTGCAAGATCTTATGTGTTAGTGGATGTGTGTATGTGTGGGCAACCACTTCCTTCCTCTCCCCTATTCTCAAAACTAAACCTAGGTCTTTTATTCCTTTTTGTTTTTCTTCAACAGAATTAACTTGCTAAATAAATCTGTTAAAAATATTCAAGTTGTAGGGAATATTATTTTGAGATCACATGAGTTGCTCTCTTTAGTGTTTGAGCTTTGGCCATTGGGTTTTGCAATAAAATAGGGGCTGTTGTTTTATAAAAGCATTTAATTTATTTGCTCTAAAAATCATCTTGCTAATTTTATCAAATAGGACATATTCCTTTTATGTCAAAGTATTTTTGGTTCTCCAAAAAAACATTTTAATTATTTCTATGGGTTTTTCTGAGTTTAACTATTTATTAAAAAGGAAAACCCTCTACTTATTTTTTTTGTGTGAGTGAGAGGGCGAAGTGGGCCTTTTCCTTCCCCACCGGCCTATCCCACAAGGAAGCGGAGAACTACCCCGCCGTTCGTCTCCGTCAGCTTCGGAGAGGAGAGCATAGAGAGAGCAAGCTCCGCCATGAACTTTAGCCACCGAGCGCCGTCTTCCCTGGGCCTTTTAAACCCCCTCGGCATGCATGCCCCTTCCCTAGGGTTCTGTGCTTCTCCTCGCGCCACCGCCATCTCGTTTTCCCCTCTCCTTCTTCCTCCCCGCGCAAGAGAAATTCAGTGTGCTTTCGGGTTCAGAGAGAGAGAGAGCAGAGGTGAGCTCCGCCGTGCCCGCCTTCTCCGGCGTCTCCGGTGGTCTTCCTCGCTGGCTAGGATGGCGGGGAGTGCCTTGGAACCGCCCTCGTTCGATTCCCGGAGTTTGGAGGGCCAGGGAGCCTCCGCTTCGTCGGGTGTCGCCGCGCCTTCTTCCTCCACCGCTCTGTCAAGCCCTGCAGCGTCCGCGTCGTCGTCGACCTCCTCCTCGTCTCACGAGCTGATCCGACGTCGTTCCCTCCTCGGTGAGCTTGCCATTGCCACAACCTTTTCCCCCTCGCGTAGGCTCGTGCTCGTCACCGTCGCGTCCGTCGCCGCCGTGCCCCGAGCCGAGCAGAAGCTCGAGCTCGAGCGCCTCCTACCATTGCCTCCTTCGTGTTTAAGTGCGGGAATGGGCTTCCTGTAGATCCCGCTCTCCCCGCTGGTGGTCCGCATCGCCAGAGAGTCTTCCCCTTGCTGGAGTTTCGCCGTCGCCGTTGCTTATTTCATCAGTTTAGTCAGAGGTAGCGCTCGGTCTGTTTGTACTAGTGGGCTCGATGCCCCGTTCTGTTAAGCATCAGTGTGGTAGCATAGTGGTGATGCGCTCGAGAGACGACCGTGAGGTCGTGGGTTCGAAACCCAGCTCCCCCCTTTTGCTTCCTTTTTTCGATTGGCTGAGATAGTGTGTGTGCTGTTTGGATCCGGTGTGGCAACGCCCGGATCCCGTGCGCCTACGTGCTACTACGTGTGTGACAATGTGTCTGTGCATCTGTGCGTGGATCCACTGTGGCCAATGGATCTGGTGTGTGTGTGTGTATAGCAGTGTGTGTGTGTGTGTGACAAGTGGGCCTAGCCCCACTTGTCATCCACTAGGGGGCCCTGGTGTCTATGCCAGGTGCCCCCCCTGCTTTTTGTTTTTGTTTTTTAATGTTAATTTATTTATTTTCTGTGATAAAATAGGTTATTTCTATTTCTAGTAATTTTGCTAAATCTGGATATGATCATTTATGCACATGGGTATTTCTAGCAACTTTTCACTTATAGAATTGTTGCTAATTTTCCAACTAGTGTTTTGTCGTGCTACTCCATGCTAACATAGGAGTGTGATATATGAATTTGGGGTAGAATTTCCCAATGAATTCATTGGTGCAACTTGTTTGGTCATTTGGGAAAGTATGTAAAAATGTCATTTTGTCTCGAAGTGCCATTTGTCATTTTTGTGGGATTTAATCCATGCATGCTATGATATTTGTGTCAACATGAAAGTGGGACTATTTCATGTATATTGTGCCATCTTATTTTGTTTTGACATGATCAACTTGCTGATAAGTGGAAATATTGCTGCAAAGTAGCTAACATAATGTTGCTGTTTTCAACATACTAAATATTTCTGTCTGAGAATCTGTTAATATTTTTATGCCCTCTTGAGTGGATGCTACCAAGTGATGTGTTGTGTTTTAGGTCAAGCTCAGTGCTAGTGTTTTTAAGTAGATGTTGTCCTCTACCATGCTGTTAATTTTCATGCCATGAGGTGGTCTATATCACCATTAGTTTCTGCTGTCAACTTGCTACCAGCTTAACTCAGATTCCAGAAAACTATGATTTTCAGTAAGTCCCTAAAATCTGTTTCATCATGCCAACTTGTGAGCTTCGTGCTTATTGATATGTGCTTCCTTTCCAGTTTGTGTAGTTGGATGACTTGATAAGCATGCTATGTAGTTTCTGTAAATGCCTTGTTTGTGGTTGGAAACTTCTTGTGGCTCTAGTTATTTGCTGTGAAAGTTGCCATGTTGCTGTTTTGTGACAAATTGTTTGTTTTAGTGTTTTGTGACTTGTGGGAGCTATGCTCCATGGGATTGCTTGATCTTTGGCTCTAGTGTGGTTGCTTTTTCATTGCCTAGCCAGTGGCTACCTTGGAATGCCAAGGAATAGCCCAAGACCTTCTTTGTCTTGTGTTTTGCGTTCGTAACTTGCCGTGAGCGTATTGTGAGATCTATAACTCTGTTTCTTACGTTCCACATATGCATTTGCATCGATTTTGCATGAGCATCCATAATTGCCATGATCATGCATGTTCAAACAACTTGACATAAGGTTCTGTCCAGAATTGTAAATAACTTTACTATTGCATGAGAAACATGACTAGTTTAGGATTGCGATGTTAAATACTTCATGGAATCATGCATCATCTTGTTTGTGCATTGCACCTTTGTTGTTTGTTTATTTGTTGCTATTTCTCTTGGGTAGACGCGAGTGTTGAACCTGAGAACGAGGATCCAGGAGATTACCACTACGAGGACCCCGCTCTTTGTCCCTCTGAATACTCAACAGGCAAGATGATCGTACCCGGATCCCAACACTATTTTTGCTTTGCTAGATGTCTCGCTCTTATCGTTACATATGTGCTACCTACCACTTGAATGTCAAGCCTCCTACATTGCCATGATAGCCTCTAACCCCTCCACATCCTAGCAAACCTTGTTTGGCTAAGTTACCGCTGCTCAACCCCTCTTATAGCATTCTTAGTTGTAGGTGCTGGTTGTTTCCATGTGATAACATGGATATCTGGAGATATCACAATATTTTATGCTATTTAATTTAATGCACATATATATCTTGGTATGGTGGGAGGCTTGGACTTTTTCTCGGTGTTTTGTTCCACTTTTACCGCCATAGTTTCTTGTTACCGGTGTTATGTTTCCATACTTTGCGCTCCTAACATGCTTGGGGTTGTTATGGGGACCCTCTTGTTTACTCGGTTGAGATTAAGACTTGTCTGGCAAGACCCAACATTGGTACTATTTGCTTAAACAACTTAATAAATTTGCATAGGGCTTTGCAACCCCATGGATAATTAATCAACAACCCGGGCCAAAGCTCCTCATGAGTGTTGGTCCAAACTAGAGCCGTGTGCGGGGCCAACCTGGGGCAACACGGGAGATTTCTATCAGGCCACAATATGCTGTGCTTATCCGTCCGTGTCCCGAGAATGAGATACACGGCTCTTATCGGATTCGTCGACAAGTCGGGTGGTCTTGCTGGACTTGCTTTACCTTTCTCGAGTGGCTTGCGTGAGGGACTCTGATTTTCTTCGGGCTATCTCGAGGTGTCGGAATTCCTTTGGAGTTGCCTAGGATGACCACGAGATCCGTGGTCGAGGTTATTCCCATGAGGTGTGGTTAATTTATGATGGATTAGTTGGAGCACCCCTGCAGGGTTAAATCTTTCGGAAAGCCGTGCCCGCGGTTATGTGGCAAGTTGGATATTTTGTTTAACACCCGGTTATAGTTAACTTGAAGTAAACTCTAATAAAATACACGTACTATGTGCGTAACCGTGATCTTCTTTGCTCGTGAACATGAACCGAGAGAGAACACGGTGGGGTTATGTTTGACGTAAGTAGGTGTTCATGATCTCTTAGAGATCATTCTATTTCCCGCTCGTTTATCGTAGACCACATATTTGCTTTCATGTTCTCGTAAGATTATCCACCCTAAATGCTTAGTGTTGCTGCAAACTAAACATTTACCCACATCCTACCCATAAGCTTACATAGTTTCGGTACCCGGGTTACATGATTGCTGAGTCCTCCGTGGCTCATAGATTACTACAACAATCCAGGTGCAGGTCTTGATGAGTTCGTGCTAGATGATGCGTCCCAGATCTAGTGGGAGTACGATGAAGAACGTGGCAGGATGTATGTCACGTATCCCGATGAGTAGAGTGGCCATGGTCATGATCCGTGGGATAGCAAGGCGCTTTTCATTGCTTCTTTTCTTTGTTTGATTTTGTCCGTAGACGGACCCTGTCTTCTGTGTGATGATTGAATAATTGAGTGAATTGTAATTTAGCTTGTGGCGAGTGTAAGCCAACTCATATATGTATGCAATGAATTACTGCACTTGCAAAGCGACGAGATGCGCCTCTACCCTTGTCGAGACCCCGTGTCTTAATATGGATAGGCGCGCATCTTGGGCGTGACACTGGCGCATTGGCGCCTGGCTGTCCTTCCTTGCATCATCTTTGACTCATGAGGCCGGGCCCTGCATAGAGATCTCCGCCGCTCCGGAGGGGGCCTGGGGTGGCCCATCGTTCGCAGGTCTTGTCATTGTTCCTCCCCGCGAGGCTAGGGCCCTCACAAGGACCTTGTCTTTAGTGGGGCCTCGCCTGGTCCCATTTGGTTGTTGAAGTGGGCCAGGTCTTGGGCCACAGGCAGGCATGTCTGGTACCCCCATTCCAAGAATGCTGACAATTGCCATGAGAAGCCTCTAACCCCTCCACATCCCAGCAAACCATTGTTTGGCTATGTTACCGCTTGCTCAACCCTTCTTATAGCGTTGTTAGTTGGAGGTGCAAGTTGTTTCCATGTTACAACATGGATATTCTGAGATATCACAATATTATTGCTATTTAATTTAATGCACATATATACTTGGTAAAAGGTGGAAGGCATGGCCTTTTGCTCGGTGATTTGTTTCACCTTTGCCACCCTAGTTACTTGTGTATCGGTGTTATGTTCCATATTGAGTGCTCCTAACTTGCTTGGGGTTGTTTTGGGGACCCCCTTGATTTTCATTTTGGGATAAAACACTTTTGGCAAGGCCTAGCATTGGTACTACATTTGCCTAATAACTAATAAACTTGCATAGGGACTATCCAGACCCCATGGACAATTAATCAACAACTCGGGCCAGTGATCATCATGAGTGTTAGTCCAAACTAGAGCACCGTGCGGGAGATGCCTATTTGGCCACCATATGCTTCGCTTATTCGTCATGTCCTGAGAACGAGATATGCGGCTCCTGTCAGATTCGTCGACATGTCGGGCATCCTTGGTGGATTTGTTTTACCTTTCTCGAACGTCTTGTGCTGTTACATCCGTAGCTAGATGTCATAGGATATCATGTCTGTGCATCATGTTACAATTTGCACCAACATGAAATGGGGACTAAAAGAAACCCCAAGCTCATATTTGATTCAAATTAATTCAAAGTTGTGAAAATTTAACAAATCCAAAATGCCCATCTAAAATGTCCCCTGTGTCTTATAAATATGGTCATGATTATAACAGGGGCCATTTTAAATATCTGAACAACTATAGCAATTTAAAAATAAATGAGAAAGCCTCTGAAAATGCCAAATAAAGCATTATCATTATTTTATATTTCAAAATATCCTGAAACTTTTTATTGGAGTTTCAAATATTCAAACTTGATATTATAAAATAATTGGGATATTTTATCAAAGCAATTGTACCTGAAAAGAAAAAAAGAAATCAAATGTCAGAAATAGAAAACGAAGAAGAAAAAAAGAAAAGCAGAGGCCTAGGGGGGAACTGGCCCATCTGACCCGTGCCAGTCATCCCTGTCCTCTCGCCAGGAGGACAGGGGCGTGCGCCCACCGCGCGTGGGCACACGCCGGCCACCTCCTCCCTGCCTGGCTGCCGGCCTGGAGGGCTGGGAGAGCGCCAGCGCGAGGCCTCCTCACCGTGGCCTCCTCCTCCTCTTCCTCTCTCCCTTGCATGCTCTCTCTCCCGCTCTCTTTCCTCCTCTGCTCCACCATGGCCGAGCTCATCTCCTCGCTCCCGGCGTCGACTGGCTTCTAGCTGCCTCCGCGCCTTTCTGAGCCCGCCAAAAGCCTCGTCGTGACCTCCTCGTCCTCCCCGTGAAGCCAGTCGACGCCGGGAGCCCTCCATGACACGCCGTCGCCGTTTTTTCCCCGCCATCCGCCGAAGCTTTCCTCCGGCGATTTGAGGTCGTCTGCGCGTCCCTGAGCTCGCCGTCTCCCCCAGCAACCCCATCGTGAGCCCTTGCTCCGTTTCCTCCTACTCTAGCGGCATGTCCCTCACCATAGGCGCCGTTTCCCTTGCTACCCGAAGCTCTCCGCCCCTCGGGTCATCGCCGGCCGTAGCTTCGGTGGCCCCCGAGCCCCCTTTGCCGCAGCGTTGGATGCGCGCGTGCACGAGCTACCTCCCGGTGACCTCCACGCGCCAAATGGTCGCCGGAGGCACAACTCTGGCGGGTCGCCGCCGTGCTGTTGGTCGCCGCCGGCCCCGCTCCGGTGGGCGCCGACGTGGCCAGCATCAGGGGCTAATCCCCCTGATTAATTAGGCCTCCTTCCACTAACGAGTGGGCCCCAGGGTGGGTCAAACCCCTGGTTAGCGTGGAGTTTAGGGCCGTGTCACTAACGTGCAGGCCCTGCACGTCAAGTTTGACCTGGCCTGGTCAGCCGACCAGCTGACGTCAGGCTGACGTCATATTTCATTTTCCAGTTTTAAAATAATTCCAGGAATTGTTTAAAACTTTTAAAAATTCATATAAATTAATCTGTAAATCAGATGAAAATAATTTATATATGAAAATTTATCAGAAAATTCCAATGAATCCAATGGTGCTATTATCATGCATGATAGAAGAACCTCAACGTTTGCTAATAGGTTAAAATATGGAATTTGAAAGGAAGAACAATTTTGAACCTATATTCAAACTCATGTCAAATTAACTTGGACACTAGTTGCATTAGCTCATCCATACATGCTACCATGTCATGATCATGCATCATATTGTTGCACTTGCGTGTATTGAATGCTATTTATCTGCATTGCGGTAGGCCCTACTTCTGAGGATACCCCTCAGTATTCCAATGAAGTAGAGAACCTTCCCGCTACACAGCAAGGCAAGCAACCCCCTTGATCATTCGATAACATACCACAATCTCGCTCCTGCTCTTGTTTATTGCATTAGGACAAACATTCACTTGTCTATCATACACGGTAGATGAACCTATTCTTATGCATGACCTGTCATTCTCATAGTAAATAGCTAAACCTTGCAACCTAGCATACCTGGTAGATGCTTCCGCCATGACGTGCTTAGCTTACTTTGCCTGCTATGCTTGTTATGCTTAGAGTTGTGTCAGGTCTGATTCATCCGGGCGATGAACTAGAGTGAAAGATTGTTGTTCCAGTGTGATAAGCTTATGATGAACCCGATTTGGTAAAGGTAGCGATGAGAGGCTATGTAGGAGTACATAGCGGGTTGTCTCATTGGGACCGTTCTTAGGAACCGAGTTCCGTGTTTGTGATCCAAGACTAGTTACTACCACACATTGGGTTTCGGTAACTCGACCCCTCTCGACTTATCAGTCGGTTAGTCCTTAGTCCAGGAGTTGCAAGTAGTTTCTGGTGTTTATAGCATGCTGGAGGCCGTGCGTAGCGCTGACCCTAGGGGTGGGTTACGACGCGGTAGGCAGTGGCACGGTGTACCAAGGGTCACCCGAATGGTGGGCTTGGGAACCCTGCGCACATCATTTGGGGCCGTAGCGGAAACTTCAGCCGGACTTTCATGCGGGTTCAGTCTCAAATAGGCGATAGCCTAGACTAGAGGTCTTATGTGGTTGACGGTCATGGCCGACTCCCTCGCTGGGCTTCCGCTTGAAGGTTGCCGAGGTGCATGGTTTTATGAGCACACAATGATAAGTGGTGAGAGCGTGTGTGAAGAAGTACACCCTTGCAAGGAATGAAACTATTCGAATAGCCGTGTCGTCGGATATGGACTACTTGGATAACTTATGCTGTTCATAGATAATCAAATGGATACTCATAAAAATATCAAGACAAGTGTGAGTATCGTGGATGGCACTCTCCCAGGAGAGGGAAGTGAATCCATGGTGGTGTATTGTCATGGAGTTAGTGGACTCGTGTGCAATATCAATAATTTAAACAAAGAGTTAAAATTGTGTAGTATAGGTTAGGCATGAGTCAAAGCTGGCATTGCTACATCAACTCCACCACCCCCCTTGTTGATACATGAGCACGAATAGACTAGGTCTATTTTAAAGACTTGCTGAGTATGTTTGTACTCATGTTTGCTTAATAAATGTTCCAGATGAGACCCAGGACCCATCTGATGGGTTCTTTCTAGATGTCGACGATGCCGAATAGCTGGTGTCCCAGCTATGACCTATGCCTTGTGGCAGGCTGTAGATAGTCAGGCCGTGTGTCTTTTTACCCCTTTGATCTGTCTATACTCAGACAACTCTATGCTTCCGCTTGGTTTGTATCAACTTGTTTGTATGACTTGAGTGTCGGGTCATGTGACCCCTATCTGTAAGAACATATTATGCAAGGCTCGTCTGAGCCTCTTAAATAAAAGTTATGTTGTTGTATGGTTATGTTGTGATGCCATAGTTGTATCTATGCATATCGGGCATGTCATGCGTACGTGTGACGTGTAATGGTATGTATGGGATCTGACACCTAGTTCTGTGCCTTTAGTAGTACTCTTTACGGGAAACTGCCTCTTTGTGCTTCCACCGAGCCATGGTAGCTTGCTACTGCACCGGACACATTGATTAACCGACATGCATTCTTCTTTGCTGCTGTGTCTGTCCCTTCGGGGAAATGTCTCGCAGTGTAATGGAGTCCCTGTAGCCTGCTACGACTCGTCTACGTGCAGTGATGGCATTTATGTCTCATGGCATAATGGAGTCCTTGTAGCTTGCTATGACTCGTCTACACACACTTGAGACCGACACCTGCATTGATGGATTACGTATGCCTGTTTCCGTACGGATGTGCCACTTGGGTTCTATGACTAGTCATGTCGGCCCGGTTCTCTATCATTTGATTGCCAGCGACATGTTCACATACATGATCCAAAAGACGCAAATAGTCCCAGCTAAGGTAAGGCTGCAGCCGTGGAGATTACCATGCGTGAGGCCGCAAAGTGATGTGATATGTTACAGTCTGGATTCATATGACTTAGGATCGGGGTCCCGACATGTGCACGCGATTCTGAGGATACTTTGCGCTAAATCGAGGTTGAGGTTTTCCACCAGAATTTTAAGGATACTAAGGGCTATCCCTTGGTTGAGGTTTCCCATGCAGCGTGTGGCTAGTTTGTGATGGATGAGTCTGAGCACCCATGCAGGGTTAAATCTTTCTGAGAAGTTGTGCCCACGGTTATGTGGCAATTTGCAAATTTGTTTAACACCCGGTCATAGAATACTTGAAGTAAACTCAAAGAAAATACACCAACCGTGTGCGTAACTATGACTATCTCTATCGTGAGTTCTGAACCGGGAGAGAACACGATGGGGTTATGTTTACCAGTAAGTAGGTGTTCAAGATCACTTAGTGATCATCACTAGTTCACGTCCGTTTATGAGTAGACAACCCCTCTTATTCTTGTAATCGTAATTTAGCCACTCAAATAAATGCTTAGTGCTTCCTGCAGCCTCACCACTTATCCATACCTCACCCATTAAGATTTTCTAGTCTTGTTACACTTGGAAAGGAGATTGCTGAGTCCGTGTGGCTCACATATTACTACAACAACAGTTGTAGGTACATGTAATGCGATGCCTTGACGTGAGAGCGATGCTTGTTTGATTTGGAGTTCTTCTTCTTCATCATCGACCATAGGATGGGTTCCAGGGCGAGAGCCTGGGATAGCAGGGATGGATGTCGTTTTATCATTTGATTTCGTCCGTATTCAGACCCTACTCTTATGTATAATGATTGAATATGTTGTTGTATTGATGTGATCTTGATTTAGCTTGTGGCAAGTGTAAGCCTATTCCATATACTCATCTCTTCTTTACATGTACTTGTACTAATATCCATTCTTGTGAAACGACGAGATGCGCTTCTACTCCTATCGAGGCCCTCGAGCCAAAATAATGATAGGATCGCATCTTGGGCGTTACATGCTACTATCCTTTACTACACTTGTGCTTCAAAATGGCACCATGTTCTTCATATTGAGAGTCTCCTTAGTTATCACTTCCATATGCTGGTGGGAATTTTTCATTATAGAACTTGTCTTGCATATTCCAAGGACAGGCTTCCTAAAATGCCCGAGGTCTTCATGACCGAGTAAGTTGGATGCACACCCGCTTAGCTTCCGCTGAGCTATCATACACTTATAGCTCTAGTGCATTCATTGCATGTCAATCCCTACTCCTTGTGTTGATACCAATTGATGGGCATTTCCATAGCGAGTTGGTCCACCTCGTTGATGCGAGACTTTCTTTCTGCTTTGACTCCTTTTGATCTCTATCACCGTATTGTATTCCATCTATATGTTATATCCATGGTTCACACACATGTACCGAGTGAGCTTGAAAATGTTGAAGCGCTTTAGAAGTACGATCCAATTGTTTGACTTCACACTATGGTGGCCATGATTTGTACTTATGTGGTGAAGACACAGTCATGCCACGCTAATATGATAAAATGAGTAGGGAGTAACATTCTTGGATCGTACATTTTGAAAGTTAATGATTATGTTGCTTATGTTTATGGATGTTATTATTATGTTGTTTATTAGTTCATTTTTTCTCAAAGATCATACCTAAAAGAGATTACATGTTGGGTAGCACGTCACATCCAAAATTCTGTTTTTATCATTTACCTACTCGAGGAGGACCAGGAATTATGCTTGGGGATGTTGATATGTTTTCAAGGTATCTATAATTCTTTTTTATCAATGCTACTATATTATCATTTTTTATACTTTATATGCATTTATATGTTGTTTTATATTATTTTTGTGAACTAACCTATTAACCTAGTGCCTAGTGCAAGTTGTCATTTTGTACTATTTGTACTTTTAGGAATACTGTACCAAACGAAGTCCAAATGACCCAAAACCTTTTGATGTTTTTTTGGACGAAAATAAGACCTGGAAGCTTCACAAGGAGACTGGAGGCCACCCGTGGTGGCGCAGAGCCAATAGGGCGCACCCAGGGGGTGGGCACACCCTGATGGCTTGGGGTTACCTCCCACGGCCTCATGACTTAATGCCGCCTCTATTTATTCTCTATCATTGGGAAACACCCGAGAGCCAGCCAAAATAATTATTCTACGACCGCAAGTCTCTGTTGCAACAAAAGGCCATCTGGAGCCCTGTTCTGGTTGCCTGCTGGAGGGGGGATCGATCTCGGAGGGCCTCTACATCAACCTTACTGCCTCCATGATGATGTGTGAGAGTAGTTCACCACATACCTATGGGTCCATATCTAGTACCTAGATGGCTCTCTCTTTCTGATCTTCAATACAAGTTCATATCATCTTCGTGATGATCTATTCAATGTAATCTTCCTTTGCGGTGTGTATGTTGGGATCCGATGAATTGTGAGTTCATCTTTATATTATTCATGAAAATATATTGAGTCTTTACTCAATTCTTATGTGCATGATTGTTATAGCTTCGTATTTCTCTCCCATCCATCGGTTTGGTTTGGCCACCTAGATTGATTTATCTTCGGCGGGAGTGGTGTGTTGTGTTGGATTTAATCTTGCGACACTCTATCCTCATCATAGCTGGGGTCAAGACACGTATTGTATTACTGCCAGTAAGGGGAAAATGATGGGGTTAATTCATATTTATTGGATTTACTTTGTCTACATCATGTTATCTTGCTCCAAGCATTACTCTATTTTTACGTAATACAATAGATGCATGTTGGATAGCGGTCAAGGATTAATAGTAGTAGATGCAGGAAGGAGTCGGTTTACTTGTTTATGGATGTGATGCCTATATGCATGATCATTGCCGTAAATAAATATTGCATAACTATGCGCTTTGCTATCAATTTCCCAACACTAATTTCTTTACCCACCGTATGCGTTCTTCAAGAGAGAAGACTCTAGCGAAAACCATGGCCTCGGGTCTTCACAATATATATTACAAAAAATACAAAAATATTGCTGCATTTATTTACCATTATTTTATTTTATATTTATATTATCTATCAATCACTACTTATCCCTTGCAAATACTGAGTTCAAGGGGCTTGACAACCCTCTTGCTCGTGTTGGGTGCAAGTGCATGTTCTTTTGTGTGTAGGTGCCGAAGACGGGAATTTGCGTGGTCCTCCTATTGGTTCGATAACCTTGGTTGCCACTAAGGGAAATACTTAGCTCTACTATGTTGCATCTCCTCTCCTCTTCGGAGAAAATCCCAACACAGTTTACAAGTAGCATGTATCAACATACATAATATCAATTTAGTGTCATTAGATTTATCATGAAATGAATTTCCATAATTTGTGATTTAATATTGTGAATGTCTATATATTTGTCTCTAAACTTTGTTAAAATTAAATAAATTTGACTTTCCAAAAATTGAACACCCCTAATATTTTGAAACTGATGGAATATTTGAGTTTGGTGGGTGGAGATGACGGAGTGTGTTTTATGTTTATTTATAATGCGGTAATTTGGTAGCCCACTTGTGTTGTGATTATGTGTAATTCGTTAATCAACTCATACTTATATGAGAAAATTTCTACATTGGTGGCTACATTTACTATAATGGTGCCATAGTATCACATGAGGATGCTTCTTTTTTTCTAGGTGTTTGAAGGGTGCGCATGGTAGATATGTTTTCATAGGACGGTTGTTGCTGATTGATTTGAAAAATCGTTGGCCCAATCAAAATTTTAAACCAAATCCGAATTGAATTCCTCGATCGAATGAAAGAGCTTCAAAATTAGGAAAACGGGAATTCATCTTACAACCTTAATGTTGTAAGATAATTTTGACAGATAGTTTGATAGAAAGATAAATGTTGTAAGATAGTTTGACAGTGAGATAATTGATAGAAAATAATAAGTAACCAAAGTAACAAGGTGCGGCAAGGTGTACCAATACTTATTAGTGCTAATGTGAAGCCATAAATATTTCTTATACTGATTAAAGCGCTCTTGAGGGCACATGGGAATTCATCTAGCTACTTTCAACACAATTCACTCGCTCACGTTCATTGATTTGATAAGTTGTTATGTGGGTGGATTGGATCTAAGGTATTAATATTACTTGAACAAACAACCTACTTATGATTAACCTCACTATGCAAGCATCGACAAATACAAGAGAAGAATTAAGATAAATCTAACCACATCATTAAACATATTGATCCAAAACATCCCCTTACGAAAAAATTGTTAAGCTTGGGTTTAGGATTGAGTCACACATGCAACCCATCATCTACAAACTAATTCCACAATTCCTTCCGTCGGCCTAAACATGGTGAATTTCATGTAGTTGTTTCTCTAGTGCAACCGGGGTACCATGACCCATCTACTGTCGGTCTTGTCGGCTATGCGATGAAGGTCCAATCTGGCACGCGCCCCGTTTCCTGACTCCAGAATCACCCCGTGAGGCTCCGGCTCCACGAGGCTCTTTTCCTCTTTAAGAGCGCCCCCTAGGACACCTGTACAAAAATTGCGAGAAGCCCCGCGAGGCCTTCCCTGTAAGGCAGCTTCCCTCGAAGCCTTCTATCGGAGGGGGGTGCGGGCTGACCGCATAGTCATGCGCCCGCCACTTGGGTGACGTGGCAGGGCGACAGAGGCTACAAATACGACACCAATGGGCACATGCAGAGAAACTTTCCTATTTGTGATAAAACGGATGCAAGTAGTTGTCCTCCGCCAAGATGAGTCCCAAGGCTTACCTCTTTGATGCAAGGAGACCAACGTGACTCTGGTCAACATGAAGGGCGTCATTGACGAGCCCATGAGCGTGTCATGGATGGACCCTTTGAAGGATGAACACCAACTTTGTGAGGGAAGACTGGGCGCTTGTCCCCCTTCAAATTGTCTCTCCGTGGTCTCCCTTTTCTCGCTAATGTTTTGGGGAGAGAGGCCCGAGGCAAGGATAATTGGGCAAGTTGCCACCATAGTGAAGGGTCGAACATTTTGGGCCTTCATTCTTCCCCAAGAGCTCTTCTTCCTCCCCAAGCTTTGTATCCCTTGTGTAAATCAAGAGCAATCCATCTAGCAGGATTAGGGTTTTACACCGCAAGTGGACCACAGCTGGGTAAATTCGGGTGTCTCCTTCATGCTCTATGCATGTAGCTTCACATTCGTCGAGGGGTAGATTGCACTCAGCTCCCTAGTGTTCCAACCGGGTTCTTGAGAGGTTTTCTGTAGCCATAGAACTGATCTGCAACATTTGGCACGCTAGGTATGGGAGCTTCTCATGAGTCTTCTTCCTCGGATCCACTCAACATCAACATGGACAAGGCGTGCCGCGAGAGGTACATGCACATGGCCCAGATGGTTAACATGGAGCCCGTTATCAACGCTAATCACCGCCGTAACCCTTGTGATGCCACTAAGCCAGTGGCCGGGAGGCGGAGGCCTCCTTCATCGAGCCCTCCGTGCAGGCGAACCATCTGCCTGCACGCACTGCTATGGACTCCACGCGCGCTCGCCAAGCCCTGCCAGCTCCGCAGGTCATGCTCCTCATGGCGCAAGAGCTGCTGCGCTACCGTCCGACTCCACCCGACTACAACGTGTGGCTCTGATGTCGACTAAGCAACCTTATTCTTGTAGAATCGTGTTGGGCCTCCATGCCCAGAGTTTTGTAGGACAGTGGCAATTTCCCCTCAAGTGGATGACCTAAGGTTTATCAATCCGTGGGAGGCATAGGATGTAGATGGTCTCTCTCGAACAAACCAAATAGCAAAGAGTCTCTTGTGTTCCCAACACACCCAATACAATGGTAAATTGTATAGGTGCACTAGTTCGGCGAAGAGATGGTGATACAAGTGTAATATGGATGGTAGACATAGGTTTTTGTAATCTGAAAATATAAAAACAGCAAGGTAGTAAGTAACAAAAGTGAGCAAAAACGGTATTGCAATGCCTGAAAACAAGGCCTAGGTTCATACTTTCACCAGTGCAAGTTCTCTTAACAATACTGACATAGTTGAATCATATGTAAATACCTCTCATGCGATAAAGAGTTCACTCCAAAGTCACAAATAGCGGAGAACTAACGAAGAAATTATTGTAGGCTATGAAACCACCTCAAAGTTATCTTTTCCGATTAATCTTATGAGCTATCCCTATAAGTGTCACGAACAACCCTAGAGTTCATACTAAAATAACACCTTAAGATACACATCAACCAAAACCCTAATGTCACCTAGATACTCCATTGTCATCACGAGTACCCATGGGCTTGATTATACGATATGCATCACACAATATCAGATTCATCATGTTCAATCCAACACAAAGAACTTCAAAGAGTGCCACAAAGTTTCTACCAGAGATTCAAGACGAAAACATGCGCCAACCCCTATGCATAGATTCCCAAGGTCACGGAACCCGCAAGTTGATCACGAAAACATACATCAAGTGGATCAATAGAACATCCCATTGTCACCACGAATATCCCATCGCAAGACGTACAACAAGTGTTCTCAAATCCTTAAAGACTCAATCCGATAAGGAAACTTCAAAGGGATAACTCAATTCATCACAAGTAAATAGAGAGCGGAAAACTCCACATGATTCATCTATATCAATAAAGCTCACGGTACATCAAGATCATGTCATCTCAAGAACACGAGAGAGAGAGAGAGAGATATAGAGAGATCAAACACATAGCTACTGGTGCATACCCTCAGCCCCAAGGGTGAACTACTCCCTCCTCAATATGGATACCACCGGGATGATGAAGATGGCCTTCGGTGATGGTTTCCCCCTCCGGCTGGGTGTCGGAACGGGCTCCCGATTGGTTTTTCATGGCTCTGGAGGCTTGCGCGGCGGAACTCCCGATCTAGGTTTCTTTCCGTATAGTTGGGTATTTATAGGTGTATTTGGCGTTGGTCCCACGTCTAGAAGGTTCCCAAGGAGGTCACAAGCCTGCCAGGCGCGACAAGGGGGGGGGGGTCGCGCCCTGGTGGCTTGTAACTCCCTCGGGACTCTTCTCCGGTATCTTTTCGCTCTAGTATTTTATATATATTCCAAAAATATTCTCCGTAAATTTTCAATCCATTCCGAGAAATTTTATTTCTGCACATAAACAACACCATGGTAGTTCTGCTGAAAACAGCGTCAGTCTGGGTTAGTTCTAATAAAATCATATCAAAATCATATAGAATTATTGTAAAAATGGCATGAACACTTCATAAATTATTGATACGTTGGAGATGTATGAGCATCCCCAAGCTTAATTCCTGCTCGTCCTCGAGTAGGTTAATGATAAAAGAAATAATTTATGAAGTGTGACTGCTAGTATAGTGTATAAATTTGATCAATGATAGTTCCAAACACTTTTTTTAGCATCATTATATATCATAAACTGCTCATCTCATAAAACTTCTCATGATGAAGTAGTAAGCTATTCACATGTTAAAGTATAGACCATAAAGTTCCTTGAAAACTAACAAACTATGCTTTTAGTCACCAAACAATTGCAATTCATCTTATTTTTAGAAGTGTCTATGTAAGAGCTTTGATTTAGCAAATTCCACATACTCAACCATCATATTGTAACAGCCCAATGCCCCCTTGCCATATTTGTAATGTTTCTCATGTGTGAACCTTCAATGTATGCCACCTTGTGGTTGAGTAATAATTTTTTTCCTTCATGTCATTCCTCATGCGTCATAGCATCATTCTTGTTTTCCATCATGACTTGCTTTTGTGGGTGGTGTTGTGTTGTTGTGGATAGGCTTTAAGTGTGGTTGTGTTAGGAGGCATGGTAGTTTTGGTATGCAAGTTTGTTCCATTAACCCCTTCCTCCATTTTCTAAAACGATGCCAATTCCTCTCTTTTCATGTCAAACAATTTGCTGGCCAGATAAAGTCTCTAAAAATGTTCCACATTTCCCAAATATTGTGTTCATTAATGCAAACTAGCTCTTATAATTGTTGGGAGCTTATGTGTCGTTGACTTGTTAAAAACAGCTTAATATTTCTAAATATATTTGTTTAATTTGTTTTGCCTTAAATAACAAAACCATTTTATTAAATGGGACATATTTTTGGGAGATCAAATGTATATTTTTCGGGAAGCCCCTTCCTTTTATTGCTGTGGAGTTATTTTATTTTGGTTTACGTTTAATAGAAAACCCCTCTACGTTTTTTTCCTGCGATAAGAGCGCTAGCTGGGCCTTTCTCTTTTCGTGGCCCAGCAAGTCAGCCGCGAGCCCGCCCAGTGTCGTCGTCATCGCCTGATGGACACCTTCCTAGACGGCGTGTGTCTCCTTCAGAGAGGAGTGAGGAGCGACGGGGTTCTTCACTGACGTCGAGGCGTTGCCGTTCCTACAACCCCGCCTATAAGTTGCCATTGCGCATCCCTAGGGTTTTACCCTCTCCTTTCCCCCTTCTCCTTGTGCTGCCATCGCCAGGTGAGTTGCTCGCATGTATGTTGTCCCATGCCCGCGATGCTCCGGTCAAGCTGCTACTCGTGCTAGTGTTGACCCCCTCACCGGGTCTCCGTTGCCTTGGTGCCCTGGGAAGGAGTCCCTGCACCTCTTGTGTCATCTACGTTGATGAGGGATCGCCAAGGCCGAGTACTCTAGCAACCTCGACCGTCTTCTTCCTCTGCCTCGTGTCCAGAAATCGTCGCCGCGCTCTGTCATTGTCAGCATCATCCCCCGCTCGATCCCGACCTCCTCTCCATGACATACGTGAGCTGGGTATGCCCCTGTACCTACCCACCCTTCTCCCTCGAGCTCTCATTCCCTGTGCGCGTAGATCCGTGCATGCAAGGTCGTTCTCGTGTAGTTCCGTCAAGCCGGCTCTTTTCATGAGTGTTGGAGAGTCAGATGCGTATTGCTTCGCGTCTGGCGCCCACGTCCGGTAGATCCCTGCTCTGCATCGCTCCCGCATGCCTCCGCTGCCTTCGCTTGCTCACTCTTTGCCCTGCATCACCATAGCCATCGCAGTTGCCGCCATGCCCGAGCCAATCATGAGATCATGCTCGAGCTCCTCACTGTCATGCGTATAGCTGCTAGGTGACAACGAAAGCGGGACCCCCTTGCCTCCCGCAGCCCCCACCAATGGTCTTCCTCACCGGAGTCTGCCGGAACAGTCGTCGGCATCGTCGCCATCTTCCCTACCGAAGGGAGAAGAGGAGGGTCTCTGCTATTTTATCTTTCCTTAGAAGCCCCTTCGATCAGTTGCATGCGCCTAGCCCAGTGGTCGACCGCTCGCGGTGTTACCAGGGGGTCCAGGGTTCGAATCCCCCCGGCTTTTTAATTTTTCGAATATGTGTGCGTGTGTGTATCTATGTAGCCTGTGGGTGATCCCGTGTGGCTACGTAGGGATCCCATGTGCCTGTGTTGTGCGTGTGTGTTTGCTCCTGTGTGGCTCTGATGTGTGTGAGTGTGTGTGTGTATGACAGGTGGGCCAGTGGGGCCACCTTGTCATACTCACAGGGGCCCCTAGCTCACTGCCTGGTGGGACCCCCTCCTTTTCTTTTTATTTAATTCTGATTATTCCTCTCTTATTAGAAATATTCCATTTCTAGAAATTCCCAGATCTGGACAAGACCATTTTTGGCAGTGTTCTTTTATAGTATGTTTTAACTTATAAGTGATGTGTGCATATTTTGGATTTAGATTTTGGATAATTTATAGATACAAACATATGAGTGTGATATATGGATTTTGGGTAGAAAAATTCCAGGAATCCATTGGTGTTGTTTGTTTGGTCATTTGAGCAAGTTTGCAAAATGTCATTTTTGTTCCAACATGCCATTTTGTCATTTTTGTATGATCTAATCCATGCATGCTATGATGAACTTGTCAACATGAAGATGCTAGTGTTTTGTGGGTACTAGGCCCTGGTAATTTTGTTTGGTATGATAAACTTGTGGATGAGTGGGTTTCTTGCTATTAACATGCTTAGAAAATAGCACTGGTTCATGCCTCAAATTTTGCTAAGTGTTAGAACCGTTATTTTATAGTTGTGCTTAGGGGATGTTTCCCATGGATGTAGTGCTCCTTTGGAGTTGGTCCAATCCCATGAATCGGTGTGCTTGTCACCCTCTAGCATGTGGTGTAATTAATTTTCCAAATGGTTGCTTCTTCTTGTAGCATTTTCCTGTCAAAGATGCCATGTTGAAATAAACTGATGTTTTTCTCCTTGTGTTATTTTGCCTAAGTGTGAGATGCTGTAGTTATTCTAATGCCATGTTTAGAGGATGCTACCAAGTGTTTTGTTGTGTTATAGCTCATGCTCAGTGCTAGTGTTTTCTAGTAGATATTGTCCTCTACCATCCTGTTAATTTCCATGCCATGAGGTGGTCTCTAGCATCTTTGTTTTCTACTGTCAAATTTCTATCAGCTTAACTCAGATTCTAGAAAACTGTGATTTTCTCTAAGTTTGTGGACAAGATGTTTGTGGTTGGAAACCTCCTGTAGCTCTAGATATTTGTTGTGCAAGTTGCTATGTTGCTATTTTGGACATGATGCGTGTGGTTTTGCGTTGTGGCTTGTGAGAGCTATGATCCATAGTTTTCTAGATCTTTGGCTCTATTATTACTAGATTTTCATTTCCTAACTAGTGGCTACCTTGGAACACCAAGGAATAGCCCATGGCCTTCCTTGTCTTGTATTTTGTCTTCGTACCTTGCCGTGAGCGTAGCGTGAGAACCGTTACTCCGTTTTCTACGTTTTACATATGAATTTGCATCAATTTTGCATGACACGTCCATATTTGCCATGTTCTTGCATGTTCATACAACTAAACATGTGGTTCTGTCTAGAATACTAATCAACTTAATAGTTTCAAGTGGAACATGACTAGCTTAGGTTGCCATGTCATATGGACCTAACATGGATCATGCATCATCTTGTTTGTGCATTGCATCGTGCTTGGTTGTTTATTTGTTGTTGTTTCTCTTTGGGTAGATGCGAGTGTTGAACCTGTGTCCGAGGATCCAGGATAGTACAACTAAGAGGACCCAACTCTTTGTCCCTCTAAAGAACCAACAAGCAAGATGATCGTACCAAGATGCCGACACTATTTTTGCCTTGCTAGATGTCTCGCTCTTATCGTTACACTTTCTTTACCTACCACTTGAATGTCCAGCCTCCTACATTGCCATGATATCCTCTAACCCCTCTACCACCTAGCAAACCTTGTTTGGCTAAGATAGCGCTGCTCAGCCCCTCTTATAGCATTCTTAGATGCAGGTGCATGTTGTTTCCATGTGATAACATGGATATCTGGAGATATCACAATATTTATTGCTATTTAATTTAATGCACCTATATATCTTGGTAAGGTGGAAGGCTAGGCCTTTTGCTCGGTGTTTTGTTCCACTTGTACCGCCATAGTTACTTGTTACCGGTGTTATGTTCCATATTTTGCGCTCCTAACATGCTCGGGGTTGTTATGGGGACCCCCTTGATTATTCGTTTGAGATTAAAGCTTGTATGGAAAGACCCAACATTGGTACTATTTTCTTACCAACCTAATAAAAATGCATAGGGTTTAGCTACCCCGTGGATAATTAATCAACAACCCAGGCCAGTACTCCTTATGAGTGTTGGTCCAACCCAGAGCCACTTTGGGGCCACCTTGGGGCAACTCGAGGTATTTCTAACAGGCCACCATACGTACTACTCATTTGGTAGTGCCCTGAGAAAGAGATACGCACGACTCCTATTGGGATCTGGCCTGCCGGGCGGTCTTGCTGGACTTGTTTTACTTTTCTCGAATGTCTTGCACGAGGAATTCTGGTTTTTCTTCGGGCTATCTTGAGGTGGCGGTTTTCCAGTAGAATTGCCTAGGATGATCACGAGATTCATTGTCGAGGTTATTCTCGTGGCGTTTGGTTAATTTATGATGGTTTAGTTCGAGCACCCCTACAGGGTTAAACCTTTTGGAAAGTCGTGCCCGCGGTTATGTGGCAACTAGGGTATTTGTTTAACACCCGGTTATAGTTAACTCGAAGTAAACTCAAATAAAACACACCAACTTTGTGCGTAATCGTGACTATCTCTGCTCGTGAACATGAACTGAGAGAGAACATGGTGGGGTTATGTTTGGTGTAAGTAGGTGTTTAGGATCACTTAGTGATCATGTTAGTTCTCGTCCGTCTTTCGTAGACCACCATATTTACATTCATGTTCTCGAAAGATAGCCACCAAATACATGCTTAGTGCTTGCTGCAACCTCACCACTTACCCCTTCCAAACCCAAAAGCTTACATAGTTTTAGTACCCGGGATTACATGATTGCTGAGTCCTTGTGGCTCACAGATTACAACAATACAGGTGTAGGTATTGATGAGTTCATGCTAGAAGATGCGACTCAGGTCCAGTGGGAGTACGATGAAGAACGTGCCCGGATGTGTGTTACATACCCTGACGAGTAGAGGGGCCGCTTGGTCGTGATCCTTGGGATAGCAAGGCATCTTTACATTGCTTCTTTTCTTTGTTTGATTTTGTTCGTAGACAGACCCTATCTTCTGTATGATGCATGAATAATTGTGTGGACTTGTAAGATAGCTTGTGGAGAGTGTAAGCCAACTCATATACTCATCTTTTCCTACATGTTTTTGAATGTTTACTGCTCTTGCGAATGACGAGATGCGCTTCTATCCTCGTCAAAGCCGT
Source organism: Hordeum marinum (assembly GCA_022496015.1). Classification (NCBI taxonomy): domain Eukaryota; kingdom Viridiplantae; phylum Streptophyta; class Magnoliopsida; order Poales; family Poaceae; genus Hordeum; species Hordeum marinum. The sequence continues at coordinate 234,868,538 of CM039677.1, forward strand.
AAGTCTTAATAAGGATAGAACCGCATCTTGGGTGTGACACATATAGTCTTTGATGATTTCTAACACCTAGAGCAAATTTTTAGAGCAAATGGCACCCGTCTAACATAGAGGAAGATAGGGGCTTAAAGTTTTGCCTCCTAACTTATTTATCCTATAGATAATTGTCAACAATAATAATTCATGGTCAAATATATTTGAATGGCCATATATGCTTGGATCTTTCCCCACCACATGATGCTTGCCAAGAGAAAAAAGGCGAAAAAAAGGAAGTCGTGAAAATCATCACGACTCTTGTATAAAGTTAAGTACTAGAAATTAAAAGATAGGCCCTTCGCAGAGGGAACCATTGATTTGCAGAGGTGCTAGAGCTCGAGATTTTAAAACAAAGATGAATAATAATTGTGAGTGGTATGCTTTCATTGTTAACATAAAAACCGAGAGATCTCAGTATCTTCCATGCTATATACATTATAGGCGGCTCACAAACAGAATGGTAAAGTTTTTACCCCCCTCCAGAAATCAATCACACTCCACGGCGAGCCGAATCAACGGGTACCATCCATACAAACAACAATCCCGGGGGAGTTTTGTTTCATTATATTTTGATTTGATTTTTGAGCATGGAACTGGGCATCCCAAATACCAACCACTTTCTCGTGAATGATAGTGAATCAACACATATCTTGAGAATGTCCCACTTAGCATGGAAGATACTGACAGTCCGTAGTCACTATATGAGTGATTCGGTCCTACAAAACATAATATTATTTGAAGGTTTAGAGTTTGGCACATGCAAATTTACTTGGAACGTAGGTAAATACCGCATATAGGTAGGTATGGTGGACTCGTATGGAACAACTTTGGGTTTAAGGGTGTTTGGATGCACAAGTAGTATTTCTACTTGGTGTGGGATGTTTTGTCTAGTATGAGGTGGACGCAAGCACCACATGTTGGAGGATCCATAACAATATAACTTCTATACAAATATACCCAAGCATAACTCATTACGTTGACTTCCTTGTCCATCTTCAACCAATTTGCTCAAGTTTAAAAATAATTAATGGGTATTCGCAATCATAGAAAATGTCCAAGATAGTATATTTTTATGTGAAATCTGACTTCCTTAGTATTGTTTCATGAATTGATCAAGGGACTAATGCGGTGTTTGCTAACTTTCAATGAATTTTACCACCTATACTTCTTATATGTGAAGTCATTACTACCCATTGGATAAGCATATAATACATATATAATTTCATATTTCTGATATTCAATTAATTCAACCATTTAATCATAGGATATAAGTGAAGCACGAGAGTAAATGACAAAACTACTCCAAAACATATAAGTGAAGATCAATGAGTAGTCAAACAATTAGGTAGCTATATGAGGTCTTTCTCTCTCTCTCTACCAATAAAGATTTTTAGATCTCAGTATTTTATTAATCATCAAGCAAAAGAAAAAATATCACTCCAAGAATACCATGCATCATGTGAACGAATTAAAATTTGGCTCAACATAGGCTAACCGATAATTGTTGATGAAGAGAGGTGGGATGCGTTGCATCCCCAAGATTAGATGCTTGAGACATCTCGAAATATTTACTTGGGGTGCCTTGGTCATCCCCAATCTTGAACTTTTGTATCTCTTTCAATCCTCTCATATAATGGTTTCACCTATTCTCAAAACTTCATCCACACAAAACTTGAGAAGAACTCATAAGATAGGTTAGTACACATAAGAACAAATCAACACTTCATGTAATTCCAAGCCAAGTTGCACAATAATTTTCAAACATTGGGTACTGTATACTATCATTTTCAGAATTTATATCTACCAATATAGGCTATGGAAACTATAGGATAAGTAGATAACAAAACTATGTCAGCAATCTGTCCAAACAGAACAGTCTGTAGCAATTTAAGAAAACAGTGTACTTATGTAACTCAAAGAATTATGAAAATTTCGGACAAGCTAAAATTTTTATATGACACACTGTGTAACAATTTCAGAAACTTTCCATGTTCTAGTAAAATATGAAAATTCAAACACCTCAGCAGAAGTTTCTGTTTTTACACAGCACACATCAAACATGCAATTCAAGCATCCTAAAAGCAATTCTTGGAACTTTTTATTGAAAAACAAGATTATAAATAACACATAACAGATAAAAACAAAATAAAATTACGCTCCGAGCAAAACACATATTATGTGACGAATAAAAATACATCTCCAAGTAAGATATACCGATAGTGTTGAAGACGAAAGGGGGGATGCCTGCCGGGGTGTCCCCAAGCATAGGCGCTTGAGTATTCCTTAGATTTACCTTGGGGTTACTTGGGCATCCCCAAGATTAGGTTATTTTTACTCCTTGTTCTCCTCATATCGGTGTCTCACCCAAAACTTGAAAACTTCAATCACACAAAACTTAACAGAACTTCTCGAGAAGGGTTAGTGTAGTAAAGATAAATCATCCACTTAGGTACTGTCAAGACAAGATTCATTATTGTTCCCACATGATACCTGCTATATTTCATCATTCCCACAATTTTTATTACTCAATATAAGGTATAGGAACACTTGAAACAAGCAAACTATGCATGCAAAACAGAATCTGTCAAAAGCATAATAGTTTGTAAAGATCTGAATGATCACCATACTTACCTGACTCTAACAATTATGAAAAATTAGGAAATCTCAAGGAATTTTCGTATAATTTTTCTTAAAACTTTCGGAATTCTTTGAAGCTCGAGTAAAATCAGATAATTCATATACTTGACGCAAAACGTTTTGTTTTTTGCACAAAATCAAACAAGCAAGTATACACACTATCCCAAAGGCTTTACTTGGCACTTTATTGAAATAAAAGACACAAAACATGATTACTACAGTAGCTTAATCATGTTAACACACAAAAACGGAAAGTAAAAGTGTTGGGTTGTCTCCCAACAAGCGCTTTTCTGTAGTGCCATTTAGCTAGGCATGATGATTTCAATGATTCTCGTAGAGGAGTAATAATTGAAACATGCAAAAGAGCATCATGAATCTCATTACAAGCACATTTAAGTCTAACCCACTTACTATGCATAGGGATTTTGTAATCAAAAAATTAATGGGAGCAAGAATCTACTAGCATAGGAAGGCAAAACAAGCATAACTTCAAAACCTTGAACACATAGAGAGGAAACCTGATATTATTGCAATTCCTACAAGCATATGTTCCTCCCTCATCATAGTTTTTAGTAGCATAATGAAGGAATTCCACAATATAACCAGTACATAAAGCATTATTTTCATGATCTACAATCATAGAAATTTTACTACTCTCCACACAAGAAAATTTCTTCCCATGACTAATAGTGGGAGCAAACTCAACAAAATAACTATCATGAGATACTTGATTGAGATAACCACATTCAATATTAAAATCATGATGACAAGTTTCATGGTTACTATCACTCTTTATAGCATACATGTCATCATAATAATAATCATATATAGGAGGCATGCCATCATCATAATAATTTTGCTCATCAAAACTTGGGGGACTAGAAATATCATATTCATCAAACATAGCATCCCCAAGCTTGTACTTTTGCATATCATTAGCATCATGGATATTAATAGAATTCATACTAACAATATCACTATCATTCTCATCATTCACAGATTTAGTGCCAAACATTTTAATAACTTCTTCTTCTAACACTTGAGCACAATTTTCCTTTCCATCATTCTCACGAAAGACATTAAAAAGATGAAGCATATGAGGCAACCTCAATTCCATTTCTTTGTAGTTTTCTTTAGTAAAACTAAACTAGTGAAAAAACAAGAAACTAAAAGATTTGATGGAAATATATAAATATATACCTTCAAGCACTCACCTCTCTAGCAAGGCGCCAAAAAAGAGCTTGATGTCTACTATGCGACCTTCTTCTTGTAGACTCGTGTTGAGCCTCCAAGCCCAGAGTTTTGTAGGACAGTGGAAAATTTCCTCAAGTGAATGACCTAAGGTTTATCAAGTGGATGAAGATGGTCTCTCTCAAACAACCCTACAACCAAATAACAAAGAGTTTCTTGTGTCCTCAACACACCCAATACAATGGTAAATTGTATAGGTGCACTAGTTTGGCGAAGAGATGGTGATATGTAATATGGATGGTAGATATAGGTTTTTTTAATATGAAAGTATAAAAACATCAAGGTACCTAGTAACAAAAGTGAGCAAAAAGAGTATTGCAATGCTTGAAAATAAGGCCTAGGGTTCATAAAGAGTTCATTCCAAAATCACAACTAGCGGAGAATTCATGAAGAAATTATTGTAGGGTACAAAACCACCTCAAAGTTACTTTCCGATCAATCTTATGAGCTATCCCTATAAGTGTCATGAACAGCCCTAGAGTTCTTACTAAAATAACACCTTAAGATACACATCAACCAAAACCCTAATGTCACCTAGATACTCCAATGTCACCACGAGTACCCATGGGCTTGATAATACGATATGCATCACACAATATCAGATTCATCATGTTCAATCCAACACAAAGAAGTTCAAAGAGTGCCACAAAGTTTCTACCGGAGATTCAAGACGAAAACATGTGCCAACCCCTATGCATAGATTCCCAAGGTCACGGAACCCACAAGTTGATCACCAAAACATACATCAAGTGGATCAATAGAAAATCTCATTGTCACCACAGATATCCCATTGCAATACATACATCAAGTGTTCTTAAATCCTTAAACACTCAATCCGATAAGAAAACTTCAAAGGGAAAACTCAATTCATCACAGGAAGATAGAGAGCGGAAAACTCCATATGATACATCTATATCAATAAATTTCGCGGTTCATCAAGAACGTGTCTGCTCAAGAACACGAGAGAGAGAGAGAGAGAGATCAAACACATAGCTACTGGTACATACCCTCAGCCCCAAGGGTGAACTACTCCCTCCTCATCATGGAGACTGCCGGCATGATGAAGATGGCCTCCGGTGATGGTTTCCCCCTCCGACAGGGTACCCGAACGGGCTCCCGATTGGTTTTTAATGGGTACAGAGTCTTCCATGATTGCTAACACTCAAAGGATATTTTTAGAGCAAATGGCATCCGTCGAACACATAGAAAGATAGGGGCTTAAAGTTTTGCCTCCCAACTTATTTATCATATAGATAATTGTCAACAATAATAATTCATGATCAAATATATGTGAATGGCCATATATGCTTGGATCTTTCCCCACCACATCATGCCTTCCAAGAGAAAAAGGCAAACTATAGGAAGTGGTGAAGATCACCATGACTCTTGTATAAAGGTAAGCACTATAAAGTAAAAGACAGGCCCTTCGCAGAGGGAAGCATTGATTTGCAAAGGTGCCAAAGCTCAAGTTTTTTAAACAGAGATGAATAATCATTTTGAGCGATATGCTTTCATTGTCAACATAACAACCGAGAGATCTCGGTATCTTCCATGCTAGATACATTATATGCGGTTCCCAAACAAAATAGTAAAGTTTTTACTCCCCCTCCACCAACAAATCACACTCCACGGTGAGCCGAATCCACGGGTAGCGTCCATACAAACAACAATCCTGGGGGAGTTTTGTTTCATTATATTTTGATTTGAGTTTTGAGCATGGAGCTGGGCATCCCGAATACCAGCCAATTTCTCGTGAATGATAGTGAATCAACACATATCATGAGAATAACCCACCTAGCATGGAAGATACTGACAGCCCCCTATTCACTATATGTGCGATTCAGGCATACAAAACAGAATATTATTTGACGGTTTAGAGTTTGGCAGATGCAAATTTACTTGGAACGGCAGGTAAATACCGCATATAGGTAGGTATGATGTACTCATATGGAACAACTTCGGGTTTAAGGGTGTTTGGATGCACAAGTAGTATTTCTACTTGGTGCGGAAGTTTTGGCTAGTATGAGGTGGAAGCAAACACCACATGTTGGATGATCCATAACAATATAACTTCTATACAAATATACCCAAGCATAACTCATTACGTTGTCTTCCCTGTACAACTTCAACTAGTTTGCTCGAGTTTGAAACTAATTAATGGGGCTCACAAACATAGAATATTTCCAAGATAGTATATTTATATGTGAAATCTCTTTTCCTTCAATACTCTTTCATGAATTGTTCAAGTGACCAATGCGGTGTTTGATAAATTTCAATAAATTTTACCACCTATACTTCTAATATGTGAAGTCATTACTCCCCATGGGATAAGCATATAAAACATATATAATTTTAGATTTATGATATTCAATTCATTCAACCATTTTCTCATAGGATATAAGTGAAGCACGAGAGTAAATGAAAAAACTCCTCCAAAACATATAATTGAAGATCAATGAGTAGTTAAACAATTAAGTAGCTATATGAGGACTTTCTCCTGTCTATCTCTCAATAAAGATTTTCAGATCTGGGTATTTGATTTAAACATCAAGCAAAAGAAAAATAGCACTCCAAGAATAGGACGCATCATGTGAACGAATAAAAAATTAGGCTCAACATAGGCTAACCAATAGTTGACGAAGAGAGGTGGGATGCGTAGCATCCCCAAGCTTAGATGCTTGCGAGTTCTTGAAATATTTTCTTGGGGTGCCCCGGGCATCCCCAAGCTTGAGATTTTGTATCTTGTTCAATCCTCTCATATCCCGGTTCCACCTATTCTCAAAACTTCATCCACACAAAACTCAAAAAGAACTCGTGAGATAGGTTAGTACACATAAGAACAAATCAACACTTCATGTACTGCCAGGACAAGTTGCAGAATATTTTTCAAACATGAGGTACTGTATACTATCATTCTACAATTTATATATACCAATATAGGCTATGGAAACTATAGGATAAGTCGATAAAACTATGACAGCAATCTGTCTAAACAGAACAATCTGTAGCAATTTATTAAATCAGTGTACTTATGTAACTCAAACAATTATGGAACTTTAGGAAATTCTAACTAATTTATATGAAAATACTGTGTAAAAATTGCAGAATCTTCCCATCTTCCAGTAAAATATAAAAATTCAAACACTACAACAGAAGTTTCTATTTTTCCTCGACACATATCAAAACATGCAATGCAAGCATCCTAATCCAATTCTTGGAACTTTACTGAAAAACAAGATTAATAATAACACCTAACAGATAAAAAATAAATAAAATGATGCTCCAAGAAAAACTCATATTATGTGACAAATAAAAATATAGCTCCAAGTGAGATATGTCGATAGTGTTGAAGACGAAACAGGGGATGCCTTCCGGGGCATCCCCAAGCTTTGGCGCTTGAATATTCCTTGTATATTACCTTTGGGGTGCCTTGGGCATCCCCAATCTTAGGCTCTTGTCACTCCTTATTCTCCTAATATCGGTGTGTCACCCAAAACTTGAAAACTTCAATCACACAAAACTTAGCGGAACTTCGTGAGAAGGGTTAGTGTAATAAACATAGATCATTCACTTAGGTACTGTCAAGACAAAATTCATAATTATTACCACATGATACCTAATGTATTCCATCATTCCCACAATCTATATTACTCAATATAATCTATTGGAACACTTGAAACAAGAAAACTATGCATGCAAAATAGAATCTATCAAAAATAGAACAGTCTCTAAAGATCTGAATGATCACCAAACTTACCTGATTCTAAAAGTACTGCAAAATTAGGACATATCACAGAATTTCGTAGAAATGTTGTGTAAAAATTTCAGAATTTTTGACTCTCCAGTAAAATCAGATAATGCATATACTGGGTGCAAAACTTTGTGTTTCTGCATAGAATCAAACAAGCAAGTATCCACACTATTCGAAAGGCTTTACTTGGCACTTTATTGAAATAAAAGACACAAAACATGATTAATACAATAGCTTAATCATGTGAACACACAAAAACATAAATGAAAAGTGTTGTATTGTCTCCCAACAAGCGCTTCTCTTTAATGCCTTTTAGCTAGGCATGGTTATTTCAATGATGCTCGCATCAAAGTAAAGAATTGAAACAAAATGGGAGCATCATGAAGCATATGAAAAGAACATTTAAGTCCAATACACTTCCTATGCATAGGTATTTTGTGATCAAAAAATTTATGGGACCAAGAAAGAACTATCATAGGAAGGCAAAACAAGCATATCTTCAAAAATTAGAACACATAGAGAGGAACCTTGATATTATTGCAATTCCTACAAGCATATATTCCTCCCTCATAATAATTTCCAGTAGCATCATGAAGGAATTTCACAACATAACTATCACATAAATCATTATCTTCATGATCCACAAGCATAGAAAATTTGTCACTCTCCACATAAGCAATTTTCTTCTCATTCATAATAGTGGGAGCAAACTCAACAAAATAACTATCATGAGATACTTGATTGACATAACCACACTCAATATTAAAATCACGATGACAAGTTTCATGGTTACTATCACTATTTATAGTATACATGTCATCATCATAATCATCACATAGAGGAGGCATGCCATAATCATAATAATTTGATCATGAAAACTTGGGGGACTAAAAATATCATTTTTGTCAAACATAGCATCCCCAAGCTTGTGGGTTTGCATATCATTAGCATCATGAATATTCAGAGAATTCATACTAACAATATCACTATCATTCTCATCACCCAAGATTTTAGTGCCAAACATTTTAGTAACTTCTTCTAACACTTGAGCACAATTTTCCTTTCCATCATTTTCATGAAAGACATTAAAAAGATGAAGCATATGAGGAACGTAAATTCCGTTTTTTGTAATTTTGTTTTATAAAACTAAACTAGTGAAAAACAAGAAACTAAAAGATTTAATTACAAGACCTAAAGATATACCTTCAAGCACTCACCTCCCCGGTAATGATGCCAGAAAAGAGCTTGATGTCTACTACGCAACCTTATTCTTGTAGTCTCGTGTTGGGCCGCCAAGCGTAGAGTTTTGTAGGACAGTAGAAAATTTCCCTCAAGTGGATGACTTAAGGTTTATCAATCCGTGGGAGGCGTAGGATGAAGAAGGTCTCTCTCGAACAACCCTGGAACCAAATAACTGAGAGTCTCTTGTGTCGCCAACACATCCAATACAATGGTAAATTGTATAGGTGCACTAGTTCGGTGAAGAGATGGTGATACAAGTGTAATATCGATGGTAGATATTGGTTTTTCTAATCTGAAAATATAAAAATAGCAAGGTAACTAATGAAAAAAGTGAGCACAAACAATATTGTAATGCTTAGAAATATGGCCTAGGGTTCATACATTCACTAGTGCAAGTTCTCTCAACAGTAGTGACATAGTTTAATCATATGTAAATCCCTCACGTGTGACAAAGAGTTCACTCCAAAGTCACAAATAGCGGAGAACAAACGAAGAAATTATTGTAGGGTACGAAACCACCTCAAAGTTGTCTTTTCTGATCAATCTTATGAGCTATCCCTATAAGTCTCATGAACATCCCCTAGAGTTCGTACTGAAATAACACCTTAAGATACACATCAACCAAAACCCTAATGTCACCTGGATACTCCAATATCACCAAGAGTAGACATGATCTTGATTATACGATATGCATCACACAATTTCGGATTCATCATGTTCAATCCAACACAAAGAACTTCAAAGAGTTCCCCAAAGTTCCTACCGGAGAGTCAAGACGAAAATATGTGCCAACCCCTATGCATAGATTCCCAAGGTCACGGAACCCACAAGTTGATCACCCAAACATACATGAAGTGGATCAATAGAACATCCCATTGTCACCACAGATATACCTTCGCAAGACATACATCAAGTGTTCTCAAATCCTTAAAGACTCAATCACATAATAAAAATTCAAAGGGAAAACTCAATTCATCACAAGAAGATAGAGAGGGGGAAACTCCATATGATTCATCTATAGTAATAAAGCTCGCGGTACATCAAGATCGTACCATCTCAAGAAAGAGAGAGAGAGAGATCCAACACATAGCTACTGGTACATACCCTCAGTCCCGAGGGTGAACTACTCCCTCCTCGTCATGGAGACCACCGGGATGATGAAGATGGACTCTGGTGATGGTTTCCCCCTCCAACAAGGTGCCGGAATGGGCTCCCGATTGGTTTTTCGTGGCTACATAGGCTTGTGGTGGTAGAACTCCCAATCTAGGTTTCTTCCTAGAGGTTTCTAGATTTATAGGAGTACTTGGCATTGGAATCAAGTCAAGGGTACTCCCGAGGGGCCCACAAGCCAGGGGGCGTGCCCTAGGGGGCTCTCTGGTGGCTTGTGGATGCCTCGGGACTCCTCTCTGGTAACGTTTTGCTCCAGTATTTTTTATATTTTCCAAAAATATTCTCCGTAAATTTTGAGCCCATTCCAAAAACTTTTATTTCTGCACAAAAACGACACCATGGTAGTTCTGCTGAAAACAACGTCAGTCCGGGTTAGTTCTATTAAAATCATACCAAAATCATATAGAATTATTGTAAACATGGCATGAATATTGCATAAAGTATAGATACGTTGGTGACATCTCGTGGCACCAAGCTATTAGGGAGCGACCACTCCCCTAGGCACGCCCTGATGGATTGGGGGCACCTCGTGTGCCCTCCTGTCTTCCTCCGAAGCTTCCATGTCCTTATTTTGTCTGGAAAAAATCTTCAATTTTCTTGGTGTATTTGGACTTTGGTTGGTATAGTATTCCTAAAAAGCCAAAAACATGCAAAAAACAGCAACCGACACTTGGCACTGGGTTAGTAGGTTACTGCTAAAAAATATATAAATTAGTAAGTAAATGCCTAAAAAGCATCCTAGAATGATAATATAATACCATGGAACAATTAAAAATTATGGATACGTTGGAGATCCATCATTACCCCGTGGCCTGGCGAGCCTCTCCGCTTGTAGTTGGCAGCCATCCCCAGATGGTGAGCGCAGCCGTGGTGGTGGAACAAGAGGAGCAAGTCCCTATCAAGTAGAAGCCCGCTACTCTTGAGTTGTTTCCTTCCGAGCCGATGCCTCCCGAGCGAACGCCTCCTGAGGTCACTTCTCTGGCGCCTCCGGAGGGCCCTTCTGAGCCTCACGAGGTTGCAGTGGAACCCGCCAAGGCACCCATCCAAGAGATCCCAAAAGAGCCACCAGATGAGCTCCTTGAAGCCCAAGCCATGGCGACCACAGCCACGCGCCTCATTGAGCATCCCATCTACTTCGTTAGTACAGTGCCACGATGTGACGCCCCCAATTTGACCGTACACTAATCATACAGGCAAATGTGTATGACCAGGATCAGGGACTCACTAATCAATATCACAACACAACTCTAGACACAAATTAAAGTCATACATATTCACATTACAAGCCAGGGGCCTCGAGGGCTCGAATACAAAGCTCTACAAGCATGAGTTAGCGGAAGCAAATAAGATGTGAGTACAAACATAAGTTAACCAAGTTTTGACTTAAGAAGGCTAGCACAAATATGACAGCGGATTGAACAAGGCGAGGCCTCCTGCCTCGGAACGTCCTAACCTATTGCTGGTCATCAGTGACCTCCACGTAGTAGTAGGCTTCTATGGCAGTGTAGTAGTCGTCTCCAGCATACTCCATCTCCGGGGCTCCGTTGTCTGAACGGAACAATCGTTTCGAGGGGAAAGAGGAAGCAAAGCAGCAGTGAGTACTCATCCAAAGTACTCGCAAGACTGAAATCGGAACTATTATGCTAAGTATGCATCAGTATAAAGGAATGGGGTAATATCTGGGCTGACTTCAGAAAGCAAGAATAGGGGGAAGACCGAGTCCTACCAAAGACTAGCATCTTCAGCATCTTGTAGCATTAAAAGAGACTAGACTGGTATCTCATATATAGCAATATTATAGTAGCAAATTTTATTAAGTAACCACGCCCAGAGATTCTATCTCGACTCCCTGCGAGGAAGAAATCCCGGATCCAACATTCATTACAATTTAAAGTCACCATTTTAATTGCAGCAGATGAAGGTACAACTCCAAGTCGTCCTATTACCTTGGACACGGCTATTCGAATATATAAATTCTTCCTTGCGGGGATGCATCACATTCCCCAAAATGCTTGATACCTCTGGCCGGACACACATTCATGGGTCATGTCTGGCCTCGTGACATCAACACGTCGTAATCCTACCTAGGATCAATGAAGAGGCCAGTCTACCAGTCTAAATCCTAAGCGCAGAGGGGTCATGGGCCAATCACCCTTTGCACTCCTGCACGATGCGAAGGCGGCCGAGGTCAGTCCTAGCACCCCTTACAACTAGCACAGTGCCGTTGCGGACCACTCGGGCACGCGTCGCTCCATTGCTGACGTCTGAAGAGCTTCGGCTGATAAAACGACGCTGAGCACCCATAACTTCTCCCACGTGAAGGTTAGTGTGTAATTGGTCAAACGACCAACTCAGATCAAATACCCAACCCATTAGCATTTTACTAATGCGGGGCAAGCCTGACCCATGAAGTGCGGTCTCGTCGCCCCGTCTTGAGGATGTGTGGCAAGGGCCTGTTTTGCCCGTCCATGCCTCATCACCATCAAACCGTGCGTACCCCTCAGGGACAACCCATCATCAACATGTTTTTGTAACCAGGTCATAGTAACTGTGCGTATAAAACATGAAGACGAGGTGAAACCGTCAAGGTGGACTTAGAGGAATCATCCTTGAGGGTCCCACACTTGAGGGGTTGCACGACAGAGACATCGTCGGGAGTGGTGAAGAAGGAATCACCCTCGATAACCATGACCGACTAGCTGCACTACAAAGTTAGCATCATGAGTACTTCACGAGGTGTCACCCTCCATACTCAATAGTAGCTCTACACAGTCGTAGATAAAAGAGGTGTGCGGTGAATGTGACGGGCATGGCTTGTTGGTCGGTTGACCGAGTTTTCGAGTAGTCGATGAAGAAGCAGGGGCAACTAGGACTAAGGGGTCACTGGGATTCATTGATCAACCTATATTAAGCAGTTGATATAACAACATGTATATTAGCAGTTTATAAAAAATAGGCTATGCATCAAAAATAGGAGCTAGTTAACACAGTAGCAAAATCTAATGCAAGAATGAGAGGGAAAGAATTTGGCGATATCGGAATGCTAAGGGGGGTTGCTTGCCTTGCTGCTCTACAGCAAAGGCCTGATCATCGACGGTCGAGTCGTACCCGACAACATCGTCAGTCTCGGGGTCTATCGGTAAGAAGAGGGGGAAGAAACAATAAATATAAAGCATAGATGCAACCAAAATGCATGACATAGCAATATGTAGGGCTAGGCATTCACTAACGCTATATTATACGTCGCAGACGGGTCGTAAGAATATCTGACGATATATCTCGGGTCTCTGGCTTCTACCAGACAGATGAAAACGATGGAAAAGTTCCATTATCACTATGCTAGGAGCTCGTGACAAACTAACGAAGAGCGTATTCGGATTCATGGGGTTTTTCTGATCAACTATCATGTATAAAACTTTTTCATCCAAGTTACGGATTATTTTATATTAATTTTCAAAGGTTTATTAATATTCTAGAATAAAACAGATTAAATTTAATTCGAAAACAGAATTATGACATCAGCATGATGTCATGCTGACATCAGCAGTCAACAGTGGGGTTGACTGGTCAAACTGACCAGTGGGCCCCACATGTCATTATACTAGTATTAATTGAGTTTAAATTTAACTAAAACCAATTAATTAAGGGGGAGCCACGTGTCATTCTCTATTAAACCTAATTAATTAACATAATTATTAATTAATCTAATTAATTTCATTAAGTCAATTAACAAATTAATCAACTACTTCATTAGTCTTAATTAAGGTAACGAATTAATTAACTAATTATTAATAATAATTACTATTTTTTTAAACCGTCCTGGGGGGGCGGGCACCCATTGTCGTTGTGTCACATCCCTACTTAGCATTGCTCTGGTTAGCATGTGTGTGTGCATTATGTTTTCATTTTGCACCAATATTAAATGGGGATCAACTGAAACCCTAGCACCTCACTTGAATTAAACCAATTTAAAGGTTGTGAAAAATCAACAAATCCAAAATTACCATAAAAAGGCCCCCCATGTGTGATAAATATTGACTTCAATATATCAAGGGACATACTAATTTTCAGAACATATATGTCATTTTAAAAATAAATAATAAAGCTACTGAATAGGCCAAACAAAGCATTTTAATTATTTTAGCCATTCAAAAATGTTGAAACTTATTGTGGAGGTTTGAAATATTCAAACTATGCTCTCCAAAATATTTCAACAATTTTGTGCTAGGATTTGTGGCCCTGACAGAAATAAAACAAATGTCAGAAAAGAAAAAGAAAACAAAAATGAAAAAATAGAGAGGGAGATGACCTGAGACCAGCTCTAGGACGACCCATCCGGCCAAGGGAGGTCGTCGTCCTCCTGGCGGCCAGGGGGCCGGGCATGTGGCCGCCGCGCGCGCACGGCCGTGCCGCCACGCCGGTAGCTGTCTACCCGCCTCCCCCTTGCTAACACGACAGGGATAAGCTCCTAGAGCCATCTGGATCGCTCTCTCCCCCTCGCACTCACCCCACTCCTCTGTCCTCTCCCTCTGCTCCGTAATGGCCGCTGCTTCTCCGCCGCCATAGTCGCCACTCCAGCCGCTCCCCTCACTCCCGAGCCACTCTTCCTCTCCGCCACGATCTGCTGCTGCTCCTAGCCGAGCCAAGCATCACCGGAAGCCCCCTATCGCCGCCATCGCCATCATCTTCAACCTTCGGCCACCGGCAAGGATTTGAAGGTCACCGCTGCTCCAGACCATCACCGAGCTCGCCTCCGACGTCATCGTGATCGTCGTGAGCCCCCGGTCCCATTCCCCCTCTCCTCTCCGTCGTTAGCGCGACATAGCCTCGCTTTTCCTTGAGCCCGAGAGCTCCTCGCCGCCGGCAAGGACACTGCCGTCGCTGCAGTGGCCCAAGCTCGAACATGAGCACATATGCGTGCTCAGGAGGGCCCCATAGAGCCATAGGAGCCACGAGCCGACCCTCCCGTGCTTTGGTTCGTCGAGCCCGTGCTCGGCCGAGCTCCGGCAACCGCTGAGCTCGTCGCCGGCCGCGCTCTAGGCCATCCCCACCGGTGGGATGTGTTCCGTTGGGCATGCGCGAGTGTGGGCGCTCGTTTGAGTCGCTCTACCATCGATTTGATTACCAGAGGACGATTCCCGAGCCCCTCTACCATCCCTGGCATCGCCGGCGGCTCAACGCCGGCGAGTCAGCCTAGTTTGACCACGGGGTTGACCCCCTGGGTCACTGGCAAGTGGGGGCCATCCCCTGTTAGTTTAGGATTAATTAAAAATATTAATTAAAAGTTAATTACCCACTGACATGTGGGCCCAGCCTTAATAATTTGTAATTAGAAACTAAATTGATTACTATTAGTGCCTGGGGCCCTGACTAGTGGACCCCACTGGTCAGGTTTGACCTTGCAACGTCCAGTTGACCAGGTGACGTCATGCTGATGTCATGTTGAATTAATAACTGATTTCTAATTTAAAATAATTCTAGAAAATGCGAAAATCATAGAAACTAATTTGTAACTCAGATTGAAATAATTTATATATGAAAATTTATCAGAAAATTCCAATGAATCCAGTGGTGCTTTATAATGAATGTTAGAGCAACCTAAATAGGAGAACATTGACATTTTGCAATAGGACTATGTATAGAACATGAAATGGAGAACGATTTTGAACCTATACTCAAACCCACTCCATCTAACTCTAATGATAGTTGCATTAGCTCATACATTGATGTTGCCATGTCATGATCATGCATCATATTGCTGCACTTGTTGTGTATTGATTGTTACTCCATATTTGTCGCGGTAGGTTATGCGCCATCAAATACACTCGAGTATCCCCCGGAAGGAGAGTACCTCGCAGCCAGTCAGCAAGGCAAGCAACCCCATTGATCATTCCGATAACATCCCATGCTGTCGCTCCTGCTCTTGTTTATTGCATTAGGACAAACATTCAATTGTCTATCATTTGCGGTAGTTGAACCCATTCCTCTGCATGACCTATCATTGTCACAGTAAATAGCTAAACCTTGCAACCTAGCATACCTAGTAGATGCCTTAGCCATGATGTGTTTTATCTCCTTTGCTTGCTATGCCTCCTATGCTTAGAGTTGTGTCAGGTCTGATTCATCTGGGTGATGAACCGGAGTGAAACAGTGTTGTCCTGATGTGATGAACTAAATGATGAGCCCGATTTGGTAAAAGTAGCAATGAGAGGCTATGTAGGAGTACATAGCGGATTGTCTCATTGGAACTGTTCTTAGGAACTGAGTTCCGTGTTTGTGATCCAAGTCTAGTTATTACCACACATTGGGTTCTGGTAACTCGACCCTTCTCGACTTATCAACTACCTAGTCCTTGGTCCAGGAGTTGCAAGTAGTTTCTGGTGTTTATAGTTTGCGGGAGGCCGTGCGTAGCACTGACCCTAGGGGTGGGTTACGACGTGGTAGGTAGTGGCACAATGTACCTAGGGTCACCCGAATGGTGGGCTTAGGAAGCCTGCGCACATCATTTGGGGCCTTAGCAGAAACTTTGGTCGGGCTTCTGTGTGGGTTCAATCTCAAATAGGCGATAGCCTGGACTAGAGGTCTTGAGTGATTGACTGTCGTGGCCGACTCCCTCGCTAGGCTTCCGCTTGAAGGTTGCTGAGGTGCCTTTTTAAGTGCACATAGCGATAAGTGGCGAGAGTGTGTGTGAAGGAGTACACCCCTGCAGGGTATTAATATGTTCGAATATCCGCGTCCTCAGATATGGACTACTTGGAGAACTCATGCCGTTCATAGAAAACTTGATGGTTACTCATAAAAATATCAAGACAAGTGTGAGTACCGTGGATGGCACTCTCGTAGGTGACGGAAGTGAATCCATGGTGGTTTATTGATGTGGTGTTAGTGGACTCATTTGCGATATCTAAAACTTGAATAAATAATTAATTTGTGTAGTATAGGTTAGGCAAGAGTCAAAGCTGGCATTGCTGCATAAACTCCACCACTCCCCTTGTTAATACATGAGCATGAATAGACTTGGTCTGCTTTAAAGATTTGCTGAGTATGTTTGTACTCATGTTTTCTTAATAAATGTTGCAGATGAGACTCAGGACCCATCAGGTGGGTTCTACCTAGATGTCGACGATACCGAATAGCTGGTATCCCAGCAACGATCCTATGCCCTGTGGCGGGCTGTAGATAGTCAAGCCATGTGTCGCTTTACCCTTTCATCTGTCTGTACTTAGACAACTTTAAGGTTTCGCTTGATTTGCATGTATTTGCTTGTATGACTTGAGTGTTGGGTCATGTGACCCCTACCTGTAAGAACATATTACGCAAGGCTCCTCTGAGCCTCCTAAATAAAATTTATGTAGTTGTATGGTTATGTTGTGATGCCATAGTTGTATCTATGCATATTGGGCATGTCGTGCGTACGTGTGACATGCAACGGTATGTATGTGATTCGACACCTAGTCGTCTTCCTTTAGTAGTACTCTTTACGGGAAACTGCTTCTTTGTGCTTCCACCAAGCCTTGGTAGCTTGCTACTGCTCAGGACACTTTGATTGGCCGACATGTATCCTTCTTTGTTGCTGTGTCTATTCCTTCGGGAAAATTTCTCGTAGTGTAATGGAGTCCCTATAGCCGTCTACGACTCGTCTACGTGCAGTGATGACATTTATGTCCCACGGCATAATGGAGTCCTTATAGCTTGCTATGACTCGTCTACACACGCTTGAGGCCGACACCTGCATTGCTGGGTTACGTATGCATGTTTCCGTACGGATGTGCCGCTTGGGTTCTATGACTAGTCATGTCGACCCCGATTCTCTGTTGTTTGAATGCTAGCGACATATTCGCATACGTGATCCAAAAGACGGAAACGGTCCCGGCCCAGGTTAGGTGGCAGCCGTGGAGTTAACCATGCTGGAGGCCGCAAAGTGATGTGATATGTTACAGGATGGATTCTTATGACTTAGGATCGGGGGCCCGACAACGTTGATATTAGAGCCTAACTGACTTGAGGATTACCAAGCCAAACCGGTTGAAGTTGAGTCTAGAAACACTTTAGAAATGTAAGGGAATTGATTGTGGAAGGGAACGTAAGGCTCTTTTTACTCTTCTTCCTGAGTCATTCTATTCTGAGTCACCCTCTTCTCTCCTACGGGGTTAAGAGCTAGGCTTCTCATCAATTCCTTAGGATGATGAGTTACTAACCATGGACTAGTAGCTAGCTTCCTTGGAAGTGAACCTTGGTATTCGAGTTTTGTTCTGTGTGACAATCAGTTGGATTAGAAATTTGAGACTAGAAAGTTGAGTGGTTATGCTATCCAATCTTTTGAAGTTGCCTCAAAATCCTTTTTGAGCAATTACAGCCGTTATGCTGCCCGATTTCTGCTAGGATCTCTAATGCCTTTGCATTATTCCCTGTTTCAGATGCCCCCTCATAATTCTCGTCAGGTGGTCCATTTGACCAAGTGCATCGATGTATCGGGTCACACGGCCATGCTAGTCAGAGTTATGATGGAGACATGTTACCGTTGGTACCCAGAGTATACAGTGGAGGAGCAGTTCCATGATTTCAACCAAAGCCAGTATGTGTGTACTGTTCGGATATATCCGTCTTATCCTGGATTTGCAGAGCCGCTCCATCGGACTTATGGATTAGGCGTCACCATAGATATGGCAGTTTAGGAGGCTGCCTACACCATGTTGACTACCATGAGATCTCACCATGGACTGCTATAGTACACTGAGTTCTGTTCTGTTTTGTTTGCCACTGGAGCATCTCATTCATTCATCTCAGAAAGTTATGCATAGTTGCATAACATGTATATTTGTGATATGCCTACTCTTTTTGTAGTTCAGACTCCTGGTTCAAAATGGCAAACTTCTAGAGTGAGCCACGATAATGAAATCCTTGTGGATAGGCTAGTCTTTCTAGCATCTTTGATAGCTCTCAAGTCTTCGGACATCAATATCATCTTAGGCATGGACTGTATGAAGGCCCATTATGCTAAGATTGATACTCGTACCACTACAGGAATCAGCAACTTTGCCGTCTGCCAAGTTTGTCGGGAAAGGCATGCATGGCAGACGGCAAAGGCCTTTGCCGTCAGCCAGTAGACGATCCCACATCTGGCTAAACAGGCTACGGTGAAGGGCACTTTGCCATCTCCTGGCAGACGGCAAAGACCCAAAGGTCTTTACCGTCTCCTAGCAGTCGGTAACTGCATAGACGACACACGTGGCCGCGTAGGTCCGTTAGGGGTTAACTGCATGCTTTTACGTCTGCTAGCAGACGGCAAAGGACTTCCCCTAGGTAGCTGCCACGTGGCAGCTTTGCCGTCTGCTAGTAGACGAGAAAGATTCAAAGTTCTTTGCCGTCTGCTAGCAGACGGCAAAGCTGCCACATAGGCCAGCCCAGTACCCACCAAGGTTGCACAGGTAGCTGCCATGTGGCAACTTTGCCGTCTACTAGTAGAAGGCAAAGCTCTTTGCCGTCTGCCAGCAGACGGCAAAGAGCCTGTATAGTCCCTGTTTTTTCTGTTTTTTCTTAAATTTATTAAATTTCACAGAATTTCATACATATATATATACACATTTGAAAATACTTTCAACAAGCATAACAACACATATCCAACAACAAGTTGCCAACAACATATCCAGCAACAAGTTTCCAACAACATATATAAACAACAAGTTTCCAACAACATATCCAACAAGAGTTTCCAACAACATATCCAACAACAAAGTTCATTGTAAAAAATCAAAACAAAAAGGAAGCACAAGGAGAAGAGTCGACTCCATCAATGCAAGCTTCCTCATCTAAAGCAAATGTACAAATTGGGAAAGAAGAAAGTTAGAAGAAGAAGAAGAAGAATACTAGCTAGAAGAGGAAGAAGAAAAAGAAGAAAAAGAAGAAGAAGAAGAAGAAATTTTCATCTCGTTCTGTTTCTCCTCTACTCTTCTTTATCTTCTTCTTCTTCTAACTAAGGTAGGCAAAAAAGGCATTTTTACCTATGCTAGGTAAAAATGCTAAGTGTAGGTCATTTTAGAGCTAAGCTAGGTAAATAGGTCATTTTGGAGCTTCGTAAGGTTATTATGTGATTTTTGAGGGAAGTAAGCCAAGTCTATGTCATTTTGGAGCTAAACTAAGGTTATCATGCCATTTTTTACCTAAGCAAGCTACCATGGCTCGGTGGAAGCACAAGAGACAGTTTCCTATAAAGAGTACTACTAAAGGCACACGACTAGGTGTCAGATCCCATACATATCGTTGCACGTCACACGTACGCACGACATGCCCAATATGCATAGATACAACCATGGCATCACAACATAACCATACAACAATTTTTATTTAAGGGCTCAGACGAGCCTTGCATAATATGTTCTTACAGATAGTGGTCACATGACCCGACACTCAAGTCATACAAACAAGTTCTTACAAACCAAGCGGAAGCATAAACTGTCTGAGCACAAACAGATGAAAGGGTAAAAAAAGGCACATGGCCTGACTATCTATCGCCCGCCACAGGGCATAGGGTCGTAGCTGGGACACCAGCTATTCGTCATCGTCGACATCTAGAAAGAACCCACGTGATGGCTGCTGGGTCTCATCTGCAACATTTATTAAGCAAACATGAGTACAAACGTACTCAGCAAGTCTTTAAAGCAGACCTAGTCTATTCATGCTCATGTATCAACAAAGGGGGGTGGTGGAGTTTATGCAGCAATGCCAGCTTTGACTCATGGCTAACCTACACTACACGATTTTAACTCTTTGTGTAAATTTTAGATATCGCACACGAGTCCACTAACTCCATGATAATACACCACCATGGATTCACTTCCCTCTCCTGGAAGAGTGCCATCCACGGTACTCACACTTGTCTTGATATTTTTATGACTATCCATTTGATTATCTATGAACAGCATAAGCTTTCCAAGTAGTCCATATCCGAGGACGTGGCTATTCGAATAGTTTCATACCATGCAGGGGTGTACTTCTTCACACACGCTCTCGCCACTTATCGCTGTGTGCTCATAAAACCATGCACCTCGGCAACCTTCAAGCGAAATCCTAGTGAGGGAGTCGGCCACGACCATCAATCATATAAGACCTGTAGTCCAGGCTATCGCCTATTTGAGACTGAACCCGCACAAAAATCCGGCTGAAGTTTCCGCTACGGCCCCAAATGATGTGCGTAGGGTTCCCAATCCCACCATTCGGGTGACCCTTGGTACACTGTGTCACTGCCTACCGCGTCGTAACGCACCCCTAGGGTCTGCGCTACGCATGGCCTCCAGCATGCTATAAACACGAGAAACTACTTGCAACTCCTGGACTAAGGACTAAGCGACTGATAAGTCGAGAGGGTCAATTTAGTATCCCAACGTGTGGTAGTATCTAGTCTTGGATCACAAACACGGAACTCCGTTCCTAAGAATGGTCCCAATGAGACAACCCGCTATGTACTCCTACATAGCCTCTCATCGCTACCTATACCAAATCGAGTTCATCGTAAGCTTATCACATCAGAACAACATGGTTTCACTCCAGTTCATCACCTAGATGAAACAGACCCGACACAACTCTAGGCATAGCAAGCTTAGCAGGAAAAGTAAGCTAAGAACATCATGGCACAAGCATCTACTAGGTATGCTAGGTTGCAAGGTTTACCTATTTACTATGACAATGACAGGTCATGCCAAAGAATAGGTTCATCTACCATGTATGATAGACAAGTGAACGTTTGTCATAATGCAATAAACAAGAGCAGGAGCGAGAGAGTGGGATATTATTGGAATGATCAAGGGGGTTGCTTGCCTTGCTAGGTAGCGGGAAGGTTCTCTCCTTCGTTGGAATACTCGGGGGTATCCTCAGAAGCAGGGCCTATCGTAATGCAGATAAATAGAAATCAATACACGTAAGTGCAACAATATGATGCATTATCATGACATGGCAACATGTATGGATGATCTGATGCAGCTAATGTCCAAGTTAATTTGAAGTGAGTTTGAATATAGGTTCTAAATCGTTCTTCATTTCAAATTCCATATATTAACCTATTAGCAAATGTCATTGTTCTTCTACATAGGTTGCTCTAATATGCATGATAATAGCACCATTAGATTCATTGGATTTTTTTGATAAATTTTCATATATAAATTATTTTCATTTGAGTTACAGATTAATTTATATAAAATTTTGAAGTTTTAAGCATTTTCTTTAATTATTTTAAAACTAGAAATTCCTTTTATTTCATCAGCATGACGTCATCATGGCGTCAGCAGGTCAGCTGACTAGGCCAGGTCAACCCTGACAGGGTGGGGCCCTCATGTCAGTGTCTCAATCACTTAATTAGAGAATTAAAACTAATCCTAATTACTTAATCAACACTGGGCCAACTGGTGATTGACTAATTAGGTTAATTATATTAATTAATTAAATTGCTAATCGGGATTTGACTAACAGGGCCCGGCCCCACTTACTAGTGACCCAGGAGCCAAACCCCTGGTGGTCAAACTGGTTGACTCGCCTGCGTTGAGCCGCCGGCAACGTTAGGGACGATGGAGGGGTCGGGATTCCTCCTCCGACAGCCAAACGGATGGCGAAGGGCACCGATCTACTCTGCTCGCTCGCGCGCGTCGAGCCCGACACCTCCCAGGGGCTGGGATGGCCGGAGTCAGCGCCGACGATGAGCACGACGGTTGCCGGAGCTCGGACGAGCACGGGCTCGTCGAGTCGGAGCTCGAACGAGCCACCAGAGGGTTCCTAGAGCTGCCTGGGATTATCCTAAGCATGACTACGTGCTCAGTTGCGAGCTTGGGCCGCTGCAGCGACAGCCATGTCCTCGTCGGCAGCGAGGAGCTCTCAGACCCGAGAGGATCCGGCGCTAGAACGACCTATTGAAGGGGGAAAAGGGGGAAAAAGGACCACGGGCTCACGGCGGTTGCAGCAGCGTCGAGAGCTGGCTCGGGGAAGGCCTGGAGCAACTGTGAGCTTCTCTTCTTTGTCGGCGGCCGGAGGTTGAAGACGAAGGCGATGCAGCGATGAGGAGCTCCCGGCGATGCGCGGCTTGGCGAGAAGGATGAGGGCGATGAGGCGGAGCTCTGGAGCTACCTAGCGAGGCAGGGGAGCGGCTCGAGCGACGGTGCTATCCGGCGGAGCTTCGGTGGCCATGGCGACAGAGGGGGAGAGGAAGAGAGGCGAGGGAGAGCGAGAGGGAGAGGGCGATGGGGACGACTCTCTAAGCTTATCCCCGTCGCGCTGGCGAGGGGGAGGCAGGCAGGCAGCTGCCGGCCTGGAGGCACGCCCGCGCGCGCGCTCCGGCCACACGCCCGTCCTCCTGGCAGCCAGGAGGACAACAACCTCCCTGGGCTAGGTGGGCCGGCCTGGCCTGGGCCTAGGTAGGTTTCCTTTCCTTTTTTCTTTTACTTTCTGTTTTCTAATTCTGACATTTGTTTTATTTTCTTTTCAGGTACAAATACTTTTATAAAATATCGCAAATATTTTGTAATATCAAGTTTGAATATTTCAAACTCCAATAAAAAGTTTTAGTATATTTTGAAATATAAAATAATGATAATGCTTTATTTGACATTTTTAGAGGCCTTATCATTTATTTTTATATTGCTATAGTTGTTCAAATATTTAAAATGGCCCTTGTTATAATCATGTCCATAATTATCAGACATAGGGAACATTTTGTAATGGCATATTCAATTTGTTGAGTTTTCACAACTTTGAATTAATTTGATTCAAATATGAGCTTGGGGTTTCTTTTAGCCCCCATTTCATGTTGATGCAAAATTGAAACATGATGCACACACATGCTATCCTATGACATCTAGTTAGGGATGTGACAATACCAATCTGGGGCATCGACGGAGGGGTCGAGTCATTCATATTAGTTAGTGATGAAACGAACGTTACGTGCATGATTTGGCTAATATGCAGGAGAAACTTACCACGAGGAGTTCGTATAGGGCCTGGTGAGACGCGTTGTTCCGGTTCCTCTCCTCCTCCAACATCCTAGATGCCCTCTCCCTCTCCACCGCCTACCTGTTTGCCTCGGCCAGAAGCTCCTGGGCCCTAGCCTCGATGGCGAGCTCCATTGTCCGTGGACGAGGCCTTATCTCAGGATCGGACCTCGTCTGCCACTTCTTGATCTCCGGCAGAGTTCTAGGACAACGTATCAGTCCATCTCCAATGGCTCTCGAGCCATGGGGTGTCCCGCCACCAGATATCATCATGAGCTCTAGATCAAAAGGACTCTGGCTCGGGTTGAAGTCCTCCCCTTTCCTCGTCTTCCCCTCGTCTCTGTACCTCACGAGCTTGTTGTGGGAGGAGATGTTGCTGAAGCTCTCTGGATGATTGAGGTCATCCTCAGAGAATGCCTTGGCCTTCTTCTACGGGACAGTATGGGTCATGTCATAGAGGTCGAACAGCAGTGGCACCTCCTTCTTGTTGTGTCGTGCCTAAAAGATACGAGCAAAATATTAGTTAAGGGCTCAAGCTGTCATGAAGAATGAAATTGCATGAATCATGAAGCAAACCACATACCCAGTGATCCCCATACTCAAGCAGGTTGGAGCTCCCTTGATGGTGTGGCAAACCATTCATTTGGGAACTCTTATCCTTGGCCTTGTTGTGGACGGCTAGCCATTTGGGAGAGCACCACTCATACACCAATGCCTCCCAACAGTCCATTCTATCTGCACACCATCTCGGGGTCACCTAGGTTAGACAAGAGAAATTTCAGTGCTACGCCTATGAATCAAATCAAGGAAACTAAGTACAAGGCCGTAAGAATAGGTAATTACCTTCATGTACTTCTCCTTACTTAGAAAATTTTGGCGGCACTTCTTCTTGGCCCTCTTAATGTTAGTCGAGGTGTAGTAGTCTCGACCAGCCTGCACCCGAGCCTCGTGCCATATGTTATGAAGTAGGCGCTTGCACTCGTCTACGAGAATAATAGTCGCGGCCGCCGCGTGTTCCTCAAGACACCTGTAGAAGGTCTGCATCAAACAAGACAACAATGATTAGTACAATCACTAGGTGCTGTTGATTTTTAATTTTGTAAAGGAGAAATTACCCAAAACCGTCGGGTCACAATGTCCGCCACCATCTCGCGCAAGACACCGTCGACCCTTATCTTTGGTGGGGCCAGGGCAGCCACGTACAACTCCCAGCTCAGGGCTACCTGTGGAACCTCACCCTCACGGGCAACGTGGCCCACCCCAGGAAGTGCTGCCGGCAAAGCACACCAAGGACCTAGTTGGGCCTGCGGACACCAGGGTCGTGTTTCCAACCACCTCTGATCACGGGTCGCCAGCACGGGCGGGAGCTTTGTACCACCATGCTGGTACACCTTCTTGCCCTCCTGAACCAGCTTGCCCTCGCTATAGCTATACTCAGAAAAGTTGTCCTCACCACCATCAGCATAGCCACTAGCCTCCGGAGTCAGGTGGGATGAAGACTCTGGGACCGGAGTCTCTTGGGACAAAGACTCTGGGACCAAAGTCTCCTTGGACGAAGGCCCGGCGAACCGAGGCTCATCGGCCCGAGGCTCGTGGATCGGAGTCGGAGATGGGTCCAAGTCAGACTGGTCCACCTGAGACGGAGCACTCTTGTGGTCGGGAGAATCAGCTGGGGATGGCGGCGAGGAAGGCGCAACAGCCTTCCTACCTCTAGCACCCCTCTTTGTCTTCCCCCGACCTCTCCCGCCCGAAGAACAAGCGACCGCTTGTGTCTACATACTGTGTACCAGCGCTCTCTGGAGGTGCTTGGGTGGAATAATAGCACCCCTCCCAGCACGTGTCGAGGAAGGAGGCTCGGAGCACTCTCGACCCGCGCCCACCATCTGTCAACACCTGCAATGACAAAGAGTAAACAAAATTAGTTCAACATAAAAAAAATCAAATACCTAATAACACGAACTAAATAATATATATGTACATAATAATAATTGAATACGTGACATTACTAATATTAATCTTCATCGTCTATATATGCTCCGGGATCAATAAATGCAAAAGCATCATCACTATCAGTAATGACGTGCTCATCACCATCATCAATAAATGCATCAACATGTGGAAGGCCTCCTTTGTGTAATCGGTCAAGTATTGATAGGTCATCCGCAATAGTAACCTCTTCTTCTTCCGTCTCAGGGGTGAAGTCGGATTCACTATCACTGTCTACCTCAATGTTCTGGGGTGAAGTAGAGAGGTTCTTGGAACATTTTTTTGGAAACACATGTTTCTTGGAAGAATTCTACTTCATATGTGTCTGGGTTAATGTGAAATTCATAATCATCTTTATTGAGGGGAGGTGGTCTAAAATGTGGCGGCACATCATAAACGACATCCCAACCATTCAGATTTGGATCAATTTGGCAGGCCCACGGTAGATAGGAAACTTGGGTTGCCTGTTGAGCCGTAATATAGACATCGGGAACATCTAAATGGGTGCTTTATTTGATTTCGACTAGCCCTATATGTTCACGAGTCCTTCTAGTATCCTTCGGCTGGAACCAATAACATTTGAAGACTATGATGTTTGGTGGGTTTTCACCAAAGAATGTAAGTTCATAAATTGCTTCAACTCTTCCATAATACTCGACCCCTCCTTCGCCGACAGCGGAGACACAACAATTTTTAGACTTTTCTGAACTTATGGCATGAAATTCTTCTTGTCTTTTCTAACAACTCTTCCTTTCATGAAATTCTACATGTCTTTTCTGAACTTATGGCGTGGATCCAGGAACTGTCTATGCAAGTCGAAGCAAGAATACTTGCGACCTGCCTGCAGCCAACGGAACTCAAGAGTTGCCTTGCATGTGGGGCCCGGGAACCTTCCATGCACACACCAGCCAGCGAATAGCGCATACGCCGGCAAGTCATGCGACGAGTACATGTACCACACATGCATTTTGAAGTTTGTTTTTGTAGCGGTATCTTATGTCTTGATCCCATTATCCCAAGATTCTTGCTATTCATCCTTAAGAAGTTGCATGTACACATTCATATTCTTTCCCGGATAGTTGCGCCCTGGAATTATCAACGTCAAGAAAATGTTCTTTCTTCTCATAATCTCTCCGGGGGGAGATTGAGTGGAATGACAAATACATGCCAGCAACTATATTGGGTTGCCTTCATACCAAACACATTGAACCCATCCGTGCTGATGGCGACTCGAGGATGCCTTGGATCTGCCGCTTTATCGTTATGTAATGCATCGAAGTGCTTCCATGCAAAAGCACGTGAAGTGTGTCCCAACATCAGATTCCCATCTGCATCTAGTTCTGTTCTTTTGCCCAATTTATGCCACGTCATCTGTCTGGCCGTCTCTTCGACCATGAAAAGACGTTGAAGTCTTGGTATGATTGGCATATACCAAAGAACATTAACTGGGGTTTTGGTCTGACTCTTCTCACTCATACCGTTGTCTACCACAACATACCTGGAAGACTTGCAAATGGGACAATAGTTGAAGCCCGCATACTTAGGCGTAAATAAGGCACATCCATTCTCACATGCATCTATCTTCTCATCGGGCATCTTAAGTGCACGTAGGATTTTTTCCGACTGGTACATGTTTGCTAGCAATACATGGCCTTTGGGTAGAAAGCATCCAAATATTGTCATGATCGCATCGTAGCATTCTCTGCCCAGGTTGAACTGAGCCTTTAGATCCATTACTTGCACGATGGCATCCAACAGACAAAGCTTAGTGTGCTCGTGGAGAGGACGTTTTGAAGACTCCAACATTTCATAGAAGGCCTTTGCAGATTCCTCCATCTCATCTTTCGAATCCCGAGCATCATCAAAGTCTTGCACCATGTCTTCGATCCCGGTACCATGCTCATTGGTGCAACGACGAACCACCTTAGCTCTAGCACGTTGGCCAGACTCACCATGAAATGTCCAGACCGTATAATTAGGCGTAAAACCCCACTTCTGCGGGTGTTTGATCATTTCAAACTCTGACCTCTTATGATAGTTGTCGCAATCGACATAGGGGCACCAGGTTGTTTTCTGTCCATTTGCAAATGCGGCTCTCACAAACCCCTTGGTTTTTGTTATCCATTCATGGGTCATGTCTTTCTGACTAGTGTGACCAGTGTACATCCACCCACGATCACTCATTGTGCATAGCTACTGGACACACAAGAAATATATACATAATTCAGCAAACCGTATTCATCAGTTAATAGAGTTTGTCAGTTTTATTACGTGCATGCAACGTAGAAGCTAGTAGGTAAAGATAGGTCCTAATCCCACCCGAGTATGTGTAGATTGGGTTCGTTTTCCCATGCTCTGCTCCGGATCCGATGCAAAATTATGGTAGCACCTGCCCGCTGTTCTCCTGATACACGTCTCGACAATAAGCAGAGAGGATGTGTACCCGGAGAACAACAGGGAGGCACTGACGAAATTACGCATCGGTTCCAGAACAGAGCATAAGGGAAAACGAACCCAATCTACATATACTCGGGCTATCCATGGATAACGTTGGACAATTCGAAAGGATGACAGCTATATATATGCAAAGACATGCATATTTATAGCTGCCGCCCTTTCGAACGGGAGACGCATACTGGTCACGCATACTATAGCCCTGATGATTGAAGACACCTATAGCTAGCAAGTTTCATCGGCACAAAGACCGAAACAAAGCAAATTAAGGGGAGGAGATGTGTGCTCACCCACGAACGTAGGGGCATAGCTCGTCGAACGCACGGGAGGCTGTCGAACAGCAGACCCTCGTAGCGACGAAACAACTGCACATTGAAATGAAACTCGATCAACACAAATACGATTGTTGTCATAACAGCTAGAATCGGAATATATATGACCTAACTCATAATTTACATCGGGGGTCAGTGGCGTCGAGGGTCAGGGGTCAATGGCGTCAGGGGTCAGGGGTCAGTGACGTCGGGGGTCGGGGTCAGTGACGTTAGGGGTCGGGGGTCAGTGGCGTCGGGGGTCAGGGGTTAGTGGCGTCGGGGGTCAAGGTCAGTGGCATTAAGGGTCAGGGGTTAGTGGTGTAGGGGGTCAGGGGTCAGTGGCGTTGGGGGTCATTGGTTAGTGGCGTCGAGGGTCAGGGGTCAGTGGCATCGGGGGTCGGGGTCAGTGACATCGGGGGTCGGGGGTCAGTGACGTCGGTGGTCGGGGGTCAGTGACGTCGGGGGTCGGGGTCAGTGACGTCGGGGGTCGGGGGTCAGTGGCGTCGGGGGTCAGGGGTCAGTTTTGTCGGGGGTCAAAGGTTAGTGGCGTCGAGGGTCAGGGGTCAGTGGCGTCGGGGGTCGGGGTCAGTGACGATCGGGGGTCAGGGGTCAGTGGCGTCGATGGTCAGGGGTTAGTGGCGTCCGGGGTCGGGTTCGTGACGTCGGGGGTCGGGGGTCAGTGGTGTCGGGGGTCAGGGGTCACTGGCTACGGGGTCCGGGGTCAGTGGCGTCGAGGGTCAGGGGTCAGTGGTGTCGGGGGTCGGGATCAGTGATATCGGGGGTCGGGGGTCAGTGGCGTCGGTGGTTAGGGGTTAGTGGCGTCGGGGGTCCGGGGCCAGTGGCGTCGAGGGTCAGGGGTCAGTGGCATCGGGGGTCAGGGTCAGTGACGTCGGTGGTCGGGGGTCAGTGGAATTGGAGGTCAGGGGTCAGTGGCGTCAGGGGTCAGGGGTCAATGACATCGAGGGTCAGGGGTCAGTGGCGTCGGGGGGTCAGGATCAGTGATGTCGGGGGTCAGGGGTGAGTGGCTTCTTTTTCCTCTTCTTCTTTTTTTCCTTTTCCTTTTCTTCTTCTTCTCCTCCTCCTGCTGCTCCCTCCTCCTCCTCCTCTCTTCTTCTTCTTCTACTTTCTTCTTTTGGTCAATGACCTTCTGTCGTCAAGGGTCTAGGCCTTCCAGTCAATCGCTTGGCTACTCGTCATCTATCGGGGGTCGCCCGGGGTGATCGGGTTTCTCCTCCTCCTCCCTTTTCTTCTTCTTTTGTTCTTCTCTTTTTCCTCTTCTTCTTCTCCTTCTCCTCTTCTTCTTCTTCTTTCCTTCTTGTGCTCTTGTTCTTGTTCTCTTTTGTTCTTCTTCTTCATTTCCTGTCCTCCTCCTCCTAAAAATCTAACTAACTAACTAATTTACTAACTTAGCAGAAAAACTAACTAACAAACTTATTTTTTATAACCTAATAAACTAACTAACAAATATTTAATGTCAAAACTACTAATACTATAAGACAAACAATTATTTTTTTATCAACCAAGCAATACTTAGTGGAAAAGAATTAGTAAAATTAATTTTAGTAAACAGAATCAAATTTACTAAAACTTTTGTGTAAAGAGAAACTACTAAAATTATAAGTTATAGAACACCACTAAATAAAAAATAACTAGAATTTCCTATAACATTAGAGTAGGAAACAAAACAATATTATTATTATCATTATTATTATTATTATCATATTACGTAACAGAAAACAATTACTAAAGTTTATTTAATAGAAAAACCGATTTTCATCTTCTAAATAGTTTGTGAAAGTAAAACTAAATTGTTTTATAAAACTCTACCTAATGAAAAGAAATAAAGATTTCCTATAACAATAGGGTATAAAACTAAACAATTATTTTTATTATTAGTAAGTAATGTCACCTAACTGTTTGAAACAACAGAACCTAATGAAAACTATTAACAAAAGCTAAACTAATTCAGGTTCAAATTAAATTAAAATTAAAATAACTAAACTACATTAAGAACTAAACAGATTCTGTTTTTGTTATGAACCCTAACCAGATTTATCCTAAAATTTCTTAAACTATGTAGGATGATAAGTCTAACTAATACAAACCAGTGGCAAAAAGATTCACTCAAAAATAAATTTTTAAACTCATGTTATACAGATTTTAGTAATTTAAACAAATTTGGTTAGATTCAAATTTTAAATTGCAAATTTGAAATCTAAACATACATACATAAACTACAACATATTTGTGACCTAATGCAAAAAAGAATTAACTAAAAACACCAAATATTTCAAAAGATATGATAAAAACAAAAACAAAATACATACTATTTTCTAAAACAGAAAAGAAAAGAAAAACTAACCTAACTAACGGACAGGGTGACGTGGCATGCTATGATTGGCCGAGGGTGTGTGCGGGTGAGTGCTAACGAGCGGACGACCGGCAACTAATGCGTACCGGTTCGTTTATTAAATCGATCTAATCTGGATCGTTGACTACGGATCCGATGGCTACGGTTGGAGGTGGCGGCTTACAAAGAGGGGGTCAAGGTCTCGAGCGAGGTCAACGGCGGCCGGAGGTCGAAGGTGCTCGGGGACGACGGTGCGGCGGTCGGGGCGGCTTCCGAATGCTTCAAACGGCGGCGGCGAAGCTCCGGCGTCGATTGGTGGCGTCGGAGGGGGTTGGGGTGAGTGTGGAGATGGGCACGAGCTCGGGGAGGTCCGGTTGGGGGCCGAACTCCGGCGAGGTGTGGGGCAGCGTTCTGGCGAGGGAAGAGGGGGTTTTGGGTGGGGAACGAAGAGAGGAGATGGCCGGGGTTTATATAGGCCAGGTGCGGTGGTCGGGGACGGAGAGAGGGGCGAGACCCGCGGAGAGGGATCTCCGGCGAGGTCATCGGGCGCGGGGAAGGGGATGAGCGCGCTGACGCCGCGGTCGGACAGTGGGTCCCGTGCATCAGTGAGGGTGGGACGCGGTGTCTGCGCGTCAGTGGCCGACCCGGATTGATTTCGGGTATTAAAGGCTGTGGGCCGGCCCGTTCTGTTTAATTCGTTTCCTTATTTATTTACAGAGCGTTTAAAACATCTTTAATGCATTCAAATAATTTCCAAACATAGGAAATGTATATATCAAAATGATCAGGGGATTAAATGCTATTTAATGAACTCTGTCATACTGAATATCTTTTTAAATTTTATTTTCAAAAAAATGCCTAATTGATTTTAAATCCTTTTGAGATAAACTTTCAAATAACCCCCTGGTTTTATTGTTCAAATATTTCACCAAGATGCCCCTGGTGTGGAGTGTCATGTTACTCCCCTCTTTCTTTGAACATTACCAAAGGTTTTCAAATAGGTGAAACAAATACATGGGAAATTTATTTTTTGACCGACTATTGTAAGGGAAAAACACCCCATAGCCTTTTCTTTTATTGCAAATAAAGGGTTACAGGTCAGAAGCGAGTCTAAGAAGTTACAAATACATGGGAAAATTGAAATGGCCTTTCAGAATTTCAAAAGAAGCACTTCAACAAATTCATTACATTCAAACAAAGTGATGATGATGAATAGCTATATTTCATAACATTCCAAAATGAAATTTCTGGATGTTACAAACCTACCCACCTTAAGATGAATATCGCCCTCGAGATTCGAGTTGGCTAGAAAATAGGTGCGGGTGGTCTCTACGAAGATCTTCTTCGTGTTCCCAGGTGGCTTCTTCCTCGGTGTGGTGACTCCACAGAACCTTACAGAACTTGATGGTCTTGCTTCGGGTAACTCTGATGGTACTCTCGAGGATTCTGACAGGCTTCTCCTCGTAGGTCAGGTCACTGTCAAGTTGTATGGCTTCTAAGGGCACTATGTCTCTCAAAGGAATATCAGCCATCCCAGCATGGCATTTCTTCAGCTGGGAAACATGGAAAACATCATGAACTCCGGATAGTCCTTCCGGCAATTCCAGCTTGTATGCAACTTTGCCTCTACGTTCAAGAATTTTGTAGGGGCCTATGAATCTGGGTGCTAACTTTCCTTTAACAACAAACCTCTTGATTCCTCGAAGTGGGGACACACGAAGATATGCTCGATCTCCCACTTCATATGTCACCTCCTTGCGTTTGTTATCAGCATAGCTCTTCTGCTGGTTTGACTATCTTGAGTCGGTTTCGAATCAGTTTGACCTTTTCTTCAGAATCTCGGATAAGATCAGGACCAAAGAGTTTTCGGTCTCCAACACCATCCCACATAAATGGTGTTCTGCACCTCCTTCCGTATAAAGATTCAAAAGGGGCCATCTTCAGACTAGTCTGATAACTGTTGTTGGGTGCCCTTAGATTTTTCTTTAAACTAAACCTAAATCTAAAAAAACGGAAAAATCTAAAAAACAGAAAAAAAAGAAAACAAAGAAAAAAAAGAAAAAAAAACCTCACCACCGGTGGTGAGGGCAGAGGAGTTGCCGCCGGCGGTGTGGTGCGGGGCGGTGGCGGGGTGCGGCAACGGGGTGCGAGGCGGGCGGGGTGGCCTGGGCGGGGTGTAGCAGCAGAGGGGGCAAGGGAGGGGGCGGCGGTGCTGCAAGGGAGGGGGCAGGGCGGGGACGCAGGGGAGGGGGTGAGGCGAGGCCGGTGGAGGAGGCCGGGGCAAGGGAGGGGGCGGGGTGCGGCGGCGACGGGGTGCGACAGGGTGGGGGGGTCGGGGAGAGAGAGACAGAGAGAGAGAGAAGAGGTGGGGTGGGCCGTTGCAATAAGCTGGCCTTCACCTGGCCCCACCCCCACCTCTGCCGTCTGCTTGGTGTTTGCCGTCTATTTTAAGCTAGCTGATGGCAAAACCACTCTTTGCCGTCCACTAGCGGACGACAAAGATGTGGCAGACAGCAAATCCTCTTATTCCAGTAGTGTACTAGGAATGTTCAGCTTACACATCCATCGGGTTAGATAGTCGATGTCTCAACTCAAGCTGCCAAGCGCCAACTCTATTCTCTAAATGCTAGCCCACTTCCAGAACTAGAAGATATTCTGGTAGTCCGTGACTTTCCGGATGTCTTTCTAGAAGAACTGACAGGAATTCCACCTATCCGGGATGTAGAGTTTGTGATAAAACTTGTCCGAGGGATTGTCCCAATAGCCAGAAGACCCTATAAGATGGCACCCTTAGAACTAGCCGAGCTTAAGAAACAACTCAATGAGGCTTTGAAGAAAGGTTTCATCCATCCTAGTTCTTCTCCTTGGGCTTGCCCCATCCTGTTCGTCAAGAAGATGGATGGATCAGACCGGATGGTTGTAGATTATCGGCCAGTGAACTTAGTCATCAAAACGAACAAGTATCCGCTCCCCAGGATCAACGACTTTTATGATCAACTCGCTGGATCCTCAATCTTTTCCAAAATGGATTTGAGGTTGGGATACCATCAAATCAGAATTAGAAACGTGGACATTCCAAAAACGGCTTTTGTTACTCGTTATGGCCAATACGAGTACATTGTCATTTCCTTCGGTTTAACCAATGCCCCAGTCACTTTCTCTCGCTTTATGAATTCGATCTTCATGGAGTATTTTGATAAATTTGTCATGGTCTACCTCAAAGATATACTCATCTACTCGAAGAACGAACAGGAACATACCGATCATCTAAGGCTGGTATTGATGAAACTTCGAGAGCATCGTATGTATGTCAAATTCTCCAAGTGTGAATTTTTGTTACCAGAAGTGACCTACCTAGGCCACGCGATCTCTGGTAAAGGTATTTTTGTCAATCTTGAGAGAGTTCAGGCCGTCCTAGATTGGACTCAACCTGAATCGGTTAAGCAAGTTTGGAGTTTCCTTGGCTTAGCAAGCTATTGTCGCCACTTTGTTGAGAACTTCTCCAAGGTTGCGAAGCCTATGACTGAAATCTTAAAGAAAGATAAAAAGTTCGAGTGGACTCCACAATGCGAGAACAATTTTCAGGAGCTGAAAATACGCCTGACTTCTGCTCCCATACTGGTGCCACTAGACTTCTCTAAGGACTTTGTTATCTATTGCGACGCCTCGTGACAAGGATTAGGTTGCATTCTCATGCAAGATCATCATGTGATTGCATACACATCTCGACAGTTGCATCCACATGAGGATAATTATCCAACACATGATCTTGAGCTTGCAGCTGTAGTCCATGCACTGAAAACCTGGCGACATTACCTTCTGGGTAATCATTGCGAAATTTACACTGATCACCAAAGTTTGAGATATATCTTCACCCAGCCGGATTTGAATCCCAGGCAAAGACGGTGGGTTGAGTTGATTACAGACTACGACTTAGGGATTACTTACACCCCGGGGAAAGCCAATGTCATGGCTGATGCACTAAGTCGTAAGTCTTATTGTAAGAACCTGATGTTACGACAAAGTCAACCACTTCTCTATGAGGAATTTTGGAAGTTAAGCCTTCACATTGTTCCTCAAGGATTCCTTTACAACTTGGTGGCGAAGCCTACTCTTACGGATCAAATCATAGAAGCGCAGAAGCATGATGTCGGGATATCTCGGATCAAGAAGAACATTAGAAGGGGTAATGTTAGAGGCTTCTCGGAAGACGATCAGGGTGTTGTATTCTTTGAGAACCGATCGGTGGTCCCGAAGAAGCAACATTTGCGGCAGCAGATCCTTAAGGAGGCTCATGACTCTCCTCTCACAATCATCCTGGTAGTACCAAGATGTATGACGACCTATGCCAGAGATTCTGGTGGACTAGGATGAAGAGAGAAATTGCTCAATTCATTGCTAACTACGACGTTTGTCGTCGCATTAAGGTAGAACATCAAAGGCCTGGTGGCACCCTTCAACCCTTAGCTATTCTTGAGTGGAAATGGGATAAGGTCGGTATGGATTTCATCACCGGATTTCCCAGGACCAAGACAGCGAATACTCCTACCTTTGTGGTCATTGACCGTCTTTCCAAAGTGGCTCATTTTCTTCCTATTCGGGAGAGTATAACTGCTAGCCAGCTAGCGGAGTTATATCTTTCTCGAATAGTTTCTCTTCATGGTGTTCCTTCGGAGATTAACACATATTGTGGAAGTATCTTTACTTCCCGTTTCTGGGAAATCTTTCAAAATGCTAGGGGGACTCATCTATCCTTCATCACTGCTTTCCATCCGTAGTCGAGTGGTCAAGTTGAGCGAGTGAATCAAATTTTGGAACACATGCTCAGAGCTTGTGATATATCTTTCGGTATGAATTGGGAGAAATGTCTTCCATTCACTGAATTTTTTTATAACAATAGTTTTCAGTCAAGCCTAGGCAAATCCCCTTTTGAAGTTCTCTACGGATGAAGGTGTCGAACACCTCTTAACTAGTCAGAAACCGGAGAGAGGCAACTCTTTGGTCCGGATATGATCCAGGATGCAGAGGAGCAAGTTCGCATTATTCATGAGAAGTTGAAAATATCACAATCTCGTCAGAAGAACCAATATGATCGCCATAATAAGGCTGTGACCTATGAAGTTGACTAGAAGGCTTATCTTCGGGTTACACCTCTCAAGAGTACCCAATGATTTGTTATCAAGGGAAAGTTGGCTCCTCATTACATTGGTCCTTTTTGCATTCTTGCCAAATGATGTCTTCAACGTCTTGCAACTCAAGCATTGGTTCTCGGACCCTGTTCGCGAAGTAGACCACGAAACGCTTGATCTCCAAGATAACTTTACATATCGGGAATACCCTATTCGTATTCTTGCTCAAGCTGAGCGTACCACTCGACATCAGAGCATCTAGTTTCTCAAGTTTCAGTTGTCACAACATTCTGAGAAGGAAGCCACATGGGAAAGAGAGGATCGTCTTCGACTAGAGTACCCCACACTCTTCCCGATGACTTCCAAATCTCGGGACGAGATTCTTTTGAGTGGGGTGAGTTGTCGCATCCCTAGTTAGCACTGCTCTGGTTAGCTTGTGTGTTTGCATCATGTTTTGATTTTGCATCAATATGAAATGGGGATCAATAGAAACCCTAGCACCTCACCTGAATTAAACCAATTTACAGGTTGTAAAAAAATCAACAAATCCAAAATGCCCATCAAAATTGCCCCCCATGTCTGGTAAATATTGACATCAAAATTACAGGGGACATTCTAATTTTGAGAATGTATATGTCCTTTTAAAAGTAAATAATACAGCTATTGAAAAGGCCAAAGAAAGCATTATAAATATTTTAGCCATTCAAAAATGTTGAAACTTGTTGTGGAGGTTTGAAATATTGAAACTATGCTCTCAAAAATATTTCAACAATTTTGTGCTAGGATTTGAGGCCCTGACAAAAATAAAACAAATGTCAGAAAAGAAAAAGAAAAGAAAAATGAAAAAAATAGAGAGGGATATGACCTGAGGCCAGCTCTAGGCCGGCCCATCTGGCCCAGGGTGGTCGTCATCCTCCTGGCGGCCAGGAGGCCGGGCGTGTGGCCGCCGCGCGAGCACGGCCGTACCACCACGCTGGCAGATGCCTGTCTGCCTCCCCCTCGCCAGTGCGATGGGGATACGCTCCCAGATTCGTCTTGACCGCTCTCTCCCCCTCGCATTTGCTCCGGTCCTCTCTCCTCTCCCTGTGCTCTGCCATGGCCTCCGCTTCTCCGCCGCCGTAGTCGCTGCTCCAGCCGCTCCCCCTCGCTCCCGAGCCGCTCTTCCTCTACATCGTGACCTGCTGCTGCTCCCCGCCGAGCCAAACGTCGCTGAAAGCCCCCCATCTCTGCCATCGCTTTCATATTCAACCACCGGCCACCGGCAAGGATTTGAAGGTTTCCGTCGCTCCAGACCGTCCCCGAGCTCACCTCCGACGTTGTCGTGATCGCCGTGAGCCCCCGGTCCCGTTCCCCCTCTCCTCTCCATCGTTAGCGCGCCATAGCCTTGGTTTGCCTTGAGGACGCTACCGTCGCTGCGGTGGCCCAAGCGTGAACCTGTGCACATAGGCTAGCTCAGGTGGGCCCTAGAGACCCGTAGGAGCCATGAGCCGGCACTCTCGTGCTTCGGTTCATCGAGCCCGTGGTCGACCGAGCTCCAGCAGCCACCGAGCTCGTCACCGGCTATGCTACGGGCCATCCCCACCGCTGGGATGTGTTCCGTTGGACATGCACGAGTGCGGGCGCTCGTTTGTGCTGCTCCGCATTAGATTTGGTCGCCGAAGGGCGATTCCCGAGCCCTCCGCCGTCCCTGGCGTCGCCGACAGCTCAACACCGGTGAGTCAGCCTAGTTTGACCACGGGGTTGACCCCCCTAATTTGACCATAGGACTATGTATAGAACATTAAATGGAGAACTATTTTGAACCTATATTCAAACATACTCCATATAACTCTAATGATAGTTGCATTAGCTCATCCATTCATGTTGCCATGTCATGATCATGCTTCATATTGCTGCACTTGCCATGTATTGATTGGTACTCCGTATTTTTCGTGGTAGGTTCCTCCATCAGATACTCTCGAGTATCCCCCAGAAGGAGAGTACCTCCCAGCCAGTCAGCAAGGCAAGCAACCCCATTGATCATTCCGATAACATCCCATGCTGTGGCTCCTGCTCTTGTTTATTGCGTTAGGACAAACGTTCAATTGTCTGTCATTTGCGGTAGTTGAACCCATTCCTTTGCATGACCTGTCATTGTCACAGTAAATAGCTAAACCCTGCAACCTAGCATACCTGTTAGATTCTTGAGCCATGAGGTGCTTTATCTGCTTTGCTTGCTATGCCTCCTATGCTTAGAGTTGTGTCAGGTCTGACTCATCTGGGTGATGAACCGGAGTGAAACAGTGTTGTCCTGAAGTGATGAACTAAATGATGAGCCCGATTTGGTAAAGGTAGTGATGAGAGGCTATGTAGGAGTACATAGCGGATTGTCTCATTGGAACCGTGCTTAGGAACTTCGTTTCGTGTTTGTGATCCATGTCTAGTTACTACCACACATTGGGTTCTGGTAACTCGACCCTTCTCGACTTATCAACCGCCTAGTCCTTGGTCCAGGAGTTGCAAGTAGTTTCTGGTGTTTATAGTTTGCTGGAGGCCATGCATAGTGCTGACTCTAGGGGTGGGTTACGACGCGGTAGGCAGTGGCACAGTGTACCAAGGGTCACCTGAATGGTGGGCTTGGGAACCTTGCACATATCGTTTGGGGCCGTAGCGGAGTCTTCGGCCGGACTTCCGTGCGGGTTCAGTCTCAAATATGCAATAGCCTCGACTAGATGTATTGTGTGATTGACGGTCATGGCCGACTCCCTCGCTAGGCTTCCGCTTGAAGGTTGCCGAGGTGCCTTTTGAAGTGCACATAGCGATAAGTGGCGAGAGTGTGTGTGAAGGAGTACACCCCTGCAGGGATGAATATGTTCGAATAGCCGCGTCCTCTGATATGGACTACTTGGAAAACTCATGTTGTTCATATAAAACTTGATGGTTACTCATAAAAATATCAATACAAGTGTGACTACCGTGGATGGCACTCTCGTAGGTGACGGAAGTGAGTCCATGGTGGTGTATGAATGTGGTGTTAGTGGACTCGTATGCGATATCCAAAACATGAATAAAGAATTCATTTGTGTAGTATAGGTTAGCCAAGAAACAAAGCTGGCATTGCTGCATAAAATCCACCACTCCCCTTGTTGATACATGAGCATGAATAGACTAGGTCTGCTTTAAAGACTTGTTGAGTACGTTTGTACTAATGTTGCTTAATAAATGTTGAAGATGAGACTCAAGACCCATTAGGTGGGTTCTACCTATACTTCGACGACGCCGAATAGCTGGTATCCTAGCTACGAACCTATGTCCTGTGGCGGGCTATAGATAGTCAGGCCATGTGCAGCTTTACCCTTTCATATGTCTGTACTCAGACAACTTTAAGCTTTTGCTTGGTTTGTATGAACTTGCTTATATGACTTGAGTGTCGGGTCATGTGACCCCTACCTATAAGAACATATTATGCAAGGCTCCTTTGAGCCTCCTAAATAAAAGTTGTGTTGTTGTATGGTTATGTTGTGATGCCATAGTTGTATCTATGCATATTGGGCATGTCTTGCGTACGTGTGACGTGCAATGGTATGTATGGGATTCGACACCTAGTCATGTGCCTTTAGTAGTACTCTTTACGGGAAATTGCCTCTTTGTGCTTCCACCGAGCCTTGGTAGCTTGCTACTGCTTAGGACACATTGATTGACCGGCATGTATCCTTCTTTGCTGCTTTGTCTGTTCCTTCGGGGAAATGTCTCGCAGTGTAATGGAGTCCCTGTAGCCGGCTATGACTCGTCTATGTGCAGTGATGACATTTATGTCGCATGGCGTAATGGAGTCCTTGTAGCTTGCTATGACTCGTCTACACACACTTGAGGCCAACACCTGCATTGCTGGGTTACATATGCCTGTTTCCGTACGGATGTGCCACTCGGGTTCTATGACTAGTCATGTCGACCCGAGTTCTCTGTTGTTTGAATGCTAGCGACATATTCGCATACGTGTGTCGGGACCCTGATCCTAAGTCATATGGATCCATACTGTAACATATCACATCACTTTGCGGCCTCACGCACGGTAAGTTCCACGGCTGCAGCCTTACCTTAGTCGGGACCGTTTGCGTATTTTGGCTCACATATGTGAACATGTCGCTGGCAATCAAACGACAGACAACCCGAGCCAACATGACTAGTCATAAAACCCAAGTGGCACATCCGTACTAAAACATACATACGTAACCCAGCAATGCAAGTGTCGGCCTCAAGCGTGTGTAGACGAGTCATAGCAAGCTACAAGGACTCCATTACGCCATGAGACGTAAATGCCATCATTGCACGTAGACGAGTCGTAGCAGGCCATAGGGACTCCATTACACTGCGAGACATTTCCCCGAATGGACAGACACAACAGCAAACAAGGATACATACCGATGAATCAATGTGTCCGGAGCAGTAGCAGGCTACCATGGCTTGATGGAAGCACAAAGAGGCAGTTTCCCGTAAAGAGTACTACTAAAGGCACACAACTAGGTGTCGGATCCCATACATACCGTTGCATGTCACACGTACGCACAACATGCCCGATATGCATAGATACAACCATGGCATCACAACATAACCATACAACAACTTTTATTTAAGAGGCTCAGACGAGCCTTGCATAATATGTTCTTACAAATAGTGGCCACATGACCCTACACTCAATTCATACAAAAAAGTTCTTACAAACCAAGCAGAAGCATAAAGCTATCTAAGTACGGACAGATGAAAAGGTAAAAAGGCACATGGCCTAACTATCTACAGCCCGCCACAGGCATAAGGTCGTAGCTGGGACACCAGTTATTCGGCATCGTCGACATCTAGGAAGAACCCACCCGATGGGTCCTGGGTCGCATCTGCAACATTAATTAAGCAAACATGAGTAAAAACGTACTCAGCAAGTCTTTAAAGAAGACTTAGACTATTCATGCTCATGTATCAACAAGGGGGGTGGTGGAGTCTACGCAGCAATGCCAGCTTTGACTCATGGATACCCTACACTACTCAATTTTAAATCTTTGTTTAAATTTTAGATATCGCACATGAGTCCACTAACTCCATGACAATTCACCACCATGGATTCACTTCCCTCTCCTGGGAGAGTGCCATCCACGATACTCACATTTGTCTTGATATTTTTACGAGTATCCATTTGATTATCTATGAACAACATAAGTTTTCCAAGTAGTACATATCCGAGGACGCGGCTATTCGAATAGTTTCATACCCTGTAGGGGTGTACTTCTTCACACACGCTCTCGCCACTTATCGTTGTGTGCTCATAAAACCAGGCACCTCGGCAACCTTCAAGCGGAAGCCCAGTGAGGGAGTCGGCCACGACCGTCAATCAAATAAGACCTCTAGTCCAAGCTATCGCCTATTTGAGACTGAACCCGCACGGAAGTCTAGCTGAAGTTTCTGCTACGGCCCCAAACGATGTTCGCAGGGTTCCCAAGCCCACCATTCGGGTGACCCTTGGTACACCATGCCACTGCCTACCGCGTCGTAACCCACCCCTAGGGTTAGTGCTACAAACAGCCTCCAGCATGCTATAAACACCAGAAACTACTTGCAACTCCTGGACCAAGGACTAGGCGATTGATAAGTCGAGAGGGTCAATTAAGTATCCCAACATGTGGTAGTAACTAGTCTTGGATCACAAACACGGAACTGAGTTCCTAAGAACGGTCCCAATGAGACAACCCGCTATGTACTCCTACATAGCCTCTCATCGCTACCTTTACCGAATCGGGTTCATTATAAGATTATCACATCGGAACAACAATGTTTCACTCTAGTTCATCACCCAGATGAATCAGACCTGACACAACTCTAAGCATAGCAAGCATAGCAGGCAAAGTAAGCTAAGCACATCATGTCACAAGCATCTACCAGGTATGCTAGGTTGCAAGGTTTAGCTATTTACTGTGACAATGACAGGTCATGCATAAGAATAGGTTCATCTACCGTGTATGACAGGCAAGTGAGCGTTTGTCCTAATCCAATAAACAAGAGCAGGAGTGAGAGAGTGGGATGTTATCAGAATGATCAAAGGGGTTGCTTGCCTTGCTGGGTA
This sequence comes from Hordeum marinum, assembly GCA_022496015.1. Taxonomy (NCBI): domain Eukaryota; kingdom Viridiplantae; phylum Streptophyta; class Magnoliopsida; order Poales; family Poaceae; genus Hordeum; species Hordeum marinum. The sequence goes on from CM039677.1 coordinate 234,910,910, forward strand.
GCGGGAAGGTTCTCTCCTTCATTGGAATACTCGGGGGTATCCTAAGAAGCAGGGCCTACCGCAAAGCAGATAAATAGCATTCACTACACGCAAGTGCAACACTATGATGCATGATCATGACATGGTAGCATGTATGGATGAGCTAGTGCAACTAGTGTCCAAGTTAATTTGAAGGGAGTTTGAATATAGGTTCAAAATTGTTCTTCATTTCAAATTCCATATACTAACCTATTAGCAAATGTCAATGTTCTTCTACATAGGTTGCTCTAACATGCATGATAATAGCACCATTGGATTCAATGGAATTTTCTAATAAATTTTCATATATAAATTATTTTCATCTGATTTACAGATTAATTTATATGAATTTTTAAAGTTTTAAACAATTTCTGGAATTATTTTAAAACTGAAAACTGAAATATGACGTCAGCGTGACGTCACTACGACGTCAGCTGGTCGGCTGACCAGGCCAGGTCAAACCTGACGTGCGGGGCCTATACGTCAGTGACACAGACTTAATTCCCATGCTCACCAGGGTTTGACCCGCATTTGGGGCCCACTTGTTAGCAGCTAGAGCCTAATTAATCATGGGGATTAGCCCCTGATGGTCGGCCACGTCAGCGCCCACCAGAGCGGGGCCGGCGGCAACCAAAAATACGGGGCGAACCACCGGAGTTGCGCCTCCGGCGACCATTTGGCGCGCGGAGGTCACCGGGGGGTAGCCCATGCACGCGCGCGTCTAGCAAGGCAGCAGAGGGGGCTCGGGGTCACCGGAGATGACGATCATGTCGAGCTTGGGAGCGGCGCCGACTCGGGCAGGAACGGCTAGTGTGATACAAGCCATGGGAGGAAGAGCTGAGGGCGACTACGAGCTCTTGGAGGCTCTACGAGCATGAGCCCGTGGCCAGGAGCGAGCTTTGGCCGCTGTGGCCACGGCTACGCCATGGCTGGCTGCAAGCTCCGCTCGGCTCTGGCTACCAACGGGGCTAGAGAAGGGGAACGACGTCGGGACTAGGGGGAAACGGTCCGGGGCCTCACCGGAGGGGCTTCTGACACTGTAGCATGGTCGGGGACGCAGGGAGGGCGGCGAATCACCGGCGCCTTCAGTCCGACGAGAGGGGAAGCAGAGGGGAGGGAGAGGGGGAAATGGCGAGGGGGAAACTTGGTGGCGGCGGCTAACCCTATCCTCTCGCCAGCGCGACGAGGAGGCGGCCTGGCAAGCAAGGAGGAGGTGGGTAGCGCATGGCCACCGCCGGGTGCGGGGGCAGCATGCAGCTGCTTCTCCTCCTCGCGGGAGGAAGAAGACGCTGCTGCCCCTGTGGGCTGGGCCTCTTCTTCAGGTAAGCCCGGGTGGGCTTTCTTCCCTTTTTTATTTCAATTCTTTTCTAACTTCTGACATTTTTTTATTTTAATTTGAGGCACATATGCTATTTTAAAATATCCCAAATATTTTATATATTGAAGTTTGAATATTTCAAACTTATCCAAAAAGTTTCAGGATATTTTGAAAACTAAACTAATGATAATGCTTTATTTGATATTTTCAGTAGCTTTATCATTTATTTTTAAATTTCTTTAGTTGTTCAAATATTTAAAATGGCCCATGTTATAACCATGTCCATATTTATCAGACATAGGGAACATTTTTAAAGGTCATTTTGGATTTGTTGAATTTTCACCAACTTTGAATTATTTTGATTCAATGTGAGCGTGGGGTTTCTTTTAGTCCCCATTTCATGTTGATGAAAACTTGAAACATGATGCAACACCCATGCTGTCCTATGACATCTAGCTAGGGATGTGACAACTCACCCCCACTCAAAAGAATCTCGTCCCGAGATTTTGAAGTCGTCGGGAAGAGTGCGGGTTACTCTAGTCGAAGACGATCTTCTCTTTCCCATGTGGCCTCCTTTTTAGAATGGTGTGACCACTAAACCTTGAAAAACTTGATGTTCCGATGCCGAGTGGTACGCTTAGCTTGATCAAGAATACGAACAAGGTATTCTCGATATGTAAGGTTATCTTGGAGATCAAGCGCTTCGTGGTCTACCTCACGGGCAGGGTCCGAGAAGCAAAGCTTGAGTTGCGAGACGTGGAAGACATCATGAACCTTGGAAAGATGCGGCGGTAGTACCAATTGGTAGGCAACCTCTCCTTGTTTAGCAAGAATGCGAAAGGGTCCAGTGTAACAAGGAGCCAACTTACCCTTGATACCGAGTCGATGGGTACCCTTCAGAGGTGTAACCCGAAGGTAAGCCTTCTCGTCAACTTCATAGGTCACAGCCTTATGATGGCGATCATATTGGCTCTTTTGACGAGATTGGGCTGTTTCAACTTTTCACGAATAATGCGAACTTGCTCCTCTGCATCCTGGATCATATCCGGGCCAAAGAGTTGCCTCTCTCCGGTTTCTGACGAGTTAAGAGGTGTTCGACACCTTCGTTCATAGAGAACTTCAAAAGGGGCTTTGCCCAGTTCATACTGAAAGATATAACACAAGCTCGGAGCATGTCTTCGAGGATTTGATTGACTTGCTCAACTTGACCACTTGATTGTGCGTGGAAAGTAGTGCTAATGGATAGATGAGTCCCCATAGCGGTTTGAAAACATTCCCAAAATCGGGAAGTAAAGATACTTCCACGGTCTGAGTTAATCTCCAAAGGAACACCATGAAGAGAAACTATCCGAGAGACATATAACTCTGCTAGCGAGCTAGCAGTTATACTCTCCCGAACAGGAAGAAAATGAGTCACTTTCGAAAGTCGGTCGATGACCACAAAGATAGCATTATTCCCTCTCTTAGTCCTGGGAAATCCAGTAATGAAATCCATACCGACCTTATCCCATTTCCATTCAGGAATAGCTAAAGGTTGAAGGTTGCCAGCAGGCCTTTGATGTTCTGCTTTCACACGATGACAAACGTCGCAATTAGCAACGAACTGGGCAATTTCTCTCTTCATCCTTATCCCCAGAACCTCTGGCGTAGGTCCTAATACATCTTGGTACTACCCGGATGAATTGTGAGAGGAGAATCATGGGCCTCCTTAAGGATCAGCTAACTTAAGCGTGTGCTCTTGGGAACCACCAACCGGTTCTGGAAGAAGACAACACCTTCATCGTCCTTGGAGAATTCTTTAGCGTTTCCGCTAGCAATATTCTCCTTGATCCGGGATATACCCTTATCATATTTCTGGACAGGTACTATTTGATCCTTAAGATTAGGTTTTTCCACCAAGTTGGATAGGAATCCTTGAGGAACAATGTGGAGGTTTACCTTCCGAAATTCCTCTTGGAGAAGTGGTTGACCTTGTTGTAACATCAGGTTGTTACAATAAGACTTATGACTTAGTGCATCAACCATGACATTGGCTTTCCCCGGGGTGTAAGTTATCCCTAAGTCGTAATATCTAATCAACTCAACCCACCGTCTTTGCCTGAGATTAAAATCCTGCTGGGTGAAGATATATTTCAGACTTTGGTGATCAGTGTAAATTTTGCAACGATTACCTAGAAGGTAATGTCGCGAGGTTTTCAGTGCATGGACCACAGCTGCACGCTCAAGATCATGTGTTGGATAATTATCATGATGTGGACACAACTGTTGAAATGCATATGCAATCACATGACGATCTTCCATGACAATGCAACCTAATCCTTGTCGCGAGGCGTCGCAATAGATAACAAAGTCCTTAGAGAAATCTGGTGGAACCAGAACGGGAGCAGAGGTCAGTCGTCTTTTCAACTCCTGAAAATTGTGCTCGCATTGTGGAGTCCACTCGAAATTTTTATCTTTCTTGAGGAGTTCAGTCAGAGGTTTTGCAACCTTGGAGAAATTCTCGAGAAAGCGGCGACAATACCTCGCTAAGCCAAGGAAACTCCGAACTTGCTTAACCGATTCAGGTTGAGTCCAATCAAGGACATCTTGAACTCTCTCAGGATTGACAACAATACCTTTACCAGAGATCACGTGGCCTAGATAGGTCACTTCTGGCAACCAAAATTCACACTTGGAGAATTTGGCATATAGACGGTGCTCTCGAAGTTTCATCAATACCAACCTTAGATGCACGGCATGTTCCTGTTCGTTCTTCGAGTAGATGAGTATATCGTCGAGGTAAACCATGAAAAATTTATCCAAATACTCCATGAAGATCAAATTCATCAAGCGAGAGAAGGTGGCTGGGACATTGGTTAAACCGAAGGACATGACGGTCTACTCGTATTGGCCATAACGAGTAACAAAAGCCATTTTTGGAATGTCCCTGTTTCTAATTCTGATTTGATGGTATCCCAACCTCAAATCCATTTTGGAAAAGACAAAGGATCCAGCGAGTTGATCGTACAAATCATTGATCCTTGGGAGCAGATACTTGTTCTTAATGGTGACCAGATTCACTGGCCAATAATCCACAACCATCTGATTCGGTCCATCCATCTTCTTGACAAAGAGAACGGGACAAGCCCAAGGAGAAGAACTAGAATGGATGAAACCTTTCTTCAAAGCCTCATCGAGTTGAATATTAAGCTTGGCTAGTTCTAAGGGTGCCATCTTATAGGGTCGTCTGGCTATTGGGACAGTCCCTAGAATGAGCTCTATCAAAAACTCAACATCTCTAACAGGAGGAATTCCTGGCAGTTCTTCTGGAAAGACATTCGGAAAGTCACGAACTACCGGAATATCTTTTAACTCTGGAAGATGTCTAGCATTGAGGGAATAGAGTTGGCGCTTGGCTGCTCGAGTGGAGACATTAACTATCTCACCTGATGGATGTGTAAGTTGAACATTCCTAGTATGAGTATCAATCTTAGCATAGTGGGCTTTCATCCAATCCATGCCTAAGATGATATTGATGTCCGAAGACTTGAGGGCTATCAAAGATGCTAGGAAGACTAGCCTATCCACCAGAATCTCATTATCATGGATCACTCTAGAAGTTTTCCACTTTGAACCAGGAGTCTGGACTACTAAAGGAGTAGGCATATCACAAAAAGACATGTTATGCAAGTTTGCATAACTTTCTGAGATGAAAAATTGAGATGCCCCAGTATCAAATAGAACAGATGCTGGATGACTATTGACAAGGAGCGTACCTAGGATAACATCAGGATCCTCAATGGTGTCACGCCCCAGATGCGGTCCTATCCTTATTTGGGCACGAGGCCTCGACAGGGATAGAAGCGCATCTCGATGCGTTCGCAAGAATGGATATCATTACAAGTACATGTACAGAAGAGATGAGTATATGGAATTGTCTTACACTCGCCACAAACTACATCAGAGTCACATCAACACCATAACATCTCAAACATCATACATAAGAGCAGGGTCCGACTACGGACGAAATCAAACAATAAAATGACATCCACCCTTGCTATCCCAGGCTGCCTCCTAGAACCCATCCAAGATTGAAGAAGAAGAAGAAGAACTCCAAGTCAAATCAAGCAACGCGCTCACGTCGAATCATCACCTTACCTGTACCTGCATTTGGTGTTGTAGTAATCTGTGAGCCACAGGGACTCGGCAATCTCATTTCCAAGGGTATCAAGACTATTAAAGCTTAATAGGTAAGGTATGGTCAAGTGGTCAGGCTGTAGCAAGCGACTAAGCATATAATTGAGTGGCTAACTTACGAGTACAAAAATTAAAGTCTGCTGGTCTACGCATAACGGACGTGAAGTAGAATTGATCACTAACTGATCCTGAACACCTACTTACGTCAAACATAACCCCACCATGTTCTCTTCTGGATAAGGACTCACGAGAAGAGACAGTCACGGTTACTCACACGGTTGGTGTATTTTATTAGAGTTTACTTCAAGTTTACTATGACCGGGTGTTAAACAAATTATCCATGTTTCCCACATAACCGCGGGCACGGCTTCTCGAAAAGATTTAACCCTGCAGGGATGCTCCAACTCATCCATCACAAATTAACCACACTCAGCGAGAATAACCTCAACCACGGATCTCGTGATCATCCTAGGCAATTCCAAAGGAAATCCAACACCTCGAGATAGCCCGAAGAATAATCGGAATTCCTCACTCAAGACATTCGAGAAAGGTAAAACAAATCCAGCAAGGCCGCCTGACGTGTCAACGAACCCGATAGGAGCCGCGTATCTCGTTCTCACGACATGACCGGATGGGACTAGCTACAAGGAAAACCAATCCTCAAGTTGTCTTGAGGCGGCCCCGCGGGCAGCCCATTTGGACCAACACTCATGAGGAGCACTGGCCCGGGTTGTTGATTAATTATCCATGGGGTCCGGAAAATCCCCTATGCAAGTTCATTAATTATTGGGCAAATGTAGTACCAATGTTGGGCCTTGCCAGACAAGTTTTATACTAACTCGAAAATCAAGGGGGTCCCCATAACAACCCCGAGCATGTTAGGAGCGCTCATTTATGGAACATAACACCGGTTCACAAGAAACTAAGGGCGGCAAGAGTGGAACAAAACACCGAGCAAAAGGCCAAGCCTTCCACCTTTACCAAGTATATATGTGCATTAAATTAAATTAGCAACATTATTGTGATATAACAAGGAAAATCCATGTTGACACATGGAAACAATTGCACCTGCAACTAGCAACGCTATAAGAAGGTCTGAGCAAGCGGTAACATAGCCAAACAATGTATTGCTGGGATATGAAGAGGTTAGAGGCTTTTCATGGCAATGTTGGGAGGCTTATCAAATAGGTGGTAGGTAGCGAGACATAACGATAAAAGACGAGACAACTAGCATGGCAATGATAGTAATGGTATCCAGGGAAATGAGTCACCTTGCCTGAGATCCCGCTCGGAAGAAGACCGAGTACATGAAGAAGACGAACCAACGTAGTCGAACGAATCCTCACACTCCGAACGCTTTCGGAACTCTATCGAGAAGAAGCAATCCGAAACAAACAATCAACACAAGATACACCACAACATATGCAAAACACGATGCACAACAAATATGATGCATGTCCGGTTTAATATGCAATGCATGACAAATCACAACAATCAAAGACTACACATTAAGTGAAGCTCAATATGCAACGAGTTGCATATCGACGAAACTTCACGTTCGAATTATTTAGTTCACTATCGTTAGGTACATGAAAATATTAAATGATTTTAAGCATGGAAAGAGGTGAAGCATAATAAAACTATCTGTCTAGGCATCTTAAATGAGGCCGGAAACAACTTATAGCATTTCCGAAATGACCCCATGTGTTAATTTATGAATTTGGTCCAGATCTGAACTAATCACATTTTAAATTTGTTAAACAGAAAAATAAAGCATACCATGTTATTCTACACGTCATTCTAGTCGATTTATATATATAGAACATCTCAAACGGAGCTACGGTCTAAAAGATATGAGCAACACAAGATGCAGATGTCATGAATGCAAATGCATGGGAAAAGCAATCACAAACATCTCAAATCATGAATGCAACAAGTTGTTATGAAACTACATGAGATTCTAATCAAGTTTCACATATGGAATGTCCAAAACGGAGCTATGGTTCAACCACAATCATCAAAACAAGTTTTAGTTGGAATCTGCCAAAAACAGCAACATGGCATTTTGAACATATGAAAACAACAAGCTACAAGACTCCAAAATGCACAAACTAAGCATGGGAAATAGAATACAACATCCACTTCATTTCATCTTCACAAATCATATTCAAAACATGGATGGATCACTTGGTAGGAAAGTCACAAGAAGGCTACTTGAAAACAGTTTCAGACTTAGTGAAAATAGCAGTTTTTGACAGTGCAGTTTTATCACGAAGCCATATTGACAGCAGTGAAACTATATGATACAAGTCATATTATGGCATGAAACATAACAGCATGCTAGAGGACAATATCAACAACAAATAACTCCATTACACCAACCACAAAAGTGGTCTATATCACTAGCAAATCACATGGCAAGACAGCAACAAAATATAACAGATTCCAGACTTAGAAATATTGTGGACCCTCGAAATAACAGATTTTCATAGCAAGTTATTGAATAAGCAAGAAATAACATAATCTTGACAAGCAAGATAATAGATTGAAGAGAGCCACAACACACGGCCTCCGGAACAAAAGAATAGAAGCTTGATCTTTGAAGAGAAGAGAACTGAAAGAAAATGACAACTTCCAGAACAAATTGATTTGAGAAGCATGGATGAACGGAGTTGTTGGAACACCAACAACGAAAAGAAAAGCATGTTGTGGAATTATGGAAAGCATCTCAAAATTATGAGGCGACAACCTACCACAACAGAAACAATTGACTGAATGAGAGCAACAAGATATGCAAGGCTTCTTTACCAAGAAGAGGAGACACTTGAATTACTCATGACACCATGATAGCAACATCCTTGTAAAATTCTTAGGTGAAATACAACCCAAGATAACTCCGAGAAATGAATGATGGGTTTACTTATCTTATTCTTGACAATATTTCCTTCGAGACTCTTCATAGTCAAGAATTTAATAACACCATCTCAAGCGAAAATGGAGAAGGAATTGAACTTACAAATCCAAGATAAAGAACACTTGAGCACCTCCAACAAGAATCTTAAAGAACACTTGAAAATGAAAGAAATCTTGATGAACCACCATGAAGGACCTCCGGATGAACTCTGAAACGAAAGGATGACAAAAAGAATTGAAGGACGCAAAAAACAAGATTGAGGCCTTGCTATGAATTAGATGAAGCTTCCGAACAAGATAGTTGAGAAAAGTCTAGGAACTCCAAAAGAAAGATGACCACTTGGGATAAGGAATTTGATATCATGAAAAACTCCGGAAGAAGAATTGAAATCACTAGAATGAAACAAGAATAAGAATTATGATATGAATATCCTTCATCAAGTTAAATTGATGACAAGCAACGGATTTCACACATCACTTATTCTTCTTGAAAAAGAATGAGGAAAGAGATAGAGCACAATCTTGAAGATGACTTGCACGAGAACACCGTAGACTTCGAAATGAAAGAGGATAAGCAAATGAATGATATATCATGAGAACGAAGAGAGCATCATCCACCTAAAAGAAAACTTCACAAGGCACCGGAAAGAATAAGAAACTAAAGAGGACACATGAGAATGAAGAGATCAAGATTTGCCTAATAGAAATGGAAAAAGACACCGGAATAATTGAGATACGAACGAAGGAACAACAATTGAGAAGAATTTCAGAACGAAAGCTGAAAGGTGAGAACGAAGAAATCTTCTGAAATGATGGCCTTCGGAGGTTCAAGAAATGAAAACAATTCTAAATACACCAAATAGATATGGGAGAAATGACTCATGATTGAAACAATTGAGAAGATAGCAACAGCCTAAAACCATGAGACTCTGAACGAACAATGATTGAGAAACTCTCCTTTGATCTTCAAGCTGGGAATGATGATGAGAAACAACACCATGAATTACTGAGACACTCTGGAATAATGAATAAAGAAAAGGTTGAGCCAACAATGAAAATGATTCGACGATCTTCGAGAAGGCATATGACTGATGAAAATCATTCTTACTTCATATTAAAAGAACTTGAGAACACCTCTGGAAAGAATAGAAGAGTCAGGTAGGATCCTGGGAAAAGACCTGTGGGTTATGGGCTCACTGAAAAGAAACCACAGTTGAAACAATTGATTAAAAGAGAGATTGCACCGGTACAAATTAAGAACTTGATGATATGAGACGCTTGAAAATCATTTAAGAGGACAAGAATGAAAATAAATATCTTTTGAGATATCTTCAGCACTCCGGATAGAATAGAGATAAAAATAAGAAAGAGAGGCTTGATAAGAATTCCAACACGAGAAAGCAAATAGAGAATGAAATGATATGATGAACACCAAGAACTTGAATTGAGTCCACCGGAAAAGAAAACAAAGATGAACACTAAAGAATGATAACTTGAGCACTGAGCATCTTCATAAAGAATCACTAGAGAAGAATAACATCAAGAACAAGGAATATAAGGATAGATTTTGAAATTGAAACTCTTGAAAATCTCCACAAGAATTCACTGGATACAAGATATAAGAAAGATAGTAGAAGCATTACATGAATAGAAAAGACACTTGGATGAGAATTTAATCATTGAACAAAAGGGCAGGAGGGTGGGAAAAACAAAGAAAACCTGGAACAGATGAGACAACACCGGGAAGAATAGGAGGAATGATCTTGCAACATTGGACATGATAGAATTATCTTGAAGAGAAGCACACCGGTAGGAAAGAATTTATATGACAACTTGATTAGGCAAGGAATTAGCATTCCCTCGGAAATAAGAGAACACTACTTCGGAAAGATTTGAGATCACCCTTTGACATCGAAGCAACTCGAATTACCATATTCAAAACAAAACAAAGGATAAGGCTTATGAAACAAGCCAGAACAAATACATACCCACTTTGCACTTGTTGGAAAGATAATTCTAGGTAGCTACTTGAATTCCCACCTAAGAACTTCCGAAAACTTTCTTGTTTATGCGATTCGGGTTGCGGAATCAGGAACCTGCCCTAGGCAATCATCTGCAACTGCATCCACAACCTTCCACACCATAATTCAAGAAATTTCGCAAACTCGTCTAATCTCGAATCCTCGAACTCACAACGATACTAAACCATGGTGGTACCCCGGACACTTCCCCAGTACTGGGTGACTCCGACCTTATCTCACCAAGATAAGTATTGAAGCAATTCCGAACATCCTCCGTCCTAAGATACTAAGAAAACTGAATGATAACGATGTGTCAATAATTCCTCGGAGCTCAACTCCCCGGAAGAAATCAAGTCAGACAGGAGGCACCAAGACAGAACTCCATCACATGGCATCATATTGTTTCCAAAATACCGGCGTGATCCTAAATTTTTTTTAAGCGAGAAGAGGAGTAGAATCAAAATTCCTAAGTCGAATACCTCACCAGAGGAAAGAAGAGGAGTAAAAAGAATCCTACTCTCTGATATAACTAGACTCAAAATAGTTTTCACTAGACATGACTCAGCCAAGTTCGATCAATCAAGGGGGCTCCTAGGTCAGTACAGGCTTTGATACCAACTTGTCATGCCCAAGATGCAGTCCTATCCTTATTTGGGCACGAGGGACTCGACAGGGATAGAAGCGCATCTCGATGCATTCGCAAGAATGGATATCATTACAAGTACATGTACAGAAGAGATGAGTATATGGAATTGGCTTACACTCGCCACAAACTACATTAGAGTCACATCAACACCATAACATCTCAAACATCATACATAAGAGCAGGGTCCGACTACGGACGAAATCAAACGATAAAATGACATCCACCCTTGCTATCCCAGGCTGCCGCCTGGAACCCATCCAAGATCGAAGAAGAAGAAGAAGAAGAACTCCAAGTCAAATCAAGCAACACGCTCACGTCGAATCATCACCTTACCTGTACCAGCAACTGGTGTTGTAGTAATCTGTGAGCCACAGGGACTCGCCAATCTCATTCCAAGGGTATCAAGACTATTAAAGCTTAATAGGTAAGGTATGGTTAAGTGGTGAGGCTATAGCAAGCGACTAAGCATATAATTGAGTGGCTAACTTACGAGTACAGAAATTAAAGTCTGGTGGTCTACGCATAACGGACGTGAACTAGAATTGATCACTAACTGATCCTGAACACCTACTTACGTCAAACATAACCCCACCGTGTTCTCTTCCAGATAAGGACTCACGAGAAGAGACAGTCATGGTTACTCACACGGTTGGTGTATTTTATTAGAGTTTACTTCAAGTTTACTATGACCGGGTGTTAAACAAATTATCCATGTTTCCCACATAACCGCGGGCACAGCTTCTCGAAAAGATTTAACCCTGCAGGGGTGCTCCAACTCATTCATCACAAACTAACCACACTCAGTGAGAATAACCTCAACCACGGATCTAGTGATCATCCTAGGCAATTCCAAAGGAAATCCAACACCTCGAGATAGCCTGAAGAATAATCTGAATTCCTCGCTCAAGACATTCGAGAAAGGTAAAACAAATCCAGCAAGGCCGCCCGACGTGTCGACGAACCCGATAGGAGCCGCATATCTCCTTCTCAGGACACGACCGGATGGGACTAGCTACAGGGAAAACCAATCCTCAAGTTTCCTCGAGGCGGCCCCGCAGGCAGTCCATTTTGGACCAACACTCATGAGGAGCACTGGCCCAGGTTGTTGATTAATTATCCATGGGGTCCGGAAAATCCCCTATGCAAGTTCATTAATTATTGGGCAAATGTAGTACCAATGTTGGGCCTTGCCAGACAAGTTTTATACTAACCCAAAAATCAAGGGGGTCCCCATAACAACCCCGAGCATGTTAGGAGCGCTCATTTATGGAACATAACAACGGTTCACAAGAAACTAAGGGCGGCAAGAGTGGAACAAAACACCGAGAAAAAGGCGAAGCCTTCCACCTTTACCAAGTATATATGTGCATTAAATTAAATTAGCAGCATTATTGTGATATAACAAGGAAAATCCATGTTTACACATTGAAACAATTGCACCTGCAACTAGCAACGCTATAAGAAAGTCTGAGCAAGCGGTAACATAGCCAAACAATGTTTTGCTGGGATATGAAGAGGTTAGAGGCTTTTCATGGCAATGTTGGAGGCTTATCAAACAGGTGGTACGTAGCGAGACATAACGATAAAAGACGAGACAACTAGCATGGAAATGATAGTAAAGGTATCCAGGGAAATGAGTCATCTTGCCTGAGATCCCGCTCGGAAGAAGACCGAGTCCATGAAGAAGACGAACCAACGTAGTCGAACGTATCCTCACACTCCGAACGCTTTCGGAACTCTATCGAGAAGAAGCAATCCAAAACAAACAATCAACACAAGATACACCACAACATATGCAAAACACGATGCACAACAAATATGATGCATGTCCGGTTTAATATGCAATGCATGACAAATCACAACAATCAAAGACTACACATTAAGTGAAGCTCAATATGCAACGAGTTGCATATCGACGAAACTCCACGTTCGAATTATTTAGTTCACTCTCGTTCGGTACACGACAATATTAAATGTTGTTAAGCATGTCAAGAGGTGAAGCATAAGTAAACTATCTGTCTAGGCATCTTAAATGAGGCCGGAAACAACTTATAGCATTTCCGAAATGACCCCATGTGTTAATTTATGAATTTGGTCCAAATCTGAACTAATCATATTTTATATTTGTTAAACAGAAAAATAAAGCATACCATGTTATTCTACACGTCATTCTAGTCGATTTACATATATAGAACATCTCAAACGGAGCTACGGTCTAAGAGATATGAGCAACACAAGATGCAGATGTCATGAATGCAAATGCATGGGAAAAGCAATCACAAACATCTCAAATCATGAATGCAACAAGTTTTTATGAAACTACATGAGATTCTAAGCAAGTTTCACATATGGAATTTCCAAAACGGAGCTACGGTTCAACCACAATCATCAAAACAAGTTTTAGTTGGAATCTGCCAGAAACAGCAACATGGCATTTTGAACATATGAATACAACAAGCTACAAGACTACAAAATGCACAAACTAAGCATGGGGCAATAGAATACAACATCCACTTCATTTCATCTTCACAAATCATATTCAAAACATGCATGGATCACTTGGTAGGAAGCTCACAACAAGGCTACTTGAAAACAGTTTCAGACTTAGTGAAAATAGCAGTTTTTAACAGTGCAGTTTTATCACGAAGCCATATTGACAGCAGTGAAACTATATGATACAAGTCATATTATGGCATGAAACTTAAAATCATGCTAGAGGACAATATCAACAACAAATAACTCCATTACACCAACCACAAAAGAGGTCTAGATCACTAGCAAATCACATGGCAAGACAGCAACAAAATATAACAGATTCCAGACTTAGAAATATTGTGGACCCTCGAAATAACAGATTTTCATGGGCATTTCTAAACATGGACCCTCGAAACAACAACAAAATAACACCTAAACATGCATTTCTACGACAAGCAAAATGTCCATGGGCTAGGACACATATCAAAGTGCAACTTTCATGTTGAAAATTAACTCATATCATGCCCGGATTAAATCACACGAAAATAACAAAAGGGCATCACGGCATAAATGACATTCACACAGACATGCTCAAATGGCAAAACTAAATGCACAGATAATTCCTATGGATTTTTCTACCCCGGAAACATATATAATATGCATATGTTCATGTGGGAAATTAATCACAATTAAATATGTGGGATTAGGCCTAATCATGTTAAAGCAATTTGTCAATGCATAATAAATGCAAACATGATACCGACAGTTTTATTCATGCATGAAACTGCGGTGCGAAAGAGATGGGCATTTTTAATTTATGAATTTTTATTAATATCGATGCACGTTAAATAATTGTGAAAATGCAATTAATGCAAAAAAGCAAAATGACATCTTAATATATTTTTGACATGGATGCAAATGACATGTTAATATTCTACGCATTTTTCTGAACATGTTTCATGTTGAAAAAATTTTGGAACGGTGCACGGATATTTAACTAACATCGTTTTAAACCGCAAAACGAGTAACTAAAATAAACAACAAAAGGGGATGTAGCGGCTCACCCTGGCCCATGGGCCGACTGGGAGGCAAGGGAGGCAGCCTGGCTGGCAACCGGGCCGCGAGAGAGGGAGCGCAGGCCGGCCCACGCGGGGGCTGTGGCCGGTCAACGCGGTCGGAGCCGAGCGCTCGACCTGCTCCTCCTCCCGACCCGGGGACGAGCGGAGCCAGCGGAGGTGGCAGGGCACCGACGGTAGGGCAGCATGGATTCGGCGAGGGGGAGTCAGGGGAGGCCGGATCTGGCGGTGAGCGGCCCATTCCCGGCGGCGGCTGGCCCGAGGGAGCTCCGGTGCGAGCTTGGGCGCGACCATGGCGGGGCGATCTGCGGGGAGGAGAAGGCAGCGGTGAGGAGAGGAGGAGAAAGGCAGGGCAAGAAGAAGAGGGAGGGGTCAGGCGGCGGCGCTGGCGCACTCCGGCGACCGGTGGAGCTCCGGCCACGGGCGGCTCCGGCGAGGGCTGCGGGAGGAGAGCCACCATGGGAGCTCGGGAGAGCTCCGGAGAGCTCCGGGACGCGATCCGGGCCCGGAACGGCTCGAACGGGCCCAGATGGGCTCGGGCGGGCTGGAGGCTGGAGGAGGGAGAAGGAGGGGCTGGCTAGGGTTTGCACGCGAAACGAGGTGGGTCTAGGGGCTATATATAGGTTTAGGCTAGGGTTAGCTGCGCTGTCCGATTTCGGACTGCTGGAAGACTATCCGACGTTCGGAAGCGGAGAGGGGTTACGTGGTTGTGTAGAGGGACTAGGAGGAGATGAGAGGGATGCGGTGACCCGTGGCACTGCGTTTAAAACACCAAAATACATCCGACGATAACCGATGACCGCACTGCTACAGACGACCGACGGGGCATCTAACGGACTCAGAATGTGACAAAAATCGACGGGCGGCCTACCTAGACTATAACAAGACCGCACGACAAGTTTCAACTCGATCCGAGAATATTTTTGCGCGCGCTTAAAAACGGTTTTATTTAAACGGTGCCGCGGGTGCGTGCGTGTGTGGTTGGCCTCGAACAGGCCGGCAAGAACGCAGAGAACCGGCGACTATGAACGGATACGAATTTTCGAAAACCAGCGATGATGCAATGCAGATGATGCGAATGATGCGATGATGAATGCGACAACCAGATGAACACATGCCGAGAACGGAAACTAAAGGGGAATCTTCTGGAATCTTCTGGAACGTTGGTCCCGGGCTGTCACAAATGGCTTCCGCAATAGAGACATTATTCACTCGTCCATGAGCAGGAGCTGGCTTCACATAGAAGGCTTTTCCCGGCTTCCCACATCTAGTCGGCTTAGCATTAGCCCGAGGACAATCATGAGAGTAGTGTCCTAGTTCCTCACATTTATAGAAGACAACGGTGGCACGGGGAGCAACATTGGCAGGCGGACCTCCAAACGGCCTGGCTGGAGGGTTGGGCTGAGCTGGACGAGGCGCCTAGAAGGATGGCCTCGCGGTGTATCTTGGCGGCAGAGCTGCATTGGGCACCCAGACCCGGCGTTTGTTGGAGCCCGAGAAAGATGCGGGGCTAAAGTCACGGTTGTGCTTTCTCGTGGCCTCATAGTCAGTCTGTCTAGTCTCGGCATTGATAGCCTTGTTGACGAGAGCCTGGAAGGTTGTGCACTCATGCAGGCGCAGGTCTCGACGGAGCTTAGGATTAAGTCCTTTGCGGAACCTAACCTGCTTCTTAGCATCAGTTGAAACTTCCTCTGGAGCATAGCGAGCAAGAATGCCGAACTCACGGCTATAGGCATCCACTAACAGTCTGCCTTGGGTGAAAGCACAGAATTCCTCTCTCTTGTGATCCATCAGCCCTTTGGGATGTGATGGGTATGAAATGCTGCACTGAATTCTGCCCAAGTTGGTGTGGGGCCTGCGGGACACATGGCTTCATAATTTTCCCACCATAGATAGGTGGGTCCTTCCAGAAAGTAGGTAGCAAAAGGCACCTTATTGGCCTCAGACACATTGGCAGCCCGGATCTTGCAGAACATGCTGGTCAGCCAGTCATCCGCGTTGAGCGGGTCAACCGAATGATGATACTTAGGTGGGCACAGCCTCACGAAATCACCAAGTGACACACCATCATTGAGATCATTGCGGGAAGCACGCGCTGTGTTCTGCTCAATTCGTTCCAGCAGCCTGTTGGTCTCTCTCTTGTTCCTTTCGGCTTCAAGCATCACTTCTGCCAAAGAAGGAGCATGTGGCAGATCCTCTTGCCTTGGCTGGCTTCCCTCGCCCTGCTCGGGGTAGGCACGGGGTTATTCCTAGTTGCCACCATCCTGGGAAAACAAACCCATAGCTTAAACATAGAGGACATCAACTCTAAGACATGAGATAAGGAATGTACTGGACAACATGGCATGCAGGGTAAACATCCAACAACATGGAAACATCAACAGCCCTATGAACACCACGATTGATACACGCCATGACATAGTTCAGTACAAGCCCAAGCTGAAAAAAACTACAGAGAGATGACACAACTCATCGGACGCATTACAAGCTTCCTATACATTATCTATCTACATCTCTAGAACTCAACTCTCAACCTTGGTCATATCCCACAAGACACGCAGGACTATGGCGATACGACTACTAACATACTAGTACTAACATCCACGTACTCAAGCATCGCCGTAGAATGCCTCATACAGGTTACCCTCGTGACCCGGAAGCTGAACCTGAGGATCTGGAAACACTCTAGCCTATGGTGCCTGGGAAGCGTAAGGGCAAGTATGTGGCCTTGGTCCCCTTGCTGGCGGCAATAGCAGTCCTCGAAGAGGGGTGATGCCTCCAACATCGGGCCAGTCTACGCGTGCTGGCAGATGAGTCCGCGATGGGTTCAGCATCTCCAAATCTCCATAGCCTGTCTGCACGACAGGTGCCAACTGAGTCAGGGATGTCCAAAGACGTGCACAGGTAGCATAAAGCTCCATGCGAAGGGCACGTGCATCACGATCCCTGTTCTCCAATATATAAGCGATCACCTGCAGCCTAGGGTCCTCATGGGAATGATCACAGTAGGCTGCGCTAAGATAACCATCCTCTCGTCCTATGGAAGTAGGAACATAACAGAACTCTGTGTTTTGAAGCAGACAATGGTGATACCTCATGATAGTCAGCATGGTGTAGGCGGCCTCCTAAACTGCCATATCTATGGTGACACCTAGTCCATAAGTCCAGTGAAGCGGCTCTGCGGCAATAGGATGTGAAGGATATATCTTAACAGTACATAGATACTGACTATGGTTGAAATCTTGATACTGTTCCTCCACTGTGTACTCTGGGTACCAACGGTAGCCAGCCTCCATCATAACTCTAACCAACATGGCCGTGTGACCCGGTACATCGATGCACCTGGTCAGACGGACCACCTGACGGGAAGGACGAGGGGGTATCTGAAACAGAGAATGATGCAAAGACATTAGAGACTCTAGCAGAAATTGGACAACATAATGGCTGTAATTGCTCAAAAAGGATTTTGAGACAATTATAAAATATTGGAAAAGCATAACCACTCGACTTTCTAGACTCAAATCTCTTCTCCATCTGTTTGTCACACCAACAATACTTGAGTATCGATATTCTCTTGCAAACAAGCTAGCTATTAGTCCATGGTTGGTAACACGTCATCCTAAGCAATACATAAGAAGCCTAGTTCTTATCCCCTAGGAAAGATGAGAAAGACTCAGAATAGAATAACTTTTGAAGAGGAGTAAAAAGAGCCTTACGGTCCCTTCCATAATCAATTCCCCTACCTTTCTATAGAGTTTCTAGACTCAAGTTCGACTGGTTTGGCTTGGTAGTCCTGCAGTCATTCAGGCTCTGATACCAGCGCTATCGGGACCCTGATCCTAAGTCATATGAATCCAGACTGTAATATATCACATCACTTTGCGGCCTCACACAAGGTAAGTTCCACGGCTGCAGCCTTACCTTAGTCGGGACCATTTGCGTCTTTTGGCTCATGTATGTGAACATGTCGCTGGCAATCAAACAATAGAGAACCCGGGCCGACATGACTAGTCATAGAACCCAAGTGGCACATCCGTATGGAAACAGGCATACGTAACCCAGGAATGCAGGTGTCGGCCTCAAGCGTGTGTAGACGAGTCATAGCAAGCTATAAGGACTCCATTATGCCGTGAGACATAAATGCCATCACTGCACGTAGACGAGTCGTAGCAGGCTACAGGGACTCCATTACACTACGAGACATTTCCCCGAAGGGACATACACAGCAGCAAAGAAGGATACATGCTAGTCAATCAATGTGTCCAGAGCAGTAGCAAGCTACCATGGCTCGGTGGAAGCACAAAGAGGCAGTTTCCCGTAAAGAGTACTACTAAAGGCACACAACTAGGTGTTGGATCCCATACATACCGTTGCAAGTCACACGTACGCACGACATGCCCGATATGCATAGATACAACCATGGCATCACAACATAACCATACAACAACTTTTATTTAATAGGCTCAGACGAGCCTTGCATAATATGTTCTTACAGATAGGGGTCACATGACCCGACACCCAAGTCATACAAACAAATTCTTATAAACCAAGCGGAAGCACATAGCTGTCTGAGTACAGACAGATGAAAGGGTAAAAAGGCACATGGCCTGGCTATCTATAGCCCGCCACAGGCATAAGGTCGTAGCTGGGACACCAGCTATTCGGCATCATCGACATCTAGGAAGAACCCACCCGATGGGTCCTGGGTCTCATCTGCAACATTAATTAAGCAAACATGAGTACAAACGTACTCAGCAAGTCTTTTAAGCAGACCTAGACTATTCATGCTCATGTATCAACAAGGGGGTGGTGGAGTTTACGCAACAATGCCAGCTTTGACTCATGGCTACCCTACACTACCCAATTTCAACTCTTTGTTTAAATTTTAGATATCGCACACGAGTCCACTAACGCCATGACAATACACCACCATGGATTCACTTACCTTTCCTGGGAGAGTGCCATCCACGATACTCACACTTGTCTTGATATTTTTATGAGTATCCATTTGATTATCTATGAACAACATAAGTTTTCCAAGTAGTTCATATCCGAGGACGCGTCTATTCGAATAGTTTCATACCCTGTAGGGGTGTACTTCTTCACACATGCTCTCGCCACTTATCGCTGTGTGCTCATAAAACCAGGCACCGCGACAACCTTTAAGCGGAAGCCCAGCGAGGGAGTCAACCATGACCGTCAATCACATAAGACCTCTAGTCTAGGCTATCGCCTATTTGAGACTGAACCCGCACAGAAGTTCGGCCAAAGTTTCCGCTACGGCCCCAAATGATGTGCGTAGGGTTCCCAAGCCCACCATTCGGGTGACCCTTGGTACACCGTGCCACTGCCTACCGCGTCGTAACCCACCCCTAGGGTTAGCGCTACGCACGGCCTCCAGCATGCTATAAACACTAGAAACTACTTGCAACTCCTGGACCAAGGACTAAGCGATTGATAAGTCGAGAGGGTCAATTAAGTATCCCAATGTGTGGTAGTAACTACTCTTGGATCACAAACACGGAACTCAGTTCCTAAGAACGGTCCCAATGAGACAACCCGCTATGTACTCCTACATAGCCTCTCATCCCTACCTTTACGAAATCGGGTTCATCATAAGCTTATCACATCGGAACAACAATGTTTCACTCTAGTTCATCACCCAAATGAGTCAGACCTGACACAACTATAAGCATAGCAAGCATAGCAGGCAAAGTAAGCTAAGCACATCATGGCACAAGGATCTACCAGGTATGCTAGGTTGCAAGGTTTAGCTAATTACTGTGACAATGATAGGTCATGCATAAGAATAGGTTCATCTATCGTGTATGACAGGCAAGTGAACGTTTGTCCGAATGCAATAAACAAGAGCAGGAGCGAGACAGTGGGATGTTATCGGAATGATCAAAGGGGTTGCTTGCCTTGCTGGGTAGCGGGAAGGTTCTCTCCTTCGTTGGAATACTCGAGGGTATCCTCAGAAGCAGGGCCTACCGTAATGCAGATAAATAGAATTCAATACAAGCAAGTGCAACAATATGATGCATGATCATGACATGGTTGCATGTATGGATGAGCTAGTGCAACTAGTGTCCAAGTTAATTTGAAGGGAGTTTGAATATAGGTTCAAAATTGTTCTTCATTTCAAATTCCATATACTAACCTATTAGCAAATGGCAGTGTTCTTCTACATAGGTTGCTCTAACATGCATGATAATAACACCATTGGATTCATAGGATTTTTATGATAATTTTTCATATATAAATTATTTCCATATTATTTAAAGATTAATTTATATGGATTTTCAAAGTTTTAAACAATTTCTGGAATTATTTCAAAACTGGAAAATGAAATATGACGTTAGCCTGACGTCACTACGACGTCAGTTGGTCGGCTGACCAGGCCAGGTTAAACCTGACGTGCGAGACCCGCACGTTAGTGACACAGACTTAATTCCCGCGTTGACCAGGGTTTGACCCGCATTTGGGGCCCACTGGTCAGCGGCTGGAGCCTAATTACCAGGGGATTAGCCCCCTGATGGTCGGCCACGTCAGCGCCCACCAGAGCGGGGCCGGCGGTGACCAAAAATACGGCGGCGACCCGTCGGGGTTGCGCCTCCAGCGACCATTTGGCGTGCGGAGGGCATCGGGAGGTAGCCCGTGCACGTGCGCGTCTAGCAGGGCTGCAGAGGGGGCTCGGGGTTGCCGGAGATGACGACCACGTCGATCTTGGTGGCGGCGACGGCTCGGGCAGGAACGGCTACTGCTCTATAGGCCGCGGGAGGAGGAGCTGAGGGCGGCTACAAGCTCCTGGAGGCGCTACGAGCACGGGCCCGTGGCCAGGAGCGAGCTTTGGCCGCTGTGGCCACGGCTATGCCATGGCCGGCGGCAAGGTCCGCTCGGCTCTGGCTATCGACGGGTCTAGAAAAGGGGAACGACGTCGAGACTAGGGGGAAACAGTCCGGGGCCTCATCGGAGGGGCTTCTGGCACTATAGCATGGTTGGGGATGCAGGGAGGGCGGCAAATCGCTGGCGTCTTCAGTCCGGCGAGAGGGGAAGCAAAGGAGAGGGAGAGGGGGAAATGGCAAGGGGGAAACGGCTCGGCGGCGGCTGAGCCTATCCTCTCGCCAGCGCGATGAGGAGGCGGCCAAGCAGGCTAGGAGGAGGTGGCTAGCGCGTGGCCACCGCTGGCTGCGGGGGCAGCACCTAGCTGCTTCTCCTCCTGGCAGGAGGAAGAAGACGCTGCTGCCCCTGTGGGCTGGGCCTCTTCTTCAGGTAAGCCCAGGTGGGCTTTCTTCCCCTTTTTTATTTCAATTCTTTTCTAACTTCTGACATTTGTTTTATTTTAATTTCAGGCACATATGCTATTTTAAAATATCCCAAATATTTTATATATTGAAGTTTGAATATTTCAAACTTATCCAAAAAGTTTCAGGATATTTTGAAAACTAAACTAATGATAACGCTTTATTTGATATTTTCATTAGCTTTATCATTTATTTTTAAATTGCTTCAGTTGTTCAAATATTTAAAATGACCCCTGTTATAACCATGTCCATAATTATCAGACATAGGGAACATTTTTAAAGGGCATTTTGGATTTGTTGAATTTTCCCCAACTTTGAATTATTTTGATTCAATGTGAGCTTGGGGTTTCTTTTAATCCCCATTTCAGGTTGATGCAAAATTGAAACATGATGCAACACCCATGTTGTCCTATGACATCTAGCTAGGGATGTGACAACATGAGCCAAAAGACGCAAACTGTCCCGACCCAGGTAAGGTGGCAGTCGTGGAGTTAACCGTGCATGAGGCCGCAAAGTGATGTGATATGTTACAGGCTGGATCGTTATGACTTAGGATTGGGGTCCTGAAAAATTGAGTGGGGGTGGCCCACATGGCAGTGGCCCATCACGGCCACTCGTGTGGCCAACACGCGCACCAAGGGCAAGGCCGTGGCCATAGCCAGGGCGACCAATGGCCACAGGGGCTCACCGGTGGCCAGGCGCGACGGGGGCCAGGGGAGCGGGTGCGGCTAGCAGTGGCGGCCGGCGGCAACGCCAGCGGCAGACAGTGGCGAGCGCGCGAGGATGGCAAGGCGGAGTGCGGGTGCAGGCATGGTAGGTGGGGTTAGCGGGCGGCCGCGAGTGCAAGCGGGTGAGGGCAAGCGCACGCGCATGGTGTGCGAGGCCGAAGGGGCGCGGGAAGCACGTGGAACGGTCGCGGCGTGCACGGGGTGAGTGCGACCGGGGGCAGCACGCTGGAGCAGCCCTGGGTCTAGCAAGCACGGACGCGGGCGACACAGGGGGAACATGACGGCTCACATCGGCATGCGGGGGAGGGCATTGGGCTCGAGGGGGAGATGCGGCGGTCGGCGACGTTGGTGACGGGCACGGGGAGAGGCTGCGATGCGACACGATGGCGATGCGTGTGGCGCCAGCGACGGTCAGGAGGGCCGGTGGCCTACGGCGGTGCGGGGTGGCGCCAACGTCGGTGAGGAGCAGCCCTGGAGGGGCAACGTGGGGCACATCAGCCCGTTCCCGATCGGATTAGGAGGGAAGGGAGGTGGGCGATGTGGGGGCGGGAGTGCGGATCAGGGGGGGCTAGGGTTTCAGCGCCCCACCCCTTGTAGGCGCCGGCTGGGCCGATTGGCCAAATGGGCCAAGGCCCAGTTGGGCCGTGGGGCTTTTTGTGTTTTTATTTTATTTTTATAATTTTCTGTTTACCTTTTGTAAGTTTTTGTTTTTAATTACTTTATTAATAAAATACATTTATAAAAAGTAGAGGACATGCCCAATATTATCAAGGCAATATTAGGCAATAGTATAAAAAGCTTAGGGGCCTTTTGAGAAATAATTAAAACTTACATAAATCCAAATGAGCATTTAATAATTGTTTTGCCACTGTTATAAATGCTTTTGAAACTTACATAAATGCTTTAGAGGAATAGAAATAGGTTGTAGAGTTCCAGCAGGCTTTTGATGTTCTGCTTTGATCCGACGACAAATGTCACATTCTGAAACATAGCATGCAATGTCTTGGTTCATGTTAGACCACCAGAATCTTTGACGACTGTCTTGGTACATCTTGGTACTACCGGATGAATAGACAGCAGAGTGTCATGTGCTTCCTTCATGACCTCCTTAGTCATATCAATGTTTTTCTCCTTACTCGGTACCACTAGGCGGCCTTTGAAGTACAAAGCGCCATCCTCAGCGATAGTGAATGATGAGGGCTTTCCTTCTACAAGATCGAGTTTAATCCTCTCGACTTCATTGTCACACCTCTAGATCCACTTGATAACGTCCACAAGATCTGGTTTAGCAACCAGGGTATTAAGAGAACCCTAGGAAACAACATGGAGGTTTATTTTGTAGGAACCTTCAGGAGGGGGAGCGAGATAACCCTGCGAAACAACATGGAGGTTCATCTTGTAGGAACCTTCAGGAGGGGAAACAACAGAGGGGGAACCATATGGAGGTTCAGCTTGCGAAATTCTTCTTGAAGAAGGGAGTGAACCTTATGAACCTGAAGGTGATTGCACTACGACTTGCAGCTCAAAGCATTAGCCATTAAATTAGCCTTGCGTGGTGTATAAGAAATACCCATGTTGTAATCTGCTATGCGCTCCATCCATCTTTGTTGATGGAGGTTCAGATCTGGTTGAGTAAACAGGTACTTCATACTTTGGTGATCGATGTAGATCTCGCATCGATTACCAACAAGGTATTGCCGCCACTCCTTCAGTGCATGTATTACTGCAGCAAGTTCAAGGTCATGAACTGGGTACTTCTCTTCATCAGGACGCAACTGACGAGAGGCATAAGCAAACACTTTGCGTTCTTGCATTAGGACACAACCTATTCCCTGACGTGAAGCATCGCAATAAATGACAAAGTCCTTACAAGTATCCGGAGGAGCAAGCACCGGAGAAGATGTTAGCTTGTCCTTAAGTTCTTGAAAGCTCTCCTGACATTTTTCTGTCCACTCATATTTAACACCTTTGTGAAGAATATTGGTTAAGGGCTTGGCAATCTTGGAGAAGTTTTCGACGAATTGACGACAATAGCTGGCGAGTCGGAGAAAACTTCTAACTTGCTTGACATTCTTCAGGGGAGTCCAATCAAGAATAGCCTGAACTCGTTTACGGTTGACCGCAATACCATCCTTGGAGATCACATGACCAAGGTAGGTTACTTCGTCCATCTAGAACTCACACTTGGAATACTTGTCATATAGCTGATGTTCCCGAAGTCTTTCCCGTACAAGATGAATATGTTTAACATCCTCTTCTTTATTCTTGAAAAATACCAAAATATCATCTATATAAACCATGAAAAATTTGTCGAGGTAGTCCATGAAGATATAAATCATTAAACGAGAGAAGCTTGCTAGAGCATTGGTTAAACCGAAGGACATGACGGTGCACTCGTATGAACCATAGCGAGTAACAAATGCGGTCTTCGGAATATCCTCTTCATGAACATGGATCTGATGGTAACCCAACCTCAAGTCGATCTTAGGTAAAATTGAGGAACCAGCATGTTGATCATACAAATCATTGATCTGAGGAAGTGGATATTTGTTTTGAATTGTAGCTTGGTTGATTGGTCGATAATCCTAGATCAGACGGTTTGTCCCATCCTTCTTGTTAACAAAGAGATAAGGTGCTCCCCAAGCAGAGGAACTTGGACGAATGAAACCCATCCTAAGCGAATTGTCAATTTCCTACTTAAGTTCAAGGAGTTCATGTGGTTGCATCTTATACGGACGCTTGGCTATTGGAGTGGTACCAGGTACCAAGTCGATGACAAACTTGACAGCTCTAGCAGGGGGGTCCCTGGAAGTTCTTCCGAAAAACACCTTGGAAATCACGAATAATTGTAATGTTTTCAATCCCTTCAAGAGGTGACTAATTTAATGCATTCAAGGCATATAACTAGGCTACATCATTTAACAACTTGGAATGACATGATCGATTACAACTCATAACCAAAGAAGATTACTAAGAGTTGTTTAATTGAAATACGTACTTGATTCATATATCACTGTCCTTGATTGTGCAACAACTCAGAACCCAAGGAAAATGGAGTTAGTGAAATATCATAGTTTATGAGGAGCTCATAAGAAGTTATAAAGCTCCGTGATATTTATCAAGATAGAAGGGATAGTACCCGGAGGTAGATCAGAATAGAGGTTAGACTATGTATTGATCTGTGGAAGACAATCATTGTAACCTATCTCATAATGAAATCAAAGTAGAACAACCTGGTCGGAACAACGATTGCAAAGGACATGATCAAAGATACAAGATCACATCATACAATGAATGATTATATGAAAGGAGAAGCTTGTATGATAAGATCAACATTGATTCAATGGGCATGAACACAAGGTTCAAGGTCGACTCCCACTTCATCAATGCATCACCTTTCATTTACTCCTTGCCTTTGATGAAGTTGCAGATTTGAACGTTTAACTGGCAAAACACCAGGGGAGTATGACTCGTGAAAACTGTCGGGCTCACACGGATTAAGGAAGGCATATGTTCAACCCATCGGGGCATCTTAGGAACATATACCACAAGCTTCTATAGTAATTAACACATGCTTGAAAAACAGAGCATGGCTAACAAAAATCATAGGATACAACTTATCAGAGGGGAGAAGACACAGTTTACCAATGGCATCATGTATTAGCGGAAGAACGTCACTATAATTTTGAACGTGAAGGCTGCTTTAAGATAATAATCCAACAATGGGTCTGGCGGTCCACAAAGGACCTAATGTAAGTATCGATACTCAATCCAAGGGAGAAAGAATGCAAGGCATCAGATTATGAATATCCAATAATTCGATGGTTAAATAACCAAAGCAATTAAGATTTCCAAATTGGTGTATCGGAAAGGAGTGGCGATGGTGAGGTGCCGGCGACGGTGAGGAGGGCTGCCGGCCTGCGGCCGTGCGGGGTGGCACCTATGTCGATGGGGAGCAGCGCCAGTGGGGAGGCACAGGGCGGATCGGCCTGATCCCGATAGGATCGAGAGGGAGGGAGGTGGGAGATGGGGGAGGGGGAGTGGGTATCGGGGGGGGCTAGGGTTTCGGTGCCCCACCTCTTGTAGGCGATGGCTGGGCCGATTGGCTAAATGGGCCAAGGCCCTCTTGGGTCGGGGCACTTTTTGTCTTTTTTAATATAATTTTCTGTTTTCCTTTTGTTAGTTTCTGTTTTTTAATTATTTTACTAATAAAATACATTTATAAAAAGTAGAGGACATGCCCTATATTATCAAGGCAATATTAGGCAACAATATAAAAAGTTCAGGGGCCTTTTTAAAAATAATTGAAACTTACATAAATCGAAATGGACATTTAATAATTGTTTTGCCACTATTATAAATGCCTTAGAGGCACTAAACCAATGGATAAAATGTTGGTTCCAATTTTAGAATAGATTAGGGAATATTTGCAATCTAATCATGATTTTTAATTTGGAGTTTGCCAACTTTAATTTCACACTTAAAATAATTTGGAATTGCATAGGGATTCGAATGAGAGTTTGATTCCAGCAGTGATCACACATGGATTAGCATAATCCTCAAATTATTGTAGCTTTATTACAGAGTTTACTGTAGCACTTAATCTAGGGCGTCACACGCGAGATGCGTGTGAGCGATACCCCATGTAGCAGAAGCTACTCGTCACACTCCTTATTGCCTCTATGAAGCTACGAGGTTACTTCCAGGGACATCCGGTCAAGGTGATCAAATGATACCCCTTCGAGCAAGTAGTTTGCAACCCCAACGCCACAGGAAGCTTCACAGAGTGGAACGTTGAGTGGCAACTTTCAAGCTGGAATTCCTCACTACATGGACAATGGCTGCGGCTTTGGCTGACTTTCTGGCGAAGTGGACAGACCCGCACCAAGACAAGCCTCGGGATGCCGATTCCCTCAAGCCCGGGAAGGATGCCCATGATGACTATTCACTTTGATGGAGCATTATCTTGGCAAGGTGCGGGGATTGGCATGATCCTCACTTTGCCGATAGGAGATAAGCTCTACTACGCAGTCCAACTCTACTTCAAGCACGATGACAAGGTATCCAACAACAATGTGAGTACGAGGGCCTCATCACCGGACTCAAGGCTGTCATCGCGCTTGTCAGCAAGTGCATACTCATCAAGGGCGACTCACAACTTCTCATCAATTTCTCCAGCAAGAGATACAAAACCAAGGACCAGCACATGGTTGTTACCATGAGGAGGTGCGCAAACTCGAGAAGCATTTCCTGTGCATGGAACTCCAACACATCCCTCGCGGCAACAAGAAGGAAGCCGATGACATTGCCAAGAAAGCATTGCGCCGTGATCCTCATGTCACACCATGTGTTTTGTATCACATCACTATGTTAATAAAGTTGATTTTTTGACCAATTAAAACTTTTTGTGTGCTTGTGAATGCTTGATTTCTTTGCCCTTGCTTGTTTGGTTGTGTGTGCTTTAATTCATAAAAATCCTCCTACTCTTTAGACCCATCTCCTTGATCCAAATCTTTTCCTAATGATCATGCCATATGTATAGGACATAAAGCTATTCTTATAAAATATTATTTTTTAGCAAAAAGCATTTATTTGATTTAGGTTTTCAAAACCCCGTGAATTGAGGTTTCTACTACAAGTCCTCAAATTAGGGTAAATATTTTTCCCCAAACATTTTATTTGAAACCCATTATATGTAAGACTTCTAAAAACCACAAAAATATTATTTTAAAAGTTATTTTTCATTTATAATGCCTTTTCCTGAGGCCAGAAATGGTCTTTTATAGCTATTGTTTAATGTTTCATAAATATTTTTTAAAATTTAAGGAAAGTCAATGGACATATGTTGTCAATATATATGAGTTTAAGCACATGGTTTTGTTCAAAATATTGGACAAAACCCTCCAAAACCCTTTCTGGATATTTCAAGTATTTGAAATATTTATATAAGAACTATTGTCAAATAAATCCAAGAAAATTTTGGGAAGTCATATACGCCTTATGTGATGATCTTGTCAAGTTTCATACCAATCAAAATATATTACAAAGTGCCCCCAAACTCTCTCTACCCAGATTCAAAATTGTTCAACTTTACATTGCCAAGTATTTCATTTTGGGCTCAGACTTTGTAGGGATCATACAGTCCCCAACTTATGCCTGTATACAAAGTGCTGCATCAAGGAGAACATATTAGCCTAGCTAGTTCTAAGGAAACCTATTTTTCTTGATTTCCAGGGTTTGGCAAAGTTGCATTAGCCACTTTCTCCTAATGAGACAAAAAATTCTGAGCAAGTTCATTTGACCCTAGCTATCACTCTTGTTAAATCTCACATCAAGGAGAATCGTTTACCTTGACTAAACAAGCAACAAACACCTTTTGGTAATTTACAATAGTTACTGGTTTCACCTCCTCCATCGCTCTCCTTGACCGCAAGTTTTTTCCATATCTTCTCCTAGCCCCTCTTTGCCGCCACTAGGAAACTCTAGCACTGGTTCAATGATTGAGGCGGGTAACACTCTAAGTTACCCCTCTATTTCACAACGCGAACACCATTTTCCCCTCCCTCTTTCTCACCTCTACTTTCCGTTACTCCCTAAGATTCCTAGAGCATCTCTAGTACCTCCAGGAGCTACCAAACACCAGTGGCCACAACCAGAGCACGTGAGGCATGCCTTGGCATGCCAAACACGTGCGCTGGAGTATGCTATAGTGCCAACTTGCACTATAGTCAGGGCATCCTGAGGACCCTGACAACCTAGGAATGCGGGGCCTTGTCCCCTACCCCCATCAACATCCGCAAACCTCAAAAGGGTCGGACCACCTCCGCTCTCTCTCCCTCTGTCGATCATTGCGGCGCGTGCCTGCTGCCGCCCTGTGTAGCTACTAGCTGGCTTCGTACACATGGGCTCCTAGCGCCTTCCTTGATCTTACTCTCTCTTTTCATGGTCATGGACAACTCTCACCTACACCCTTCATCCGAGCCAGACCCTCCCCGAGGCCTCCATGGACGATCTCGTGGGCAGCCGTGAGCCCCGCCCATGGTGCACCGGCGCCAGCATATAAGAGGCCATCCCGAGCCCCTTGTCCCACCTCTCTTGCCCTTTGACATCCCTAATCGTCCCACGGCACCACCCAACCTTCCTCCCGATCTCCCTACGCTCGGATCGAACTAGATCTCCGTTGGTGAGGCCCTCGGGTGATCTCGAGGAATAGCCCACCAACGACCCTCCTTTCTTCTTCTATGGGCCTCCCTCGCCCCCTGAACCTTTTCCCTCCTTCTCCCATGAAGGTTACGGACGGAATCGACCGTGACAACCTGACCCGAAGCAGCTTCATCGTGGCCTCCTCGTCACCGGCGTCCCTGTCCTCCCAAGCGACCCCATCCACCTCCACTAGAATAGACACTCCCCTGAGACCCTTCCCATCGCCATCCCACCTCGCCATGTCCAGTAATGTCATCGGTGAGCCCATGCCCCTCCGCTATCACGAGGTTGAAGATGACCGGTGGGTCCTGCTTGTCATCCTCACTTCTCTCTATCCACCTCTCTTTATCGCTGGCACCTCGGACCCGCCTATCGGGTTTGAACCCGACTAGTGCGCGCGCGTGGCTTGGCTGGTCCACTTTGGCACTAGGTCGGCCTAGTTGCGGGTTGTTCTGGCCTAACCACTTCTGTTGCCTTTTCCTTTTTCTTTTTTATCAGCATTTTCCAAAAATGCCACATGTTTGTATACTTATCCAAATGCAGTAATTCCAACTCCTAAAATCTTGTTTAAATCCCACCTCTTTAATGGTGCAACTCCCATTCAATTTGGGCAAATTTTAGGCACTGTTCCAATTAAATCCAATTTTAGGCATTTAAATCCAGTGTCCTCCACCATTCTCCTTGACCCCAAATTCTTACCATATCTTCTCGTCGCCTCTCTTTGCCTCAAGTAAGAAACTCCAAAACTAGTTCAATGATTGAGGTGGGTAAAACCCCAAGTTACCCCTTTGTTTCACCATGGCAGCACCATTTCCCACTCCCTATTTCTTACCCCTGATTTTCCTTACTCCCTAAGCATCCTAGTGCATCTCCAAGACAAGGTTGTCAAAATTGTTACTTTGAATCGAATCAGAACTCGGATGGTAAGATCGCCAATTGTAGAATCTTCATTATCAGAATCTCAGAAACGTAGATTCTATGAACTGAAATTGTAGAATCAGAGGGGTTAGTTTGGATCGTAAAGTTGTAGAATCATATAACAAAATCACAATTCTGACAACCTTGCTCCAGTACCTCTAGGAGCTACTAGACACTAGTGGCTGCGACTACGTGAGGCATGCCTTGGCATGCCAAACGCGTGCTCTAGAGCACGCTGCAGTGCCAACCCGCACTATGCCCAGGAACCCCAAGGCCCTTGATAGCCTAGAGACGAAGAACATCCTAACAACGTTGGATGGGACTAGTGGTATGTTCACCATCAGTGCAACCCTTACGTACAAATAGGAAAACATGCTCATTGTCTTCCTGCGGACGAATGTCGATGTGTTTTCTTGGCAACCATCTGATATCGCTGATGTTCCCAGGGAGGTAATTGAGCACCACCTTGCTATCTGCCCTCATGCTACGCCTGTCAAGCAAAAGGTTGGAAAGCAAGCCTTGGAGCGGCAACAATTCACTGCCAAAGAAATCAAGAAACTCGAAGCAGCTGGTTTGGTCAGAGGAGTGTTGCATCCAACTTGGTTAGCCAACCCGGTAGTGGTGTGCAAGGCGAATGGGAAATGGAGGCTCTACATAGATTTTGATGAGATTGTTGATTCCACTTTTGGGTGTGACTTGCTTTCCTTCCTGCACTCATATTCCGCATACCACGAGATATTCATGACTAAGGAAGATGAGGAAAATACCTCCTTCATGACTCCGTGCAACACGTACTACTTGTTGGGGAACGCTGCATGGGAAATAAAAAAATTCCTACACACACGCAAGATATATCCATGGTGATGAGCATTTATGAGAGGGAGAGTGGATCTACATACCCTTGTAGATCGCTAAGCAGGACGCGTTAAGTAACGCGGTTGATGTAGTCAAACGTCTTCGCGATCCAAATCGCCGAGCGTCCCGCAATCCCATCACGATCTGTCGCGTGATCCAATCACGATCCGTTTCGCGATCTCATCACAATCCGTCCCGTGATCCAATCACGAATTGTCTTGCGATCTTGATCACGGTTCTCCCAATCTAGCGCCGAACGGAAGGCACCTCCGCGTTCAGCACAGGTACAGCTCCATGACGATCTCCGCTATGAAACCCTGGAATTCTACTACAGTGATCATTGTAATTAACCTACAGTAGTGAAATGGTCAACAACTAATTATTTTGCTAAGTGGAATATGATCAAGGTGGAATGTCAAAGTCCAATTCAAATTCCATTTAAATGCTCTATAGTTTCAATGACAAATTTAAATCCTCAAACCTAAAAGATAAAATGTTGCCTACTTGTGAAATATTCCATAATAAATAATGTTAAGGAAACCAACATCACCAAATATTTGGTGTGGACCCCACCATTATTAACAGAAGCTAAGAGTTATTCAAAGTGTTATTAAATTAAAATTGAAAATACAAACAGTTTCTCAAAATGTCCAAACTTTTTGTGGACCTTTGGAAAATTGCAAGTTAATATTTGGTCCAGGTCTCACATTTTTTGTGATATGGAAAAATGCCAAAATAGAATAAAAAAATGGAAAGAAGAAAACAGAAACAGAAAAGAAAAGAAAAGGAAAAGGGCCCGTCATCTCCTTCCTCTGTAGCAACCAGAACGGTCGCTATAGAGCGGCCGACCGCGGTGATGCCGTGGCACCGCGTTGTCCCCGCCAGCGTGGAGGGTAAGACCTCCACCCGGCGCCTCACCTGCTCCCCCTGTGTCTAGATCTCACCTGCTCCCCTCCCCTGCCTTCTCCCTGGCTTCCCTCCATCGCACCCGAGCGCTGTCGTCGCCATGGCCACGGATTAGCACGGCCACCATGCCTCCCGCACCCTTCCACCACGCCCAGAAGGACCGCCGTGACCTCCTCGACCCTCTCGACCACAAGCTCGAGCTTGTTGAGCTCTGCATCACCAATTCCCAGTCGTCTTCCTCCTCGGGCATCCAATCTCGCCGCCGTCGATTCCTTTGCCCTCAAGCCTTCCCCAAGCACATTTTGAATGGCAACACCCCGCGGTGAGCTCTGGCCTCCTTCTCCCTTCATCGCCATGACGAATTTGAGGTCATAGCACTAACTTCCACCGGAGCCTGAACGCACCATCGCCCGCCCTCGTTACCGGTGCCTCCCTGGTGACCATTTGGTCCACCCACCACCACCGTTCAACTCCTCTCACTGCGTAGGCTCGAGTAGTGCCCGAAATCAGCTCAAAAACGTCCCCATTCGCCATTTGCCATCGTCGCCCAAAAGCTCCTCCGCCGCCGGCGACGTAGCACTTGCTACGGCCCGTCGTGGCTCGCCCCGATGCCTCGGATGGATCGGCGGCTCAGCCCGCGTTCGAACGCCACTGTCAGCACACGATTTGGTGCTCTGTGCGCATTTTCTGAGCCTCCCCGCGCTTTGGGAGCTCGCCGGAGTAGCTCCGGCGATGGCCGCCAGCCACCACCGACGTGGCACCCTTGGGGTCCACCCCTGGGTCACTGCCAGTGGGGCCCCTGGCCCCAGTTGACTAGGTTGACCCAGTCAACGTGCTGACTGGGCAGGCCAGTGCCACTGACTGGTGGGACCCAACACCCCTGTGTAAATGACAGTTCGGTCCTCGTGTCAGCTGGCTAATTAAGTTAATTAAAAATAATTAACTTATATTTATCAGTCACTGACATATGGGCCCCACTCCCTAATTAATCTATTTAGTTTGTTTTCATAAACTGAAATAACCCACTGTCTATGACAGGTGGGACCAACTGGTCAGGTTTGACCTGGTCAGCCCCCTGTTGACTGCTGATGTCAGCATTGCATCATGCTGACGTCACCTTTACTATTCTGGATAATGTTGATTTATTTAATTAAAATAATTCCAGAAAATCTTTTAAACCGTAGTTTATATGAAAATAAATTATATATGAAAGTTGATCAGAAAAATTCAACGAATCCAAATATGCCATCCAATCATCTGTCACATGCTCGTAGCATGATGAACATGGAACTTTCCCCTCCGATTCGACTGTCCGATAAATCCGCTGACCCGGGATAGATCATCTGGTATTCTCCTGCCCCGTCTGCTACGTGTAGTACTGCGTTAGTCCATACCTAGCTCTGCATATTGTCATGTCATGCATCATGATGCACTTATCTGCCTTGTATTTATTATTTCTTCCCCCTCTTCTCTCCGGTAGACTCCGAGACTGACAGTGCTGCCGGGTACGACTACACTGTCAACGATCAGCCTTTTTCCGAAGAGTAGCAAGGCAAGCAAAAAACCCTTGAGTATTCTGACATCACCTATTCTTCTCCCTCTTATTCTTGCATTAGAATTTGCTACTGTATTACCTAGATCCTATATCTGATGTGTAGCCTGTTTTTTATGAACTCATACTACACCTGATATCATATCAACTGCTTAGCATAGGTTGATCAGTGAACCCCTGAGACCCCCCTTAGTCTGAGTTGCCCCTGCTTTCATCCACTATATCAAGGACTTGAAGATAGAAGACTCAGTGGTCTTGACTGACAAGCCGTTACCGACACATCACCTCTGCCCCCCTTTAGTATGGAACTACAGAGCTACTACCGAGTGCCGAGGGTGATACCTCACTTAGCACTCCCTGTGTTAATTCTGTAGCGTAGTTATCGGTTATGGGTATCGAGGGTGATTCCTCCTTCCCATTAATCGATAGACACTCTTGTCATACACTTAGCTCAAGTGGGATCTATCGAGGGTGATTCCTCAGATATCCACTTGGAGTATGGACACATAGTTACTATGACCAGTTACAAAAAAACGTTGAAGACGGGTCGGCCCCAAGGGTACCTGCGAGAGTGATATTTGGTGGGGTGCGCCGGTAAGGCACCCGAGAGTTATTGGCGTGGCGACAGACTACATTATGGTTCACGCTTGCCCCGTACTGGTAAATTGCTGACGGGTTGGGTATTTGATCTGAGTTGGTCGTTGACCTTTTTCGTACTAAACCTTCACGTGTGAATAGTTATGGGTACTCAGCGTAGTTGTATCAACCGAAGCTCTTCGGACGTTAGCAATGGAGTGGCACGTGCCGGATTGGTCTGGAACGCATCGCGCTTGCTACTAAGGGGTGCTAGGACTGTTTCCGGCCGCGTGCACATCATGCAGGAGTGCAAGGGCAAGTGGGCCCACGAACCTGCGCGCTTAGGATTTAGACCGGCAGGTTGGCCTCTTCGGTGAGCCTAGGTGGGGCGATGACGTTTTGGATCCCGAGGACGGGCATTACCCCGGAAAGTGTGTCCGGTGGGAGGTGATCAAGCGTTTTGGAAATGCGGTGCACCCTTGTAGGGAAGAACTTATCTATTCGAATAACCGTGTCCACGGTAACATGACGACTTGGAGTTGTACCTTGACCTTATACAACTATAAATGTGACTTAATTTCAAATGAATTGTGGCTCCGGGATTGCTTCCAGGTAGGGAGTCGAGGAAGAATCTCTGGGTATGGATACTTAATAAAATTTGTTACAACAATATGATTATATATATATGATTACCTGTCTACCCTCTTCTTATGTTGCAAGATGCTGAAGATGCCAGTCTTCGATAGGACTAGGCCTTCCCCCTATTCTTGCTTTTCTGTAGTCAGTCCAGATATAACCCCAGTCATTGATAATGATGCATCTTTTAGCGTAGTTCTGAACTAAGTCTTGTGAGTACTTTGGATGAGTACTCACGGCTGCTTTGTCTCCCCTTTCCCCTTCGATACGGTTCTATGTTCAAACGATGGAGTCCAGGAGATGGAATACGCCGCAAATGACTACTACACCACCGCAGGAGCCTACTACTACGTGGAGGCGGCCCCCGACTAGCAGCAGGATAGGAGGTTCCCAGGTAGGAGGCCTCGCCTCTTTCGATCTGTGATTATGTTTGTGCTAGCCTTTTCAAGGCAAAACTTGTTTAACTTATGTCTGTACTCAGATATTATTTGCTTCCGCTGACTCATGCTTGTCGAGCTTTGAATTCGAGCCCTCGAGGCCTCTGGCTTGTAATATGAAGCTGTATGACTTTAATTTGTGTCTAGAGTTGTGTTGTGGTATTGATTAGTGCATCCCTAATCTTGATCATACGCATTGCGTGCATGATTAGCGTACGGTCCAGATCGGGTGTGTCACAAGTTGGTATCAGAGCCGACTACCTGTAGGTAGCCCCCTTTCCAACTCCTTGTACGAATTTGAGTCTAGTACTTGGAAAACTCTTACTAACAGAGTTGTGTGGGTTACGGTCCCACATCTCAATCGGGTGGTATTAGGATCTTTTATCGTCTTCTATACTCTGGGTTCTGATTTCTCTTCTCTTTCGGGTTAAAAGATTTTACTAATTCTAACATTAGGTTCTCATGATCACATCCACTAGAGATTTGCTTTGACGGCAATTATTCCCTTTTGAGCTATAATACACACACGGTCAGTTGACATATTAAATCTTCTTGTTACAGATGCATCCTGGTAGGCAGATTGTTCGCCTGACCTTCGCCCATGATACGACTGGGTTCCCGGCCATTCTGGTCGACGTCCTAAAGAGGCTAGGATATCGCTGGTACCCCGAGTACACTGTTTATGAGGAGTACCGCCAGTTCAACCAGGAACAGTATGAGGCTGTGATGATTATCTGGGATCGACAGGACCTGTCCATCACTGAGCTGCACACTTCCCGTGGCTTTGGAGTGACTCTCAAGATGGCCATACAGGATGCTGCTTATGCTTCTATTGTTCGTCTCCATGCAGTGAACTCTTGTTTGGAGGAGACGGCATACAAATACATTCCATTTGTTCCTGCTGGAGTAGATATTGTCGCCAACGCTGAGGTCTTGACCACTTTCGCAGGCCAGCGCAACGACCGATCCTACACTGCTGTCTGCACCCCCTACATGAGTCGTCGTTACGACCCATAGGTTCTGGTTCAGTACACTGGGGCATTGGATCGCACTATCAGGGCTCTTAACGTCGAGCTGTACGCCACCCGTGCTCATCTTTATCGGGCTTTGGAGCATTTGTTGCCAGCAGTCACTGCGGGGATACATCCGGAGCGCATCCTTTACCCACCTCGGACTGCGTTTCCTCCAGGTCTTGAGTGGCCTGATGTTGGAGGCCGTGTTCCAGCACGTGGACGTATGCTCCCGCTTAATATGCAGGTTCTACACCAGGCTGTGCACGGGATGTAGGACCCTGCCACTAGGTTCAACATTCGGGATCATCTACAGTTCCGTGGGTTCTTTCGTTGTCCCCGACGTTGATGTAGCTTTTTGCTATATCCGCTGTTGTATCCCTCTACCGCGTGCCTGCGTGCCGCCTAGTTGTGTAGACTAATTTCATGCCGAACCTATCGTCTAAGTTGTAATAGAATGATGGTTTGTAATAGACATATGTATGGATCTATATGTTGAATTCGAACTACTATGGCGTATCTATTGCACTTCTTTCTTTGTGTAATTTACTTAGTGAATTATTCCTTGTCTTTTGCAAATACCCCTTGCTAAAACTACCACTATTAAATTTTTGACAGAGTGGTTAGGCCAGTTGGTCGTGATCGGGGTGCGCCTGAACCACCCCCGCCACCTGAATACATGGCTGGTATGATGCAGCAGTTTGAACTGAATCACCAATTTATGCAAGGGCTTATGGACCAGTTTCAGAGGCCAAACATGAATCAGCAGCCAGCCCCAATGACTCTGTCATACTTCATGCGCCTCAACCCTGTGACCTACCGCAGCTCAACTCAGCCACTAGACGCAGATGACTGGCTTCGTGACATCACTTATGAGCTGGAATCTTTAGGTGCCCCGGTGGCTAGCTATGTCACCTTTGCCTCGTACTTTCTGAAGGGTCCTGCCGTTCAATGGTGGGATAGCCACAGGTGCTCATAGCCTGTTGGAACAATAATCACCTGGCCAGAGTTCCAGGCTGCATTTCGTGCCCACCACATTCCTCGGGGATTGATGGACAAGAAGAAGCGTGAGTTTCACAATCTCGTCTAGGGCAACAAGACTGTGGAAACTTATCAGCGGGAATTTCTGGACTTATCTCGCTATGCTGAAGAAGACGTTGCAACTGATGCTCGTAGACAGGAGAATTTCCATGAAGGCCTCCACCCTGATATCAAACTGGCACTCCTTGTTCAAGACTTTGAAAACTTTGACACGTTGGTGAACATGTGCGTTATGGTGGACATAGGTCTATAGGACTACAAGGACAACAACAAGCGCAACCGTGACATGGGCTCATCTTCGGGCTCAGCAAGTCATAAGCGCAAGATCTGGATTCCCCACAACATGTACCATACTCCTACTCCTGCTCTGAGGCCGTCCTATGCTGCACCTTGTGTGCCTCCACCTCCACCTAGGCAGTCGAGTCTCCCAGTTCCACCACCACGAGCTACTGTTCCCCCTTCTCGTCCTGAGGATGGGTTATGCTTCAAGTGTGGACGTCCAGGACACCGTCCCAGAGACTGCAGGCGGAACTAGAATCAACTTGCACTGCCTTCCAACCAGCCCCGCAACAACAATGCCAGGCCTGCTCAGGGTCATGCTCAAGCTAACAATGCTGAA
This sequence comes from Hordeum marinum, assembly GCA_022496015.1. Classification (NCBI taxonomy): domain Eukaryota; kingdom Viridiplantae; phylum Streptophyta; class Magnoliopsida; order Poales; family Poaceae; genus Hordeum; species Hordeum marinum. Next base: position 234,949,338 of record CM039677.1, read on the forward strand.
CTGAATGAAGCCCAAGACCAGCCTGCCACTATGATGGGTACTCTTCTCGTCAACTCAGTACCAGCTTCTATATTGTTTGATACAGGAGCGTCACTTTCTTTTATGTCTTAAGATTTTGCATACATGCATGGCATTACTTACGAGGAGATGAACATTCCAATAGTGGTAAACACCCCCGCTAGCCAATGTCAAAGCTCCATGCTTTGTCTAGATGTCCCCATTGAAATAGAAGGGACGGAATTCGATGCTTCCCCCATGGTATTGAAGTCTTCCAAGATCGACCTTATTTTGGGAATAGATTGGTTGAAATCCCGTACTGCTTCTGTCTTTTGTGCCACCAAAATTATCCATCTTCTGCATCCTTCTAATGAGATAGTCAGCTACCATGCCCATCTTGTTCGAGATGTCGAAGCCCGTCTATATGCCATGAATGCACTAAATGTGTCACCTCTTGAGGGAATTGAAAACATTCCAGTTGTCCGGGATTTACAAGATCTTTTTCCGAAAGAACTTCCAGGGATTCCCCCTGTTAGAGCTATCGAGTTTGTCATTGACTTGGTACCTGGAACCAGTCCCATAGCCAAGCGCCCATATAAGATGTGCCACTACATGAACTCCTTGAACTTAAGCAAGAAATTGACAATTTTCTTCAGTTGGGTTTCATTCGTCCAGGTTCCTCTACTTGGGGAGCACCTTCTCTCTTTGTTAAGAAGAAGGATGGGACAAACCGTCTGGTCCAGGATTATCGACCAATCAACCAAGCTACAATTCAAAACAAATATCCACTTCCTCGGATCAATGATTCGTCTGATCAACTTGATGGTTCCTCAATTTTCCCTAAGATCGACTTGAGGTTGGGTTACATTCAGATCCGTGTTCATGAAGAGGATATTCCGAAGAACGCATTTGTTACTCGATATGGTTCATACGAGTGCACCATCATGTCCTTCGGTTTAACCAATGCTCTAGCAACCTTCTCTCGTTTAATGAATTATATCTTCATGGACTACCTCGACAAATTTGTCATGGTTTATATAGATGATATTTTGGTATTTTTCAAGAATAAAGAAGAGGATGTTGAACATATTCATCTTGTACTGGAAAGACTTTGGGAACATCAGCTATCTGACAAGTATTCCAAGTGTGAGTTCTAGATGGATGAAGTAACCTACCTTGGTCATGTGATCTCCAAGGATGGTATTGCGGTCAACCCTAAACGAGTTTAGGCTATTCTTGACTAGACTCCCCTGAAGAATGTCAAGCAAGTTAGAAGTTTTCTCGGACTCGCCAACTATTGTCGTCGATTCGTCGAGAACTTCTCCAGGATTGCCAAGCCCTTAACCAATCTTCTTCACAAAGGTGTTAAATATGAGTGGACAGAAAAATGTCAGGAGAGATTTCAAGCACTGAAGGACAAGTTGACATCTCTCCGGTGCTTGCTCCTCTGGATACTTGTAAGGACTTTGTCATTTATTACGATGCTTCATGTCATGGAATAGGTTGTGTCCTAATGCAAGAATGCAAAGTGTTTGCTTATGCCTCTCGTCAGTTGCGTCCTGATGAAGAGAAGTACCCAGTTCATGACCTTGAACTTGCTGCAGTAATACATGCACTGAAGGAGTGGCAGCAATACCTTGTTGGTAATCGATGCGAGATCTACACCGATCACCAAAGTATGAAGTACCTGTTTACTCAACCAGATCTGAACCTCCATCAGCAGATATGGATGGAGTGCATAGCATATTACAACGTGGGAATTTCTTATACACCTGGCAAGGCTAATGTAATGGCTAATGCTTTGAGCTGCAAGTCGTAGTGCAACCACCTTCAGGTTCACAAGGTTCACCCCCTTCTTCAAGAAGAATTTCGCAACTTGAACCTCCATATTGTTCCTCAGGGTTATCTCGTTCCCCCTCCACCGGAGTTTCGCAAGATGAACCTTCGTGTTGCTAACAAGGGTTCGTTAAGCAACTTGGTCGTTGAACCAAATCTCGTGAGTTGTATCAAAACAATGCAGGGCTATGACAACAGAGTCGATAAGATTAATTGCCAGCTGGTGGAAGGTAAACCCTCGTTCTTCACTGTTGCTCATGATGGCGATGTGTACTTCAAGGGTCGCTTATTCGTTGCAACAGAACGGGAAAACCTGAATATGACTGGTAGAATACTGAAAGAAGCTCATGATACTCTATTGTCTATTCACCCGGGTAGTACCAAGATGTACCAAGACATCCGTCAAAGGTTCTCGTGGTCAAACATGAAACAACACATTGCTCGCTATGTTTCAGAATGTGACTTTGCCGCCAGATCAAGGCAGAACATCAAAAGCCTGTTGGAACTCTGCAACCTATTGCAATTCCCGAATGGAAATGGGATCATGTTGAAATGGACTTTGTCACTAGATTTCCCAGGTCGCAAAAGGGAAATGATGCTATTCTTGTCGTCATTGACCGGTTGTCCAAAGTTGGACATTTTTTGGCTGTTAAGGAAACTATCACTGTTAGTCAGCTAGCGGATCTCTACATGTCCAGAATTGTTTCACTCCATGGTATTCCATTGGTGAATAATTCAGACCGTGGAAGTTTAATCACTTCAAGGTTCTGGGCAAGTTTCCAGGAAGCTATGGGAATTCATTTCTCCTTTAGCACTGCATTTCACCCTCAATCTCAGGGACAAGTTGAAAGAGTCAATCAGATTCTCGAAGACATGCTTCGAGCTTGTGTGATTTCTTTCGGCAAGAAATGGGAGGAATCTCTCCCGTATGCTGAGTTCTCCTACAACAATAGCTATCAAGCTAGTCTGAAGATGGCTCCTTTTGAAGTGTTATATGGACGTAAGTGTCGTACTCCCTTGAATTGGTCTGAAGCTGGGGAATGTTCACTTATCGGTCCGGATATTATCCAACATGCCGAAGAATAAGTCCGCATTATTCATGAAAATCTGAAGGCTGCTCATTCTCGTCAGAAGAGTCAGTATGACCGTCATCACAAGGATATGGTCTATCAACCTAGCAAAAAGGCTTATCATCGAGTCACGCCAATGAGAGGTACACACCGTTTCGGGATCAAGGGCAAACTGGCTCCTCGATACATCAGTCCTTTCACTATTCTCGAAAGGCGTGGTAAAGTGGCATATCAACTCGAACTACCGCCAAACCTTTCTCAAGTTCATGATGTGTTCCATGTGTCACAACTTCAAGGATCCTATCCGAGCAGTGGATCATGATATGATTGAACTACAGCAAGACCTTTCTTACAAAGAGCAACCAGTCCGCATTGTCGATGAAACGGAACGGCGGACTCGTTAGAAGGTTACCAAGTTCTTCAAAGTGCAGTGGGCCAATCATTCTGAAGATGAGGCCACTTGGGAACGCGAAGATCATCTTCGTGCCGAATACCCTGGGCTTTTTCCATCTACTTCTTAATTCTTGGTGCCAAGAATTCTTATTAGTAGGGGAGAATTGTGACACCCTGGAATTCTACTATAGTGATCATTGTAATTAAGCTACAGTAATGACATGGTCAGCAACTAATTATTTTGCTAAGTGGAATATGATCAAGGTGGAATTTCAAAGTCCAATTCAAATTCCATTTAAATGCTCTATAGTTTCAATGAAAATTTAAATCCTCAAACCTAAAAGATAAAATGTTGCCTACTTCTGAAATATTCCATAATAAAAAATGTTAAGGAAAACAACATCACCAAATATGTGGTGTGGACCCCACCATTATTAACAGAAGCTAAGAGTAATTCAAAGTGCTATTAAATTCAATTTGAAAATACAAACAGTTTCTCAAAATGGCCAAACTTTTTGTGGACCTGTGGTCCAGGTCTCACAATTTTTGTGATATGGAAAGATGCGAAAATAAAATAAAAAAGCAAATGGAAAGAAGAAAAAAGAAACAGAAAAGAAAAGAAAAGGAAATGGGCCCATAGCTACAGTGCTGGCCCAGCCTGCTTCCCATGTTGTCTCCTTCCTCTATAGCGACCGGAACGGTCGCTATAGATCGGCCGACTGCGGTGATGCTGATGCACCGCGTCGTCCCCGTCGGCGTGGAGGATAAGACCGCCACCCCGGCGCCTCACCTGCTCCCCCCCCCCGCATCTAGATCTCACCTGCTCCCCTCCCCTGCCTTCTCCCTCACTTCCCTCCACCGCACCCAAGCGCCGCCGTCGCCATGGGCACGGATTAGCATGGCCATCATGCCTCCCATGCCCTTTCACCATGCCCAAAAGGACCGCCGCGACCTCCTTGACCCTCTCGACCACGAGCTCGAGCTCGGAGAGCTCTGCATTGTCAATTCCCAGTCGTCTTCCACCTCGGGCATCTGAGCTTGCCGCCGTCGATTCCGTCACCGTCAAGCCTTCCCCGAGCCCATTTTGAAAGGCAACACCCAGCGGTGAGCTCTGACCTCCTTCTCCCTTCTTCCCCATGACGAATCTGAGCTTGTAGCGCTAAGTTCCATCGGAGCCTGAACGCGCCGCCGCCCGCCCTCATCACCGGCGCCTCCCTGGTGACCACTTGGTCCACCCACCACCACCGTTCATCTCCTCTCACTGCATAGGCTCGAGTAGTGCCCGAAATTAGCTCAAAAACGCCCCCGTTCGCCGTTTGCCATCATCGCCCGGAAGCTCCTCCGCTGTCGGCGACGTAGCACTCGCTACGGCCCGCCGTGGCTCGCCCCGATGCCTAGGATGGATCAGCATCTCACCCTGCGTTCGAACGCCACCAGAGCACTTAATTTGGTGCTCTATTTGCCTTTTTCGAGCCTCCCCGCGCTTCGGGAGCTTGCCGGAGTAGCTCCGGCGATGGCCGCCAGCCACCACCGACGTCGCACACCTGGGGTCCACCCCTAGGTCACTGCCTGTGGGGCCCCTGGCCCCCGTTGACTGGGTTGACCCAGTCAACGTGCTGACTGGGCAGGTCATTACCACTGACTGGTGGGACCCAACACCCCTGTGTAAATGATAGGTGGGTCCCCCTGTCAGCCGGCTAATTAAGTTAATTAAAAATAATTAATTTAGATTTATCAGTCACTTATATATGGGCCCCACTCCCTCATTATTCTATTTAGTTTGTTTTAATAAACTGAAATAACCCACTGTCTATGATAGGTGGGACCCATTGGTCAGGTTTGACCTGGCCAGCCCCCTGTTGACTGCTGATTTCAGCATTGCATCATGCTGACGTCATCTTTTACTATTCTGGATAATGTTGATTTATTTAATTTAAATAATTCTAGAAAATCTATAAAACTTTAGAAAATCATATCTTTTAAACCATAGTCCAGATGAAAAAAATTATATATGAAAGTTGATCAGAAAAATTCAACGAATCCAAATATGCCATCCAATCATCCGTCACATGCTCCTAGCATGGTGAACATGGAACTTTCCCCTCCGATTCGATTGTTCGATAAACCCGTAGACCCGGGAAATATCATTTGTTATTCTCCTGCCCCGTGTGCTACGTGTACTACTACGTTAGTGCATACCTAGCTCTGCATATTGTCATGTCATGCATCATGATGCACTTTTCTGTGTTATGTTTATTGTTTCTTCCCCCTCTTCTTTCCGATAGACTCCGAGACTGACGGTGCTGCCGTGTATGACTACACCGTCGACGATCAGCCTTTTTCCACAAAGCAGCAAGGCAAGCAAAACCCCCTTGAGTATTCCGATATCGCCTATTCTTCTCCCTCTTATTCTTGCATTAGATTTTGCTACTGTATTAGCTAGATCCTATATCTGATGCATAGCCTGTTTTTGATGAACTGATACTACACCTGATATCATATCAACTGCTTAGCATAGGTTAATCAGTGAACCCCTGAGACCCCGCCCCCTTAGTCTGAGTTGCCCCTGCTTTCATAGAAGACTTAGTCGTCTTGACTGACGAGCCATTACCGACACATCACCTCACACCTTCTTTAGTATGGCACTGCAGAGCTACTACCGAGTGCCGAGGGTGATACCTCACTTAACACTCCTGGTGTTAATTCTGTAGCGTAGTTATCGGTTATGCGTATCGAGGGTGATTCCTCCTTCCCATTAATCGATAGCTACTCTTGTCATACACTTACCTCGAGTGGGATCCATCGAGGGTGATTCCTCGAATATCCACTTGGAGTATGGACACACAGTTACTATGAATGGTTACAGAAATATGTTGAAGACGGGTCGACCCCAAAGGTACCCGCGAGAGTAATATTTGGTGGGGTGCGCAGGTAAGGCACCTGAGAGTTATTGGCAGGGCGACGGACTGCATTATGGTTCGCGCTTGCCCCGTACTGGTAAATTGCTAACGGGTTGGGTATTTGATCTGAGTTGGTCGTTGACCTTTTTCACACTAAACCTTCACGTGGGAATAGTTATGGGTACTCAGCGTAGTTGTATCAGCCGAAGCTCTTCGGACGTCAGCAATGGCGTGGCGTGCACCGGATTGGTCTGGAACGCATCATGCTTGTTACTAAGGGGTTCTAGGACTGTTTCCGGCTGCGTGCGCATCGTGCAGGAGTGCAAGGGCAAGTGGGCCCACGAACCTGCGCGCTTAGGATTTAGACCGACGGGCTGGCCTCTTTGTTGAGCCTAGGTGGGGCGACGATGTTTTGGATCCCGAGGCCGGGCATTACCCCGAAAAGTGTGGCCGGCCGGAGGTGATCAAGCGTGTTGGAAATGCGGTGCACCCCTGTAGGGAAGAACTTATCTATTCGAATAGTCGTGTCCACGGTAACAGGACGACTTGGAGTTGTACCTTGACCTTATACAACTATAAATGTGACTTAATTTGAAATGAATTGTGGCTCCAGGATTGCTTCCTCACAAGGAGTCGAGGAAGAATCTCTGGGCGTGGATACTTAATAAAATTTATTACAACAATATGATTATATGTGATTACCTGTCTACCCTCTTGTTTTGCTGTAAGATGCTAAGGATGCTAGACTTCGATAGGACTAGGCCTTCCCCCTATTCTTGCTTTTATGCAGTCAGTCCAGATATAACCCCACTCATTGAGAATGATGCATATTTTAGCACAATTTTGAAGTAAGTCTTGCGAGTAGTTTGGATGATTACTCAAAGCTGCTTTGTCTCTCCTTTCCCCTTTGATACAGATCTGCATTCAGACGATGGAGTCTAGGAGATGGAATATGCCGCAGATGACTACTAAACCACCGCAGGAGCCTACTACTACGTGGAGGTGGCCCCCGACCAGCAGTAGGATAGGAGGTTCCCAGGAAGGAGGCCTCGCCTCTTTTGATCCATGATTATGTTTGTGCTCGCCTTTTCAAGGCAAAACTTGTTTAACGTATGTCTGTACTCAGATATTATTTGCTTCCGCTAACTCGTGCTTGTCAAGCTTTGTATTCGAGCCCTCGAGGCCCCTGGCTTGTAATATGAAGTTGTATGACTTTCATTTGTGTCTAGAGTTGTGTTGTGGTATTGATTAGTGAGTCCTAATCTTGATCCTACACATTGCATGCATGATTAGCATACGGTCTAGATTGGGGGCGTCAGATCTGCCTTCTTGATCCAGGAAGAGGGAGCGGAGAGGTAGATGAGTTCTCCGGTAGTATGACGGCATGGCGGCAATGGTGGTGGAACAATTCGAGTGGGGCCTCACCTAAGCGCCCGTGGCTAACACTTAGACACATTGCTTGCAAGGCTTATTGTGATATTGTATTACCGAGTGGGCCCTGAGGTACCTCTCCGTCACACGGAGTAACAAATCCCAGTCTTGATCCATGCCAACCCAACAGACACCCTCGGAGATACCTGTAGAGCACCTTTATAGTCACCCAGTTACGTTGCAACGTTTGATACACACAAGGTACTCCTCCGGTGTCAGTGAGTTGCATGATCTCATGGTCATAGGAACAGATATTTGACATGCAGAAAACTATAGCAATAAATTGACACGGTCATATGCTACATTTATAGTTTGGGTCTTGTCCATCACATCATTCTCCTAATGATGTGCTCCTATTATCAAATAGACATCTCATGTCCATGGCTAGGAAACCTTAACCATCTTTGATCAACGAGCTAGTCCATTAGAGGCATACTAGGGACATGGTGTTGTCTATGTCTCCACACATGTATCTGAGTTTCCGATCAATACAATTCTAGAATGGATAATAAATAATTATCATGAACAAGGAAATATGATAATAACCGATTTATTATTGCCTCTAGGGCATATTTCCAACAGTCTCCCACTTGCATTAGAGTCAATAATCTAGTTCACATCACCATGTGATTCACATTGTTATGAATCGAATACCCAGTGAGTTCTGGGCTCGATCAGGCTTTGCATGTGAGAGAGGTCTTTTAGTCAGCGGGTCTGCGATATTCAGATTCATGTGTACTTTGCAAATCTCTATGTCAGACTGTAAATGCTGCCACCACACTACACTTGGAACTATTCCAAATGGCTGCTTCACTATACGTATCTGGATATCTACTAAGAATCATCCGAATATGTGTTAAATCTTGTGTCGACGTAACTCTTTATGATGAACTCTTTATCACCACCATAATCGAGAAACATCTCCTTAGTCCTCCAGTCACTAAGGATAATTTTGACCGCTGTCAAGTGATCCACTCCTGGATCACTTTTGTACCCCTTGACGGACTCATGGCAAGGCACACAAAGGGGTGATACACAGCATGGCATACTATACAGAGCCTATGGACGGCCTTCGTCCTTTCTCTTTCTTCTGTCGTGGTCGAGCTTTGAGTCTCACTCAACTTAGCACCTTACAAATCAGACAAGAACTCTTTCTTTGAATGATCCATTTTGAACTCTTTGAAAAACTTGTCAAGGTATGTACTCATTGAAAGTCTTATTGGATGTCATGATCTATCTCTATAGATCTCGATGCCCAACAATTAAGTAGCTCTATCGAGGTCTTCCTTTGAAAAACTCTTTTCAAACAACCCTTTATGCTTTCCAGAAATTCTACATCATTTCTGATCAACAATATGTCATCCACATATGGTTATCAGAAATTCTATAGTGCTCCCACTCACTTTATTGTAAATACAAGTTTCTCATAAAGTTTTTATATACTCAAAAACATTGATCACCTCATCAAAGCGTATATTCCAACTCTGAGATGCTTGCTCCATCCCATACAAGGATTGCTAGAGCTCGCACACCTTTTAGCATCCTTAGGACTGACAAAACCTTTTGGTTGTATCACATACAACCTTTCCTCAAGTAAACCGTTAAGGAAATGATGTTTTGACATCCATCTGCCATATTTCATAATTGAAAAATGTAGCAACTGCTAACATAATTCCAACAGACTTTAGCATCGCTACGAGTAAGAAAGTCTCATCGCAGTCAACTCCTTGAACTTGTCAGAAACTTCTTTGCGACAAGTCGAGCTTTATAAATGGTGACATTTACCATCAGCGTCTGTCTTCATCTTCAAGGTCCATTTGTACTCAAGGACCTACCGTCCAATGAGCAAGTCTACCAAAGTCTATACTTGGTTTTCATACATGGATCCTTTCTCAGATTTCATGGCCTCTAAACATTTGTCAGAATCCAGGCCCATCATCGCTTCTTCATAGTTCGTAGGTTCATCGTTGTCCAACAACATGACCTCTAAGATAGGGTTGCCGTACCACTCAAGAGTAGTATGCGTCCTTGTCGGCCTACGAGGTTCAATAGTAACTTGATCCGAAGCTTCATGATCATGATCATTAACTTCCTCTTCAACTGATGTAGGCTCCACAGAAACATTTTTCTATGCTGCGCTACTCTGATTGAAACAAAGGTTCAACAGCCTCATCAAGTTCTATCTTCCTCCCACTCAATTCTTTCGAGAGAAACTCTTTCTCGAGAAAGGACCCGTTTTAGCAACAAACACTTCGTGCTCGGATCTGAGATAGAAGGTATACCCAATTGTTCTTAGGGTATTCCATGAAGATGCATTTGTCTGCTTTGGGTTCGAGCTCATTAGGTGAAACCTTTTTTCACATAAGCGTCATAGTCCCAAACATTAAGAAATGACAGCTTAGGTTTCTATCAAACCATAATTCATACGGTGTCATCTCAACGGATTTAGATGGTGCCCTATTTAAAGTGAATGTAGTTGTCTCTAATGCATAACCCCAAAACGATAGAGGCAAGATGATAAGAGTGTTGGGACCCTGATCCTAAGCCATAAGAATCCAACATGTAACACAACACATCACTTTGCGGCTTCACGCACGGTTATCTCCACGGCTGCCACCTAACCTAGGCTGGGATCATTTGCGTTTTGGCTCACGTATGTGAATGTGTCGCTAGCATTCAAATGTCAAAGAACCCGGGCCAACATGACTAGTCATAGAACCCAAGTGGCACATCCGTAACGGAATAGGCATATGTAACCCAGCAATGCAGGTGTCAATCATCAGCTTGTGTAGATGAGTCATAGCAAGCTACAAGGACTCCAGTACACCACGAGATATTTCCCCGAAGGGACAGACACAACAGCAAAGAAGGATACATGCCGGTCAATCAATGTGTCCAGAGCAGTAGCAAGCTACCAAGGCTCGGTGGAAGCACAAAGAGGCAGTTCCCCGTAAGGAAGGCTACTAGAGTCACACAACTATGTGTCGAATCCCACGCATACCGATGCATTCCAATCATACACGCACTATGCACGATATGCGTAGATACAACATGGCATCACAACAAAACTCTACAACATAACATTTATTTAGGAGGCTCCGAGGAGCCATCATAGCATAATGTTACAAACAGAAAGGGGTTACATGACCCAACATTCAGAGCATACAAACAACAAGCGGAAGTTACATGTTTGAGTACAGACATCTACAAAAACGACTTGAAGAGCCTGAAAGGCTACAACGACCCTATCATGGAGCCAGACCTCTGTCTGGGTTACTAAGCTAAGCAGTAGATGTCAACATCAGAAGAAACGTAACTGAACAACATCTATCTCTTCAAAAATGTAATTAATCAACAGTGAGTATGAAGGTACTCAGCAAGTCTTACATCAGAACTATCTACATATGCATCATGTATCAATAAACAGGATTGTGGGATTTACTGCAAATGCGAGCTTTGACCTTTGGCTATCCTAGACTACGATAATGTAACCAACGTATCCACTACTCTCTCGTCTCCCTACGAGAGAGCACACACGACTCCACACGTTCACCATCTCAATACACCACTATGGATCCTCTCTCGTCTTCCTACGAGAAGCCATCCATAGCACTCACACTTGTTTGGTGCATTTTAGAGTATCCACTTAAAATTGTCTATGAACAATGCAAGTCTCCAAGTAGTCAATATCCACGGACGCATCTATTTGAATCAATAATTTCCCCTACAGGGGTGTACTTCGTCACACATGCTCCCGCCACTTATCGCCATGTGCACGTAAAAAGGCACCTTGGCAACCTTCAAGCGGAAGTGCAGGGAGGGAGTCGGCCACGAACGTTAACCTTCAACGACTCACGTCCAAGGTAGTCGCCTATCTGAGTTGGAACCCATAATGGAAGTCCGGCCGAGGTTTCCAACATGGCCTCAAACGTTGTGAGCAGGGCCCCAAGCTGGTCCTGATTGGGCCGTTCATCCACTTAGCAGGTCGTGCCACACCTATCAACGTTTCGAACTACTGCGACTCCTGGACTGAGAACAAAGTAGGTTAACAGGCCGAGAGAGCTCGAGTTACCGGATCTCAATTTGTGGTAGTAGCTAGTCTTGGAACACAAACACGGAACTCAGCTCCTATGAGCGGCTTCAATGAGACAACCCACCATGTACTCCTACATGGCCTCTCATCGCTACCTTTACCAAAACGGGTTCAACACTTAACCTCCATCATCAGGACACAACCATTTCACTCCGGTTCATCAACCAGACGAATCAGACCTGACACAACTCTAAGCATATCAAGCATAACAGGGTATAGCACAACATGGCTCAAGTATCTACTGGGTATGCTAGGTTGTTTGTTTTAGCTATTTACTGTGACAATGACAGGTCATGCAAAGCAGTGGGTTCATCTATCAAAACACAAGTAGCATTTGAAACGGGTTGTCCTAATGCATTGAAATGAGAGCAAGAGCGAGACATGGGATTGTATCGAATATGCTCAAGGGGGGTTTGCTTGCCTGTTTATCAGAAGATCTCAGCTGTCCTTCGATGTCGTCGATAACTACGTCTCGCAAGTCTATCGATAAGAACAAGCAAGGTACAATTAAGCAAGACAAATGCTTCACAATGATGCATGATAATAGCATGGCAATATGTTACTGGTTGAGCTAATTCATCTATCAACATGTTAAATGAAGCTGGTTTGAACCCGAGGTTCAAATTCAACTCCATATGTGAAGTGGCCTATTGTGTTTTGAACAAAATGTCCAAGTTTGCCAATTTAGCTTGCTCTAACATGTATGAAAACGCCACCATTAGATTCATTGGATTTTTCTGATACTTTTTCATATATAAATTATTTTAATCTGACTTACAGATTATTTGCTATGAATTTTTGAAGTTTATACTAATTTCTAGAATTTACTGAATTATTTCTATTAGAGAAAATACTTATTGTGTGAGTCTGAAGTCACCGTGATGTCTGCAGGTCGGCTGACCTGGTCCAGGTCAAACCTGACGTGCTGGGCCCACACGTTAGTGACATAGGGGATAATCCCCGTGCTGACCAGGGGTTTGACCCACTGTGGGGCCCACTGTTAGTGGCCATGGGCTAATTAGCGAGGGGGATTAGCGCCTAATCGACCGGCCATATCAGCACCGGCCGGCGGGTGGTCGCCGGTGACCATCCGACGTGGCGGAGGCTCGTCGTAAATCGTTACGGGGCTCAGTTCGACGCACGGAGGGCACTGGAGTGGAGCCCGTGCTCGCGCGCATCCAGCGGAGGGGTTAGAAGGGCACGGGGCTGTCGGAGGGCTCGCCGGCTAGCATATCCGCGGGGGCGCCCATACGGCCTCGACGGGGAGGTCGGCTAGAGGACGAGAGAGACCACGGGGAGAAGGGGAGAGGGACGGCGTGCTCACGGGGAGGCTGCAGGGGGATCAATGGGCTCGGGGATGCTCCGGTTGCTGCGAATCGTCGATGAAGCTCCGGCAGCCAAGGCGGGGAAGATGGCGACAGGGCGGTGATGGAGAGCTCCCGGCTCGCGTCTGGCTCCACAAGAAGGTCGAGGAAGTCGTGGCGGATCTTGGGGGCGTGGCAGAGAGGCTCGGCGAGGCCGGAGGAGGCGGTGGCTACTTCAGCTATCGACGGCCATGGCGAGCGGCAGAGAGGAAGAAGAAGAGGAGAGAGAGCAGAGGGGGGGAATGGATCTAGAGGATTCCGGGCGTCCTCGTTGCGGCGATAGGAGGCCAGGGGGTGCCACAGCGAAGCAGGAGGTGGCCGAGGACCTGGCCACGGCTGGCCGCGGTGGAGGCATGCAAGTGCTTCTCCTCCTGGCAGGAGGAAGAAGACGTTGCTGCCCCCCATGGGCTGGGCCTCCCACTTGGGCCAGGGAGCTAGGTAAGGACTGCCTTTTTCTGTTTTTGTTTTATTTCTGGCATTTGTTCTCGTAAAAATAAAATATAAAGCCATTTTATAAAATCCTGAAAATTATTATATGAGCTAGACATAAATAACTTATTCCACATAATGAAATTCAGAATTATTGGACATATATTTTATATATAGAAAATATATATCCAATGCATATAGGGTTAAATTAATTCAAAAGCCCAATATAAAATATTTTTGTGATCCCAAAATATTGGTTGAAAATTTTATCTCAGTCCAATATTTTATTAGAGAAGCAGGAACATTTTCTTGGAACTGTTTGAAGAAATTTTTATAATGCTTATTTGACCAAATTTTGAATTGTGAGGCTTGATCATCCCTCATTTCACTTTCATTTGAAATTAAAATTGCATGCATGAATGCATTGACAAACATGAAGAAACTAGGGCTGTGACAAAGAGGCATGAGTTGTGAAACAACTTTGACATTGTCTAAAGTTGTATGCCAAACTCGTTACTCAGATATCCACCTCCACGGTCATATCGTAGACATTTTATATTCTCGTCACGATGATCTCAAACTTCACTCTGATTCTGCTTGAACTTTTCAAACTATTCAGACTTATGTTTGATTATGTAAATATACACTATATCTACTCAAATCATCAGTGAAGGTAAGAAAATAACGATATCCACCGCATGATACAACACTTATTGGACCGTATACATCAACATGTATCATTTCCAATAAGTCACTTGCCCGTTCCATCAAGCCGGAAAACGGGGTTTTAGTCATCTTGCCCAAGAGGCATGGTCCGCATGTCTCAACTGATTCAAAATTGAATGAGTCCAAAAATCCATCAGCATGGAGTTTTCTTCATGTGCTTTACACCAATATGAAATTTAGAGGCAGTGCCACAAGTATGTGGTACTATCATTATTAACTTTGTATCTTTTGGCATCTATGTTATGAACATGTGTACTACTACGATCAAGATTCAACAAACCATTCTCACTGGGTGCATGACCATTGAAGGTATTATTCATGTAAACAGAATAACCATTATTCTCTGACTTAAATGATTAACCATATTGCAATAAACATGATCTAATCATGTTCATGCTCAATGCAAACACCAAATAACATTTATTTAGGTTTGTCACTAATCCCGAAGGTAGACAGAGCGTGCGATGTTGATCAGATCAACCTTGGAAACATTTCCAACACGCATCGTCACCTCACCCTTAGCTAGTCTCCGTTTATTCCGTAGCTTTTATTTTGAGTTACTAACATTTAGCAACAGAACCGGTATCCAATACCCAGGTGCTACTAGGATTACTAGCAAGGTACACATCAATAACACGTATATCAAATATACTTCTGTCGACGTTGCGAGCCTTCTTATCTACGAAGTATCACGGGTTATTCCGCTTCAGTGACCGCTCTCCTCATAATAGAAGCACTTTGTCTCGGGTTTGGGTTCAACTTTGGGTTGCTTCACTGGAGCAGCAATTGACTTGCCATCCATGAAGTTTCCCTCCTTGCCCTTGCCCTTCTCGAAACTAGTGGTTTGATTAACCATCAACACTTGATGCTCCTTCTCGATTTCTACATTCGCCATGTCAAATATCGTGAACAGCTCAGGGTTCATTATTTCCATCCCCGGCATTTGAAAGTTCATCACGAAGCTCTAGTAGCTTACTGACAGTGACTTGGAAAACTATCTCAATTACTTTCTTATATGGAAGATCAACTCCCACTCGATTCAAGTGATTGTAGCACCCAGACAATCTTAGCACATGCTCAACGATTGAGCTATTATCCTTCATCCTGCTGGCAATGAATCTTGTTGGAGGTCTCATATCTCTAACACGGGCACGAGCCTGAAATCCAATTTCAGCCCTTGGAACATCACATATGCTCCGTGACATATTTGAAGCCTAAATTCTAAGCCATAATGCAAGGCCGCAGGCAGGCAGGTCTGGGTACCCCCGTTCCTAGAACGGCGACACTGTTGCTTCTATACTTGGCAGCAACGAATCAAGTGGTTAATGCAGCGCTGGTGGCGTAGTGATAGGTGGATGAAGATGCAGCCGCTATGACCGATGTTGTCGGGAACGAAACTAAAGCCTCCGCGGCCGGCCCCGATACGAGCCAAGGAGAACCTCAACAAGCAAGCAAAGGTAGTTCGAAGGAAGTGGCGAAGAAGAAGGTGGTGCAACGACCAGTGTACTTTGTCACCTCCTTGTTGGAGGGGGCTAGGTCAAGGTACTCTAGAGTGCAATAGCTGATCTTCAGCCTCATCCTGGCCTCGAGGAAATTGCCCCACTACTTCCAAGCCCACGAGATCATAGTTGTCACCCGCTTTCCGCTACAACATATCTTGAGGAACCCCGAAGTCATTGGTAGGATAGTTGAGTGGGAGCTAGAGCTGTCGAGTTTTGGATTGAAGTATGAGAGAACTTCCACAATTCTAGCAGGGTGTTGGCAGAGTTCATTGCAATTCTCCTCGAGTTTTGGACACCCATGTCAGACGAAGAGGTTCGAAAGACAATTCTCCTCGAGAAAGAAGTGCCCAAAGATTGGATCATGTACTTTGATGGTGCTTTCTCGCTCCAGGGTGCTGAAGCAGGCGTCATCCTTGTCGCCCCACCGGAGAGATTCTCAAGTATGTGGTTCAGATGCACTTTCCCCAGGAAGAAGCCACCAACAACACCGCTGAGTATGTGGGGCTCCTTGCCGAACTCATAATCGTGGTGGAGTCGGGAATCAAGAAACTGATCATCTGAGGAGATTCTGAACTCGCGGTAAAGCAAGTCAACAAAGATTACCAGAGCCCATTCATGGAAGCATACGTGGAAGAAGTGACGAAACTGGAGCAGCACTTTGATGGATTGCAAGCAGAGCATGTGCCATGTGAACAAAACAACATCGCCGATCATCTATCGAAGTACGCCACGTAGAACCTTCCTGTGGAACGTGGAACTTTTGTCCTCCACCTCACTCAACCATCAGTATCCCCTTCAGTGATGACTAGGAAAAGGAGAAAGCTGAACTCTGGCAAGCATTTCCTGGCAGGGCTTCCCAAAGCCATTGTTAGAGAGGCTACTAGGTAATTCCCATTTCGATTAGTGAGCAGCTCCCTCCTGCAGAACTCTAGGTTCTTGCAGTCGAGATAAGCGCCCCCACGAAGGAGGAGATGCCTTTAGTCCTCGTTGTCGAGCCGCAGGCTGCAACCTTGGCACAACATATAGTCCACCTCCTTCAAATAGGTGAACTTCCCAAAGAGCAAGTAGAAGCCGAAAAAGTAGCCCGCTAGTCAGGTACGTACTAGTTTGTCGATGACACCTTGTACAGAAGACGACGAAATGGCATGAAATTGAGGTGCATCTGCGGGGGGGGGGGGAGGATGGACTCAAGCTTTTGGTAGAGATTCACGGAGGCGTATGTGGCTCTCACATTTGATCAAGGGCCCTTGCTGGAAAATCCTTCCTGCAGGGTTTCTATTGGCCCACTGCCCACCAAGATGCAACTGAGCTGGTCACCAAGTGTGAAGCTTGCTTGTTTCATTCCGAGAATATACATCAACCAGCGCAAGCTCTCCTGATGATCCCTTTATCCTAGCCATTCTCGGTCTGGGGCTCGATATTTTGGGCCCCTTTCCCCGTGTTATCGAGGGCTTTGAGTTCTTGTTTGTAGCAATCGACAAGTTCACAAAGTGGCCTGAGATGGAACCAGTGAGGAAGGTGACCGCGTAGTCAGCTATCAAGTTCATGAAAGGGTTGGTCTGCCGTTTTGGAGTACCCAACAGGGTGATCACCAACGAGAACACCTAGTTCACGAGTCGTGCCTCCATGCAATACATCCAAAGCCTTGGATGCAAGGTCTCCTTCGCCTTTTTTGCCCATCCAAGAAAAACATGCAAGTCGAGAAGGTGAATGCTGAAGTGCTGCGAGGACTCAAGACAAGGACTTTTGATAGAATGCGGAGAAGCGACATGTGCTTGATAGATGAGCTGCCGGAGTTGTTTGGTCCCTCAAAAAGACACCAAATCGAGCTACCGGCCAGACACCCTTCTCCCTAGCGTATGGGGTGGAAGCATTTCTCCCCATGGAACTCATATACGAGTCACCGCGAGTACTTGCCTACGACGAAGTAGAGCAAGACTAGCTATGGAATGAAGATGCCATTCTCCTCGAGGAAGATCGTCTTTAGGCCACTGTGCTTGCTACATGCTACCGTCAAGACCTGTGTCGCTATCATAGCTGCAGGGTCCATGCTCGGAGTCTTTAGGAAGGCAACCTTGTACTTAGGCATGTTCAGTCCGCCAAGGGTACCAACAAGTTGACGTCAAAGTGGGAAGGCCCTTACCGGGTAGCACGAGTCACCAGACCTGGCACGGTCCATCTGGAGACCAAAGATGGCACCAAGGTGCTTAACTCATGGAATCTTTAGCATCTTCGTAAGTTCTACCCTAAGGCATGGCTGCGGGGCTCAGTCCCTGACAGCCATCTTTTGTACATGCCCTGCTGAAGTTGCCTGTAACCGTTTGTACAATGCCAGGCACAAACCCTAAACAATAATAAATCTAGACATTGCATCATATCATCGCATTGCATGTTTACTATGCATTTTTATGATCGCAATGTTATCTCTTTCAAGTTCTAGAGATTTGCTAGAGTACTTATTCAAGTTATAATCCTTGTTGCCACATTCTGTCTTCGGAGGATAGAGGCCTCTCGTCCAACGTGTTTGAAAACTAGGAAAACATAGACAAAGGGAAAAGGTACAAGGACGATGACCCAATGTACTTCAGAAAGGGATACTACCAAAAAAGATAAGTCTAATCGTGTATCCCAAGTTCTATGTTGTCTGCTCCCTTAAAGGAAACACTTGCTATCATTTTGGCTGTGTACAATGGAGTCCTCCACGTGGTGAAAACCCTTGTCGGGATGAGCCGTCCCCCAGTCCTGATGCTTATCAGCTCTGGGGGGGCACACCGATTCCTATAAGGAGCCCTACCGAGGAACAATGCCTGCCTGCTGCCAGGGGCTCGCTCCCCATTTGGCACTCGTGGTTAGTAGTGACCCGGCAAGCGGTTCCCTATGGCAAGGACAAACACATTGACACAGTATAAACAAAGGGAGAAAAGGATAGTACTTAAGGAAGAGAAATAACATTCTTTATTTCATTTTGAGTACAAAATGGATAAAGATTACATGACAGGGCGCCTCTTTAATAACCCTTTATTTGACTTTCTCCCCTAGGAACAAGCTACTAAAGGGAAAAAGGACAAAAGGAGGGCCTCAGCAGAAGCCCAACCTGACCCTGTCACGACAAGTAGGGCGCGGATCGGCAGGACCATCGGAAGGGAAGACGATGCCGAAGTCCACGAGCCTGTCGGGATCCAGCTCGGGGATAAGGCGGCGCCTAAGTCAAGAACCCCCGACAAATCACACTGCCAGGGGAGTCTAGCTGACGGTCATGGTGTGACTGACGGCCAACTATAGCCCAAGTCGGCGTACTCCAACTTCATGGCTGGGGGCTCCCTGTCATCTTCTTCATCGATATTGCCCTCCTCTTCGCTATCGATCAAGTAGGAGGTTTCAACGTTGCTCGAGGACTCTTCGCAACAGCCAAGATGAGTGCATGAATGCCCATAGATCATGACGGAGAGAATGTTGGCCTCCACCAAATTATGGGACGTGCCTGTTGGGGAACGTTGCATGGGAAACAAAAAATTTCCTACGCTTCACCAAGATCAATCTAGGAGATGAGCATCTACGAGAGGGGAGAGTGGATCTACATACCCTTGTAGATCGCTAAGTGGTAAGCATTAAGAAACGCGGTTGATGTAGTTGAACGTCTTCGCGATCCAAATCGCTGAGCGTCCCGCGATCTAATCACGATCCGTCCCGATCTAGCACCGAATGGGCGGGACCTCCGCGTTCAGCACACGTATGGCTTGATCACGATCTCTGTCTTCTTGATCCAGCAATAGGGAGTCGAGAGGTAGAAGAGTTCTCCTGGAGCATGACGACATTGCAGCGATGGTGGTGGAGCTATTCCAGCAGGGCTTTGCCTAAGCACCGCTGAAACTGATCTAGAGGAGAAACTACGATCTAGAGGAGAGGGCAGCACGTGGCTGAAATTCTATATCAAAAACCCTCAAAGCCTCTAGTATATATAGGAGGAGGGGAGGGAGGATACTTGGCTCTCAAGGGAGCCAAATCCACTTCGGCCGAAGTGGGAGGGAGGAGTCTTCCTCCTCCACTCCTAGTTGGATTAGGCCTCCTTCCTTATTTCCCACTTTTGCCTTTTTCCACCCTTTTCCACCTTGGGCTTTCTTCCCAGCCGCATGGGCCCTATGTGGGACTTCAACCAGCCCACAGAGGGCTGGTATTTATCCTCACACAGCCCATGTAGCCTCTTGGTCGAAATACCCCTCTCGATGGTCCCCCGGTACCCTCCCGGCACTCCCCGTACACTACCGATGAGCACGAAACTTTTCCGGTAACCAAAACAAGACTTCCTATATATCAATCATTACATCTGGACCATTCCATAGATCCTCGTGATGTCCGGGATCTCATACAGGACTCCGAACAACCTTTGGTCACCACCATACATAACTCTATACTACTGAAATATCACTGAACCTTAAGTGTGCAGACCCTGTGGGTTCGAGAACTATGCAGACATGACCGAGAGAACTCTACAGTCAATAAACAATAGCGGGACCTGGATGCCCATATTAATTCCTACATATTCTACGAAGATCTTTATCGGTTGAACCTGGATGTCAAGGATTCAGTTAATCCCGTATGATGTTCCCTTTGTTCTTCGGAATGTTACTTGCCTGAGATTCGATCATCGGTATCTCCATACCTAGTTTAATCTCGTTAACGGCAAGTCTCTTTACTCGTTCCGTAATACAAGATCCCGTGGCTAACACGTAGTCACATTGCTTGCAAGGCTTATTGTGATGTTGTGTGACCGAGTGGGCCCTGAGATACCTCTTCGTCGCACGGAGTACCAAATCCCAGTGTTGATCCATGCCAACCCAGCAGACACCCTCGGAGATACCAGTAGAGCACCTTTATAGTCACCCAGTTACGTTGCGACGTTTGATACACACAAGGCACTCCTGCAGTGTCCATGAGTTGCATGCTCACATGGTCATAGAAACATATACTTGACATGCAGAAAACTGTAGCAATAAACTGACACGATCATATGCTACGTTTATAGTTTGGGTCTTGTCCATCACATCATCCTTCTAATGATGTGATCATGTTATCAAATGACATCTCATGTCAATGGCTAGGAAACCTTGACCATCTTTGATCAACGAGCTAGTCTACTAGAGGCATACTAGGGACATAGTTGTGTCTATGTATCCACACATGAACGTGTTTCCAATCAATACAATTATAGCATGGATAATAAACTATTATCTTGAACAAGGAAATATAATAACAACCATTTTATTATTAACTCTAGGGCATATTTCGAACAGTCTCCCACTTGCACTAGAGTAAATAATCTAGCTCACATCACTATGTGATTTAGATTGCAATGAATCGAACACCCATACAATTCTGGTGTTGATCATGTTTGGCCCTTAGAAGAGGTTTAGTCAATGGGTCTGTAACATTCAGATCTGTGTGCACTTTGCAAATATTTATGTCCTCCTCCTTGATGTACTCGCGGATGGAATTGAAGTGTCACTTTATGTGTCTGGTCCTCTTGTGAAACCTTGGTTCCTTGGCTAGGGCAATGGCACCAGTGTTATCATAGAACAGATCCACTGGGTTTAGTTCACTAGGCACTACTCCAAGATCTTTCATGAACTCCTTCATCCAGACACCTTCCTTTGCTACCTCCAAGGCTGCGATGTACTCCGCTTCGAATATAGAATTGGCTACCACGCTCTGCTTGGAACTGCACCAGCTGACCGCACCGACATTGAGAATAAATACGTATTCGGTTTGCGACTTAGAGTCATCCGGATCAATGTCAAAGCTTGCATCGACGTAACCCTTTACGATGAGCTCTTGATCACCTCCAGAAACGAGAAACATTTCCTTAGTCCTTTTTAGGTAATTAAGGATATTCTTGACCGCCGTCCAGTGCTCCATTCCAGGATCACTTTGAAACCTTCTGGACATACTTATGGCAAGGCTAACATCAGGTCTTGTGCACAACATTGCATACATGATAGAGCCTATGGCTGAAGCATAGGGGATGACCCTCATCTTCTCTCCATATTCTGCAGTCGCTGGGCATTGAGTCTTACTCAACTTCACACCTTGTAACATAGGCAAGAACCCCTTCTTGGACTGATCCATTTTGAACTTCTTCAAAACTTTATCAAGGTATGTGCTCTGTGAAAGTCCTATTAAGCGTCTTGATCTATCTCTATAGATCTTAATGCCTAATATGAAAGCAGCTTCTCCAAGGTCCTTCATTAAAAAACTCTTGTTCAAATATTCCTTCACGCTTTCTAGCATTTCTATATTGTTTCCAATCAGCAATATGTCATCCACATATAATATTAGAAACGCTCTAGAGCTCCCACTCTCTTTCTTGTAAATATAAGCTTCTCCGTAAACTTGTATAAACCTGAACGCTTTGATCACCTCATCAAAATGCAGATTCCAACTCCGAGATGCTTGCACCAGTCCATAAATGGATTGCTGGAGTTTGAAAACTTTGTTAGCATTCTCTGGATCGACAAAACCTTCTAGCTATGTCATATACAACTCTTCCTTAAGGAAACCGTTAAGGAACGCTGTTTTGACATCCATCTACCAAATTTCATAGTCGAAATATGCAGCTATCGCTAACATGATTCTGACGGACTTAAGCATCGCCAAGGGTGAGAAGGTCTCATCATAGTCAACTCCTTGAACTTGTGAAAAACCCTTTGCCACAAGTCGAGCTTTATAGACGATGACATTACCGTACGCATCCGTCTTCCTCTTAAAGATCCATTTGTTCTGAATGGCCTTTCGCCCTTCAGGTAATACTTCCAAAGTCCATACTTTGTTTTCATACATGGATCCCATCTTGGATTTCATGGCCTCTAATCATTTCTCGGAATCCAAGCCTATCATCGCTTCTCCATAGCTCATAGGTTCATTGTTGTCTAACAACATGACCTCCAAGACAGGGTTGTCATACCACACAGGAGCAGTACGTGCCCTTGTCGACCTACGAGGTTCAATAGTAACTTGATCCGAAGTCTCATGATCATCATCATTAATTTCTTCCTCAACTGCCGTAGGATCCACAGAAACATCTTTCTATGTTGCGCTACTCTCAGGCTGAAGTAAAGGTTCAATAACCTCATCAAGTTCTATTTCCTCCCACTCAATTCTTTCGAGAGAAACTCTTTCTAAAGAAATGTTCCCTTCTTTGCGACAAACACTTTGCCTTCAGATCTGAGATAGAAGGTATACCCAACTGTCTCTTTTGGGTATCCTATGAAGACGCATTTCTCTGCTTTGGGTTCCAGCTTTTCAGGCTGAATCTTTTTGACATAAGCATCACATCCCCAAACTTTAAGGAACGACAACTTTGGCTTCTTGACAAACCACAATTCATATGGCTCGTCTCAACGGATTTTGATGGTGCCCTATTTAAAGTGAATGCAGCTATCTCTAATGCATAACCCCAAAATGATAGTGGCAGATCGGTAAGAGACATCATAGAACGCACCATATCTAATAAGGTTCGATTATGATGCTCGGACACACCATTACGCTATGGTGTTCAAGGCGGTGTCAACTGTGAAACAATTCCACACTGTCTTAAGTGACTGCCAAACTCATAACTCAGATATTCACCTCCTCGATCAGATCACATGAATTTAATATTCTTGTGATGATGATTCTCAACTTCACTCTGAAATTGCTTGAACTTTTCAAACGTTTTAGACTTTTGCTTCATTAAGTAAATATACCCATATATACTTAAGTCACCAGTGAAGGTGAGAAAATAATGATATCCACCGCGCACCTCAATGCTCATCGGAAAGCACACATCAGTATGTATGATTTCCAATAAGTCACTTGCACGTTCCATTGTTCCAGAGAATGGCGTTTTAGTCATCTTGCCCATGAGGCATGGTTCACATGTGTCAAGTGATTCAAAATCAAGTGACTCTAAAAGTCCATTAGCATGGAGCTTCCTCATGCGTTTTACACAAATATGACCCAAACAGCAGTGCCACAAGAAAGTGGTACTATCACTATCAACTCTACATCTTTTGGCGTCAATGTTATGAACATGTATAAACCCCTCACACTGGGTGCATCACCATAAAATATATCACTCATATAAATAGAACAACCGTTATTCTTAGATTTAAATGAGTAACCGTCTCACAATAAACAAGATCCAGATATAATGTTCATGCTTAACGCATGCACTAAATAACAATTATTCAGGTTCATCCCTAATCCTGATGGTAATCGAAGAGAGAGCATGCCGATGGCGATCACATCAACCTTGGAACCATTTCCCACGTGCATTGTCATTTCGTCATTTGCCAGCCTTCGCCTATTCTGTAGTTCCTGCTTTGAGTTGCAAATGTGAGCAACCGAACCGGTATCAAATACCCAGGCACTACAACGAGAGTTGGTAACGTACACATCAATAACATGTATATCATATATACCTTGTTTGTTGTTGGCTGCCTTCTTGTTAGCCAGATACTTGGGGCAGTTCCACTTCCAGTGACCAGTTCCCTTGCAATGAAAGCACTTAGTTTCTGGCTTGGGTCTAGCCTTGGCTTTCTTCATTGGAGGAGCAACTGCTTTGCCACTCGTCTTGGAGTTACCCTTCTTGCCCTTGCCATTCTTCTTGAAACTAGTGGTTTTATTGACCATCAACACTTGATGTTCTTTCTGGATTTCAGACTGAGCGACTTTTAGCATCGCAAATAGCTCAGTGACTAACTTTTTCATCCCATGCATGTTATAGTTCATCACAAAGCTCTTGTAGCTAGGTGGCAATGACTGAAGAACTCTGTCAGTGTTCGCCTCCGGCCGAAGGGGCATCTCTATCTCCGCCAGACGGGTTGAATACCCAAACATTTTGAGTACATGTTCACTGATAGACCCGTTCTCCTCCATTTTCCATGCATAGAATTTATCGGAGGTCTCATATCTCTCGATCCGGGCATTCTTCTTAAAGATAAACTCTAACTCTTGGAACATCTCATATGCTCCATGATGTTCAAAATGTCTTTGAAGTCCCGGTTCCAAGACATACAATATTGCACATTGAACTATTGAGTAATCTCCAGAACGTGTCTCCCAAGCGTTCTTAACGTCTTCGGATGATAGGTTAGCGGGTTGGTCACCAAGCGGTGTATCAAGGCCATATGCCTTCTGGGAACCCGTGAGGATAATCCTCAGATTACGGGCCCAGTCCACAAAGTTACTTCCATCATCTTTCAACTTAGCTTTCTCTAGGAACGCATTAAAATTCAGGGGTGCTACTACACGAGCCATTGATCTACAACATAAATATGCAAAGGATACTTAGACTATTGTTCAAGATAATGAGTTTAGTTAATCAAATTACTAAAGCTCCCACTCAAATTGACATCCCTTCGGTCATTCGAGTGATAAACGATCCAAATTCACCAACTCAAGTCTGGTCATCACGTGAGTTGAGGTGGTTGCAATGGTGAACATCATCATGTTGATCATATCTACTATATGACTCATGTTCGACCTTTCGGTCTCTTGTTTTCCGAGGCCATGTCTGTACAAGCTAGGCTCGTCAAGTTTGACCGATGTGTTCTGCATGTGCAACACTAGATTGCACCCGTTGTATGTGAAAGTAGAGTCTATCACACCCGATCATCACGTGGTGTCTCGACACGACGAACTTTCGCAACGGTGCACATTCGGGGAGACCACAATTTATCTTGAAATTTAAGTGAAGGATCACCTTATAATTCTACCATCGTCCTAAGCAAAACAAGGTGCATAAAAGGATTAACATCACATGCAAATCATAAGTGACATGATATGGCCATGAACTTGTGCTTTTGATCTCCACCCATAAAGCACTGGCATGATCTCCATCGTCACCGGCATGACACCATGATCTCCATCAACATGTCACCATCGGGGTTGTCGCACGCACCATGCTCATACTACTATTGCTACTGTTTAGCGATAAAGTAAAGCATTACATAACGCTTAATGATTGACACGCAGGTCATACAATAATTAAAGATAGCCCTATGGCTCCTGCTGGTTGCTGTACTCATCAACATGCAAGTCGTGATATTCTATACAACACATTATCATCTCATACATAACATATATCTCATCATGTAATTGGCCATATCACATCACAACATACCTGCACAAACAAGTTAGACGTCCTCTAATTGTTGTTGCAAGTTTTACGTGCCTGCTACGGGTATCTAGCAAGAACGATTCTCACCTACACAAAACCACAACGAGGATACATAAATTGCTTTTCAACCTTCTCAAGGAACGCCTTTGTCAAATACGATCCAACTAAAGTCGGAGAGACAGACACCGTCCAGCCATCTTTGTGCAATGAAGTTACACGTCAGTCGATGGAACCGGTCTCTCGTAAGCGTACGAGTAAGGTTGGTCCAGGCCGCTTCATCCCACAATACCGCTGAACCAAAACACGACCAAGGGATTAAGAAATCTAAGCATCAACGTCCACAAACTCATTGTGTTCTACTCGAGATCTCATCTACACATAGACCTAGCTCATGATGCCACTATTGGGGAACGTTGCATGGGAAACAAAAAAATTCCTACGCTTCACCAAGATCAATCTAGGAGATGAGCATCTACGAGAGGGGAGAGTGGATCTACATACCCTTGTAGATCGCTAAGCGAGAAGCGTTAAGAAACACGATTGATGTAGTCGAATGTCTTCGCGATCCAAATTGTAGAGCGTCCCGCGATCTAATCACGATCTGTCCCGATCTAGCACCGAACAGACGGCACCTCGGCGTTCAGCACACGTACGGCTTGATGATGATCTCTGTCTTCTTGATCCAGCAAGAGGGAGTGGAGAGGTAGAAGAGTTCTCTGGCAGCGCGACGGTGTTGCAGCGATGGTGGTGGAGCTATTCCAGCAGGGCTTAACCTAAGCACCGCTAAAAATAATCTAGAGGAGAAACTATGATCTTGAGGAGAGGGCAGCACGTGGCTGAAATTCTATGTCAAAAACCCTCAAAGCCTCTAGTATATAAAGGAGGAGGGGAGGGAGGAGAATTGGCTCCCAAGGGAGACAAATCCACTTCGGACGAAGTGGGAGGGAGGAGTCCTCCTCCTCCACTCCTAGTAGGATTAGGACACCTTCCTTATTTCCGACTTTTGTCTTTTTCCACCTTTTTCCACCTTGGGCTTTCTTCCCAGCCGCATGGGCCCTATGTGGGACTTTTACCAGCCCACTAAGGGCTGGTATTCATCCTCCACAGCCCATGTAGCCTCTTGGGTCGAAATACCCCTCCCGATTGTCCCCTGGTACCCTCTAGGCACTCCCGATACACTACCGATGAGCCCGAAACTTTTCCGGTGACCAAAACAGGACTTCCAATATATCAATCTTTACCTCCGGACCATTCCGGATCTCCTTGTGACATCCGGGATCTCATTCGGGACTCCGAAAAACCTTCGGTCACCACCATACATAACTCTATACTATGAAAACGTCACCGAACCTTAAGTGTGCAGACCATGCGGGTTCGAGAACTATGCAGACATGACCGAGACACCTCTATGGTCAATAACCAATAGCAGAACCTGGATGCCCATATGGATTCCTACATATTGTACGAAGATCTTTATCGGTCGAACCTCTATGTAAGGGATTCAGTTAATCCCGTACGATGTTCCCTTTGTTCTTTGGTATGTTACTTGCCCGAGATTCGATCGTCGGTATCTCCATACCTAGTTCAATCTCGTTACCGGCAAGTCCCTTTACTCGTTCCGTAATACAAGATCCCGTGGCTAACAATTAGTCACATTTCTTGCAAGGCTTATTGTGTTGTTATATTACCGAGTGGGCCCTGAGATACCTCTCCATCACACGGAGTAACAAATCCCAGTGTTGATCCGTGCCAACCTAGCAGACACCCTAAGAGATACCTATAGAGCACCTTTATAGTCACCCAGTTATGTTGTGACGTTTGATACACACACGGCAGTCCTCCGGTGTCCGTGAGTTGCATGATCTCATGGTCATAGGAACATATACTTGACATGCAAAAAACTATAGCAATAAACTGACACGATCATATGCTACGTTTATAGTTTGGGTCTTGTCCATCACATCATTCTTCTAATGATGTGATCCCGTTATCAAATGACATCTCATGTCAATGGCTAGGGAACCTTGACCATCTTTGATCAACAAGCTAGTCTACTAGAGTCATAATAGGGACATAGTTGTGTCTATGTATCCACACATGCAATGTGTTTCCAATCAATACAATTATAGCATGGATAATAAACGATTATCATGAACAAGGAAATATAATAATAACCATTTTAATATTGCCTCTAGGGAATATAATAATAACGTGTTTCCACCCACGCCTGAGGAACATGACGTAGCGCGTCGAAAACTCGACGTCAGCCAACAGGGTGCCATTACAGCGGTCGTGTACCCACAACCACATCACATGTGGCTTGTCGACCTCCATCAACCTAGCGAAAAGGAAGAGGAAGTCGCAAGTGACTATGGTGAGGGCCGCACACCGTGAAGATTAATTCCTGCGCCGTGCCCTCGGTGTGTCCCGCCACTAAAGCAAGATTCGTCAGGGGAGGAGGAGTGGGCGCAGTACTCCGCCTTCCCTGGCCACGAGCCCCACACTGACCCCGGCCTCTTCCAGCACTCCTACCGCTGTGTTGGAACCACCCTCCACCTCAATGGCTGAAGCCGCGGGATGATCCCGACGGTAGGCCCTCTTTGTCACGGCAGAATCTAAGGGTCATCCTTGCCCCTGGTCATGGTGGTGGCTGATGCAAGGAGAAAGGAGGATGCACTCTGTGGATTTAGGACCAAGGAGGAGAAGGAGATGGATGATAATGGCTCCTTGTGACCTCCACATTTATAGGGGAGGGCGCGGGGGCTAGATCACCTCCACTCCAAAGGCTGACGTCCGTCTCCACCAATTCCACTGCCCACGTTCACGAGCGTACAGGTAACCGCCCCATTGCTCCTATCCATGGTGCTACAATTTCTGCCACACCCAGGCCTTTAAGTCACGCGCACCAACCGCAAACTCCTCGAAATGCATGCAGAGCGCATGATGGAAATGGCCTGAGGTAGTGGGTCAGTGCTGACTAGTAAGTTTGTGGTTACTCTGTCACATTGCGCGCATGTGCATAAATTTTGGGTCAGACCCAACGGCGCTAGGAGAGCACGTGTGGGTCAGACCCGGTGGCTCCTGTCGGTCCACTAGGATAGGGGTACCTAGTGACCATGACTTATGCACAAGTAGTAGTGGCAGAACCCATCAACACAAGTGCAAACGAAAACAAGCATCCAAGACCAAGGCTCCGGAAGAACAAAGCTACAACAAGCCTAGCAATGCGGCAAGATCAATGCAACAGCCCAAGACGGGCCTAGAGCACGCCAAGCACGTCCCCGGTGCCTGCCGGGGACTGAGGCGCATGCACCTTCAGTAAAACCTGTTAAGCCATCCCTCGACAAGTGCGAGCCGATTGGCCACCACTCCACCGCATCGCAACACCAGTCACTTGTCGATGCGGTGTCGAGCTCCCAGGGGGTTAAGGGGCTCTCGCTAAGCACGTGGCGACATGCTGGAAGACAAATTATGCCCCCTTGACACCCATCCAGGGGCATGTCAAGATATGGTGCAATAGTTAGCCAGAGCGGTGGTAGATGCTTGCCAGGGATGCACTCCCGCATGCCACCTATATTGGATTTATGGCATTTTGTCGTAAGTGCCAAAGTTAGGTATGATAGCACTGTGATACGTCTCCAACGTATCTATAGTTTATGAAGTATTCATGCCATGTTTAAAATAATTCTATATTATTTTGGTATGATTTTATTAGAACTAACCCAGACTGATGTTGTTTTCAGCAGAACTACCCTGGTGTCGTTTTTTGTGCAGAAATAAAAGTTCTCGGAATGGGCTCAAAATTTACGGTGATTTTTTATGGACCAAAAGAGATCCCTGAAGCACAAGAGCTTGGCCAGGAAGTGGACGAGGAGTCCACAAGCCTGCTAGGTGGGCCCCCCCCTAGGTCGTGCCCCTGTTGCTTGTGGACTCCTAGAGCACCCCCTTGACGTGAGAGCGACTCCAAAAATTCCTAGATCAGGCGTTCCACCGCCGCAAGCCTCTATAGCCATGAAAAACCAATCGAGAGCCTGTTCCGGCACCCTGCCGGAGGGGGAAACCATCACCGAAGGCCATCTTCATCATCCCGGCGGTTTCAATGATGAGGAGGGAGTAGTTCACCCTCGGGACTGAGGGTATGTACCAGTAGCTATGTGTTTGATCTCTCTCTCTCTCGTGTTCTTGAGATGACACGATCTTGATGTATCGCGAGCTTTATTGATATAGATGAATCATATGGAGTTTTCCCCTCTCTATCTTCTTGTGATGAATTGAGTTTTCCCTTTGAAGTTTTCTTATCAGATTGAGTCTTTAAAGGATTTGAGAACACTTGATGTATGTCTTGTGATGGGATATCTTAGGTGACAATGGGATGTTCTATTCATCCACTTGATGTATGTTTTGGTGATCAACTTGCAGGTTCCATGACCTTGGGAATCTATCCATAGGGGTTGGCACATGTTTTCGTCTTGACTCTCCGGTAGAAATTTCGGGGCACTCTTTGAAGTTCTTTGTGTTGGATTGAACATGATGAATCTGAAGCTGTGTGATGCATATCATATAATCAAGCCTATGGGTACTTGTGGTGACATTGGAGTATCTAGGTGACATTAGGGTTTTGGTTGATGTGTATCTTAAGGTGTTATTTTAGTACGAACTCTAGGGCTGTTCGTGACACTTATAGGGATAGCTCATAAGATTGATCGGAAAAGATAACTTTGAGATGGTTTCGCACCCTACAATAATTTCTTCATTTGTTCTTCACTATTTGTGACTTTGGAGTGAATTCTTTGTTGTGCGTGAGAGATTTACATATGATTGAACTATGTTAGTATTATTGAGAGAAATTGCACTAGTGAAAGTATGGACCTTAGGCCTTGTTTTCAAGCATTTATGAAACATTTTGCACATTGTTTTACATTAGTTACCTTGCTGGTTTATATTCTCAAATTACAAAAACCTATATCTACCATCCATAATTACACTTGTATCACCATCTCTGTGCCGAACTAGTGCACCTATACAATTTACCTTTGTATTTGTCGAATTTTGGCCTCCGCAAAACCCTCGAGGTTCAAACACAAGGGCGTGTGCGAAGATCTCCTACAGCTATGCCCTACCGAGCTCACTACACGATGGTTACTATGGCGAACTCGCGCGATGACGAGGAAGAAGACGAACACGATGGTTTACCCAGGTTCGGGCCACTAGGAATCATAATACCCTACTCCTGCTTTGGTGGATTGCCTCTCGGGGAGGTGTGGTGGATGAACTAGTACAATGGTTTTGAGCCTCGTGAGGGGGCTCTAGTGGTGTTCTTGGCTCGTTGCCTTGTTTGGTGGGTGGTCTGGTGGTTCTGTCGTGGATCCCCCTTCTACGGTGCGGCCTAACCTCTATTTATAGCAGTGGCCCGAGTCCTCTTCCCTTATCACAATGGCGGGAAGGGATCCCACAATGGCCAAATTTGAAGGGGGATAGGAGTACATTCGTGCCCTGTCAAAAGGTTGTGTTTGCCTGCAAAGACCGTCGATGATGGAAAGGTGGGCTCGGCCATGACATCCGCCCTGTAGGGCTCGTGATCGTGGTCTTGCTGCACTAGAATGGTAACCTTTGGGTGGCGCTTTGCGAACCCGCGCATGTCCTGGCTCCCTTTGATCCAAAGGGGAAACTGCATTGCCTAGTGTGCTGGTACCCGCCTGTCCTTTCCTACATCATCTTTGACTCCTAAGGCCCGGTTCTGCATAGATATCTCCGCCGCTCCGGAGGGGGCCTGAGGAGGCCCATCCTTGATGGTTGTGGTGTAGTTCTTCCTCGCGAGGGCCTTGTCTTGAGCGGAACTGCGCCAGGCCGAGCCTGGTTGATGAGGTGGGCCATGTTTTGGGCCGCAGGCAGGGAGGTCTGGGTACCCCCCTTCCCAAAACACTGACAATAGACCTCGGGCCCAAGGCATGCTCGAGCTGGCTGTAGGGAGAAGCCTTGAGGACGGCCCGAGCTCCTGAGGGGCCAGGACTGGTGCGTGTCGTGCGGCTGACGTTGGGCGTCCTCTCTGCCACCGCCAGAATCGACAAAAGCCTGACTTCCAGCGCCGAGCCATTACTGCTTTCCTCTTCTGCGTGCCTGCTCTTGCTCCCAGATCCCGACCTTAGTTGAGACCTCTCCAGTTCCGGCGTTGCTCCGTCTTTCTTCTGAATGGCTCCTATCGGCAAGCCGAAGCCTAAGGCCTAGATCTCAGCCTCCGCTCCCATCTCACCGGTGCTTTCTGAGTCCAGCATTGCCAATGACAGAGACCTTGTCCCGGTTCTCCCATCGATTGCGAACGGGACCAACGAGTGCGGGCAAACCTTGATATGGGGCAGCTCCACGGAGAGGCGGCCCTCGTCCAGGTCAGCCTATCCCTTCTTCCTTCACAGCATCTTCACCAAGCTCGTCCCGCCTTTCTCCATGTTCTTCACCACCGTCCTTGACCACTACAGGATTCAAGCCCTTCACGTTCGGCCCAACTCCATCCTGCTCTTTTCCGTCTTCGCCTTTTACTACGAGGCCTTCGTGGGTGGGAAGCCTTCGGTGGCCCTCTTCTGACACTTCTTCAGCTTGTGCATGCACGACGGAGCTCAGAGGTTGGTGTGCGTCTCCTTTGTCGCGGTCCAGAGCGGTAACATGCTCTTAGAGGCTGGGAAGAAGGTGGAGAACTTCCGGCACCATTGGGTCTTCATGGATCTCGGTAGCTCCAACCCCCGCTTGGAGCTGCCGAAGGGACTGCCGGAGAAGACCTCCGCGTGGAGCTCCATGAAGCTTTCTGACCCTCGGGCCAAACCCGTCCTGGAGTCGATTTCCCGTGACATCAGCACCAAGAAGCTAACTGGGGGGATGTCAGATTTTGGGCTCCACAAAAACCTCAAAGTTCGAACACAGGGGCATATGCGGAAGTTCCCTACAGCTTCGCCCAACCTAGATCGCTACTCGATGGTTACTACGGCAAACTCGCACGACGACGGGGAAGAAGGTGAACACAGCAGTTTACCCAAGTTCGGGCCGCTGTGAATCGTAATACCCTACTCCTGCTTTGGTGGATTGCCTCTCGGGGAGGTGTGGTGGATGAACTAGCACAATGTGCTCAAGCTTCGTTAGGACGCTCAAGTGGTATTCTTGGCTCTCTGCCTTGTGGTGGTTCGTCGAATGGTTAAGTGGTGGATCGGATCCTCCTCTACAGTGCGACCTAGCCTCTATATATAGTGGTGGCCCGGGTCCTCTTCCCTTATCACAATGGCAGGAAGGGATCCAACAACAGCCAAATTTCAAGGGGGACATGAGTACATCCGCCCCTGTCCAAAGGTGGTCTTTGCCTGCAAAGTGGTTGCCGATAATGTAGTGGTGGGCTCGGCGATGACATCCGCCCTGCGGGGCTCGTGGTCTTGGTCTTGTTGCACTAGAATGGAAACCTTTGGGGCGGCGCTTTGAGAACCTGCGTACTACCTTGCTTCCGTTCCACCAAAGGGGAAACTACATCGCGTGGCGCACTGGCGCCCGCCTATCCTTCCTTGTGTCACTTTTGACTCCTGAGGCCAGGCTCTGCATAGAGATCTCCGTCACTCAGGAGGGGGCCCGAGGAGGCGCATCTTTGCAATTCTTGGTGTTGTTCTTCCTCGCGAGACCAGGGTCCTCACGAGGGCCTTGTCTTGAGTAGAGACACACCAGGCCATTCCTCGCTAATGTGGTGGGCCATTTCCTGGGCCGCAGGCTAGTAGGGCTGGGTACCACCGTTCTCAAAACACCGACAGAAGCCCCTGAGCCCAAGGCGCGCTCGAGACGGCTTCAAGGCGAAGCCTTGAGGGAAGCACAAAGTGCCACGGGCCCCAATTGCCTGAGGGACCAGGACTGGTGCCCGTCGTGCCGCTGACATTGGGCGTCCTTGTGGCCACCTCCCGAATTGACAAAAGCCTGACTTCCAGCGCTGAACCATTACTGTTTTCCTCTTCTGCGTAGTTGCTCTTGCTCCCAGATTCCGGCCTTAGCTGAGACCTCTCCGGATCCAGCGTCGCTCCGTCTTTCTTCCGAATGGCTCCCACTGGCAAGCCGAAGCCATAGGCCTAGAGGTCAGCCTCTGCTCCCATCTCATCGGCGCTTTCCAAGTCCACCATTGCCAAAGATGGTGACCTAGTCCAGGTGCTCCCGTCGGTGGTAGACGGGACCAACGAGCACGGGCGGACCTTGATATGGGGTGGCTCCTTGGAGAGGCGGCCCTCGTCCAGGTTAGCCTATCCCTTCTTCCTTCATAGTGTGTTCGCCGGGCTCGTCCTGCCTTTCTTCGCATTCTTCACCTCCATCCTCGACCACTACGGGATCCAGGCCCTTCACCTTCAGCCCAATTCCATCCTGCTCTTGTCCGTCTTTGCCTTTTACTGCGAGGCTTTCCTGGGCGTGAAGCCTTCAGTGGCCCTCTACCAACATTTCTTCAGTCTACGTGTGCACGACGGCGCTCAACAGTCATTGTGCATATCCTTCATCATGGTCCAGAGCGGTAACATGCTCTTTAAGGCCGGGAAGAAGGTGGAGAGCTTCCGGCACCGGTGGTTCTTCATGCATCTTTGCAGTCCCAACCCCCGCTTGGAGCTGTCAAAAGGGCTGCCGGAGAAGACCTCTGCGTGGAGCTCCGTCAAGCTTTCTGACACCCGGGCCAAGCCCGTCCTAGAGTGGATTTCCCGCGACATCAGCGCCAGGAAGCTGACTAGGGGATGATAGTGAAGGAGTCTTCACGGAGAGCCTAGCGCCCCTCCAGTCCCACTCCGGGCTCCTGTGGGAGTACCAGGGCAGCGCCAACAGCCTCATGCTCCGGTCCGCACTCATAACCTCAGAGGAATTGAGCAGGATTGTGTCAACCCTGCTTAACGGCTACCTCGGAGATCTACCCGAGGCCTGCATCCTACTGTACCGCCGTGAAGATGTGGCCGCTTTGGTCATCAAGATGTCCGTCTTCAACGAACTGGGGCTCTCCCCAGTCGAAGGCCTTGGCTCCATAGGCGGGGAAGATTCAGAGAAGACGTCGGACGACGAACCGGCATGGGCGTCTCCCCCATCACAGAGCGTGCACCTGCGTGATCTTGAGGATGACGACGATGCTGGTGAAGCTTCTCCTGTAGGCTCTCTGCATCCCGCCAATGTTCCCAGGGGGCTCGTGTCGGCCCCTCGTGCCACCAATTCGCCTGGCTGACGACTCCCAGGAAGCATGGGGACGAGTCTCCTCTCGTGCTCCCTGCCTCTGCAGGCATGGCGGTTGAGGTGCCAGCCACTCCCTCGCTCAAGTCACAGCCTGCGGGCCAGGTGGACGAAGCCACGGCCGCGGCGATTCCTCCGGCAGCAGCTTTGGCACACAGTGCCCCTATCCCCCGTCGTGGCGGTGCCCTTACCGAGAGATGCCAGGGCGTCACTGTCGTCATCAGAGCGGAGGGGAAGAGGAAGTGGGTCTACGTTGAGGAGTAAGTACCCGGTTCGGCCTTGCCTTCCTTCGGGTAGCTTGGGTGTTAATGATCCTTCCTTTGATTTGTAACTAGGAATGCCCCTGCACTGTAGATGAGGAGGAAGAACAACAACGTCAAGCTGAAGGCGTCCTTTGATGCTCCGCCCGCTCCCGTCATGCTGCCGTCGCCTGACAAGGTGCTTGCGGGCGAGGGGGTAGAGGTTCGTGAGGCAACCCTCCTGGTCACCACCATGAAGCCCCCAGAGCCCCCGACACTTGTTGCTATGACCGCTCTTGTTCTTGATGGTGTGCCGATGCCACTGTCCGGAGGGCTAGCCCAAGGGCCAGGCACCCATCGATCCGTCTACATATGTCTTGCCCTTGGTTGATGTGCAGCCT
The DNA here is from genome assembly GCA_022496015.1 of Hordeum marinum. Lineage (NCBI taxonomy): Eukaryota > Viridiplantae > Streptophyta > Magnoliopsida > Poales > Poaceae > Hordeum > Hordeum marinum. The sequence goes on from CM039677.1 coordinate 234,985,088, forward strand.
CCGGAGCCTCCTACTCCTCATGCTGCCATCTCCCAGGAGATGCTGCCTGCGATCACACAAGCGACTCCTCCAAAGGAGGCCTTGGTGCCCTCGTCGCGTGGCCTCGACATCCTAGATCAAGTTTGGGATGCCCTCACGGGTGCTGACGATCGCCTCGCGATCGGGCTCCTGGGCACCTCTCCGGGTGGCTACGGGCCAACGCCTCTATCGTGGCGTCCTGCGGCCAAGCCAAGGACGTCGTGGCAAAGAGAGAGAAGGAGGCTGCATCGGCCAAAGCAGCCCTCGAGGCGGCGCTAGCCGACACGGCGTCTTCTGAAGGGCACCGCAATGAGGTGGAGTCCCGCTTGAAGGTCCTTCAGAAAGAGAAGTCCACGATCGAGGAACAACTGCGTTAGCAGCGGGAGGCTCTCAGGACCTGCAAGGCCTAGCTCACCGGCCGGGACTCCGAGCCGTCCCACACGAAGGCCGACGGTGTCACGGCATGAGGGCGTTTGGACGCGCGGGACAAGGAGTCAGCCCTGGAAAAGGCCCGGCTCGAAACCTCGGAAAAGGCTCTAGCCGAGGCCGGAGAGAGAAAGGCCACGGAGCTCAGTGCCTTTCCGCCAATCGAGCTCAGGCTTCGCCGAGTGCTCCACTCCCGCTGCCGGGAAGGGTTTCTGGAACCCCTGGTGGATCAGAAGAGTGGCTTCGTGGAGCTTGCTATGAAGTTCGTCGAGGCACTAGAGGGTGCTATTGCCAAGGTGGAGGGGGTCTTGGATAGGGAGTGCGGCGACCTCTTTTCTGAGCCCGCGACGCGCCTCTTCAGCCACCTTCACCTCCACGAGCCAGGGTTTGACTTCACTCTTTGATCGCCCGGTCGCCCCCGAGGTCCGCAGCAGCGTTGCGGATGCAGTGAAGGATGCAGTGGAGGCGCTAGTGAATAGGTTCACCCGCTTCACCGTTCAACTGCCTCCTAAAGCTACATAGGTTAGTGGTGAAGAGGACAACGCTGGCGATGTTGACGACGAGTTCTTTGCAGACTAGGTGAGTGGCAATGAAGGCTCCTCCCAATTCCTCTTCCTTATTTCTTTCCTATATAATTCAACATGCCTTGTGGAAGCGTTAAACTTGTTTGTATTCGCCAAAAACTTTTAATGCTTGTAATAACTGTTAAACTACGTGGTTGTTGTCTTCTCCCTGTTTCCTTTTTGCTTGTTGTGTTGCTCTGCGTTGGTAGGGCCCGACCCCATGCATACCTTAGCCATCGTTGGGGCCGACCGGATCACCAAAGACGGTTCCAAGGGGTGAGGGGCTACGGGGTCAGTGAGGCTCCTGAGTTGCGATGCTCAGGGTCCCTTGACGTACGAGCAGCCCTCATGAAGGAAACATGGTGACGATATGTTTAGCTTGGAAATTTTGAACGCCTTATGCTCTACATCGGCAGGGCCTGACCCCGCAGATACCTCCGCCGTGGTTGGGACCGACCAGATCACCAAGGACGGCCCCAAGGGGTGAGGGGCTACGGGGCCAAAGTGGCTCTAGAAACGCGATGCTAAAGAGTCCCGCTTGACGTACGAGCTCTAGCATCCTCCTTAACATTTTGAGTTTGAGCGTGTTGAGCTCTACGTCGGCAGGGCCGGGCCCCGCGCATACCTCAACCGCCATTGGGACCGACCGGATCACCAAGGATGGCCCCAAGGGGTGAGAGGCTATGTGGCCAGTGAGGCTCCTGAGTCGCAATGTCAGGAGTCCCCCTTTTTGTATGAATGGCTCCCATACTTTTCCTCGTCGTCTCTTCCTTAGAGGGGCGCGTGAAGACCATGTTTGGCAGACCTGGGAAGGTGGCTAGTACCAGACCTGGCCCGGTAGTATCGCCCATGCCGCCCCTAACGCGTACATCCCATGGAATGCAGCAAAACAGGGCCGCAATGAGCCTTCCTGAGGTTGGATGCAACCATTGGGGCGCCCTCAGTTGTTTACCGCGAGCACAGGTTGTAGGGATTCCACATTGCCTGGGCATTGTCATTGGTGGACCGTATTGACCGCCAGCACGAAGTTGTGGCTTCCACATTCCGTGGGCATAGCCATTGGTGGGCAGTGTTGAATTCTCCGCCAGCATGGAGCTGTGGCTGCCATGTTGCGCGGGAAGGAACCCCTCCATGTCCTTGGGGGGCTCCGGGCATGTACAACCATTGAGCTCGTACGCGAGGCTGGCATAGTAGAACTGGGAGGTGTATATGGGAGCTCACGAGGGTGCTTTGGCCTTGTGAGGTCCCTACCTCAAGGCGGGTTGCACCTAGGTCTTCTTGTAGATTGCACTATCCGAAGTTTTGGAATCTTCATTGCAGCCTGCACCGAGCGTCCTCCCTAGGGCCATTGCGAGGGACAAGCACAAGTGACCATAGGACATGAAGTGAACAGGATCAGTCCACCAAACAGAGCTTAGTCACATAATTTTTCAATGCTGCATGGACGTACCCGAGAACAGACGCCATACCCAGCCCTCTCTTGAGGCGGCCGAAGGTAGGCCTGCTCGGGAGTGACGACATTCACGCCGGCAAAAGGCCTTGTCAGCAAAGGGGAAACGTTTGGAAACATATTGCACGCATGAAAAATTGCTGAAATATGGGTAAACACGTCGGCTGCAGGGGTACACCCCGATCGCCTGAGGACAACGCGGCCCGGCGGGCGCCCTTAAAAGAAACAAGCCAAAAAGTTACCTGGCACGGATCAATGAAAAGTCGCCTGGTGGCCATGCCACTGAAGAGCCGAAGCTGCCGTTGTAGCCTCATATTATACCTCCACGAGCGCAACCCTCACGGGCCCGTCGTCTCCCTGGGCCCGGGATCCATGCTTGGCCCGGGCATCTCCTTCAACTCCTCTTCATGTCTTGGCAGGCAAGGCATGAGCATGGCCCGGGTAAGACGCTGGAACGTGACTCTGATGTACGCTAGGCCAAAGGGCATGTATAAGTAGTTGTTCGGATAGGCCCACCCGTGGTCGACGCGTGTCGTCCAGAAAAGGCCCTAGGACGAGGCCCTATTGATTGCGCGCATGTTGACGCAGACATGCGGGTAGTCGATCGGGCTGACGATGGTGGCTGCAATTGGTGGTGCGGGGCAGTCCCTTCCATGCCCGGGTTGTGCCCCCTAAAGTTCCTTGATAACTTTGATGAATGACTCTTGCAAGCTTGGTGCCTCGTGCTGAGCCCCTGGTTCTGGTAGTTACGTGTTAGGACGTGCTTTCTGGTTGTGCCCAAACGCCTCCCTTGTCTAGTCGGCCATGCCGGGGGCCTCCTGGGCAGAAGCCCCTGAGCCTGACCCAAGGGGGCACCGAGCGCGACTTCCTATGCAATGGAAGGGGTCGCCCCGTCCCCGAATACAAAGCGCGAGGCTCCGCCCTTGGAGATTCAATCCCCCTGCATACATCCTCACGTGGTGGGGCACCCTCCTCATCATCTGAGCATTCGGCCACAGCAGTGCGGTAAGCACGATCGAGGGAACAGACGACATCCTTCTCATCATAGGCGACGATGATGATGCCGCCACTCCCTGGCATCTTGAGGACGTTGTAGCCCTGAGGAGTCGTTGCTATGAACTTGGCGAGGTCCGGGTACCTGAGGATGGCATTGTATGGGAGACGGATGTGGCGACGTCGAAGAAGATGGTCTTGGTGCGGTAGTTCTTGCGTCCACCGAAGGTGACGGACATGCATACTTGCCCAATGGGAACTATGGACCCATCAGTGACTCCTGAGAATGGCTTGGTCGGCATGAGATGATCCTATAGTACGTGGAGTGTCTCGAAGGTGTCGATGGAGAGGACATTGAGCCCAACTCCACTATCAATGAGGGTCTTGGTGACGAGGACGTTGCTGATGGTCGGTGTGCACAACATGGGGAGCTTGCCGGCCATGGCCGAGCACCGGAGCTGATCCTTCGAGTATAAGGTGATGGTAGACTAGGACCACTTGAGGGGCACGTGGCCTTAGCTTTGGGAGTGTTGAGTTCACCTCCTGCGCGAACTGTTTGAAGACGCGATTGGAGGTTGGGGCCTGAGCGCCGCCCAGGATACAGGCCACGACCCTGATCTCTTGGAAGCCCCCAGCCTCGTCGTCCTGCCTGTCCTCTTCCTTCCTTCTGGGTGGAGGTGGTAGTGGTGATAGGCCGGCCACATGAGGGCGAACCTCATGAGCTGGCAGCGGCATGACCCCTCCGGAGGGTCATCGCACCAGCGGTCCTCCCGACCCTGATCATGCCAGTGGTCCTCCCGAGGCTGGTCGCGCCACCCCTGACGCTGGTCCTAGTTGTCCCAACAGCCTCCGCCGCAGAGTCCGCCACGCCTGAATCCATTGTTGGTGCATCCGGGGCGCCGACCATAGTGTTCAACGTGGACCAGCCTGAGCTCCTCGCAGTCGGCGGTGTCGTGGTTGTTGGTGCCATGGAAAATGCAGGTCGGTCTCCTCCCTGCGGGATGTTCCTCGCCTCGGCTGCACTTCGCCTCAGGATCGGCCGCGAGTACCATTGGGGCCTTGCGCTTCGCCTCCTTGTCCTTTGTCTTCTTTTCCTTTGGCTCTATCACCGGAAGCTCGCGGAGAGACAGGCGGCCCTCCTCGGCCTTGGTGCACCTGTTCGCCAGGTTCAACATCTCCAGGGCAAAGCACAACTCGCCATTCATGGCGAGCTATTCTTTCATTTTGGTGTCTGTGATGTCGTCGGTGAAAGCAGAGATGATAGCCTAATCCGAGGCCTTCAGAACCTTGAGCTGTGTGGTGGTGAAGCGCTGTATGTACTTGTGCAGGGTCTCCCCATCCTGTTGCTTCACACGCCGCAAGTCGTTCATGGTGAGCGCGCGGTCGCGGGTACCTTGGAAGTTGGCAACGAAGCGCTTGCGTAGGTCTTCCCAGGAGGTGATGGTCCCCTTTGGGAGTTTAAGTAACCAGGAGAGCGTGCCGCCCTTGAGCGCCATGGGGAACCAGCACGCCATGACCTTGTCATCACCACCGGCCACGCGGACGCTCAGCGAGTAGAGCTGTAGGAACTCGACGGGGTCCGGGGTGCCATCATAGCATGGGGGTAAATCGGTTTGAACCTGTAGGACCATGTAGTTGGATGGAGCTCCGGCACGATGGCGAGGCAGCCCACCAGCTCGACAGGTGCTCCTACATATGTGGGTGGGGCTTAGTCTTGACGCTCCTGATGGTCCGCCCCGAGCGGTACCCGGTCGCGATGCCGGTGCGGCAGCGTGGAGAGCGCATGCGCATTGGTGCGCGGCCGGGCCATCACCTGTAGCTTACTTCATCCCTTGCCCTTGCTCGTGGCTCATGGGGCTAGTCACGTGGGCATGCCTCACGCCTGAGCTCGGGGTTGATGTCGTGTTGCGGAGGAGGGGGTGGCACATCATGGGCCCCGTCGTCTGCCAGTAAGGGCTGGGGTCGGAGCGAGTAGGAGAGGGCCAAAGTGTTGCTGGTGGTACTGACGAGCTGCATGATGCGCCGAAGCCAGTCATCATAGCGGTCAGGGTGGGGCCGTAGCGGAGCAACTCGTTTTCCATGGCGAGTGCGCCCAAACCGCACGTCGGCCCAAGTCGGATGTGCGAGGATGACCCGGTCGCTAGGACGGCCGACGGAGTAGCGGTGTGACCGTCGCTCTGCATGGTGGGCGACTAGGAGGAATCTTGCTGTTCGTGGGCATCCGGGCTCGTAGCGGCGTTGGCCACAGGCAAAGGTGACCGACGTGCACCGGCCCGACCCATGGGTGCCGTCTGGGCGACGTGGGCATCTTGGTGCTCAGCGCGGGCTTGGCGGACGTCAGCCATCGGAGCGGCCAGGTGGAAGAAGAGCCTGTCTTGAAGAAGACTTCGACATGCCCCCTACCTGGCACACTAAATTTCTGATTTTGGGCTCCGCAAAACCCTCAAGGTTCGAACACAATGGCATGCGCGAAGGTTCCTTGCAGCTTCGCCCAACCTAGCTGGCTACTCGTTGCTTACTACAACAAACTCGCACGACGAAGATGAAGAAGCTGAACACAGCAGTTTACGTAGGTTCGGGCCGCTGTGAAATGTAATACCCTACTCCTGCTTTGGTATATTGCCTCTCGGGGAGGTGTGGTGGATGAACTAGCATAACGGGCTCAAGCCTCGCGAGGACACTCAAGTGGTGTTCTTGGCTCTCTACCTTGTGGTGGTTCGTTGAACGGCTAAGTGGTGGATCGGATCCCCCTCTAGGGTGCGACCTAGCCTCTATATATAGCGGTGGCCCAAGTCCTCTTCTCTTATCAGAATGGCGGGAAGGGATCCCACAACGACCAAATTTGAAGGGGGACAGGAGTACATCCTCCCCTGTCCAAAGGTGGTCTTCGCTTGCAAAGTAGCTGTCGATGATGCAGTGGTGGGCTCGGTGATGACATCTGCCCTACGAGGCTCATAGTGATGGTCTTGTTGCACTGGAATGGAAACCTTTGGGGTGTCTGAGGGACTCCTTGATAGGGGTTCCTCGGATAGCCGACCTATTGAGTATGGGCTGGACTATATGAGCTAGTTACCAAACACCGGAAGATTCGGGATGACTTTGTCATCGCCAAAATCTCCAGGATAATTCGGGAGGCACGGCTTGCGCTCCACATTTGATATAGGAAATAGGCATGTTTATCTCTTCAGCATGTAAACGACCATCTAAAACCTAGGCATCCTCGGCATCTATATAAGCCAAAGGGTTTTAACGTGTAGACACAGAATAACTCATCTAGGGTTAGCTATTCAATCTCGAGGTAGATCAACTCTGTAACCCCCCCCATACCATCAATACAATCAATCAGGGCCCAAACCTGGGTAAATCCGTGTTCTCTTCGTCTCCTGTTACCGTCGATTCTAGTGTCATAGTTTGGGACCCTCTACCCGAGATCCGCCGGTTTTGACACCGACATAGGTGGTTTCATTGAGAGTTCCTCTGTGAGTGAGATGGAATTGATGCCTCGCCTTATCGTCAATGAAGAGGTCCGCAGTATTGGGCTTTCGTCCCCGGACAGATCTTCGCCTTTGGCAGCGTTGGGCTGCACGCTGATTCCGCTGGCCATTTAGGCCGCGTTGAGATCTTCACCCCTTATTGAGAGGTCAGATTCGGAAACTTAGACTTCTCCGTCGATTCTTGGGGTGACTTTTCATTAATGGGGCTCGCAACTTCACCTACAGCCCCCGAGGACTCTCACGCCTTAACCTCGAGCCCCTTCTTCGGACATGTCGATGGGGTCACCCATGGAGATGAACCGATATCTTAGCCTGGTCGGGCCATTAAGCCAGATGAACAGACGCATGTTCTTGCCGAACACTCCCCATCTTTGGACGTTAGGGAGGTTAATTCCACAAGTCCCGAGTAGCTGGATCCGATTGGGCCCTTGGCGGTCGACGGGGCCCTGAAGCGATTTTCTTCAATGAGGATCACTAGCGATCCAGCCCCGATCTAAGATCGGTTCGGTTACGGCACGCGCAAGGGAAAAAGTTTCAACCCTCGAACCACCCACTTGATAGCCACCGTCGAAGATTTAACCGACGTGCCGGACTATGCCTCTGAGGAGGCAACATACATAGATGAAGAGGATCGTGCTCCATCTACCGTTAACAACGGAAGTTGGTCCGCCACTTCTGCATACGACGTCTACATGGTGGATACTCCTGCCACCATTGGCGACAACACGCCTCACAACGACGGCAACAAATCGGGCGATGCACCATCAAGGGGCCGGAAATCGCATAAGCGGTCCAAAAGCAAGAAGGGAAGAAGAACCGTTATCAGCAACAGGGAGAATAATGCCCCTGCTGATCATGACAATCCCGATATCTCCGAGCACCCGTTAGAGGGTCCGGAAGGGCCCGAGGACCAAAACAACCCCGATAACGTTAATAACCCTAAAGGCGAAGAGTACCTTCCTCCCGTCGAGGAGGAAGATAAACCGGAAGTCGATGACTTGTATATCCTTGACAACCTCGAAGATCAGTAAGAAATTAGGCAGCAGCGCATAGCAATGGCTCATAGCCTAAAGGCCAAAGAACGGCAACTCAAAGTCGAACAGGCCGACCTCAATGATCGATGTACGAAGGTCCTCTCAGCCGAGGAAGTATACGGCACTGGTTTGTCAAACCAGCCCAAAAGCTATCCTCGGAGAAGGCTGCTGCCGCAATTCGATAATGAACTTGCTGATACTCCATCTCCAGACTGTACTCCGTACGACAAGCCGGACCACCCCCATCTTGGTCGGGATAGGATGGCTGACGATGCTAGTTACATACCTGTAGTGCCCCAAAGACGGGGTAAGGAGCCATTAGAGCCCAATGACAGGTTCGTCCAGCGAGATGACCTGGATCATAGAGCAGGCCGCACTAGATCCATCTATGGATCCAGAGAGTACTCGCCCGATAGATGCGGCGGATACATACCATGGTTCGACCAAAATAACAGAGTTGGAGAATGCAACCGACACCATACAGATGCCGAATACAGGCGCGGCATAGCACGGGTCAGAGGCGCCGCTCACCCACTGTGCTTCATGTACGAGGTAATGCAACATCAGTTCCCCGAGGGGTTTAAACCCATGAATATAGAACAATATGATGGGATTATGGACCCAATTGTATGGATTGAGGATTTCCTCCTCCATATCCACATGGCATGAGACGATCTCCATGCCATCAAATACCTCCCTCTGAAGCTTAAGGGCCAGGTTGGCACTAGCTAAACAGCCTCCTCTAAAACTCCATCGGATTCTGGGAAGACCTGGAGGATGCGTTCTGCTCCAAATTCCAAGGAACTCATGTCCGCCCACCAGACACTTCGGATCTCAGCAATGTCGTCCAGAAGCCCGGCGAGTCTGCACGGTAATTCTAGAATCGGTTCTTGACTAAGAAGAACCAAATCGTCGATTGTTTGGATGCCAAGTCCATAGCCTCCTTCCGTCACAATATTCGGGACTAATGGCTACCCCGCCACCTAGGCCAGGAGAAGCCTCGGACCATGTCTGCCCTTACCTCCCTCACGACCCGCTTTTGCACGGGCGAAGACAATTGGCTGGCCAGACGCAGCCACAATTCGGAAGATCCTGTGGCACCTGAAGGACGGGATGACAACTCAAAGCCAAAGTGCAATAATAATAAGCACCGACACAATAATAGCGATGCCGATGACAGGGCCGTTAATGCCGGCTTCCGCAACTCCCGACCTGGGCAGCGGAAGAAGCCCCCTAAATGAAATCATGATGGGCCCACTCAGCTCGGAGAAAATTATAGAAAGGCCTGCCAAATCCATGGGACTTCGGAAAAGCCCGCCAACCACACACACCGCAACTGCTAGGCGTTTAAATAGGCCGGCAAGATACCACCCAAAGACCAAGGCAAAAGCTCTCGCAGCGAGGACGAAGATGAGCCTCGGGATCCAATTGGTGGCGTACAGAAGAAATTCCCTCCCGAAGTCAAAACGGTGAACATGATATATGCCACCCACATACCGAAGAAGGAAATGAAGCATGCCCTCTCGGAAGTCTACCCGGTGGAACCAATAGCCTCGAAGTATAACCCACTGTCAGCATACCCAATCACCTTTGATCGGCGAGATCATCCGACAAGTATCCGCCATGGGGGCTTGGCGGCCCTCATCCTAGATCCCATCATAGATGGGTATCACCTCACCAAGGTCCTAATGGACGAAGGAAGTAGCCTTAACCTGATTTACTCAGATATGGTGAAAAAGATGGGCATAGATCCATCAAGGATTAAACCCAGCAGCACTACCTTCAAAGGAGTGATCTCGGGCGTTGTGTCCGGATGCACGGGCTCTGTAACTCTGGTAGTTGTGTTCGACTCGCCTGATAATTTCGTAGCGAGGACTTGATCTTCGACATCGTGCCCTTCTGCAGTGGCTATCACGGCTGCTTGGTCGGACAATGTTCGCTCGTTTCAACGTGGTCCCACATTACGCATATCTCAAGCTCAAGATGCCTGACCCCAAGGGGGTCATTACTGTCAACGGCAATACCGAGCGCTGCCTTAGAACTGAGGAACATGCATTGGCCCTAGCGACCGCGTTCTGTTACAAAGAAGATCGGCAAGTTCCGATATCCTCCATAAAGGCACATAAGGCTGGGAAGCGAGTTCGGCTTTGGACCGAAAATTCAGATCCTCCCTCCTCCCCTCTATAGGGACTCGCCCCCTTCATACAACCTCAGGACCAGCAAAGTATGATTCGAGGGGGCACAACTTTGCACTTAAGATTCCATGGGTAGCGGTGGGGACATTAAGATGGGTGTTCGGCTGGCCCGAACTATCACCGTCAACAAGTCTTCGGACAAGACGTTGGCGCTCCTAAAAGAGTCTGCCCACAGCGTAAAGCTCACCTACAATTCGGAGGCCCTTGAAGATCTTGTTAGCAAAATCCGCCCGCCAAACTCAAACACCCATGAAGGTGCATCTAAGAGCAGGAGTCAACTAACAAGGGGTCATATCGAGGATGTCAGGTTACCAATTGAAGACCCCTGGCACAACAACTCCTGTATGATTTTATTTTATATTTTATTTCACATACCTGTAAACAGATGCTTTGGCAATCCGAGTTATAAGAGTTGTTGAGAAAATGCAAAATTGCGTGGCGCAAGTTTGCCTCATTTGTCTTGTTTTCGGTGCATATTGTTCCTTTCTCTCTCTTCTCGTCAACCTGTTCGGTAAGATGCGAGGTAACCGGCTGTTAGAATGGGGGCTCGTGTTCAAATACAAATCGCCCCATTGATCATTTGTTCGGCATCTTGGTGTTCGCTTTATATGCATCGTTTCCGAACTATGTATTTTGTCAATAAATTGGGTTGCCCAGCTCCTGTGTTTGCCCCTTTACGTTCCGCTGGTTCGGCTAAAAGGGCATAGGGAGCACCCCTGCGATTGTGCTTCCGGATAGTCTAGTCGAGCACCTCAAGGGAGAAAGCCGAAAACAGACTGTCATAGTATGCGTGATCGGATCAGTGAACCCCGAGCTAGAAGTGTTATACTTCAATCCTCGTATGCGATTATTCCGTGTTATACGAGGAACTTGCCTTTTGTGCAGAAATTATGATCATGCCGGCTTCGGCCACGGTTCGTCTGAACATCACAACACTCCGATGGCTAATCGTACGCTTCCCGTAATCCTTTTCGCGCCCCTCTGGCTAAGTAAAATAAACAAAGCACTATAGTCTAATTGCCTAGTCTTCCACACTATACCGCCTTAGGGTTCCGATAATACGGCTAAGGGACATAGTGCATTATCATAGACACCCGATGTAGTATCTACGTGGTGGCTGAACCGACGAATCGCATCTTTTAGTATGAAGCAGCCACATAGGACTTATAAAGGAATGCAAAACGAAATAAGAACAAAATACTAATATCATTAATAGTTGGGACAAGTCTTCGGACGCGTCACATCTCATTGAAATATTTTGTCACCCAAAAATTGTGACGCGATCACTCGAGACATCTCCATCACTCCATCAAAGTACAGCTCGGGGCGTGAATGCTCCTTCTCGGGCGGCGGCGGATCAGTGGCTACCTTCATGGGATTTAGCCCTGGCTAGTGCACCCTGGCCTTGGAAAGGGCCATCCGAACTCCTTCAATACAGGAGGAACGCTTGACGGTGTCGAGGCGGGGTGAGGCCACGATCAGCCTCTACACCAAGCCAAAGTAGCTCCTTGGCAGTGGCTCACCGGGCCATAATCAGATCCAAAGGTCCTTCATGTCCGGCTCCGCCATCTAGTAAAGTTCCATCTGCTGTTTCAGCCGCTCCACCAGAAGAGGAGGATGCTCGGGGGCTCTGAATTTTGCCTAGAACAGCCGAGCCTCATCCCGCTCTTCTCGCGAGGCGAACAGCTGATTGGCATCTGCCACGCTATTCTGGAAATCCGAGGAATAGCCTAAGGAACACCATGCCCGGGTAAGAAATCTGAATTTGCTATCCCCAAAGATGCACTTTAGTGAGTATGGCTTACCGTCTATTATATCTTTTGCCTGGCGGACTTGCTCCTCATAGAACCGTCTGTCCACCCGCTCTTTCTAATGTTCGGTCTTCAAAGTGGACAGTTCGGCCTCGGTTTCCTTTTTTCTCTGCTCAAGGGCCTTAGACTTTTTGCTGGCATCCTTGAGATCATCCTGAATCTTTGCCACACGAGCTTCGCGCTTATTGCTGGTGGCTCGGAGGACGGAGAGTGCGATGGCCGCCTCTTTGGCCGCTGCCTTCTCAACGGCCGCTTCTTCCTTGGCACGTTGAAGCTCGGTCGTGAGCTCTTCTATCTCTTTTGACGAGGCTAGAAAACGATAAACTTCATATAGAAACTGCATGGACCGTATTCGGGGGAATGTATTCGGATATAGTTCGGACTTACCCTATGCCTCGTCAAACCTCTCGTTGAGGGATTCAACCTCATCCTTGGAATGCTTAAGCTTCCAATGTAGCTCGTCCAGCTCACCACCATTTTTGCGCGTCGCCGATGACGAGGCCTGCATTACACACACAGTTGATACATTACATGAGCTCTCAATTCCCGAATTATAGACAAATCCGATCATATGTTGAAATATTCTCATATGACGAACACTTAAAGTTCATCTAGCACGGTGACAGATACAGATGGGAGCCCTAGGTGAGATTTTCATCCCACCTAGGCCTCGGGAGATGCCATGTGTATAATGAGAATAAACAAAATTTCTGTAAATAAACATGTCGGTGACTTACTTGAAAGCCCGTATGGAGACCGTTGAAGGCCTCCTTCAGTCTGTTGTTAACGGTCTGAATGATCTGCAGTACTACATCCATAAGGGTGCGGTGATCCTCGTGGATAGAGGAGGTCAACATAGCCTCCTCCATAACGAACCACTTGTTGGTCTGCGGAGCCGGTGATGATCGGATTTGCCGATTATCCATTGGGGTTTGGACCGGTGCCTCCGGAGGCGTAGAATGCTCCGGAGATGTTTTTGGAGGGGCCTCCTCGGTGTCCGGCCTAGGTATGGCCCCCTGGTCTCGGTGGCCGAGGTGTTAGCCTCGACCATGGTGCGGTTTCCCTTGACCCCATCGTTCGTCTCCATAGGAGCATGCTGGAACGACACCTCCACGGCGTCCCTCGTGGCGCCTGGAGTGATGGGCTGTGAGGCATCCCCGCTCTCTGCCAGTTTGGCGGGCGGGTCTCCCAATCCGATATCACATCGATGGAGATAACGCACGGGGGCTGCAAGGCCAATAACCTGCATGTTAGTAAACCCTAAGTCCATTCCTAATGAATAGGAGAGTAATCGGATTCTAACCTTTTGGCGGGGGGCTTGTCTCGAAGGCTCCTTCGGTGAGCCTCCTCGAGGTCTTCAGACGCGGTGTCCGAGTCCGAACTAGCATTAGACAGAACCACCCGCATCTGCCGTGCTTTCTTCCAGGCAGGGAAATGGCCTTGCTCCGGCGTGTCTAACGACACCGCTCTCTTCCCAATACGGGGGGAGTTGCCTCTCCCCGTGCCCTCGACCTCGGCCTCCTCCTCCTCCTCCTCTTCTTCCTTTCCTCCTCCTCACCCTCCTCCTGATTTGAAGAGGCGGGGGAGTCTTCGGACGCAGCGTCAGGCTAGTACCTGATGCGGATGCCAGCCTGACCTAGTTTCTTCTTCTTCCTTTCTTCGTGGGAGCGTCGTAAGGCTTTACCACGACCATCTTTGCTAACAGCCCGGTCCACTCGTCTTCGGGCTGAGGCGTCGAACTGCTAATATTGATGGCTTTCTTCAGCCATCTCTGCATCAACAGATCAAACAAGGGTTATGAAGACGTCCTATGTACTAAAACCGATCAAGCTAGCTTGTATCATACCTCGGAATCGGGCTTGGAGGCATGTAGGCCCTTGTCCTCCTCTTCGGATGGCCAAATCTTCTGTGACTTGAAGAGCGCCTTCCATAACTTCTCCCGCATAGTGCGGAAGAGACTCTAGAATATGGGCACGGCGTCGAGCTTGCGAGTCCACAGGGGGTGTCCCGGTGCTGTCAAGGAAGGATGCATCTTAGGAGCATCACCTAGACCACATCGGTCAACTAGGTGTCCTCCTTGACCATAGAGCGTATGGGCTTCTAAAGGTCACTCACCTCCTTGACTTGTCCCCAGACAAGGCCCTTCTTGAGCCAAGAAACCAATCTGGTGGGGGGACCGGATTTGAATGCGGCAGCGGGACACTGACCTTCTTCCAGTGGTTCGGTAATGTAGCACCACTCCTTCTACCACCCCTTGATGGTGTCGATGAGAGTGCCTGATGGCCACCCGACATGGGTGAGCTTGTCGACGACTACCCCGCCGCAGTCCGCATGCTTGCCGCCGACGCACTTGGGCTTGATGTTGAACACCTGAAGCCAGAGCCCGAAGTGGGGATCGATGCGCAGGAAGGCCTGGCAGACGAGGATAAACACCGAGATGTGCATGATGGAGTTCGGCGGAAGGTCATGGAAATCGAGTCCATAGAAGAACATCAGCCCCCTGACGAAGGGGTGGAGGGGGAAGCTCAGCCCCTTGATGTAGTGGGGGATGAACACCACCCTCGCGCCTGGCTTGGGGGTGGGGATTACTTGGCCCTCCTCCACCACGCGGTGAGGGATGTCGGCGGAGAGGTATCTAGCATTCTTGAGGTCGAGGATGTCGCGGTCGATGACCGTGGAAGCTTCCCATTGGCTGTTGGAGCCCGCCATTGGTGAGGTTGGATGTGGGAGGTGAAAGAATTGGATCTGGGCATCGGAGGCTCAGAGGAATGGAAAGTAATGGAAGCGGAAAGGGATCGTGAATAGCCGCAAGAGTTTTCTTCCCTTTTATGAGGCTTATTGTTTGCGTCCCTTCGTCGCACCGTGGATCCCTCCGCTTCTCGAGTCACGTGCATAGTTGCACACACACGATTAAACATATCCCGTGTAAAACGGGGCACGATCTGCGCATTGATTGTTCGTGTTGATGAAACGGCCTCGACCACGCATCGAGTGCCTATAACTGGCCTATCGTCATGGTGGGCCGTGACCTTTCATCAAAAAGATCGTCAGGGGACGTTATCCTTTCACCCTACCATTTGGACTTCAAAGCCAGCCTGCCTTGCAGTATTCGGATGGGCCACGATGCGGAAACCAACTTACCATCGGAGGCTGGACTGTAGTTCGGCAGGAAGGAACTCACCTCGCAAGCCGAACACTGTGTTCACGAAGCAATAGGCTTTGAAGACCCTTGGCATTGGAGGAAAGTTCGGGGGCCACTGAGGTAGTCCTGGATGGGGGGTCCTCAGATAGCCGACCTATTGAGTATGTGCCGGACTATATGGGCTAGTTACTGAACACCGGAAGATTTGAAGGCCCAATCTCCAGGATGGAAGCTTTGGGAGGCATGGCTTGCGCTCCACGTTTGATATAGGAAATAGGCATGTTTATCTCTTCAGCATGTAACCGACCATGCAAACCCTAGGCATCCTCGGCATCTATATAAGCTGAAGGGTTTTAGGGTGTAGACATAGAACAACTCATCTAGGGTTAGCTATTCGATCTCGAGGTAGATTAACTTTGTATACCCCCATACCATCAATACAATCAAGTAGGATGTAGGGTATTACCTCCATAGGAGGGCCCGAGCCTGGGTAAATCCGTGTTCTCTTCATCTCCTGTTACCGTCGATTCTTGTCTCATAGTTCGGGACCCCTTACCCGAGATTTGCCGATTTTGACACCGACAGCGGTGCTTTGGGAACCCACGTACGTCCTTGCTCCCTTTGCACCAATGGGGAAACTGCACCGTCTGGCGCACTGGCACCCGCCCGTCCTTCCTTGCGTCACCTTTGACTCCTGAGGCTGGGCTCTATAGAGATCTCCGTCGCTCAGGAGGGGGCCTCAGGAGGCCCATCCTTGATGGTCTTGGTGTTGTTATTCCTCGTGAACCCAGGGTCCGCTCGAGGGCCTTGTCTTGATTAGAGCCACACCATGCCACGCCTCGCTGACGTGGCAGGCCATGTCGTGGGCCGTAGGCTGGTAGGCCTGGGTACCCCCGTTCCTAGAATGCAAGCAGGGGATGATAGTGAAGGAGTTCTTGACGGAGCGCTTGGCGCCCCTCCAATCTCACTCTAGGCCCTTGTGGGACTATGAGGGCATAGGTGACAGCCTCAGGCTTCGGTCCATGTGCATGACCCCCGAGGAATTGGGTACAGCTATGGCAAACCTTCTCAACGATGACCCCGACGATCTCCGTGAGGCCAGTGCCCCACTGTATCGCTTTGACGACATGGCCGATGTTGTCGCCAGGATGCCCGTCATCAACGAACTGGGGACCTTCCCAGTTGAGGGCCTTGGAACCCTGGCGATGGTGTCCTCCAGCGACACCACGGGCGGCAAGGATTCAGAGAAGACGGCGGACGACAACTTGGCGGAGGTGTCTGTAGGATAAAAAGTAGTGCTAGAGGGGGTGATTACACTACTTGACCAAATAAAAATCTACCTTTTCCCAATTTTAGTTCTTGGCAGATTTTAGCATTCATAGTATTTCAAGTACACCCTACACATGCATGTCTACGAGTATAACAGCGGAAAGTAAAGACAACCATGTAAGTAAAGAGAGGGTAGGAAGATCAAATACAATTGGTGACATGATGATTTTTCCCGTAGTTCCGATTGGTGGCTCTATTGTACATCCACGTTCATGGAGTCCTTCAACCCATGGAGGGTAAAGGTCGCGAGAGTCCATCGAGGGCTCTACCCATGGAGGGTTCCACGAAGAAGCAAACTTGACTATACCTTGACGGACTACGTCCACAGAGGACTAGCCTTACTCGGGCTAGATCTTCATGAAGTAGGCGATCTCCTTGCCCTTACAAACTTCTTGGTTCACTGCACAACATGAAGTAGGAGGCTCCCAAGCGAAACCTAACCCATCTAGGAGGCACCACCCTCCAAAAGGGAATAGGCTCGATAATGTCGATGAACTCCTTGCTCTTGTGCATCTAGATGATAGACTCCTCAACACACAATCACTCTCTCACAGATTTGGCTTGGTAGAAGAGATTGATTTGTGGAAAGCAACTTGGGGAGGGTAGATATAAAGATTCATATGGTAGGAATGGAATGGCATGATCTCAACACATGAGTAGGTGGCTCTCTCTCAGAAAATCAGTAGGTATGAGTGGGGAACTGTTCTGAGTGCTTCTCTCCCTAGTGAGTGGTGGTGGAGGGGTATATATAGGCATCTCCAAAAATACTATTGTTACACACAAAATGACCAACTCGGTGACACCGATGTGTTAATGTCGGTGGTACCAAAGTGACCAAAAGGTGTCAACTTTTGAGTCTCGGTGAGACCGATATAGGAATCTCGGTTGCACCGATAAGGTGACCAACGGTCAGATTGCCCATTCTTAGTGACGCCGATAGAACAATCTCGGAGGGACCGAAATTGTGAACTTGCGTAATAGAAAGTTTGCAGCCTAACTTGGAGGCACCAAATGCAGAATTGGTTGCACCGACAAGCTAGGTTTTGACTGAGTGTGTCTAGGGTTTGGAATCGGTGGCACCAAGTGTAGAATGTTGGTTGCACCGATTTTGAGTTTTTGACTTGGACGGACTTTTGTGGAAAAGCTTGTGGGTGTATGTGGTGACTATCACTTGTGCACGTATGAGATTCGTTCACCAACAAAACCTTACCCCCTTTTAATAGTATTGGCTTACATATGGACTCAAAGTAATTTCCCACAAATGTAAAATGTAGAGTCCGTTGCTTGAAGCTTGGACAATGCTATTCCTTGCATCTTGGGGAATTCCACAATCCTTTTGCCAACCCATCATTGAACTTTTCCTGAAACATACGTGGTTGAAACATTAGTTCAATGACATATATGTTTTTATTAATTACCAAAACCACCAAGGGAGCAAATGTGCTTCCAATCTCCCCCTTTTTGGTAATTGATGACAACATATAGATAAAGTCTTTGACATATGATATAATCAATGAATATAATCGTCGCTTTGAGAAGTATGTGATAAGAAAGAGCTCCCCCTAAATTTGTGCATTATTTTAAATTTACGTTTGAATGCAAATGCACAATCGATTAGGTACATGGAGCACTTCTTCCATATCACATACATCTTGGTGTTGTGCGAGAGTAATTAAAGTTAACAACATAGCACAACACATCAAGCAAAGTGAATGATCATCACATAACCATCAAATGATAGGAAATAGTAGCAACTCACATAACAACGTATGATCAAACACAACACAAAAGTATCTCACATCAAACCAAAATAGCCAAATGTTCTGTAAAACCATCAATAAAAGCAAAACTATATGCAAGGCGCTCTCTTACTCGAAGCCTAGATCTATATACAACTTCTCCCCCTTTGGCAACAAGTTACCAAAAAGTTCAACGAGATATATATAATAGGTCTGCGGTTGATCTCCTTCGGTAGTCCATGTTGGAGTTGAGAGAACTGCTTTGGCGAAGACTTCCGCTGAAGTCCTCGATGGAGCTGGAGTAGATACTGGAGGCACTATAGCTGATGGAGCTCATGTCACTGTAGCTGGAACAGAAGATGAAGGCCTCGTCTCTGGAGCTGGTAATGTAGGAGTCCTGGCCTTAGTCATGAATGGGGCAGACGTCCTAACAGGTGCACTATCCTCCTCATCATCTGAAGACTCAGACTCTGAAGAGGTGCGATAGATTGGGGCTTCATCAACTTCCTTCTTGAGCTCATTGACTGTCTTAGTCAGCCCATCTACCTTGTCATTCAGAATTTTCACTCTATCATCAATAATGTTCGCAAGGCTCTCTTAAGCGTCCATGATGGTCTTGATGTCCTTCTTCATATCAACGACAGTGGTGATCAAAAGATCCATCTTCTCGTTCCTAGAGCTGGGAACCTGAGCACTAGTGGCTCGAGCTGCCTCAACTTCTACTTCTACCTGTGCTTGAGCTGAAGTTGATGTGGGATGGTCTAGATCCATCACCACAAAGTTGTCCTCTAGATCTGGCTGAAGTGGCAAGTGGGGACTGTCCAAAGCAAAAATGTGCTTCTCAATCTAAGAGTTGATCAGCATATGAATGTAGGGTGCGTAGCAGCAAGAACACTTCTGATCAGTAGGAACCCTCTTCATTGTCTCTACTATTAATTCCATCACACGAATCCTGGTGTGACGATCAAGATGGATGATCATGTTGATGGAGTATCCATGAATCATCTTCTCATCTCCAGATTTGGGCATCAAGGTATGCCTCAGGATAGTGTTCATGGTATGGAGGTCTGGCCGGAGGAAGTAGATAGAACCAAGCTTGTGAGATTGCACTTTATCTGTAGGAATAGGATTATACATATCCTTCATGGAGTTATGGGTCTCCTTTGATTCTATGTAGACATCCAAATCGCCATCCTGAACCTTTGGGACTCCTAAGATGGTATCCCACTCATCAACACTAGACTCATATCTTGCTCCTTCAATATCCAAAGAATCCTACCATCTCCATAAAAATGAGCAGTGGAGTAGAACTGCATGATCATCTCATTGTTCCAAGCAGTAAACTCCTTCCCAACAAATTTATCAATGCCAATGCATTGGAAATTGTCTTAGACACATGGAAAGTAATATTTGTTATCCTTGATATACTTCCAATCGACATATCTTATGTCACTCACAGCTAGATGTCAAGCAAAACTGTCTCATAGAAGTCTTGTTGTTCCTTGGTGTAAAACCAGTAATCAACAGCAGTCTTCTCCTCTAGGCACATGGATCAATTGCTCTCCATGCCCTCAAGCCTCAATCCTTCCTCTTCCTCCTCTTCATCAGCACTAACATAGCATCATCCTCATTAGCTTCTCTAAAAGTGGACATCTTGTTCTTCTCAACAGCATGCATATCTATGGTAGACCTCTTGGAATTTTGTGCAGCATCTTTCTTGGCAGCAGCCTTGGTGCTCTTGGAGGGGCCTGTGTTGGGCATAACATCATCAGAAAGTTTCTTGGCTTTCTTCTTAGGAGGGGCCTGAGCAACAGGTTCCTTCTCTTCCTCCTCAGTAGCAGCACCACCACCACCAGCAGACTCCTCTGGATCCTCAAACATAGAGGTAGGCATGCCCTACACATGGATGATCCTCTTCCTGATAGTCTTCTTCCCTCCTGCCTTCTTAGGCAAAGATTTCCTTGGAATCTGACCAGACATGGTATCCCTAGCACTCTCATGTGCTCGGAAGGTCTCTGCAGGAGCATAAATTTTGCTGACCACCCTCCTAGATGAGGTGGCCTCATTAGCATCCTTCCTTGAAGCCTTCTCTTGCTTCTTAGCAAGAACCTCTTCCGAGATAAATTCAGAATCCTCTTCCTCTGAGTTGAGTTGCTTACTTGTCTTAGTGGCAGCCTTAGCCAACCCATGAGAGCTGGGAGTGCCTAGATCTACGGAAGAACTGGACTCTAGACTCATGCCTGAACTCATCTTGACGTTCTACCCTAGCAAATTCTGACTATCTGAGCCTGACATGCTCACCCTGTGAATAGAGTATAGAAGGGTAGAATAGGATAAGTCATCACAAAATGCAAATGTTTTTGTTATTTTGAACAAAAGATTTTCCAAGTTTTGCATTCTGTCAAGTGTATTTCGGTACAGCCGAGGCAGAAATTTTGGTCACACCGAGATAGACAACCTACTTTCCAGGAACTTGGCACCATTTTCGATCAGACCGAAAACGAGCACTCGGTTCCACCGAAGTGTTCTCAGTGTGGCAGAAACTAAAATCGGTGACACCGATTTTTCCGCAACGTTTCTACCGGGATACAGGTGGCGGACGGCAAAACCCTAAAAATTGATCATTCACTACTCTACGGGATTTTTCTTGTGGATGGAAAGCTTTCAGACTATGGCTTATATATAGAATCAATTTCATTGTGCAAGATTTGGATGGGGAGCGCAGGAAAAGTCGAATACATACCCTAGCTTGGTGACAAATCTGTTACGGCGACGAGGACAGTGAAGATGCCTGTCAACGGCGAGATTTCCAGTGGCGGAGGCACTCAGAAAAGGCAAAGCGATGACTAGGGGGTCCTGTTGCGGTAGCTTAGGGTTTGGGGCACGACGATTGAATATTAAAATTTTGAACCATCAGGACAACAACTTATATACCCTTCACTGTTGATGGTGCCGATTTGATATTTTTGGTGTCACTGAGTTTCACAACTGTCAGCTGACAGGGAAACTTGGTATAACCGAGAATATGAAATCGGTAGTACCGAGATTGAAAACCATATCAACCCTAGGCATTCGGTGAGACCGAGAATTTTGAGTTGGTTCCACCGAGATGCACTTGGGAGGATTTAATGGCCAGTGCTTGATGATACGAAACTCCGAGTGCTCCTCCCACAGAGTGATCGAAAAGTACTTGTTCAAATTTTGTGATGCAGCATGAATAGAATATGAATGAGAAAGCATAGATTGCTAAAGAGGTGGTGCTAGGCATTCTTGTATATCCAATTGGCAAATAAAAAGGAAAAGCCAAATAGCAACAATTGGCTATCATTGAATGAGAAAATAAATGCAGACCAAGATGCTCACACAATAAGATGCCAAAAGAAATCATGGCAAACATGCACAGACACAATGGCATCTAACAAGCACTTTGGCGATGACGGAGTCATCTATATATGAGTATATTGACTTATGAGCCAAGTAAGAATACTTGATCATAGGTCATACTCATCGTTTAAGCACAAGTGGGGTTACCACTTTTACATAAAGCAATTAATGTTGTCACATTCTTATGAGATGCTTTGACTCAAGTCTTACAGTAAAGCTCCCCCTTGGTGTGACATCCCCCCATAGGCGGGATAAACTAACCTTGGGTTTTGTCGATGAAGACTTCATGTTGGTGAGGCAACATCCTTGTTGTTTCCTTACTCTTCTCACCTACAAGGGATAGTCCCAACATACAAGAGACAAATACAAGGATATCTATGGACATGGAGTGCAAAGCATGTGTTATGATGTCCATTGATTTGTTGATTACCTTGTCCCTTGCTTACCTTTGAGGGAATGTGTGACTCCTTGAAGTGTTGCATAATGTTGATGTTGATTGCAACTAGTTCTTTTCAATAATGAATATGAGTGAATTTCATTGGCGGAGTCATCCCTCAAGAACTTCTCTAATTCTTTTTCTTGGGGACCCACATCAAGTTGATGGGGATCCTCGGTGTTGAAGTATCACTTGTAGAAGTTGAGCTTCTCGTAGCCTTGGGAACCCACTTTACCAAAGCTCGGGATTCATCTTCATATGAGTCAGTGTCCTCTTGAAGATTGTTCTTGCCCTTGAGCTTGGGGTCTTGTGGTCGAAGGTCATCTTACACCTTTGTTTCCTTGGGGAGAGTATTTTCATACTTCTCCTTTTGAGGAACAAACTTGGGATTGTGGTATTAACCTTCTTCCCGTTCAACTCCGTTAGCGTTGAAGTAGCCAACACCATGATTCTTCCAGTATCCTCCATGCTTGCATAAAATATCCTTAAATTGTTTGCACCCTTCAACACTCTTGTAGATACCTTTGTCTATAATACCTTTCAAGAGTTTATTTTCTTGCTCAAGTGTAACTTGGCTAAGAGAAGATTTAGTCTAATCAAGAGAACTACTAGAAGCAATATCATTGGATTTATCATTTTTATTGCTAGTAGTCGAAGAATCTTTCTTTCCTTTGTTACTAGCTTGCTTAGTATTAACTTGAGGCATGAATGTAGAAAAGAGAAGTCGCTTGGCTAGATAAGAGAAAGTCTTCTTTCGAAGATCGTCATTGATAGCTTTAAGGAACCCATGATCTTTCTCTAAGTTGAGCTTCTCGAAGCATACCTTCTCATGTGTCCTTACAAGCTCTCTATGATCTTGTAGAGTTGACTCATGATATAACTTAAGAGTTTTTAGTTATTTAGTTAGTCGTTCTATTTCCAACTTATCATCAACGCACGACTGATCTACACTAGAGTGAGTACTAGCAAGTTCATTTTGACAAACATTACTAGATGTATCAAATAGTAAGTCATCTTCATCACTATTGAAATAAAGGTACTCGGGGTATGATACCTTCGGGCCTTTAGCCATGAAGCAACGTCCACTCCCTTCATTTGGTGAATCAAATATGTCGTAGGAGTCGGTTGTCACTAGTGCAAGTCCAGCAACACCTTCATCTTGACTGTAGTCGGAGTTGGAGTGATAGCTTCTCTCGGAGTGGTTGCCGGATTCGGAGCCGGAAACCCATTCACCAACATGAGCTTGACGTTTCCTTCTTGAGTAGCTCTTGGTGTACTTGTCCTTCTTCTCCGAGTCCCTACTTCTCCTTGAGGGTCTTCGTTCATAACGATCATCTGTACTCCTTCTTTCTATTGTAGGTGATTCTCTCTTGAGCTTGATATTCTTCGTGACTCTTCTTTCCTCTTGTAAGGAGCCATGCACTCATTTGAGTAGTGTCCGGGATTCCCACAATTGTAGCAGTTTCAGTCACGACTTGACGAACGCTTCTCTTTGTATCTTGAGTTGGAACTTCGATCTTTGCTACTATTCTTGTAGAACATGTTGAATTTCTTGACCATCAGGCTTATCTCTTCATTTGTGACAAGGTTGTGGCTAGAGGTAGTGGGAGCATCACTTGTGGCTTTGTAAGCACCTCTAGACTTGTGGTGAAGCTCTTCCTTGTCTTTGAGTGTCGTCTCATGAGCAACAATTCAAGCAATCACTTCTGTTAGCTTGAGATATTTGTAGTTGGGAATCATTTTAATCAATATGCAAACGGTGCCATATCGATCATCCAAAGCTTGAAGTATCTTCTTGATGATGAATTTGTCGGTCATTTCTTCGCTTCCTAAGCTGGCCATCTCATTGGTGCTGAGAGCTAGCCTAGAGTACATCTCAGCAACTCCTGCACCATCCTTCATCTTGTACTTGTCAAGTCGACTTTGAAGAACATCCAACTTGGATTCTCTCACAGATTCTGTACCTTCATGCATATCAATCAAAGTATCCCAAATCTCTTTTGCATTCTCAAGACGGGTGATTTTGTTGAATTCTTCGGGGCATAGGCAGTTGAAGAGAATGTCGTATGCTTGAGCATTGAGTTGCAACATCTTCAATTCATTCATAGTCGCTTCATGATCCAGTACCCTTCCTTTCGCAAAGAATTCACCTTGCATACCAACACGAACAACAACCCAAACGGAGGGGTTATGACCAAGCAAATGCATTTTTGTTTTGTGCTTCCAACTTGCAAAATTTGTGCCATCAAAGTACAGAACTCTATGGTGGTAATTTCCCTCACTAGACGCCATACTCTCCTAGGTTGTGAGACCAATGCAATGGAGACCAAAGCTCTGATACCACTTGCAGGATCGAAAGTAGTGCTAGAGGGGGGTGATTAGACTACTTGACCAAATCAAAATCTACCTTTTCCAAATTTTAGTTCTTGGCAGATTTTAGCATTCATAGTATGTCAAGTACACCCTACACATGCATGTCTACGAGTATAGCAGAGAAAAGTAAAGACAAGCATATAAGTGCACCCCTACAAACGCAATTGGTGACACGATGATTTTTCTCGTGCTTCCAATAGGTGGCGCTATCATACATCCACGTTCGTGGAGTCTTGAACCCACAGATGGTAACGGTCTCGAGATTCCACGGAGGGTTCCACGAAGAAGCAACCTTGACTATACCATGACAACCTATGTCCATGGAGGACTAGCCTTACTTTGGGTAGATCTTCACGAAGTAGGCTATCTCCTTGCCCCTACAAACTTCTTGGTTCACTCCACAACACGAAGTAGGAGGGTCCCAGGCAACACCTAACCCATCTAGGAGGCACCACCCTCCAAAAGCTAATAGGCTTGATAATGTCAATGAACTCCTTGCTCTTGTGCTTCAAGATGATAGACTCCTCAACACACGATGACTCTCTCATAGATTTGGCTTGGTAGAAGAGATTGTTTGGTGGAAAGCATCTTGGGGAGGCTAGAGATCAAGATTGATATGGTAGGAATGGAATGGCATGATCTCAACACATGAGTAGGTGGCTCTCTCTCAGAAAAATCAGTAGGTATGAGTGGGGAACTGTTCTAAGTGCTTCTCTCCCGAGTGAGTGGTGGTGGAGGGGTATATATAGGCATATCCAAAAATCAAACCGTTACACACAAAATGACCAACTCGGTGAGACCGATGTGTTAATCTCGGTGGTACCGAAGTGACCAAAAGGTAGCAACCTTTGAAACTCGATGAGACCGATATTGGAATATCGGTTGCACCAATAAGGTGACCAACGGTCAGCTTGCCCATTCTCGGTGACGCCGATCCAACAATCTCGGAGGGACCGAAATTGTGAACTTGTGTAACATAAAGTTGGTAGCCTAACTCAGAGGCACTGAATGCAGAATCAATTGCACCGACAAGCTAGGGTTTGGCTGAGTCTGTCTAGGGTTCGGAATCGGTGGCACCGAGTTGTCACAACCCTAGCTTAGGCTCTTCATGTAATTGCATGTGCATCATGGCATTATGTTTAAATTCAATTGAATTTAAAATGGGGATGTCAAGCACCTCATTGATTAAACAAAACTCCAACAACTAAATTTTCAATGTTTCCAATTGGCCTGAAAAAATGTTTGCCATTTCTGATAAATGTTGGAAACAACATACCAAGGGTGCTGAACTTCTAAACAATTATGTTGTATTTTTAAATAATCATGAATGCATCTGAAAATGATAATTAAATGACTAGAAATATTTTAATATTTCCAAAAATGCTGAAACTTGTTATGGGGCTTAGCAATAATATACTTACACCCCAGAATAAATTCAAGGGTTTTTGCCTTTAGGATTTTTACCCAAACATTTTAAAGACAAAGAAAATAAATAGAAAACAAAACAAAATAGAAAAGGAGGCTTACCTGGCCCAAGTGGGAGACCTAGCCCAACCTAGTGAGCGGTCGTCTTCCACCTCTGCCAATAGGCAGAGGCGAAGCCGTGCACGCGAGAGCCGGGAGGCCTCCACCTCCTGCTTCGTCATGGCACGGGCGGGCCTTCTAGCGAGACCACGAGGATGCCGAGATCCCCCTGGATCCATCCCCCTTCTGTTTCCTCTCCTCTTCTCTCTCACCCGGACCCGAGCCACCGCTGCCGCTCGCTAACCATCAAACCCATCATCGTTGCCTTGCCTCCCCATGCTGCACCGAGCTCCGCCGCGTCATATTGGTCCTCTCCGCCTAAGGAATCCAGACTGCACGAGCCCTTCATCATCGCCATAGACACTGCCCTTAACCACCGGCCCGAGAGATCACTGGCGACCTTGCGCTCGCCTCGCTGCGTCCCCGAGCCCGCCTTCGATGCCATCGAGCTCACCGTGAGCCGCCGCGTCCATTCCCTCTCTTCTCAGATCTTCTCGCGCCCCCTAGGATCACCACCACAAACGAACTCTGGCTGCCGCTCAGCTCGTCACCGGCCTCAACTCCGGTGGCCCTGAGCCCCCCTGTTGCCCCCACTAGATGTGCGCATGCGCAGGCTACCTCCCGGTGCCCTCAGCGCATCAAACCGCCGCCGTTCGCGTAGTTCCGGCGAGCCCCGCCACTGTTTTGGTTGCCGCCGGCCCAACTCCTACGAGCGCCGATGTGGCCAGCCATTAGGGCCTAATCCCTTGCTTAATTAGGCCCCCAGCCGCTAACAGCAGGCCCCAGGAGCGGGTCAAAGCCCGGTCAGCGTGGGATTAACCCCTAGGTCACTAACCAGTGGACCCCACTGGTCAGGTTTCACCTGGGCCCGACGCGGTTGACCCGCTGACGTCAGCCTGACGTGATGCTTAAGTAGTTAATATTTTCTGTAATAAAAATCAATTCAGGAAATTCCAGAAAATATTTAAAAGTTCTTAAAATCATGGTAATTCAACCATAACTCAGATGGAAAAAAATTATATATGAAAAATGATTAGAAAAATCCAATGAATCTGTTTATGCCATGGTCATGCATGTTTGAGCAAGTTAACTTCACCAAATAGGACAATTCATGATTTGGGTAATTTAATAAATAGTGTTGGAGTTGGAATTTAGTATACATTTCAATTCCACTTCACTTAATATGACTACCTATTGCACTAGGTCAATTTAGTACCTTAACTTGTCATATCATACATCATGATTGTGCATTGCATAAATTGAATGTTGTTCCTTCTTGTTTGTCGCTGTTTAATCTTCCTCGGTAGACGTTGTTCCGACGTTATGATCGGAAGAGGTCTTCTATCTTCAGAAATGTCGGGCAAGCAACCCCTCCTTGAGCATCCCAATAATATCCTACCCTCTCTCTCCTGCTCTCTTATATTCCATTAGGACAATGACGATTCAACTATTACATGTTCCTGGTAGTTGAACCCATTCCTTTGCATGACCTTTCTTTGCCACAGTAATTAGTTGAAACCACTTAGCATGAGTAGCAACTGCTTGAGTGCTTACTCATCCATGCTTGCTTACTTAGTGTGCCTTCTATGCTTAGAGTCGTGTCATGTCGGGTATGGTCCATCAGGGCCATGAATCGGAATGGCAGTGTTCATGTCCTACAATGTGAGAGCTAAGTGTGTGAACACAAGTTCGTAAAGGTAACGATGACAGGCCATGTAGGAGTACATGGCGGGTTGTCTCATTGGGACCATCCTTAAGAACTGAGTTATGTGTATGTTATCCAAGAAAAGAGACTACCACACATTGGGCTCTAGTAACTCGACCCCTCTCAGATTATTAATAGCGTAGATCTCTGTCCAGGAGTTACCACTAGTTTTTGGTGTTTGTAGGTAAAGTGTTGGCAGCCATGCATAGCGCCGGCCGACGGGGTGGGCTGTGATGCGGTGGATGCACAGTGGCACGGTGTACTAAGTGGCACCCGAACGGTGGACTTAGGAACCCTACGCACATCGTTTGAGGCCATAGCGGAAACTTCAGTCGGACTTCTGTGCGGGTTTAGTCTCAAATAGGCAATAAACCTGGACTAGGGTCTTGTGTGGGTGACTCGTGGCCGACGCCCACACCAGTGCTTCCACTTGAAGGTTGCCGAGATGCATGATGTGCATATTGTGATAAGTGACGAGTGCGTGTGTGAAGAAGTATACCCATGCAGGGTTATGAATCTGTTCGAATAGCCGTGTCCTCGGATATGGACTACCTGGAGAACTTATGTGGTTCATAGACAACTTGAAGTGCATACTCTAAAATACGCAAGATAAGTTTGAGTGCTATGGATGGCCTTCATGCAGGGAGACGGGAGTGGATCCATAGTGGTGTATTGGTTGGTGAATATGGGGACTCGTGTGCGCTATCCCACCTCAAATAAAGTACTTGTAGTCACAGTACAAGTTAGCCAAGAGTAAAAGCTGGCTTGCTACAATACACTCCACAACCCCCTTTGTTGACAATGATGCATATGTGGCTAGATATAATATAAGTCTTCCTGAGTACCTTTTTACTCATGTTGCTTAATTTATGTTTTTGTAGAGGAGACGTCAGTCTCATTAGTGGTACTTGCGGCATGAAGTTCGATGCTGACCGGATTAGCTTGGGAATCCCAAACAGAGGTCTGGTTCCTTTGGTAGGGTCGTTGTAGCTTTTTAGGCTCCTCCAACCACTTTTAATAGATGTCTGTACCCAGAGATATGTTTTCCTCTTGTTGGTTGTATGCTCTGAATGATCGGTCTCGTGACCCTTTTTGTACCATTATTCTATGAAGGTTCTTCGGAGCCTTCTAAATAAAAGATATGTTGGTGTATGGTTATGTTGTGATGCCATAGTTGTATCGATGCATATCAGGCATGTCGTGCGTATGTGTGACGTGCAATGATATGTATGGGATTTGACACCTAGTTGTGTGACTTAGGAGTACTCCTTACGTGGAACTGCCTCTTTGTGCTTCCACCGAGCCTTGGTAGCTTGCTACTGCTTCGGATACATGGATTGATCGGCGTGTATCCTTCTTTGCTGCTGTGTTTGTCCTTTTGGGGAAATGTCTCGTGGTGTGATGGAGTCCATGTAGCTTTCTACGACTCGTCTACACACGTTGGAGGCTGACACCTGCATTGCTGGGTTATGTATGCCGGTCCCTGTACGGATGTGCTACTTGGCTTCTATGACTAGTCATGTGAGCCTAGGTTCTTTGACATTTGAATGTTAGTGACAAATTCACATACATTAGCTAAAAGATGCAAACGTTCCTGGCCCAGGTAAGGTGGCAGCCATGGGGATAACCGTGCGTGATGCTACAAAGTGATGTGATGTGTTACATGCTAGATTCTTATGGCTTAGGATCGGGGTCCCGACATCATTGGTATCAGAGCTTGACTGTATGCAGGATTACCAAGCCAAATTGGTCGATGTTGAGTCTAGAACTAATTTAGTTATATAAGGGAATTGAGTGTGGAAGGGAACATAAGATTCTTTTTACTCCTTTCCTTGTGTCATTCTAATTTTGAGTCACCCTCTTCCTTAATCTACGGGGTTAAGAATTAGGCTTCTCATCTATCTATCAGGATGATGAGTTACTATGCTGGAGACTTTTACCAAAGTTGTAGTCTTCCTGGATCGATGTCTCTATAAGAATTCAGTTGTTTTGATGTCAGTTTCATGCAGGTTGCCTCATATTTCATGCCGTACAACCGCTATGTTGTCCGAGTTATCCTAGGTTTATAAATAATCTGATGCAATTGCAAACTCTATCACCTCGAATCAATGCCTTTTGGCCAGACAAAGCACACAAATTATTGTGTTGAGTGTTGGGGAACGCTGCATGGGAAACAAAAAATTTCCTACGCACACGTAAGATCTATCCATGGTGATGAACATCTACAAGAGCGAGAGTGGATCTACATACCCTTGTAGATCGCTAAGCGGGAAGCGTTAAGAAACGCGGTTGGTGTAGTCGAACATCTTCGCGATCCAAATCGCCGAGCGTCCCGCCATCACATCACGATTCGTCCCGCGATCCAATCACGATCCATCCCGCGAACTCATCACGATCCGTCCCGCGATCTCATCACGATCCGTCCCGCGATCTCATCATGATCCGTCTCGTGAACTCATCCCGGTCCGTCCCGCGAACTCATCACGAACCGTCTCGCGATCTTGATCACGCTCCTTCCGATCTAGCGCCGAACGGATGGCACCTCCGCGTTCAGCACACGTGCAGCTTGATGATGATCTCCACCATCTTGATCCAGAAAGAGGAGGTGGAGAGGAAGAAGAGTTCACCAGCAGCATGACATCGCTCCGGCGATGGTGGTGGAGCAATTGCGGCAGGGCTTCGCCTAAGCACTGCGGAAATCCGATCTAGAAGAGCACCGGTGGAACGGGTAGCACGTGGCCGTGAAATCAAGTGCAAAACACCCAATACCACCAGTATATATAAGAGGGAGGGAGGAGGAGGGCTGGCGCCAAGGCTGCCCTTGCACAAGGAGGATTGGAGGAATCCTCCTCCAATCCTAGTAGGATTAGGATTCCTCCTTCCCTACTTGGATTTTATTTCCACCTTGGCTTTTTTTTCTCTTTCTCAAGTCCAGATGCATGGGCCTCTTAGAGGACTTCCACCAGCCCACTAAGGGCTGGTTTCCACCCTCCCACAGCCCATGTAGCCTCTTGGGTCGGAATACCTCTCCCGATGGTCCCCCGGTACACTATCGGCACTCCCGGTACACTACCGATGAGCCCGAAACTTTTCCGGCGACCAAAATAGGACTTCCTATATATGAATATTTACCTCCGGACCATTCCGAAGATCCTAGTGTCGTCCAGGATCTCATCCGGGACTCCGAACAACCTTCGGTCACCACCATACATAACTCTATACTACAGAAACGTCACCAAACCTTAAGTGTGCAATCCCTACGGGTTCGAGAACTATATAGACATGACCGCGACACCTCTACGTCCAACAACCAATAGCGGGACCTAGATGACCATATTGGTTCCTACATATTCTACGAATATCTTTATTGGTCGAACCTCTGTGTCAAGGATTCAGTTAATCCTATATGATCTTCCCTTTGTTCTTCGGTATGTTACTTGCCCGAGATTCGATCGTCGGTATATCCATACCTAGTTCAACCTTGTTACCGGCAAGTCTCTTTACTCGTTCCATAATACAAAATCCCGTGACTAACACTTAAACACATTGCTTGCAAGGCTTGTTGTGATGTTGTATTACCGAGTGGGCCCTGAGATACCTCTCTGTCACACGGAGTAACAAATCCCAGTCTTGATCCATGCCAACCCAACAGACACCCTCGGAGATACCTGTAGAGCACCTTTATAGTCACCCAGTTACGTTGCGACGTTTGATACACACAAGGCACTCCTCTGATGTCCGTGAGTTGCATGATCTCATGGTCATAGGAACATATACTTGACATGCAGAAAACAGTAGCAATAAACTGACACGATCATATGCTACGTTTGTAGTTTGGGTCTTGTCCATCACATCATTCTCCTAATGATGTGATCCCGTTATCAAATGACATCACATGTCAATGCTTAGGAAACCTGGACCATCTTTGATCAACGAGCTAGTTCACTAGAGGCATACTAGGGACAAAGTGTTGTCTATTTACCCACACATGTAATGTGTTGCATTCAATACAATTATAGCATGGATAATAAACGATTATCATGAACAGGGAAATATGATAATAACTAATTTATTATTGCCGCTAGGGCATATTTCCAACAGTCTCCCACTTGCACTAGAGTCAATAATCTAGTTCACATCACCATGTGATTCACATTGTTATGAATCTAACACCCAATGAGTTCTGGGGCTCGATCATGCTTTGCATGTGAGAGAGGTCTTATAGTCAACGGTTCTACGACATTCAGATCCGTGTGTACTTTGAAAATCTCTGCGTCAAACTGTAAACACTGCTACCACACTCCACTTGGTACTATTCCAAATGGCTGCTCCACTATACGTATCCAGATTGCTACTACGAGTTATTCGGATTGGTGTTAAAGCTTGCATCGACATAACTCTTTACGACGGACTCTTTATCACCTCCATAATCGAGAAACAACTCCTTAGTCCTTTAGTTATTAAGGATATTCTTCACCGCTGTCCAGTGATTCACTTCTGGATCACTCTTGTACCCCTTGACGGACTCATGGCAAGGCACACACAGGTGCGGTACATAGCATGGCATACTATATAGAGCCTATGGCTAAGGCATAGGGGACGACATTCGTCCTTTCTCTTTCTTCTACCATGGTCGAGCTTTGAGTCTCACTCAACTTCACACCTTACAAAGCAGGCGAGCACACTTCTCTCTTACTAATCCATTTTGAACTCTTTCAAAATCTTGTCAAGGTATATACTCATTGAAAGTCTCATCTAGCATCTTGATCTATCTTTGTAGATCTTGATGTTCAACAATTACGTAGCTTTATCCAGTTATTCCTTTGAAAATCACTTTCCAAACAACCGTTTATGCTTTCCAGAAATTCCACATTATTTTCGAATAGAAATATGTCATCCACATATACTTATCAGAAACTCTATAGTGCTCCCACTCACTTTATTGAAAATATAAGTTTCTCATAAACTTTGTATAGACTCAAAATCTTTGATCACCACATCAAAGTGTATATTCCAACTCTGAGATGCTTGCTTTAGTCCATAGACGGATCACTGAAGCTTGCACACCTTTTAGCATCCTTAGGACTGACAAAACCTTCTGGTTGTATCACATACAACCTTTCCTCAAGTAAACCGTTAAGGAAACGATGTTTTGACATCTATCTGCCAGATTTAATAATTGAAAAATAGAGCAACTTCTAACATAATTCCAACTGACTTTAGCATCACTACGAGTGAGAAAGTCTCATCGTAGTCAACTCTTTGAACTTGTCACAAACATCTTTGCAACAAGTCGATCTTTACAAATGGTGACATTTACCATGAGCGTTTGTCTTCATTTTAAAGATCCATTTGTACTCAACGACCTGCCGTCCAACGAGCAAGTCTACCAAAGTCTATACTTGGTTTTCATATATGGATCCTTTCTCGGATTTCATGGCTTCAAACCATTTGTCGGAATCCGGGCCCATCATCGCTTCTCCACAGCTCGTAGGTTCATTGTTGTCCAACAACATGACCTCCAAGACAGGGTTGTCATACCGCTCAAGAGCAGTACACATCCTTGTCGACCTACGAGGTTCGATAGTAACTTGATCTGAAGCTTCATGATCATCAGCATTTACTTCCTCTTCAACTGATGTAGGTTCCACAGAAACATCTTTCTGCGCTGTGCTACTCTCTGGTTGAAACAAAGGTTCAACAACCTCATCAAGTTCTATCTTCTTCCCACTCAATACTTTATGCTTGGATCTGAGATAGAAGGTTCACCCAACTGTTCTTAGGGTATTCTACGAAGATGCATTTGTCCGCTTTGGGTTCGAGCTCATTAGGTGAAAACATTTTCCACACAAGCGTCGCAGCCCCAAACATCAAGAAATGATAGCTTAGGTTTCTATCAAACCATAATTCACACGTTGTCATCTCAACGGATTTAGATGGTGCCCTATTTAAAGTGAATGTAGTTGTCTCTAATGCACAACCCCAAAATAGTAGCAAAACGATAAGAGACATCATAACATGCACCATACCCAATAGAGCATGACTATGACGTTCGGACATACCATCACACTATGGTGTTCCAGGTGGCATGTGTTGTGAAACAACTTTCACATTGTCTAAAGTTGTATGCCAAACTCGTAACTCAGATATTCACCTCCACGATCATATCGCATATATTTTTATCTTCTTGTCACGATGATCTTTAAACTTCACTCTAAATTTGCTTGAACTTTTCAAACGATTCAGACTTGTGTTTCATTAAGTAAACATACACTATATCTACCCAAATCATCAGTGAAGGTAAGAAAATAACGATATCCACCGCACGCTACAAGACTCGCTGGATTGCATACATCAACATGTATCATTTCCAATAAATCATTTGCCCGCTCCGTCAAACCAGGAAACGGAGTCCTTAGTCATCTTTGACCAAGAGGCATGGTTCGCATGTCTCAACCGATTCGAAATCGAAAGAGTCCAAAGATCCATCAGCATGGAGTTTCTTCATGCGTTTTATACCAATATGACATTTAGCGGCTGTGCCACAAGTATGTGGTACTATCATTATTAACTTTGCATCTTTTGGCATCAATGTTGTGAACGTGTGTATTACTACGATCAAGATTCAACAAACCATTCTCACTGAGTGCATGACCATTGAAGGTATTATTCATGTAAACAGAATAACCATTATTCTCTAACTTAAATGAGTAACTATGTTGCAATAAACACGATCTAATCACGTTCATGCTCAACGCAAAACACCAAATAACACATATTTAGGTTTGTTACTAATCCCTAAGGTAGAGAGAGCGTGCGATGTCGATCACATCAACCTTGGAAACACTTCCAACACACATCGTCACCTCACCCTTAGCTAGTTCTCCATTTATTCCGTAGATTTTATTTCGAGTTACTAACATTTAGCAACCAAACCGGTATCCAATACCCAGGTGCTACGAGGATTACTCACAAGGTACACATCAACAACACGTATATCAAATATACTTATGTTGACGTTGCCAGCCTTGTTATCTACCAAGTATCTACGGTTGTTCCGCTTCGGTGAATGCTCTCCTCATAATCGAAGCGCTTAGTCTCGGGTTTGAGTTCAACTTTGGGTTGCTTCACTGGAGCAGCAATGGACTTGCTATCCATGAAGTTTCCCTCCTTGCTCTTGCCCTTCTCGAAACTAGTGGTTTGACTAACCATCAACACTTGACGCTCCTTCTTGATTTCTACCTTCGTGGTGTCAAACATCGCGAACAGCTCGGGGATCATTATTTCTATCCCTCGCATTTTATAGTTCATCACCAAGTTCTAGTAACTTAGTGACAGTGACTTGGAGAACTATATCAATCACTATCTTATTTGGAAGATCAACTCCCACTCGATTCAAGCGATTGTAGCACCCAGACAATCTAAGCACATGCTCAACGATTGAGCTATTCTCTTTCATATTACCGGCAAAGAATCTTGTTGGAGATCTCATATCTCGCAACACGGGCACAAGCCTGAGATCCTAATTTCAGCTCTTAGAACATCTCATATGTTTCGTGACGTTCAAAACGTTTCGAAGCCTCAATTCTAAGCTGTAATGCATGACGCACTAAACTATCAAGTAGTCATCAGAACGTGCCTGTCAGATGTTCACAACATCTACAGACGACGCTAGAGGGGTTGGCGCACCGAGCGGTGCATTAAGGACATACAAGAGCCTCAATGGAACTTCCTTTGGTCTAGTTATAGTCGATGATTTTTCCTAATTCACGTGGGTATTCTTTCTTGATGATAAGTCGCAGGTGCAAAAGATCTTCATGAACTTCGCTCGCAAAGCTCAAAATCAATTTGAGATGAAGATGAAGAAAGTTTGGAGAGACAACAGATCGGAGTTCAGGAACACCAATGTGGATACGTTTCTTGACGAAGATGGGATTCTACATGAGTTCTCGGCTACACACACACACCTCAAAAAATGGACTTGTTGAGAGGAAGAACCACACACTTATTGAGATGGCAAGAACGATGCTCGACCAATATAAGACTCCAAGACACTTTTGCGTCAAAGCCGTTGAAACAGCTTGTCATGCCACAAACCAATTCTATCTTCACAAGCTTCTCGGTAAAACGGCATACGAGCTACTCATCGGTAACAACCCTCAAGTTGGATACTTTCAGGTATTTGGCTCCAGGTGCTACATTCTTGATAAGCATCATCGTTCTAAATTTACTCCTAAATCTCCTATAGATTTCCTACTAGGTTACAGATCAACTCTCACACATACGATGTCTACAACAACATCCCTTGAAAAGTTGAAGAGATGGTAGATGTGAAGTTTGATGAATCTAATGGTTCGCAAGTTTAACAATTTCCAAATGACGTAGGAGATAAGGAACCGTCAGAAGCCA
Organism: Hordeum marinum; assembly: GCA_022496015.1. Taxonomy (NCBI): domain Eukaryota; kingdom Viridiplantae; phylum Streptophyta; class Magnoliopsida; order Poales; family Poaceae; genus Hordeum; species Hordeum marinum. The sequence goes on from CM039677.1 coordinate 235,021,113, forward strand.
TCTAATACTTGTCCATCGGCAAGATCATCCCATGGAGGTGAAGGAAAGTCTTTCATCAAGCCAAGTGGAAGTTCCTACTTCGTGTCAAGACGAACCTCAACACGACATGGAAGCATCCACAAGCGCTACACGACAAGATGAAGAGGATGAAGAAGTACTTCATGATGATCCACCTCAAACACCCTCACCACCACCTCAAGGCAACAACACTTCAATGACAACAATGAAGAAGGAGATGATGATGAAGAAGCTCCACCATCCAACAAGCAAAAGCTGCCTCGAGTTCGAGCAAGAGTGAAAAAGAATCATCCTTTGGAGAAACTCTTTGGTGACATTCAAACTAGGAGAATCACTCGCTCTAAAACCCACTTAGCTAACTTTTGTGAGCAGTACTCATTAATCTCTAGTATTCATCCTTAGAAGGTGGAAGAAGCACTCGAAGACACTGATTGGGTGAATGCTATGCAGGAAGAGCTACACAACTTCGAGAGGGACGAAGTGTGGACACTAGTGGAGAAGCCCAAAGACGAGCAAAACATCATCGGTACAAAATGGGTGTTTCGGAACAAGCAAGACGAATATGGCCAAGTCGATCGCAACAAGGCACGTCTCCTGGCTCCAGGCTACACGCAAGTCAAAGGTATGGACTACGGTGAGACCTATGCCCCTGTTGCTAGACTCGAAGCTATTCATATATTACTTTCTTATGCTAATCACCATGACATCACACTCTACCAAATGGACATTAAAAGTGCATTTCTAAATGGGGAGATAGAGGAAGAAGTCTATGTTAAGAAACCCCCCGGTTTGGTGAATCCTAAGAAACCCAACCATGTTTACAAGCTTCATAAAGCTCTTTATGGACTTAAGCAAGCCTCTCGTGCTTGGTATAAATGTCCAATCAAGTTTCTACTTTAAAAGGGTTTTGAGATTGCTAAAATTGATGCAACCTTATTCACTAAGAGATTTATTGGTGAAGTATGTGTGTGCCAAATATAGGTGGATGATATTATGTTTGGATGTACTAACCCACAATTTACTGCAAAATTTGGAAGGTCAATGTCCGAGAAGTATGAGATATCCATGATATGTCAGCTGAAATTTTTCCTTGGTTTGCAAATCAAACAAACAAGAGAAGGAACTTTCATATCTCAAACCAAGTACACCAAGGACTTGATCAAGATGTTCAACATGCAAGAGTGTAAAGGTATGAAGACTCCTATGCCTACTAGTGGACATGTTGTCCTCACCAAGGAGGACAAAATGGTTGATCAAAAGGTATATCAATCAATTATCGGTTCATTGCTATATCTATGTACCTCCCGTCCTGATATCTTGCTTAGTGTGTGCATGTGTGCTATATATCAAGCTGCTCCTAAAGAGTGTGATCTTAAGGCCGTGAAAATAATTGTAAGATACTTGATACATAAACTAAACTTTGGCATTTGGTATCCCAAGGGATCTACTTTTAACCTTGTTGCCTATTCCGACTCGGACTATGCCGGACATAAGGTTAATAGAAAATCCACCTCGGGTACATATCAATTTCTTAGTAGATCTCTTGTGTTTTGGTCCTCGAAGATGTTGGAAATATGCCCTAGAGGCAATAATAAATTAGTTATTATCATATTTCCTTGTTCATGATAATCGTTTATTATCCATGCTATAATTCTATTGTTCGAAGACTTAAATGCATGTGTGGATACATAGACAAAACCATATCCCTAGTATGCCTCTAGTAGACTAGCACGTTGATCAAAAGATGGTTAAGGTTTCCTGGCCATGGACATGAGATGTCATTTCATAACGGGATCACATCATTAGGACAATGATGTGATGGACAAGACCCAAACTACAAACATAGCATATGATCGTGTCAGTTTATTGCTACTGTTTTCTGCATGTCAAGTATATGTTCCTATGACCATGAGATCATGCAACTCACGGATATCGGAGGAGTGACTTGTGTGTATCAAATGTCACAACGTAACTGGGTGACTATAAAGGTGCTCTACAGGTATCTCCGATGGTGTCTGTTGAGTTGGCATGGATCGAGACTGGGATTTGTTACTCCGTGTGACGGAGAGGTATCTTAGGGCCCACTCGGTAATACAACATCACAATGAGCCTTGCAAGAAATGTGACTAATTGTTAGTTGAGGGATCTTGTATTACGGAATGAGTAAAGAGACTTGCCAGTAACGAGGTTGACCTAGGTATGGAGATACCGACGATCAAATCTCGGGCAAGTAACATACCGAAGAACAAAGGGAACGTTATACGGGATTGACTGAATCCTTGACATAGAGGTTCGACCGATAAAGATCTTAGGAATATGTAGGAACCAATGTGGATGTCCAGATCCCGCCATTGGTTATTGACTGTAGAGGTGTCTCGGTCATGTGTACATAGTTCTCGAACCCGCAGGGTCTGCACACTTAAGGTTCAGTGACGTTTCGGTAGTGTAGAGTTATGTATGGTGGTGACCGAAGGTTGTTCGGAGTCCCGGATGAGATCCTGGACGTCACGAGGAGCTCCGGAATGGTCCGGAGGTAAATATTCATATATAGGAAGTCCCAGTTTGGTCGCAGGAAAAGTTTCGGGCTCATCGGTAGTGTACCGGGAGTGCCGGTAGTGTACCGGGAGACCTTCGGGAGGGGTATTTCGACCCCAAGGGGTCTATGGGCTGTGGGAAAGTAATAACCAGACCTTAGTGGGCTGGTAAGACAGCCACATAAGGCCCATGGCGCAGGGAGTAGGTTTCCTAAAGGAAAAAGGTGGAAAAGGCCAAAAAGGAGCAATCCTAACTAGGATCGGAGGAGGAGAGTCCTCCTCTCCCACCTTTCCTTGGACGACTCCAAAGGGTGGTGCCTTGTGCGCCAGCCCTCCCTCTCCTTCCCTCCTATATATACTAGTGGATTGGGTGGTTTTTGGACAGGTTTTACGGCCACGTGCTACCCGTGTCACCGGTGCTCCTCTAGATTGGATTTCTACAGCGCTTAGGCGAAGCCGTGCCGGAATCACTCCACCACCATCACCGGAGCGCCGTCACGCTGCCGGTGAACTCTCTCTCGTCTCCACCTCCTCTTGCTAGATCAAGACGGTGGAGATCGTCATCAAGCTGCACGTGTGCTGAACGAGGAGGTGTCGTCCATTCGGCACTAGATCGGAAGGACCGAGATCGAGATCGCGAGACAGTTCGTGATGAGATCGCGCTACGGATCATGATGAGTTCGCGGGACAGATCGCGATCAAGATCGTGAGACGGATCATGATGAGATCGCGGGACGGGTCGTCATGAGTTCGCGGGATGGATCGTGATGTGATCGCGGGACGCTTGGCGATTTGGATCGCGAATATGTTCGACAACACCAACCGCGTTTCTTAACGCTTCCCGCTTAGCGATCTACAAGGGTATGTAGATCCACTCTCCCTCTCGTAGATGCTCATCACCATGGATAGGTTTGTGTGTGCGTAGGAAAATTTTTGTTTCCCATGCGACGTTCCCCAACAGTGGCATCATGAGCTAGGTTGATGGTTCGATGAGATCTCGAGTAGAACACAAAAGGTTTTTGGTTCAGCGGGATTGTGAGATGAAGCGGCCCGGACAAACATTACTCGTACGCTTACGAGAGACCGGTTCCCTCGACGCAACTTTTTTGCCTAGATGGCTTGCGGGTGCCAGTTTCTCTCACTTTACTTGGATCGGATTCGACAAAGGCGGTCCTTGAGAAGGTTGAAAAGCAAACTAGTGTATCACCATTGTGGTTTATGCGTAGGTGAGAATTGTTCTTGCTAGATACCAGTAGCAGCCACGTAAAACATGCAACAACAATTAGAGGACGTATAACTTGTTTTTGCAAGGTATGTTGTGATATGATATGGCCAATTACATGATGTGATATATGTGATGTATGAGATGATCATGTGATGTATAGATTATAACGACTTGCATGTCGATGAATACGGCAACCGGCAGGAGCCATAGGGTTGTCTTTAATTATTGTATGAACAGCGTGTCAATCATTAAGCGCTATGTAATGCTTTACTTTATCGCTAAACAGTAGCAATAGTAGTAGAAGCATGTAAGGCGTGACAACCCCGATGGCGACACGTTGATGGAGATCAAGATGATGGAGATCATGGTGTCATGCCGGTGACGATGGAGATCATGCCGGTGCTTTCTAGATGGAGATCAAAAGCACAAGTTCATGGCCATATCATGTCACTTATGATTTGCATGTGATGTTAATCCTTTTTATGCACCTTGTTTTGCTTAGGACGACGATAGCATTATAAGGTGATCCCTCACTTAATTTCAAGATAAATTGTGTTCTCCTCGAGTGTGCACCGTTGCGAAAGTTCGTCGTGTTGAGACACCATGTGATGATCGGGTGTGATAGACTCTACGTTCATATACAACAGGTGCAAGCCAGTGTTGCACATGCAGAACACTCGGGTTAAACTTGATGAGCCTAGCATGTACAGACATGGCCTTGGAACACAAGAGACCGAAAGGTCGAACATGAGTCATATAGTAGATATGATCAACATGATGATATTCACCATTGCAGCCACCTCAACTCACGTGATGATCGGACTTGAGTTGGTGAATTTGGATCATGTATCACTCGAATGATCGGAGGGATGTCAATTTGAGTGGGAGTTCTTAAGTAATATGATTAATTGAACTCGTTATCATGAACATAGTCAAAGTGTCTTTGCAATTTATGTTGTAGATTACTAGCTCGCGCTGTAGCTCCCTTGTATTTTAATGTGTTCCTAGAGAAATAGAATTGAAAGATGTTGGTAGCAAAATTGCGGACTGGGTCCGTGATCTGAGGATTGTCCTCATTGCTGCACAGAAGGCTTATGTCCTTAATGCACCGCTCGGTGCGCCACCCCATCTAGCGTCGTCTGTAGATGTTGTGAACATCTGACAGGCACGTTTCGATGACTACTTGATAGTTTAGTGCGTCATGCATTACGGCTTAGAATTGAGGCTCCGAAACGTCTTGAACGTCACGGAACATATGAGATGTTCTAAGAGCTGAGATTGTGATCTCAGGCTCGTGCCCGAGTTGCAAGATATAAGATCTCCAACGAGATTCTTTGCCTGCAAGATGAATGAGAATAGCTCAATCGTTGAGCATGTGCTCAGACTGTCTGGGTACTACAATCGCTTGAATCGAGTGGGAGTTGATCATCCAGATAAGATAGTGATTGATGTAGTTCTCCAAGTCACTGTCACTGGGCTACTAGAACTTGGTGATGAACTATAAAATGCCAGGGAAAGAAATGTTGATCCCTGAGCTGTTCGCGATGTTTGACACCGCGAAGGTAGAAATCAAGAAGGAGCGTCAAGTGTTGATGGTTAATCAAACCACTAGTTTCGAGAAGGGCAAGAGCAAGGTGGGAAACTTCATGGATAGCAAGTCAGTTGCTGCTCCAGTGAAGCAACCCAAAGTTGAACTCAAACCCGAGACTCAGTGCTTTTGTTATGAGGTGAGCGGTCGCTGAAGTGGAACAACCCTAGATACTTGGTAGATACGAAGGCTGGCAACATTGATAGAAGTACATTTGATATATGAGTTATTAATGTGTACCTTGCTAGTACTCTTAGTAGCACCTGGGTATTGGATACCGGTTCGGTTGCTAAATGTTAGTAACTCGAAATAAGAGCTACGGAATAAACGGAGAACTAGCTAAGGGTGAGGTGACGATATGTGTTGGAAATGTTTCCAAGGTTGATGTGATCAGCATCGCACGCTCTCTCTACCTTCAGGATTAGTGACGAACCTAAATAAATGTTATTTGGTGTTTTGCGTGTAGCATGAACATGATTAGATCATGTTTATTGCAATACGGTTATTCATTTAAGTTAGAGAATAATGGTTATTCTGTTTACATGAATAATACCTTCAATGGTCATGCACCCAGTGAGAATGGTTTGTTGAAATCTTGATCGTAGTAGTACACATGTTCATAACATTGATGTCAAAAGATACAAAGTTAATAATGGTAGTACCACATACTTGTGGCACTGCCGCTAAATGTCATATTGGTATAAAGCGCATGAAGAAACTCCATGCTGATGGATATTTGGACTCATTCGATTTCGAATCGGTTGAGACATGCGAACCATGCCTCTTGGGCAAGATGACTAAAGGACCCCGTTGGATGGAGCGGGCAGGTGAATCATTGGAAATGATACATGTTGATGTATGCAATCTAGTGAGTCTTGTAGCGTGCAGTGGATATCGTTATTTTCTTACCTTCACTGATGATTTGAGTAGATATAGTGTATATTTACTTAATGAAACACAAGTCTGAATCGTTTGAAAGGTTCAAGCAAATTCAGAGTGAAGTTTAAAGATCATCGTGACAAGAAGATAAAAATGACCGCGATATGATCGTGGAGGTGAATATCTGAGTTACGAGTTTGGCATACAACTTAAGACAATGTGAAATTTGTTTCACAACTAACGCCACCTGGAACACCATAGTGTGATGGTGTGTCCGAATATCATAGTCATGCTCTATTGATATAGTGCATACTGTGATGTCTCTTATCGTCTTACTACTATAATTTTTGGGGTTATGCATTAGAGACAACTACATTCACTTTAAATAGGGCATCATGTAAATCTGTTGAGATGACACCATGTGAATTATGGTTTGATAGAAACCTAAGCTGTCATTTCTTAATATTTGGGGTTGCGACACTTGTGTGGAAAATGTTTTCACCTAATGAGGTCAAACCCAAGGCGGACAAATGCATCTTCATAGAATACCCTAAGATCAGTTGGGTGAACCTTCAATCTCAGATCCTAGTACAAAGTGTTTGTTGCTTAAATGGATCCTTTCTCGAGGAAATGTTTCTCTCGAAAGAATTGAGTGGGAGGAAGATAGAACTTGATGAGGTTGTTAAACCTTTGTTCAACCAGAGAGTAGCGCATCGCAGAAAGATGTTTCTGTGAAGCCTACGTTAGTTGAAGAGGAAGTTAATGATGATGATCATGAAGCTTCAGGATCAAGTTACTATCGAACTTCGTAGGTCGACAAGGATGTGTACTGCTCCTAAGTGGTACGACAACTCTGTCTTGGAGATCATGTTGTTGGACAACGATGAACCTACGAGCTATGGAGAAGCGATGATGGGCCCGGATTCCGACAAATGGTTGGAGGCCATGAAATCTGAGATAGGATCCATGTATGAAAACCAAGTGTAGACTTTGGTAGACTTGCTCGTTGGTCGGCGGGTGATTAAGTACAAATGGATCTTTAAAATGAAGACAGACACTGATGGTGAATGTCACTATTTGTAAAGCTCGACTTGTTGCAAAGATGTTTGTGACAAGTTCAAGGAGTTGACTACGATGAGACTTTCTCACTCGTAGTGGTGCTAAAGTCTGTTGGAATTATGTTAGAAGTTGTTGTGTTTTCAATTACTAAATCTGGCAGATGGATGTCAAAACATCATTTCCTTAACTGTTTACTTGAGGAAAGGTTGTATGTGATACAACCAGAAGGTTTTGTCAGTCCTAAGGATGCTAAAAGGTGTGCAAGCTTTGGTGATCCTTCCATGGACTAAAGCAAGCATCTCGGAGTTGGAATATACGCGTTGATGAGGTGATCAAAGTTTTGATGTTTATACAAAGTTTACGAGAAACTTGTATTTGCAATAAAGTGAGTGGGAGCACTGTAGAATTTCTGATAAGTATATGTGGATGACATATTGTTGATCAGAAATAATGTAGAATTTCTGGAAAGCATAAAATGGTTATTTGGAAAGTGATTTTCAAAGGAAGACCTGGATGAAGCTACCTAATTGTTGAGCATCAAAATCTATGGAGATAGATCAAGATGCTCGATGAGACTGTCAATGAGTGCATACCTTGACAAGATTTTGAAAGAGTTCAAAATGGATCAGTCAGAGAAAGAGTTCTCGCCTGATTTGTAAGGTGTGAGAGTTGAGTGAGAATCAAAGCTTGACAACGGTAGAAGAAAGAGAAAGGAAAAACGTCGTGCCCTATGCCTTATCCATAGGCTCTATATTATGCCATGCTGTGTACCACACCTGTGTGTGCCTTGCCATGAGTCCGTCAGGGGGTACAAGAGTGAACCAGGAGTGGATCACTGGACAGCGGTCAAGATTATCCTCAGTAACTAAGAGACTGAGGAGATGTTTCTCGATTATGGAGGTGATAAAGAGTTCGTCGTAAGGAGTTACGTCGATACAAGCTTTAACACTAATCTGGATGACTCGTAGTAGCAATCTAGATACGTATGGTGGAGCAGCCATTTGGAAATAGTACCAAGTGGAGTGTGGTAGCAGTGTTTACGGTTTGACATAGAGATTTGCAAAGTACACACGGATCTAAATATCGCAGACCCGTTGACTATAAGACCTCTCTCACACGCAAAGCATGATCGAGCCCTAGAACTCATTGGGTGTTAGATTCATAACAATGCAAATCACATGGTGATGTGAACTAGATTATTGGCTCTAGTGCAAGTGGGAGACTGTTGGAAATATGCCCTAGAGGCAATAATAAATTAGTTATTATCATATTTCCTTGTACATGATAATCGTTTATTATCCATGCTATAATTGTATTGTGCGAAGACTTAAATGCATGTGTGGATACATAGACAAAACCATGTCCCTAGTATGCCTCTAGTAGACTAGCTCGTTGATCAAAAGATGGTTAAGGTTTCCTGGCCATGGACATGAGATGTAATTTGATAACGGGATCACATCATTAGGAGAATGATGTGATGGACAAGACCCAAACTACAAACATAGCATATGATCGTGTCAGTTTATTGCTACTGTTTTCTGCATGTCAAGTATTGGTTCCTATGACCATGAGATCATGCAACTCACGGATATCGGAGGAGTGCCTTGTGTGTATCAAACGTCGCAACGTAACTGGGTGACTATAAAGGTGCTCTACAGGTATCTCCGATGGTGTCTGTTGAGTTGGCATGGATCGAGACTGGGATTTGTTCCTCCGTGTGACGGAGAGGTATCTCAGGGCCCACTCGGTAATACAACATCACAATGAGCCTTGCAAGCAATGTGACTAATTGTTAGTTGCGGGATCTTGTATTACGGAACGAGTAAAGAGACTTGCCAGTAACGAGGTTGAACTAGGTATGGAGATACCGACGATCGAATCTCGGGCAAGTAACATACCAAAGAACAAAGGGAACGTTATACGGGATTGACTGAATCCTTGACATAGAGGTTCGACTGATAAAGATCTTCATAGAATATGTAGGAACCAATGTGGACGTCCAGGTCCCGCCATTGGTTATTGACCGTAGAGGTGTCTCGGTCATGTCTACATAGTTCTCGAACCCACAGGGTCTGCACACTTAAGGTTCGATGACGTTTCGGTAGTGTAGAGTTATGTATGGTGGTGACCGAAGGTTGTTCAGAGTCCCGGATGAGATCCTGGGCGTCACGAGGAGCTCCGGAATGGTCCGGAGGTAAAGATTCATATATAGGAAGTTCTAGTTCGGTCGCCCGAAAAGTTTCGGGCTCATCGGTAGTGTACTGGGAGACCTCCGGGAGGGGTATTTCGACCCCAAGGGGTCTATGGGCTGTGGGAAAGTAATAACCAGCCCTTAATGGGCTGGTAAGACAGCCACATAAGGCCCATGGGGCAGGGAGTAGGTTTCCTAAAGGAAAAAGGTGGAAAAGGCCAAAAAGGAGCAATCCTAGTCCTACTAGGATTGGAGGAGGAGAGTCCTCCTCTCCCACCTTTCCTTGGCCGACTCCAAAGGGTGGTGCCTTGTGCGCCAGCCCTCCCTCTCCTTCCCTCCTATATATACTAGTGGATTGGGTGGCTTTTGGACAGATTTTACGGCCACGTGCTACCCGTTTCACCGGTGCTCCTCTAGATCGGATTTCTGCAGCGCGTAGGCGAAGCCCTGCCGGAATCACTCCACCACCATCACCGGAGCGCCGTCATGCTGCCGGTGAACTCTCTCTCCTCTCCACCTCATCTTGCTGGATCAAGACAGTGGAGATTGTCGGTAAGCTGCACGTGTGCTGAACGCGGAGGTGTCGTCCGTTCGGCGCTATATCGGAAGGACCGTGATCGAGATCGCGAGACAGTTCGTGATGAGATCGCGGGACGGATCGTGATGAGTTCGCGGGACAGATCGTGATCAAGATTGTGAGACGGATCATGATGAGATCGCAGGACAGATCGTAATGAGTTCGCGGGACGGATCGTGATGTGATCACGGGACGCTCGGTGATTTGGATCGCGAAGATGTTCGACTACACCAACCGCGTTTCTTAACGCTTCCCGCTTAGAGATCTACAAGGGTATGTAGATCCACTCTCCCTCTCGTAGATGCTCATCACCATGGATAGGTTTGCGTGTGCGTAGGAAAGTTTTTGTTTCCCATGCGACGTTCCCCAATAGAAGAAACAAAAATCGGTATCTCCATCTAGTGCCCAAGCGGAATACATTGCCGTTGGATCATGTTGTGCTCAGTTGCTATGCATGACTCAAACTCTTAAGGATTATGGCATACATGGGAAACATGTACTATTGTTATGTGACAATAAGAGTGCAATAGAAATTGCTCATAATCCCATGCAACACTCTCGAACTAAGCATATTCAAGTTCAACATCATTTCATTCGTAATCATGTTGCTAAAGGAGATATCAATCTCAAGCATGTTCGTACTAACATGCAGTTGGCCGATATCTTTACTAAGCCACTTTATGGGAAAGTGTTTTGTCACTTGAGGAGTGAGTTGAACATCATTGATGCTTAAAACTTGAGCTAGACTCACTCGGTTGCATGCAAAGGCATGAGTACATGACTATTCCATGATACACTTGATACGATATTATCACATTCATTGGAAATATATGCTCACTTGTATCACAACTAACCTTTTGTAGGTACTTGGAAGAACTACACTCCACAAGACTGCCATCAACTCATATCACAAGCAATCTTGTCATGGCCAAGTATCCACAACCCTTCTTTGATGATGGAGGAAGAAGACAACACAAAACATATCCTTGACATATATTTGATAAGATCACTATTGCTAATTCAAATTGGTAGCATGTCATTTGGATATATCTTGTTCTTACTTGCATGACTAAACCATGTAGGTGAAAGGAGAACCAATACGCTCAAGGATTGCTCCCAACTCAAGATGACCTTCATCAACATCGAGCGTCCACAAAAAGTTCTCCTACGTGCTACGTCATCAACATCACTCAAAGGTATGTTCTCATATCCTTGACAAATCTTTACTCCAAGTCATGAGATAAAGCAACTCAAGTGATATGAAAACATTAAAATGCTTCACTGAAAAATGGTAACCCCATTTTGAGCTTAACGATGAGTATGACCTATGATGAAGTATTCTTGCTTGGCTCCTAAGTGAATATACGCTAATATAGGTGACCTAGTCACCGACCATCATCTAGATGAAATTTCATGTTTGGTTCATCTTATGTTAGCATGCTTTCTTGGAACCACTCAATCCTCATCTAGTTGGAAATTCCTTGCAATCCTTTCTAAAAATTCATTGCAAGTCTTTTTGAAAATTCCTTGCAAATCTTTCTAAAAAAATCATTGCAAATTCTATTGAACCTCTTGAGATGTTCTGAAAGTTTCCCTTGACAAACATTGCCAAGTTTTTGTTTAGCCCTCGGAGCCTCTGACTCAAGATTCTAGATGTCACCGATATTACAGATAGGCTGTAGGACCACACTTCAGTTTTACCAACCAATCTCAGCTCGAGCCACTGATCTTGCAAACTTCTGTGTTCTTTGTCAAAATTTAGAAAATTCTAATTTCTTCGAGGATGCCTGTGAAAAAGGGGGAGAAATCTTACAAGCTTTCAGATAAAGCAAAGGAGGAGAAATTGTACTCAGTCATCCCTTAGTCTCAAATGCTCTCTATGACCCTTCCCTTCTATGATCCCTACTTTCAATAACCCTTGTTCTCTAGGATCCCTTCTCATTCAATGATCCCTTTATCTGACCCTGTGTAAGAACCTATTTCGAAATTAATGCCAAAGGGGGAGAAACACCAAAGCTTCAATGCACAGGGGGAGATAATACAAAGGGAGAGACATAAAATTAAGTCGTAGAATATAAAGATTATGCTTGTATACATGGGGATATTATCAAAGGGGAGAATAACAAATGCATGTCTATCCATAGGGGGCTATCATGATTACCCAAAGTGGAGAAACACTACCTAAGGGGGAGAGACAATATAAAGTAGAAAATATTTTTTATTCTATTTGCCTACTTAAGTTAGACTTGTCTCACCCTACCTGCTCACAATAACTACAAGCTAAGATTCAGGGGGAGAGGAAGATTGACAATTTCATATTCAGGGGAGAAATCTCTAAATGATCTTAGATACATATCAATCTTAAGAAAACTTATTTTCTATGTGCCCTCCATATCTTGGTACTTCCGAGCTCTTTTGCATTTGGATGAGTAGAATACTCTTGTGTTTCCAAACATTGTTTTATCAAGTGTGTTTCTGCTATTAGACTGGTCAAGATCCTAAAGGTAAGTATATGCATTATATCTTTGATCAAGATGATCTCTTTCTTCTTGCACATAGTGTTTGCAAGAGTTAAGTCTTGAACAAGAATACACCTCATTAACATATATTTGAGGCATATAGCCAAGATACATATGACTCAACACATCCTCTCTACTATGTGTGTGTCCATGCATTCTAAAACAACTATCCTTTAAAGGGATTGCACACATTTAGGGGAAGCAAGTCTTAGTCAAGTGTCTCTCAAGGTCTTCATTATATCTTTGTATATCTTAATTTGAAGCTTTGATTGTATGTTGTCATCAATTACGAAAAATGGGGAGATTGAAAGCACATATGCTTCCTTGGTGGTTTTGATAATTCATGACAACATACATTGTCTCTTAGACTAATAGTTTTACCTAGTTTATTTCAAGTTTATTCGACATGGAGTGTGGGCAAAGTATTGTGAGGAGATTCCCCGAGAAGAAGAAGAAGAAAGAATAGGATTGGCCAAACTACAAGCAAGAAGACTCTACTTTTTACATTGTGAGAAATCACTTTGAGTCCATAGCAATGTCAATACTATTGAAAGGGGGTGACGTAATGATGCTGAATGAGATGCTAAAAATGGTCAAGTGTTAGCCACGAAAACCACTCATAAACACTCCCACAAATATTCTGTCTTAAACCCTACTACTCAAAATGGGTGCCACCAACTATATCCCTTCGGCTACACCGAGTCTAAACCCAAGACAGAACCTAAGCCAAACACACAGATCGGTAGTACCAAGTTCTTCATCTCAGTGCAATAGAGTTCAGTGACCAACTTCATGTTGACTCATTTACAAGAATCATAATTTCTGAGAATTGTGAATTGATCTCACATAGTTGTCTAACTGCCATTGGCCACTCATATCGGTACCACCGAGAATCCTATATCGCTCTCACTGAAAACGCCAAAGTTACCACATTTTGCACTAGTCAGTGCAACCGAATTTTCACTTTGGTTTCACCTAGTTGGGCAATAATGTTGTAATAGTTGGATTTTTGGAGATGCCTACATATACCCTCCACCACATCCCACTTTTAAGAGAAGCACTCAGAACAGACCAACACTTCCCATATCCAATTTTTTGAGAGAGAACCACCTACCCTTGTGTAGTGATCAAGACCATCCACTCCAACCATGGATCTTGATTTCTAGCCTCCCCAAGGTGCTTCCACCCAATCAATCTCTTCTACCCAAGCAAATATGTGAGAGAGTGATTGGTTGTTGAGGAGACTATTATTTTAAACACAAGATCAAGGATGTCATCGTTGTTACTGCATCTATTACCAATTTGACGGTGGTGCCTCCTAGATTGGTTAGGTGTCGCTTGGGAGCCTCTTACTTCGTGTTGTGGAGTTGAACCAAGAAGTTTGTAAGCGCAATGAGATCGCCTACTTTGTGAAGATCTACCCCGAGTAAGGCTAGTCCGCCGTGTATGTAAGCCATCATGGTATAGACAAGGTTACTTTTGCATGGAACCCTTTGTGCGTAGAGCTTCTGTGGACTCTCACGGCCGTTACCCTCTGTTGTCTGAAGCCTCCATAAACATGGATGTATGATAGAGCCACATATCGGAACCACGAGAAAAGTCTTCGTGTCTCCAAATTGTGTTTGATGTTCCTATCTCTATCTCTTACATATGCTTGTATTACTTTACACTTCCATACTTTTTGAGTAGCATGTGTTGGGTGCATTAAACTTCTTATAATTGCAAAAATCTTCCAACCAATTAAATTGAGAAAAGGTTAGGTTTTAATTTTGTCAAGTACTATATTCACCCCCCCCTCTAGACGTCTCTTCTATCGATCGCTCAAGTCGCGTTTCGTGTTCTCAAGACACAATCAGATGAGCATTACATACAGTGGTTTGATAGAACTCCCTCAAGTTGCCCTGAGGTGGCCCCTCTAGTGGCTCTAGTTTGGACCAACACTCATGAGGAGCATGCCCTATGCCAATTTTAGTTGTTATTAAGAAAATTTTACCAATGTTGGGCCTTGCCAAAAGAGTTTTATCCCAAAATGGAAATCAAGGGGGTCCCCATAACAACCCCAAGCTGTCGGTCTCACGGGACCGGGGGTACCCAGGCCCTTCGGCCTGCGGCCCTCGGTGCAGCGTGTGGCGTAGGCCTAACTTGGCCCACCGTTGAATCTAGTAGGCAAGACCCTCATGAGGGTCCCCACCTCACGAGGCAGGTGCACCCCATCGCGAGTTTGTGTCCTGAAGCCGCCCTCGAGGCCTTTGCAGGGCGGACTAGTCGAGGGTGGTGTAGTGGGGTCGCACGGTCTTTCACCCTCACATGGGTGAAGCATGCCATGCCAGGCCGCGCTAGGAGTGGTACCAGTAGGCACATACTGGGAGGTTTCCTCTTTCGTGATAGAGGAGCAGGGCCAGCTCGAGGGTCCCCAAAGCGATACCCAAAGGTTTCCTCTTTGGTGCAAGAGGACCAAGGCAAGGGACTCGATAGGATGGAGGTCACCCCCAAGCACACCGGTGTGTCACAATAGGGATCTTTAGCAAGTGATAACTACTTTTGTCAGGATAGGCCATAGTCTTGTCATCCTTCAAACTAGCCATTGTGGAAACCCTTCCCGCCTTGTGTTTTCGGGGGAATATGACCGGGGCCAGTATAAGAGGAGGGAATAGGCCATCGTATAAGGCATGTACATTTGGTAGGCAAGAACACCCCTTGTACTCATCCTCACCCCCATGAAATCCACACAAGCAGGAGTAGGGTATCACACCGCGAGGTGGTCCGAACCTAGGTAAACTACGGTGTCCTTAGTTCATCTTCCTTAGCTCGCGCCGTCGGTGAGTTGCCGTGATGTTGTGAGGTAGAGTAGGGCAGGAGAGCGAGCGCGCCCAGAGTTCGAACCTTTTTGGGTCCGTGGAGCCCCGATTCTGACATTCGGCGCGACATGTAGGGGTGCGCCCTCATTCCCCGACTCCATCTCGGCTCTAGCTCCACCAACCCCATGGCCGATGTTCGCCACGTGCGTGCCGAATATGGGGCGGCCCTATCACACCCTGTGTTGTATCACTTTGATATGCTATGAATTTACAAAATTTAGAACCATTTGAAACATTTTGAGTGCATGCTTGTTTGATCTGTTTGATGATTGTTTGTTTGGTTGATTGTGTATGGCATTGTTAGGTTCTATTCCTTTCTATACTCATCTTACATGGTCCAAACATCTTGCCCTATGATCATACCATGTGTGTAGTACCTAAAACTATTTTTCATCAAAAAGTATTTTGGCTGAAAAGGATTTAATCAAATTAGGTTTTCAAAAACCCCTAAGTTGAGGTTTGCACTACAAGTCCTCAAATTCGGTGGATCCTTTTCCCCCAAAGGCCTTATTTGAAACCCACTATATATATGATTTCCCAAAAAAACAAATAATAATTTTAAATATTATTTTACTATTTTATTTAAAAGCATTTTTCAAGGTCAGAAATGGTCTTTTAAATGGAAAATTATTTAAATTCTTTGTAAATATTTGAGAAAATTTAGGGAAACTGAGTGGACATATATTTTCCATATATAAGAGTTTAAACACATGATCATGTTCAAAATTATGGGAAAAACCAATCAAAACACTTTCTGCTTAAATCAAGCTTTTGCAATATTTCTATAGGAAATATTCTCAATAAATTCAAGGAAACTTATAGAAAGTCACACATGTTATATGAGATGATCTTGCAAAGTTTCATCTCAATCTCAAATGATTTGCTTCAACCAAATTATTCGAAAACCATTCCTATCCAGAGTTAAATTTGAACAACTTTACATTGTGAAGTATCTCCTATTGATCCCAAACTTTGTGGGCATGTTCTATCACCCAGATGATGATACCACACAAAGTGGTGCATCATGTAGAATGGACTTCCATGCCTAAACCTACAAGAATCTGATTATGTTGATTTCAAGGGTTTTACAAAGTTACTTGAACTTTCTTCAAATCCTCTCAAACTTGGTGAACAACCCTATTTTTACCCATATGTGCATCCTGTTAAGTCTCATGGCCAACAAAGCTCATTTGCTTACCCTAATCCACATCAAACACCTTTTGCTATTTTTCCAAACTTGATGTTTGAGCCCCCTCCACTATTCTCCTTGATCTCAAACTTTTACCACTGTCTCTAGCATGCCCCCTCTACCTCCAATAAGAATCTCAAGCCTTGGCTCAATGGTTAAGTTGGGTAAAACCCCATTTTAACCCCCTGGACAGCTGGAATCTCCTTCTCTCTACCTTCCTGTCTTATACTATCAGCTATATAGAGCATCCAATGCAGCAGCCGCATTGTTTAAACCCCTATGGACCCCCTAGACACCTATGGCCGTGCCCAGGACACTGTTGGCATGCGAACCACATGCTCTAGAGCTCGCTATAGTGCACTCCCGCACTTTAGCCACCGCCCACTACATGGCCCCGATACCCTCGGGCCTCCCCCTCTCGCCACTTGGCCCCCCTCGACATCAGCACCATGGCACCTTGTCGTCCCCCTCCTCCCTCCCCCTCCAACAGCTTCGCTTGCATGCGCCATTGCCGCCCTGTTCGGCCAACCGCAGGCCTCGCACGCGTGATCCGTCCCCTCCCTCTCTTCTATCCCGCGGCCTAAACCTACCCCATGAACACCCCAGACACCCCCACTCTCCTCCTGTGGCCCCATCGACGGCATCGACCTTGTCGGTGCATGGGAAATCGGTGGACCACGGGAAGGCTATAAATATCCCCTCCCGAGCCTCTATCTCTCCTCTGATCCATCTCCCTCTGTCTCAATTGCACTCCGGAGCCCTCCTCTCGACCTCCCCATGCCCAGGTGTTCGGGATCGACCACAGCGTTGTTGCCTCGGGTCACCGACGTCTGCACGGTAGGAACTCTCCCCGCCTCCGTTCTTTCTTGATCTGGACCCACTAGAGCTCTCTAATGTGATTCCCCCTTCTCCCCGCTCTTTTTACAGCCCATGATGGCCCGCCAAACACCTCCCAATCCCCTACGCCAAGTCCACCTTGCCGCCAGCGACCCAGGCCTGCCGAGTGACCAACTCTGCTACCTCCTGACCTGCAGTGACCTCCTGAAGTCATCCCCGGCTTCGCCATCCCTTGCCATGGATGGAGCTGCCGCCGGTGAGCTCCTCCTCCCTCGGTCCGGAGGTGGAAGACGACCCCGACAGGGGGACCTCACCTGTCGGCCTCTGCCTCGCCTCTCTCTCCCTCCCTCTGACACCGGTAGCCGAGGCCCGCTCGTCTGGTTCAAACCTGGTGTCGGTGTCAAAACCGGTGGATCTCATTTAGGGGGTCACGAATTGTGAGACTAGAACCAATGGAAACAAGAGACGAAGGGGACACAGATTTACCCAGGTTTGGGCCCTCCTATGGAGGCAATACCCTACATCTTGCTTGGTTGTATTGATGATATGGGGGTTACTGAGTTGATCTACCTTGAGATCGAATAGCTAATCCTAGAAGAGTGCCTTCGGTTACAACCTAAAAAATCCGGATTATATAGATGCCGGGGGTATATAGGGTTTACACATGGTCATTCACACGCCGAAGAAATAAACATGCCTATTCGCTACATCAAATGTGGACTACAAGCCGTGCTTCCCGAAGCTTCCATCCTGGAGATAGGGTCTTCCATGAATCATGTGTTCGGTAAAATGGCCCACATAGTCCGACCCATAGAAATAGGTCGGCCTCCCGAGGACCCCTTAATCCAGGACTCCCTCAGTATCCCCGAACTAGCCTCCAATGCCAAGCACCTCAGCTTCAACTGCTGTGACAGCCCAAGTGTTGTCCCTACCTTATTTGGCATGTATCCTTATGTATGAACCTTGGGTCATGAGCTATGTATGAATTGCACCTTGTCATCCTTGTGTGATTTGCATTCATGCATCATTTCCATTCATCTTGCCATGTTGGGTTTCATGTGCCTTTGTGTGATATGGTGGTTGTGAGTGGTTGTCTTGTGTGTGGTGTTGGTGCTTGAGTGAGGGTGGAGTTCATGTGTGCAACCCCCCTTCCATTCCCTCTCTCCTTTCCATTCAAAACCCCTTCATATGCCTTTTATTCCCATGTTGTTTTATAAGCATAATTAAGTTGCTAATGAAATGATTTTAAAAATGTTCAATAGGTAGCCCTTTTTATCTTAATAATTTAGGGAGTGGTTCTTTTGTGATTTGGGATTTGCATGAATTGGGGTTTAGATAACACACGAGCTGTTATTTTAAAAAAATTAAAAATTATTTGCCTAGTAAATCAACTTAATATTTTTATTAAAAAGTACTTAATATTTCCTCCACAAGGGTATTTTGTTTTTGTGCAAAACCTTTTTAAAAAAAGCTCTGGGGATTTATTCTTGAGTGGCTTGGCTTTAAAAAGGGAAACATTTTCTGTGTTCCTTTGTTTTTTTTCGAGAGAGTGGGTGGGCTTCCTTCCAGCGTGGCCCAGCAAGGCCCACCCTTCCCGCGCGCGTCGTCGTCCCCTCCTTTCTAGCGCGGCAGCGCCTGGGGCCCGCTCGTCAGCCTCTCCCTTTTCCCCTCCTTTTTCTTCCTCCGGCGCGTCCCTCCTCTGTGGAGAGGCGCACATGCCACCGGGGCCTCGTTGAGCTTCCCATCTCCTCCTTTTTGAACCCCTGGGTGTCTGTGCCTCTAGGGTTCCTCCTCGCCGCCGCCGCTCCCCCTTTTCCCCTTCTCCTCTCCTCCTTCCTCTTTCTGTCCCCGTCAGGTAAGTTCAGAGTTCAGAGTAGGTAGTGAGTTTCAGAGAAGTTTGTCGGCGTTCTCCTCCGTCGTCCTTGTCCCTGGCGGTGATGGCATGGGCCTCAAGGGTTCTCCCCGCGTTCCATTCCCGTCGCTAGGAGCTCCGAAGGAGCTCTACAGCGATGCCTCCGTCTTCGTCTTCGACGGTGACGTCCTCCCTCGGCTTCCTCTCCATCGGTCGTCTCCGACCACATCCACCGCCGTCTTCCCCTTCAGTAGCCCCGTGGTGAGTATCTGGTCCTCCACCGTGTCCCCTCTGTCCTGATGTGTGCATGAGCTCGTCGTGTGCGACGATCCCGTGATCGTTTCCGTCGTGGCTTTGCCATAGCTGCAGTTGTCGTTGCGTGGACTTCCCGTTGACATTAGAGGTAGAGATGCGACCCCCTCCCGTAGTTGCTCTTGCTCCTGCTCCGTTTTGCATCGCTGGTTCTGCGTAAATCACCAGAATTGCTGCCGCAGTGTCACCGGTCGGGTTCATTCTCGTCAGAGAGTACTTGTGCGTGTGTGTAGTAGAGAGTAGCGATGTTCCTCTGGTCTAATGCCGCAGCGTAGCACAGTGGTAGCGCTCTGTGTGGAGTCTGGGAGGCCTCGGGTTCGATCCCGAGCCCCTCCCCTTTTTTGTGTGTTTTTGTTTTCTTTCTTTTGTTGTATTCCTACTCTCTTGCTATATATATATGTGTGTGTGGACATGTATGAGTGTGTGTGTGGTGTTTCCTTTTTTTCTATTGTGTGTGTGAAGGTAGTGTAGTGCATATGTGTGTATGCACATATGCATGTGTGCAAGTGTGTATAGATGTGCATGTGAGCATGCACATAGGCATGTGAGTGTGTATGTGGGTGCTTAGGCATGCATACTTGTGGTGTGATAGGGCCATAGGGGTGTGTGTGTGTGTGTGTGTAGTTTTTGATATGTATGTGTTCTTGTGTGTGCTTGTTTGTATAGTGTGTAGGCTCAATAAGAGTGTGTGTGTATGTTATACGTACCCACACATGGTCTTGTGGTGTGTGGTGTGTGTTGTGGGTGTATGGTATGCATACACACATGTGTGTGTGTGGTGTAGGTGCATGTGTGATGAGCACATATGCATTGTGCTAGTTTTGAGTGTGTAGTGTGGCACTATGCAAGTGCTTGCCATTTGTAAGCTTGTGTGTGTAGGGGACTAGTGGGTTTGCCACTAGACATACCCCCTTAGTGTAGTGTTGCTAGTAGGTAGTTTTGCTAGTGCTTTTGTGCTTGTTGTTTCACATGGACATATGAGTATGACCCATGGTTTTGGGGTAGGAAGAGCCAATGAACTCATTGGGACTCTCAGATATCAATTTGGAGCTAATTCATAAATCTTTCATTTTAGCTGATATGCCATTTTGTCATTTTTTACATGATTTAATCCATGCTTGCTTTGAGATATGTGTCAACTAGGAAGTGCTAGTATTTTGTATCTAGTATGCCATGTTATTTTTGTTTAATATGAGAATCACCCATATAAGTGGGAACCATGCGGTGAAGTGACCAACTTTATGTTTCTGTTTCAGCATGCTAGAGATGACCAAGTCTGAGAATCTGCTGTTATTTTTATGCCATGAAGAGTGGGTTGTAGCTAGTGGCATGTTTGCAATTTGCTCATGCTCAGTGCTAGCTATTTGTAGTAGATATTGCCATCTACCATCCTGTTAATTTTAATGCCAATAGGAGCTGCCTAACATGTTTAACTACTGCTGTCAACTTGATACTTTATAATCTCAGGTTCTAGAAAGCTGGAATTTTCACCAAGTCCCAGAAAACTGATTCATCATGTCAACTTGATAGCTTCTTGCTTATTGTTGTGTGGCTCCTTGCTGATTGTATAGTGGGATAAGTTGATGTGTGTGTTGATTAGATGCTGTCCATATCTTGTTTGTGGCTGTAGGGTTCCTGTAGCTCAAGTGGTGAGTTGTAGAAGTTGCTATGTTGCTGTTTTGTGGCAGATTGTGGGTTTTATTGTTTTGTGCCTTGTGGGAGCTATGCTCCATGGAATTGATTGATTCTTGAGCCTATTGTGATTGGTTTTTCACAATGTATCCAGTGGATACCTTGGAATGCCATGAATTAGCTCAGGTGTTGGATGACTTATGTTTTGCCTCCGTACCTTGTCCAGAGCGTACCAGGCCAAGAATTAGCTCCGTTTCTTGCGATCTTTATATGCATTTCTATCGATTTTGCATGATGCATCCAGTTTTGCCATGATCATACATGTTTAAACAACTTAACATGAGGTTCTGTCCAGATTCATTCATAAACAAACTTTGCATCTGAAACTTGACTAGTCTTGGATTGCCATGTTAAATTCTTCATAAAATGAATCATGCATCATCTTGGTTGTGCATTGCACCTTGGTTGGATATTTATTTTCTGTTTCTCTTTAGTAGACGCGAGTGTCGATTCAGAGTTTGAGGACCCAGGAGAGTACCACTACGAGGATCCCGCTACTTGTTCCGCTGAAGAACCAACAAGCAAGATGATCGTACCCGGATCCCGATACTATTTTTTGCTTGCTAGTTTCTCGCTCTTATCATTACGATTGCGCTACCTACCACTTGATATCAGCCCTCATGTTGCCATGAGAGCCTCTAACCTCCACATCCTAGCAAACCTTTGATTGGCTAAGATACCGCTGCTCAGCCCCTCTTATAGCATTTTAGTTGCAGGTGCAGGTTGTTCCATGTGATAACATGGATTTGGATATCACAATATTATCTGTTATTTAATTTAATGCACATATATATCTTGGTATTGGTGGAAGGCTTGGCCTTTTGCTAAGTGATTTGTTCCGCTGTTACGGCCATTAGTTCCTGGTTACCGGTGTTATGTTTTCCATAATTTGCACTCCTAACATGCTCGGGGTTGTTATGGGAACCCCCTTGTTTATTCGGTTGAGATTAAAACTTGTCTGGCAAGACCCAACATTGGTACTACATTTGCTTAATAACTTATTAAAATTTGCATGGGGTCTTGCAAACCCGTGGATAATTTAATCAACCCCCGGGCCAGTGCTCCGCATGAGTGTTGGTCCAACCCAGAGCAGCTTATTAACGCCGCCCGGGGCAACTCGGTGATTGGTGTGGTAACCAACGCTCATCCATCGTGTCCTGAGAACGAGATACATGGCTCTTATCGGGTTGGTCGACACGTCGGGAGGTCTCGCTGGTTTTGTTTTACCTTTACCGAATGTCTTGCGTATAGAGTCTGACTTTCTTCGGGTTTTCTCGAGGTGTTGGAATTCCTTTGGAATTACCTATGATGACCGCGAGATCCGCTGTCGAGGCTATTCCCGCGGAGTGTGGTTAATTTTGTGATGGATTAGTTGGAGCACCCATGCAGGGTTAAATCTTTCGGAAAGCCGTGCCCGCGTTTATGTGGCAACTTGGATATTTGTTTAACACCCGGTTATAGTTAACTTGAAGTAAACTCTAATTAAAATGCACCAACTATGTGAGTAACCGTGATCGTCTCTGCTCATGAACACAATCTGAGAGAGAACACGATGGGGTTATGATTGATGTAAGTAAGTATTCAGGATCTCATAGAGATCAAACTAGTTTTGATCGTTCCTCATAGGCCACTCATATTTATTTTTATGTTGCGTAAGTTATCCACCATAAATGCTTAGTGCTGCTGCAAACTAAACACTACCACATCCCAACCTTTAAGCTTGAATAGTCTCGGTACCCGGGCACATGATAGCTGAGTCCCCTGTGGCTCACAGTTTACTACAACACTCCAGGTGCAGGTTCAGATGAGTTCGTGTAGGATGATCTTACCCAGCTCTAGTGGGAATATGATGAGGAAAGAGGCAGGATGTACGTGACGTATACAGATGAGTAGAGGACCTAGTCGTGATCTTTGGGATAGCTTGATAGTATCATTTGCATCTGTTTTTATCGTTTGATTTCGTCCGTAGTCGGACCCTGTGTTCAACTTGATGATATGAATTTGAGTGATATTATAAGTTAGTTGTGGCGAGTGTAAGCCAATCTTGTATACTCATCTCTTTCAGTACTGTATGTTGTGATGATACTATTCTTGCTAACTGCAAGATGCGCATCTATCCCTTGCGAGGCCCTCGTGCCTTAAAATAGATAGGCGTGCATCTTGGGCGTGACAAGTTGGTATTTAGAGCCATACGACCATAGGAGCCTTTGCTTGTTCGAACTTGGCCGAGTCGTGTCTAGTGAAAACTATTTTGAGTTTAGTTATATCGGAGAGTAGGATTCTTTTAACTCCTCTTCTATGCTCCGGTGAGGTATTTGACTTAGGAATTTTGGATTCTACTCCTCTTCTCACTCAAAAAAATTTTAGGATCACGCGGGTATTTTGGAGTCTATATGATGCCGATGTGACAGGGTTCTGTCTTGGTGCCTCCCGTGTGACTTGATTTCTTCCGGGGAGTCGAGCTCCAGGGAATGTTGGCACATCGTTATCATTCAGCTTCCTTGATATCTCAGGATGGAGAGTGTTCGAAATTACTTCAATTCTTATCGTGGTGAGATAAGGTCGGAGTCACCCAATACTGGGGAGGCATTCGGGGTACCACCATGGTTCAGTATTGTTGTGAGTTCGAGGATTCGAGATTAGATGAGTTTGCGAAAGCCTCTGGTTATGTGTTGAAGGATGGATACAGTTGGGGTGTAGGATTGCTAGTCGTGTGAGATATTTCCTCCTGGTATCCCCCACACCGGATTGCATGACCAAAAAGTTTTCGGAAGTTCATAGGTGGGAAATCTTGTAGTCATCTAGGATCATCTTCTTCAGGTGTATATGGGCATGTACATTTGTTCCTAGCGCTTAGCTCAATACTTTTGTGTTATTGCAAATGGCTTCTAATTTCTGATGATGTTATCATAAACCGAAGAAGCGTTCTTACTAATTTTTCAGTACAAAGGTTGTGTTTTTAATTGTTCAATTTCTTTCAAGCATCTGATTCAGCTTTGAATTCATCTTATCAATGAGGTGCTAACGCGTTTTGTCCATCTTCAGGATGGCTCCACCAACTCACAACAATCCGGGTCGTGGTGAGGAGCAGATTGATGTTCCACCACCACCCCCACCACCGCCTCCTCCACCTTCTCCTCCAGAAGCTTGGCAAGCTGTGATGGCCGCAACCAATGCGAACACTCAGATGTTGCTCAGACTGTTGCAACAAAGGGAGAAGGGTCAGCAAGGTTATCAAGGGAATTTTCATAATCAGCTTCAATTTGCGACACTCAATCAGTTCCTTGCCAACCAGCCCAAGACTTTCACCTGTTGTGAGCAGCCTCTCGATGCTGATGATTGGCTTCGTGATATGAGTAAGCATTTTGAGTGCAGCAATGTCAGGCCAGAGGACTTTGTCAGATTTGCATCGTTCCAGCTCAAGGGTCAAGCAGCTGATTGGTGACAGCAGTACAAGGATTCCAGGGGCGATCGTGTTGTTACTTGGGACGATTTCTGTCGTGACTTCAGGGCTCATTATATTCCGACAAGCTTTGTCAAGGAGATGCATGAGAAGTTCAGGCACCTAAAGCAGGGAAGCAAGTCTATCTACCAATACAACATTGAGTTCCAGAATCTAGCCCGTTATGCCAAGCAAGATGTTCCAGATGACAAGGCTATGATCTATCAGTTCAGAGGTGATCTCAAGGATGAGCTTCTGCCAAGCCTAGTTCTTCAAGAGCCTCGCGAGTTTGATCAGTTCTACAACATGGCTTTGAAGGTTGAAGCAGCTCAGATCAAGTTGGAGAACTCCAAGAAGCGTTCAAGGGATTCATATTCTTCTTCTTCTAGCTCTCAGATGGTTTCCAAGCAGCAGAAGTATTGGGCGCCAAATCCTCTTCCATTTCATCCTCCTCAGCAGCAGAAGCAGTTTGGTGGTCGTGGTTCTTCCCACCCACCCAACCCAGGATTCCAGCAGAGGACCCAGGCGTCCAAGGCTGTTCTTGTTCCTCCTCCAGGCAATGTTCGTCCGCTTTTTGAGGTGACTTGTCACAAGTGTGGCCAGAAGGATCACTGTGCAAACAAGTGCAACCAGTAGCGTCTTCTGCCTCCTCCTCCTGACAAGCCTCCAGGCAATGCTATGGTGAAACATAATCCTAAGTCAGTCGGAGTGAATATGGTGAATGGAGCTGAAGCAGAGCAGTCCAATGATATGATTATGGGTAATCTCTCAGTTAATGATTTTCCGGTAAAAGTTTTCTTTGATTCTGGTGCATCGCATTCATTCATTTCCAAGCCTTTTGTTGCCATGCATGAGTTTTCAGTGGAGCATTTAGCTAGTCCTTTTCGTGTGGTTTCTCTGGGGATGCACATGAGTTCGCATATGATTGTTCAGGATGCTTCTGTCAAGATGGGCAATTATTCTTTTCTGGCTTCTCAAGTTCTCAGTAATTCTGATATTGATCTCATTCTGGGCATGGACTTCCTGGCTATGAAAAGGCTCATATTGATTGCAAAGCAAAAAAAGTCAAGCTGACTCATCCTTTAGAAGACGTGATTATTTTCGCGGCTCGCGATGACACAATCCGTCTCTTTGCTCTCAATGAGAAGGTTGAAATCTCGGTGATTTCTCAAATTCCGGTGGTTTGTGAGTATGAAGATGTCTTTCCAGAAGAATTGCCAGGAATGCCTCCACACCGGCCAGTCGAGTTCGTGATTGATCTCGAGCCCGGAACTGAACCGGTCTGTAAGCGCCCGTATAAACTTGGCCCTGAAGAGCTGAAAGAGTTGAAGAAGTAGCTAGATGAGCAAGAACGTCTAGGTCTGATCAGACCAAGCTCTTCTCCATGGAGTTGTGGAGTTTTGTTTGTCAAGAAGAAAGATGGCACGAATCGTCTTTGTGTTGATTACCGGCCATTGAACAAGAAGACAATCAGAAACAAGTACCCACTTCCCAACATCAATGAGTTGTTTGAACAACTGAAAGGTGCTAAGGTTTTCTCGAAGCTTGATCTTCGCATGGGTTATCATCAGATTTGCATTTGCGAAGAAGACATTCCTAAGACCGCTTTCAGGACGAGTTTTGGCTCTCATGAGTACACCGTCATGTCGTTTGGTCTTGTGAATGCTCCTCCAACCTTCTCAAGAATGATGAATTTCATTTTCTCTCCTTTCAAGAATGAATTCGTCTTGGTCTATCTTGATGATATCCTTGTGTTCTTGGAGACAGAAGAAGAGCATGCAGAGCATCTCCGCCTTGTGCTTGACAAGTTAAGAGAGCATCGGTTCTATGCCAAGTTTTCCAAGTGTGAGTTTTGGCTCAATGAAGTGGTGTACCTTGGGCATGTCATCTCTGCTGCGGGAATTAAAGTGCACCCTGAGAAAGTTGAGGCAATATTGAAGTGGGAACCTCCTCAGAATGTGAAGCAGCTTCGGAGTTTCCTCGGGCTTGCTAGTTATTGCAGAAGGTTTGTGGAGAACTTCTCTCAAATTGCCAAGCCTCTGTCCAATCTCCTCCAGAAGAGTGTCAGGTATGTTTGGTCTCCTGAGTCTGATGCAGCGTTCAATACGCTCAAGCAAAAACTGACTTCAGCCCGAGTTCTTGTTCCTCCTGAGCAGTCTAAGCCTTTTCAAGTTTTCTGTGATGCTTCTCTGCAAGGCCTTCGTGGTGTTCTCATGCAAGACAAGAAGATTGTTGCTTATACCTCGCGTCAGTTGAAGCCTGCCGAGAAGAACTACCCCACTCATGATCTTGAGTTGGCGGCAGTTGTGCATGCTCCAATGACTTGGCAGCATTTGTTGTTGGGTAGACCAGTTGTGGTGTACACTGATCACAACAACTTGAAGTAAATTTTCACTCAACCCAATCTCAATCTTCGGCAGTCTCGTTGGGTGGAAATGCTTGAAGACTTCAATCCAAGCATTGAGTATACTCCTGGGAAACCAAATGTCACTGCAGACGTGCTCAGTCGTAAGGCATACTGTAATAGTCTCATCTTGAAGCCTCTTCAAGCCGGGCTTTGTGAAGCCTTCCGCAAGCTCAACCTTTAGATGATTCCGCAAGGATTTCTTGCCAATCTTCAAGTTTCTCCGACTCTGGAAGATCAGGTTCGCCAAGCGCAGCTTCTTGTTGCTATGGTGAACAAAGTGAAGATAGGTGTGGCCAAGAGCATTCCGAAGTATAAGTGCTTTCGTGTTGATGACAAAGATACCTTGTTCTTTGAGGACCGTCTTGTGGTTCGAAAAGGTGATCTCAGAAAGGTTATCATGGACGAAGCACATAATTCTCTTCTATCCATTCATCCAGGCAGTTCAAAGATGTATCAGGATCTCAAGAAAACCTTCTGGTGGACTCGCATGAAACATGAAATTGCTCAGTTCGTGAATGAGTGTGATGTTTGACGCAGAGTGAAGGCAGAGCATCAATGTCCAGCAGGTCTTCTGCAGCCTTTGCCTATCCCAGAGTGGAAATTCGATCATGTGGAGATGGATTTCGTTACTGGGTTTCCGAAGTCCAAGAGAGGCAACGATGCCATCTTTGTGGTTATCGACAAGCTATCAAAAGTTGCTCATTTCCTGCCAGTCAAAGAATCTACATCGGCAGCTCTGCTTGCAGAGTTGTATACGTCAAGGATAGTGTCTTTGCATGGTATTCCTCAGCTCATCTCTTCTGACCGTGGAAGCCTCTTCACTTCCAAGTTTTGGGAGTCCTTCCAGACTGCTATGGGTACCAAGAACATTTTAAGCACTACGTTCCATCCGCAGACAGGTGGTCAAGTTGAGAGAGTCAATCAGATCCTTGAAGATATGCTCAGAGCCTGTGTGATTTCGTTCGGCATGAAGTGGGAAGACTGCCTTCCATATGCTGAATTCTCATACAACAATAGCTTCCAAGCTAGTTCAGGCAAGGCCCCTTTCGAGATTCTCTATGGCAGAAAGTGTCGTACCCCGCTTAACTGGTCTGAAACCGGTGAGCATCAGATATTGGGCAATGACATGATCACTGAAGCCGAAGAAATGTGCCATGTCATTCGCGAGAACCTCAAAGCAGCTCAGTCCCGTCAGAAGAGTTATTATGATAACAAACATCGGGATATTTCTTTCCAAGTGGATGATCTATTCTATCTCAGAGTCTCTCCCATGAAAGGCACTCAGCTGTTTGGAATTAAAGGGAAGCTAGCTCCTCGTTTTGTTGGTCCTTTCAAAGTTGTTGGCAAGAGAGGTGGTCTTGCATATCAACTAGAGCTTCCTCCAAATTTCGCAAATTTGCACGATGTCTTCCATG
The DNA here is from genome assembly GCA_022496015.1 of Hordeum marinum. Classification (NCBI taxonomy): domain Eukaryota; kingdom Viridiplantae; phylum Streptophyta; class Magnoliopsida; order Poales; family Poaceae; genus Hordeum; species Hordeum marinum. The sequence continues at coordinate 235,049,707 of CM039677.1, forward strand.
TTTCTCAGCTCTACAAATGTGCACGATGGAACCATGCGGTGAAGTGACCAACTTTATGTTTCTGTTTCAGCATGCTATAGATGACTAAGTCTGAGAATCTGCTGTTATTTTTATGCCATAAAGAGTCGGTTGTAGCCATGTTTGGAATTTGCTCATGCTCAGTGCTAGCTATTTATAATAGATATTGCCATCTACCATCCTGTTAGTTTTCGTTGGATAAGTTGATTTGTGTGTTGAGTAGATGCTGTCCATATCTTGTTTGTGGCTGTAGGGTTCCTGTAGCTCAAGTGGTGAGCTGTAGAAGTTGCTATGTTGCTGTTTTGTGGCAGATTGTGGTTTTATTGTTTTGTGACTTGTGGGAGCTATGCTCCATGGAATTGATTGATTCTTGAGCTTATTGTTATTGGTTTTTCACCACCTATCCAGTGGCTACCTTGGAATGCCAAGAATTAGCCCAGGTCTTGGATGACTTGTGTTTTGCCTCCGTACCTTCTCGAGAGCGTATCGTGAGAACCGTAGCTCTGTTTCTTGCGATCTTTATATGAATTTCTATCAATTTTGCATGATGCATCCAGTTTTGCAATGATCATGCATGTTTATAAAACTTAACATGAGGTTCTGTCCAGATTCATTAATAAACAAACTTTGCATCTGAAACTTGACTAGTTTTGGATTGCCATGTTAAATTCTTCATAAAATGAATCATGCATCATCTTGGTTGTGCATTGCACCTTGGTTGGATATTTATTTGCTGTTTCTCTTGGGTAGACGCGAGTGTCGATTCTGAGTTCAAGGACCCATGAGAGTACCACTACGAGGATCCCGCTACTTGTTCCACTGAAGAACCAACAGGCAAGATGATCGTACCCGGATCCCGATACTATTTTTGCTTGCTAGTTTCCCGCTCTTATCGTTATGATTGCGCTACATACCACTTGATATCAGCCCCCATGTTGCCATGACAGCCTCTAACCTCCACATCCTAGCAAACCTTTGATTGGCTAAGATACCGCTGCTCAGCCCCTCTTATAGCATTTTAGTTGCAGGTGCAGGTTGTTCCATGTGATAACATGGATTTGGATATCACAATATTATCTGTTATTTCATTTAATGCATATATATATCTTGGTATGGGTGGAAGGCTTGGCCTTTTGCTAAGTGATTTGTTCCGCTGTTGCGGCCATTAGTTCCTGGTTACCGGTGTTATGTTTTTCATAATTTGCGCTCCTAACATGCTCGGGGTTGTTATGGGAACCCCCTTGTTTATTCGGTTGAGAGTAAAACTTGTCTGGCAAGACCCAACATTGGTACTACATTTTCTTAATAACTTAATAAAATTTGCATGGGGTCTTGCAAACCCGTGGATAATTTAATCAATCCCCGGGCCAGTGCTCCGCATGAGTGTTGGTCCAACCCAGAGCAGTTTATTAACGCCGGCCGGGGAAACTCGATGATTGGCGTGGTAACCATCACTCATCCATCGTGTCCTGAGAACGAGATACGCGGCTCTAATCGGGTTCGTCGACACGTCGGGAGGTCTTACTGGATTTGTTTTACCTTTACCGAATGTCTTGCGTGTGGAGTCTGACTTTCTTCGGGTTTTCTCGAGGTGTTGGAATTCCTTTGGAATTACCTATGATGACCGCGAGATCTGCAGTCGAGGCTATTCCCATGGAGTGTGGTTAATTTTGTGATGGATTAGTTGGAGCACCCCTGCAGGGTTAAATCTTTCGGAAAGCCGTGCCCGCGGTTATGTGGCAACTTGGATATTTGTGTAACACCCGGTTATAGTTAACTTGAAGTAAACTCTAATTAAAATGCACCAACTGTGTGAGTAACCGTGATCGTCTCTGCTCGTGAACACGATCCGAGAGAGAACACGGTGGGGTTAAGATTGACGTAAGTAAGTGTTCAGGGTCTCTTAGAGATCAAACTAGATTTTATCGTTCCTCGTAGGCCACTCATATTTATTTTTATATTGCGTAAGTTAGCCACCATAAATGCTTAGTGTTGTTGCAAACTAAACACTACCACATCCCAACCTTTAAGCTTGAATAGTCTCGGTACCCGGGCACATGATAGTTGAGTCCCCTGTGGCTCACAGTTTACTACAACACTCCAGGTGCAGGTTCAGATGAGTTCATGCAGGATGATCTTACCCAGCTCCAGTGGGAATATGATGAGGAAAGAGGCAGGATGTACGTTACGTATCTGGATGAGTAGAGGACCTGGTCGTGATCTTTGGGATAGCTTGATAGTATCATTTGCATGTGTTTTTATCGTTCGATTTCATCCGTAGTCGGACGCTGTGTTCAACTTGATGATATGAATTCGTGTGATATTGTAAGTTAGCATGTGGCGAGTGTAAGCCAATCTTGTATACTCATCTCTTTCAGTACTGTATGTTGTGATGATACTATTCTTGCTAACGGCAAGATGCGCATCTATCCCTTGTGAGGCCCTCGTGCCTTAAAATGGATAGGCGTGCATCTTGGGCATGACAACTGCTTTGCATGACAAGGGTCTTCGGCTTGCGAGGTGAGTTCTTCCCGCCGAACTTAGCTCGGCCTCCGATGACAAGTAGCTTTCCAAATAGTGGTGCGTCCGAACATTGTGAATAGGACGGCTTTGAAGGACAAATGTCAAGGGGAAAAATAATATTCCCTCATGACCCTTCTGACAAAAGGTCAAGGCCCACCACGACTGCTAGGCTAGTTACAACAACTCCATTCGCGGTTCGAGGCCGTTTTAATTAACACGATCTATCAGTGTGTCGATTGTGCCCCGTTTTATACGAGACACGTGTAATTTGCACGTGAAACGACAGACACGTCTCGGGAAGTGGAGGGATTCACGGTGCGACAGAAGCAGGCCAAATAGCGGTAAGTCTCATAAAAGGGAAAGAAAACCCCAAGGCCTAACCACACATCCCATTCGCCCCCGCTAGTTCCCTATTATCTAAGTCTCCGAAGCATAGATCTAGGTTTTCCACTTCCCCTCCGTCGAGCTCATCCATGCGGGCTCCAACGGCAAGTGGGAGGCCTCCACAGTCACCGACCGGGACATCCTGGACCTCAAGCAAGCAGGTTACCTCCCCGCAAGCATTCCTCACCGTGCGCCGGAGAAGGGCCAAGTGATTCCCACCCCCAAGCCTGGCGAAAGGGTAGTCTTCCTCCCCCACTTCGTACGAGGGTTGAGCTTTCCGCTCCACCCCTTCGTCTGGGGACTTATGTTCTTCTACGGATGACTTCCATGACCTCCCGCCGAACTCTTTAATGCATATATCGGCGTTCGTCCTCGTCTGCAAGGCGTTTCTACGGGTCGAGCCACACTTTGGGCTCTTTCTCAAAGTGTTCAACGTCAATCCGAAGTGCATCGGCGGCAAACACACTGACTGCAGCGGGGCTGTCATCGGCAAGCTCACAGGTGTTGTATGGCCATCCGGAACCTTCATCGACACTATCAAGGTATGGCAGATGGAGTGGTTTTACATCAGTGAGCCACTTGAGAAAGGTCAAACAGCTCCTGCCGAATTCAGATTCGGTCCCCCCTCCAGACTAAAATTATGGCTCCGAAAGGGCCTGAACTGGGGGAGAGCAGGGAAGTGAGCGACCTGCAGAAGCGTATCGGTTCTATGATCGACAACGACATCGAGCTGACCAACGTGATCTAGGTCATGCTTCGACGACACATCCTCCCCTGCCAGCGTCGGGATACTCCCCTCTGGGCTCGACAACTTGATGACGCGCCCACGATTCTTTACCTCTTCCGCACTATGCGAGAGAAGCTGTGAAAGGTGCTTTTCAAGCCGCAAGAGAATTGGCCAGCCGAGGAGGAAGATCGGGGTGTGCATGCCGCAAAGCCCGCTTCCAAGGTACGATATAATTTTGCTTGATCAGATCTTTCCTTCATAGAGAAGATTTACAACACCTTTTCTGATCACTCTTTGCAAAAAGGCTGAGCAAAGCTACATGCATCAACTACCTAGCACCTCAGCACGAAGACCCCAGGTTCGGGCTGTTAGCGGAGATGCTCGTCGAGGCGCCTTACTAGGCGCCCGTGAAGAAAGAGAAGAAAAATAAACCAGGCCGAGAAGGCCTGCACATCGGTGACCAGCCAGAGGTTCTGTCCGAAGAAACCCATGCCTCCTCAAATCACGAGGAGCATGAGAACGAGGATGAAGACGAGGGGGAGGGTGATTCCCCCTTGCAATAAAGAGGGTGGCATCATCGGACGCCGCGGAGGTGGTACCCCCTCCTGTCCTGAAGAGAGCGCATCGGGCACAGGTAATCCTGTTTGGCAATAGTTCGGACTCGGACACCAATTCCAATGACTTTGAGAGGGTCCAGCGAAGGACCCTACAGGTCAAGCCCCCGACTCGAAGGTGAGAATCCAAAGACTCCTTTAGTTGTCATTAAGAAGTTCATGGTTTAATAACATGCATGCATTTATTGACTTTGCAGCCCCCCACGTGTGCTCCCCACCGACCAAGTTTCCGACGGGGAGACCCCGCCTGCCTAACAAGCGAAGAGCGGGAAAGCGTCGCATCTCGCCACTCCAGGCGCCGCGAAGGACTTTTTGCGGAGGTGTCATCCTAGCATACTCCTATGGAGCTGGGCACTGGCGACGGGGGAGATGACATCATGGACGAGGCTAACACCTCGATCACCGAAGATCGAGGGGAGGTGCCCCACCCGGATACTAAGGAGGTCATGCAAGTGGCCGCTCAGTCCCCTCCGAGGGCATCTCCGGAGCGCACCATGCCTCCGGAGGTACTGGTTCAAACCCCGGTTGGTGATTGGGTTGTCCGATCACCACCGGCGCCACCAACCAATGGGTGGCCGGTCATGGAGGAGGCTTTATCAAGCGCCTCCATCATCGAGGAGCACCGCACCATTATGGGTGCGGTATTGCAGAGCATTGAGTCCGTCGGCAACGGACTGAAGGAGACCTTCAAAGGTCTCTTGGCGGGCTTTCAAGTAAGTCATGCGACATTCTTATGTGCAAAAATGCTTATTTATTTTTATGATTATATACATGGCAGCCCGCGAGCCCTAGGTGAGTTTGGAAAAATTTGCCTAGGGGTCAATCATGGATCAAATTCCGAACTATATACAAATTATGTGTTTGGGATGTTAGAATAGTCCCTAATAGGGTCGGAAATATGTTTGGATTGACTATACTTCCGAAGTATTGGGCCCATGTAACATGTGAATTCTATGTGTAATACAGGCTTCGTCATCTGTGGCAGCCGTAAATGGCACCGAGCATGACAAACTGAATCGGAAGCTCAGACGGTCCGAGGATGAAGTTGATGCCCTCAACCGGAGATTTGATGAGGCACAGGGTAGGTCAAAACAAAACCCGGACACCTTTGCCTGAACACTACCAATGCAGGTTTTCATAGTGTTAATGTTTACACAGCTTCGACGAAAGAGGTGGAGAGGCTCAAGGCTAAGCTCCAACAAAGCGAAAGACGAAGCGACCGTCGAGAGGGTGGCGGACAACGAAGCGGCTACCGCCCTCTCCTCCTTGTGAGCCACCAGCGACAAGCATGAGGCTCGTGTGGCGGAGGTCCAGCGGGAGCTCAAGGACACCAGCCAGAAATGCGAGGCCCTAGAGCAGAAGGGCAAGGAGAGCGCGTCCGAACTGTCCACCTTGAAGACCGACCTCCAGAAGGAGCAGGTGGACTGGCAATTCTATGAGGAGCGGGTCCGTCAGGAGAAGGACATAATGGATGGTAAGGCATACTTACTACAATGTGTCTTCGGGGACAGCTAATTCAGATTGCTTACCTAGGTGTGGCGTTCTTTAGGCGCCTCCTCCGATTTACAGAAGAGCGTAGGGGACGCCAATTAGTTGTTCCCCTTGAGGGAAGAAGGAGACGAAGCTCGTCTATTTTGGGCATAGTTCGGAGCCCCCGACCGCTCTCCTCTTCTCGTGGAGCAACTGAAGTAGCTGATGGAGCTGCACGAGATGGCGGAGCCGGCCATGAAGGACCTCTGCATCCGCCTATGGCCTGGAAAGCCGCTGCCAGACAGCTACTTTGGCCTAGTGCAGAAGTTAATTGTCGCTTCGCCCCGCCTCGAAACCGTGAAGCACTCCTGCATCGAAGGAGTTTGGATGGCCCTTGCCAAGGCCAAGGTGCCCTAGCTGGGGCTAGAACTGATGAAGGTATCCACAGCCCTGCCACCTCCCGAGAAGGAGCATAGACACCCCTAGCTGTACTTCGCCGAAGTAATGGAAGGTTCTCGGGAGATAGCATCACAGTGTTCGGGTGATAATATGTTTGAATGAGTTGTAATGCGTCTGAAGACTTTTTGAAGTTTTAATGTCTATAAGTTATTATGCTTTTATGTGTTGTCCTCCGGCTACAACCTAAAACCCTCCGGCTTACATAGATGTCGGGGGTATCTAGGGTTTACACATGGTCGGTTACACGCCGAAGAGATAAACATGCCTATTTGCTACATCAAACATGGCTACAAGCTGTGCTTCCCGAAGCTTCAATCCTGGAGATAGGGTCTTCCATGAATCCTGTGTTCGGTAAATGGCCCACATAGTCCGGCCCATAGAAATAGGTCGGCCTCCTGAGGACCCCTTAATCCAGGACTCCCTCACATGGCGGGCGAGCGCGCCACGCCTCGCTTGCCTGGCTGGGCCGGCCCAGCTGCTAGCTGCCTCTGGCCCAGGCACCTGGCCTTTTTCCTTTTTCTTTTTTAGTAGATTTTCCAGAAATACCACAGAGTAAAATATTTACTGAAATCCAATTATTTTTCCACGATAAAACCTAGGATAATATGTAGTATGACAGTGCCATTTGTAAAAAAATGAAAAACCTTTTATGTACTGTTTTATTTTAAAAACCCTTTTTGGCATATTTAGCCACTTCAAAAAATGATTATGAAAACCTTTTTCACCCCTAAACCTTAGGCAAACTATTTTAGTTTTCTAGGATTTTTTAGAATAGAGTAGCATTTTTGTAATTGAGTTTGTGCTCTGTTTTAGTTGTGATGCTTATTATTACCGTTAGTTTCGCGATGATAGATTACGCTGCTGACGAGGGAATTTGACCCGAAGAGTTTGAAGACCCGGAATACTTTGCTGAGCTAGGCAAGCAGCCCTTTGACCATGACCATGAACCCTTTCATTTGGATGGCATATAGCACTTATTTCCGTGATGTTTATCATGTTGATGTGGCTTCCCCCCTTCGGTGGGATGCCTCCAATACTATACCGTTCATACTAGCCACCGGTAACCCCTTTTTCTCCCCAACCAATGTGAATAAAGTCAAAAGCTTCCTCGGACTCGCGGGATACTACTGCAAGTTCGTCGAAGGATTCTCGACCATTGCCCAACCCATGACTCGACTTTTGAAGAACGACAAGAAGTTCGAATGGACGTCAAAGTGTGATGAAAGCTTTTAATATCTCAAGAAGAGATTGACAACAGCCCTAGTTTTGGCAACCCCCGATATTCACAAGGAGTTTGTGATATATTGTGATGCATCAAGGACCAGGATTGGAGGTGTTCTGATGCAAGGAGGTAGAGTCGTGGCATATCTATCCAGACAGCCATGTCCTCGTAAAGAGAACAATGCTACTCATGATCTTGAGTTGGCTGCCATGGTTCAAGCCTTGAAGACCTGGTGATATTACCTTCTAGGTAAGCGATGTGAGATATACTCATACCACAAGAGTTTGAAGTATTTTTCACCCAAAGTGAATTGAACATGAGGCAGCAAACATGGTTGGAGTTGATCAAGGATTATGACCTCAGTGTTCAATACCACCCTAGAAAGGCTAACATGGTAGCAGACGCCTTAAGCACAAAGGCTTGTTCTTTGAGTGCTATGGTTAAGGAAAGGTTACCGCCCTGTATGAAGAGCTTGAAAGCTTTGCCTTGGAACTAGTTGCGCCTGGATTCCTCGCCAACCTTGAAGCAAGGCCTAACTTTATGGTTGATGTTAAGGAAGCTCAGATGGGACATGATAGCATTGAAGGCATCAAAAGGAAGGTCAAGGCAGCAGAGGCCCAGGTTTCTCAGTGGATGAACAAGGAGTTGTATGGTTGGGGAATCGCATATGCGTACCCAACAAGGAAGAGATCAAGAACTTGATCTTGCAAGAAGCTCATGAAACTTCGTATTCCATCCATCCTGGAGGAACAAAGATGTACCAAGACCTCAACGCAAGATTCTAGTGGCATGGCATGAAACGGGAAATAGGCACCTTTGTTGCTAAGTGTGACATATGTCAGAGGGTCAAAGTTGAGCATCAATGACCCGCTGGACTACTGCAACCTCTCAAAGTGCCTGAATGGAAGTTGGACAAAGTCGGGATGGACTTCATCACCGGATTACCAAGGTCTAGCAAGGGACATAATTCCATTTGGGTCATTGTCGGTCACCTAACCAAGGTAGCCCACTTCATTCCTATCAAGACCACCTATGATGGAAGCCAGCTCACAAACCTCTACATCAAACGCATCATCAGTCCTCACGGAGTTCCAAAGGAGATTGCGTCGGATCGAGCAACCCTATTTACCTCAAGGTTTTGGAAGAAGTTTCAAGAAGAAATGGGAACCAAGGTCTCCTTCAGCACTTCTTTACACTCCTAGACCGGTGGGCAGACAGAGCGAGTAAATCAGATACTCGAAGATATGCTCCATGCTTGTGTTTTGGAATATGGAACCAAGTGGGAAGATTGCCTACCATTTGCCGAGTTCTCCTGCAACAACAACTATCAGTTGAGTCTTCAGATAGCACCATTTTAGGTGTTGTATGGACGCAAGTGTCGTACTCCCCTTAACTGGTCAGAGACCGGAGAAGGACTAGTCTTTGGGCCAGACATCCTCTGCGAAGAAGAAGAGCAAGTTCAACTCGTCCGAGAATGCCTCGAGACCGCCAACACAAGACAAAAGAGCTACGCCGACTCTCATTGCCGAGAAGTGAACCTCAACTTCGGAGACTATGTATATCTTTGAGTCATGCCTCTCAAAGGGACCAAGCGTTTCCACGTCAAGGAAAAGATTGCCCAAGATATATAGGCACCTTCAAGATCACCGCAAGATGAGGAGAAGTTTCCTACCAGCTAGAATTACCTTCCGAGCTATCAGATGTGCACAATGTTTTCCACGTGTCACCACTACGAAAGTGTCTCCAAGTTACCAACCACCCCGACCTCTACAAGGACATCGACCATCAAGCCATCGACCTTCAGCCATACCTCACTTATCGTGGGTGGCCAGTTTGCATTTTGGATGAAGCTGAGTGTTGCACCAGAAGCCGCACCATCAAGTACTTCCAGGTCCAATGGAGCAACCACACTGAAGCAGAAGCAACCTGGGAGCGTGAAGACTATCTTAGATCTGAGTTCCCTTATCTTTTTAGTGCTTAGCCTAGGAATCTCGGGAACGAGATTCTTGTAAGGGGGGTAGGTCTGTCACACCCTATGTTGTATCACTTTGCTATGTTATGAATTTAGAAATTTTAGAACAATTTAAAACTTTTTGAGTGCATGCTTGTTTGATCTGTTTGATGATTGTTTGTTTGGTTGATTGTGTATGTCACTCCTCGGCTCTAAGACTCTCTATAATCATCTTATTTGGTCCAAATATATTGCCCAATGATCATACCATGTGTGTAGTACCTAAAAATATTTTTATCAAAAATTTATTTTGGACAAAAAGGATTTAATCAAATTAGGTTTTCAAAAAACCCTGAGTTGAGGTTTGCACTTCAAGTCATCAAATTGGGTGGATCCTTTTTCTCCAAAGCCTTTTTTGGAAACCTACTATATGACTTCCCAAATACACAAAATAATAATTTTAAACATTATTTTACTATTTATTTAAAGCATTTTCTCAAGGCCAGAAATGGTCTTTTATAGGGAAAACTTATCTAAATGCTTTATATATATTTGAGAAAAATTAGGGAAACTCAGTGGACATATATTTTCCATGTATAAGTGTTTAAACACATGATCATGTACAAAATCATGGGCATAACCCATCAAAACACTTTCTGCTTAAATCAAGCTTTTGAAATATTTCTAGAAGAAATATTCTCAATAAATTCTAGGAAAATTCTAGCAAGTCACACATGTTACATGAGATGATATTGCAAAGTTTAATCTCAATACCAATTGATTTGCTTCACCAAAATATTCCAAAAGCATTCATGCCCAGATACAAATTTGAGCAACTTTACATTGTGAAGTATCTACTATTGATCCAAAACTTTGTGGGCATGTTCTATCACCCAGATGATGATGCCACACCAAGTGTTACATCAAGTGGAATGGAATTTCATGCCTAAACCTACAAGAATCTGATTCTGTTGATTTCTAGGGTTTACAAGTTACTTTGTGAACTTTCTTCAAATCCTCTCAAACTTGGTGATCAACACTATTTGTTAAGTCTCATGGCCAGCAAAGCTCATTTGCTTCCCCTAATCCACACCAAACACCTTCTTTACCCCCTGGATAGCAGGAATCCTCTTCTCTCTCCCTTCCCCTCTTATTCTATCAGCTATCTAGAGCATCCAATGTAGCTGCCACATTGTTTAAACCCGTATGGACCCCCTAGACACCTTTGGTCGCGCCCAGGACACCTTTGGCATGCAAGATGCGTGCCCAGAGCACGCTATAGTGCACTCCCACACTGTAGCCGCCGCCCACTGCATGGCCCCGACAGCCTCGGGCCTCCCCGTCTCGCCACTTGGCCCCCATTGACGTCCACACCATGGCACCTTGTTGGCCCCCTCCTCCCTCTCCCTCAAAATTCTCTACTCGTAATCGCCATTGCCGCCCGGTTCAGCCAACCACGGGCCTCGCATGCGCCTGCTGTCCTTTCTCTCTCTCTTCTTTCCCACAGCCTGAACCTACCCCAAGAACACCCCAGACACCCCCGCTCTTCCTCCCGTGGCTCCCGGCGACGGCATCGACCTTGCTCGCGCATGGGCAATCGGTGGACCACGGGAAGGCTATAATAGCCCGTCCCAAGCCTCTCTCTCCCCTCTAAACCCTCTCCCTCCGTCTCAATCGCACTCCAGAGCCGTCCTCTCAACCTCCCCGTGCCCAGGTGCTCGGGATTGACCGCGGCATCGCCGCCTCGGGTCGCTGGTGTCTGCATGGTAGGAACTCTCCCCGCCTCCGTTCTTTCTCGATCTGGACCCACTGGAGCTCCCTCATGTGATTCCCCCTTCTCCTTGCTCATTTTACATCCTAGGACAGCCCCGACGAACACCTCCCGACCCCCTCTGCCATGGCCACCTCGCCGACGGCGACTCAGGCTTCCTCGGTGACCAACTCCGGTACTTCCCGACCCTCGACGACCTCCTGAAGCCATTCCCACCTTCGCCTTCCCTCGCCATGGACGGAGCTGTCGCCGGTGAGCTCCTCCTCCCTCAGTCCGGAGGTGGAAGACGACCCCGATAGGGGGGACCCCACCTGCTAGCCTTTGCCTCGCCTATCTCTCTCCCTCCCTCTGACACAGGCAGTTGGGGCCTGCTCGTCGGGTTCAAACCTGGCGGGCGGGCGCATCGTGCCTCGCCTGGCTGGCTGGGCTGGCCTAGCTGCTCGCTACCTTTCGCTCAGGCACCTGGCCTTTTTCCTTTTTCTTTTCAGTAGATTTTCCAAAAAAAGAGAATAAAATATTTATTCAAATCCAATTATTTTTCCACCATAAATCCTAGGATAATATGTAGTATTTGACAGTGCCATTTGTAAAAGATTGAAAACCTTTTATGTATTGTTTTATTTTAAAACCCCCTTTTTGGAATTTTTTAGTCACTGTCAAAAATAATTTTGAAAACCTTTTTCATTGCAAAACCTTACGCAAAATATTTAAGTTTTATTTTTAGAATTTTTCAGAATAGAGTAGCATTTTTGTATTAGTGTTCGGGATCTATTTTAGTTGTGGTGCTTATTATTATCGTCATTTTATCGCGATGATAGATTACGCTGCTGGCGAGGGAATTGGACCCGAAGACTTTGAAGACCCCGAAGACTTTCTTGAGCCAGGCAAGCAACCCTTTGACCATGACTATGAACCCTTTTATTTGCATGGCATATAGAACTTATTTCCGAGATGTTGATCATGTTGATGTGGCCTCCCCCCTCTTCGGTGGGATGCCTCCGATACTTTACCTTTGATACTTGTATCGTGCATGACCCTACCCTGGTCAAGGACAGTTAGGTGGTGCTGCTTAAACTACATCCAGATATTTTCACAAACTTTTGTGTGTTTGTTGGTGACAAAGATGATACTTGAGCTAAGTTCGATGATTTGGCATGATGATGAACATGAGATGTTCTACCCCTTCTTATGATGATAAATGAGACTTGTTCACATGAAAACATGTTGACAGTTGATGCATGCTTACTCAAGTTAATTTATCATATCATTGCACTTAAAATTAGCTTTTTGCAAAACTTACCTACTTAGTGCTATATCATGCATTTGTTGTACCTTGTTCCAAAACATGGGTTGCTTGTGAGTACATTCAAAGTACTCATTGGCTTACCACTGGTTATTTAATTGGCCAGGCATGGAAGAGGAGGACTATGGTGAAGAGTTCGTTGGTGAAGAACATGTGAATTAGGACGCTTGCCAGTCAGAATGCATGTAGGTTTAAGGCAGATGGCATGGGTTCATACTTTCGATCAAGATTTCCACTGCCTGTTATGTTTAAGTGTTTGACCCTTGCGGCCCTATCTAGGTAAGACTTGGCCTAGTTGTCCTTTATTTCTATAAGACGGTTTGTAAGGATGTACGACTCTTGTATTCCTATTTTTGTGTGTTCAATGAGCATTGATCTCTAGGATCACTGTGCATGTGCATTTGATGACCACGACTTATGAGTCGGGGTCCCCACAGGCCCAAACCTCCCAAGCTGCTCCTACGGGCCCTGACGGTCGCCGCCACTCCTCTGGTGATGAAGTCGCTACCACCACCAACCCTGCTGCCCGTAGGCGGCAGGACTCCCCCGTGCGCCCCTTCGTGTGGCAGGATGGATACACCACCCCGGCTTCCTCCTATCACACCGGCCTCATCTAGGCGAACACGTGGGCCACGTTGATCATGGCACGCGGACCACTTCGTCACCGTCTGGCTCGCGCTGGCCATGGTGGCTGACAAGGGCACCTCATTGGGCATGTCACCACCACAGGAGGAACATAGGGGCCCTTTCACTCGTCTGTCCCTCCAGCGTCACATGTAGGGGACGCACCGCATGCTTCCCGGCGTGTCAGCTTAGCCAAGACCCGGTGTGGCCCACATCTACCCGCCGGAAATACTGGGGTGCGTTGGAAGGAGCGTGCGGTGGCATGCATCCTCGGCGGGGCACATGCCCCGGTCGCCGGGCGCCACTTCAGGTCGTCCTTCCACTGGGCGAGCGCTGCGCTTAGGGGATACAGGTCCACACCATCACCTGACTAGGAGCTACGAGACATCACCTTCGATGTGGGGGATCACCCAAGATTTGCGGCTACCATAGGTGCTCTCCCTATGGTGCAAACTCCCACAATCAGCATCGTCGCGGTCACCAAGACCCTCCTTGACGGGGGAGCCAGACTCAATGTCATATCCGTCGTGACCTTCGAGACACTCCAAGTGCCTTACAACCTGCTAAAGCCCACCATGCCCTTCTTTGGGGTACTGTGGCCCCCTTCGGGCAGATACGCCTCCCTATCACCTTCGTCACACGTGATAATTACTACACGGAGCTCATTGACTTTGATGTGGCGAAAGATGGCCCTCCGTACGATGCCATCTTGGGCTACCCTACGCTTGCCAAGTTCATGGCTGCAAACCACCCGGGTTACAACATCGTGAAGATACTCGGTTGCAGTTGCATCGTGACCGTCAAATGCGACGAGAGGGACCTGATTAGTTGCCTCAGGCAGGCATATAAAGTCGCCGCAGGCACGCACCCGATCGACGGGGGCGAGGTAGATCCCCCTAAGGTAGTAGTTGTTTTCTCAGAGATGGGCCGAGACAAAGAAAGTGACGTTCGACGACAACGACTCGGGTCCCACATTCACCATTGGAGCCCGCCTTCCACCCAGAGCAAGAAAGTGCGCCCGTCGCCTTCCTCAGGGGAAACACGAATGAGTTCACCTGGAAGGTGAACAATTTGATCGGAGTCCTGAGGGAGGTGATCGGGCATCACCTGGCGGTGTGCCCCAACGCATGCCCCGTCCAGATGAAAGCGCGGCGTCAGGCACTAGAAAAGCAGCTCTTCATCATTTAAGAACTCCAGAACTTACAAGAGGTTGCGGTCATTCGCGTGGTGCGCCACCCGGAGTGGCTCACCAACCCCGTCATCGTCCCCAAGAAGGGCGACAAGGAGCGGATGTGCGTCGACTTTTCCATTCTCAACAAGGCATTCCCCCAGGATCCCTTCCAGCTCCCCGCGCATCGACCAGATCATGGACTCCACTACCTGCTATGATCTATTGTGCTTCCTAGACGCCTTCTTCGGCTATCACCAGAACAAGATGTCATTGGAGGGCGTGGATAAAAAGGCCTTCATTTCTCCTTGCGGGGTGTTCTACTACGTTTGCACACCCTTCGGTCTAAGGAGCACTGGTGCCACCTTCTAGCAGCTGATGCACATCATGATGGGGCCCCATGCGGAGTCTTACGTCGATGACATTGTGGTCAAGACGCGCAAGGCCAAGATGCTCATCAAGGACATGCAGGATACATTCGCTAACTTACACAAGGTCAACCTGAAGCTCAACCCCAACAAGTGTGTTTTTGGTGTCCACTCTGGAAAGCTCCTCGGCTTTGTTGTATCCCATCAAGGGATTGAAGTGAACCCGGTGAAGGTTAAGGCCATAGAGCAGATGTGCCCTCCACGGACCCTCACAGGAATGCAGAAGTTCGCAGGATGCCTGGTCTCCCTTTGTTACTGCATCTCCAAGTTTGGCAAGCGGGTGTTACCATTCTTTAAGCTGATGAAAAGGTCAGGTCTGTTCATGTGGACCCCTGAGGCAGACACAGCCTTCTCGGACCTCAAGCGGTACCTCACGAGCCCTCCCATCAAGGTCACACCACAGCCCCATGAACGTTTAATACTATACCTCGCGGCCACCCCCCAGACAGCCAGTGCAACCCTCTTGGTGGAAAGGGAAGGACAGGTCCACATCAAGAAACAGGCGGTGGCCACTCGGAATGCAGCGCATGAGCTCGCACAAGCTCCGTCGGGACCAAGCATGGGCACCCCTTAGGAGGACACCTCCGCTCAAGAGGACACCCTCCCTTGGGGTGTTGCCTCCCCTTAGGAGGCCCCACGGCTCCCGACGCCGTGCACCTAGAGGCCCCCGTGACACTGCCCCTCGTCCCCCTGGCAAGTGTGACATGGACACCATGATCACCAGGCACGTTGAGATCCCCAGTGTACTTCGTCAGCACGGTGCTAAGAAGACACATGCGAGCGGTACCCCATGCAGTAGAAGCTCCTCCTCGTGGTCCTTGTCGCCTCTAGTAAATTGTGCAACTACTTCCAAGGGCACCCCATCAGGGTTGTCTCAGCCTACCCATTGGAGCAGATACTGCATAGCCCCAACGCCGCTAGAAGGGTTGCTGAATGGAACACCGAACTGCAGGCCTTCGAGTTGGAGTTTTGCACCACCAGAGTCGTAAAAGGTGTGTCCATGGTAGATTTCATAGCTGAGTGGATAGACCCGGGTGAGGAGGAGCCTCGAGAGGGCGAATCCCTCTTACCTGGGGACGAGGCACCCTGCGGTTGGGTCCTGTACTTTGACGGCGCCTTCTCCAGAGGGGTGTGGGGACCCCGACTCATAAGTCGTTGTCGGGGCTAGATAGACAAGATCACCTATGGCGCCATCGGCTCCTTTGTGCTTTGGTGGGGGCATGGACGCAAGCACAAAGAGTGGAGATAGTGAGACAAACGATGACAACACGACGATTTACCCATGTTCGAGCCCCTGTGAAGTGTAAAACCCTACTCCTGATTGTTGGATTGATCAAGAGAACACTAAGAGTGTGCAATGCTCCTACCTGGCAAGGGTTTCCTTTGGGGGAGCTACTACGCGCGTCCAAATGCTCAAAGGTCCAAATCCTGAACTAGGTTACCTTGGGCCTCCTTTTATAGTGCAAGGGACGACCATACTGGAAAAACAGACAATGTTTGGTGATTAGATGGCTAGCATAGCTTATCATACCTAACACTGGCATTAGAGACTAAATACCATCATTGCTAGTCTAGGTGGCATGCGGGAGTGCATTCCCGTCAAACATATAACACCGCTCAAGTTGTCCGTTGCCCCACACTTCGACATGTTTAAGGATGGGTGTCAAAGAGGGGTAATCTTCCTTCCAGCGTGTAGACAAGTGTTTAGCGAGAGCTCTTTAACCACCTGGGGCCCAACACCGCATCGACAAGTGACTGGCCTTGTGATGAGGTCGAGCGGTGATAGAATGGCTCGCACTTGCGGGGGCTTCGAGAGGGTGCACGCGTTCAAGTCCCCGGTAAGCACCCGTGGAGTCCTTGGCGCGCAACAGCCCAGGTTGGGCTCCCGCGTAAAGCTCGTTGTAGTCGGTCTTGATAATTGTTGGGTTGTCTTGACTAGCTTCCCTGACAGGCTCTAGTTGTCACGTCAGTGACTTTGTTGTTCGTGCACGAGTTAGGGGAAAGCAAATACCCATGTTTGTATACCCCGATAGTCATGATGAGCGAATGCATGTGTGTAGTGATCCCAGAGATCAATGCTCACTGAACACACAGAAGCTGAATAACAAGTATCTTACATCCATGCTTAGCGTCTTACACAAATAAAGACCATGAAGGTCAAGTATTTTTTTGACTATAAATAGTAGGGTAAAACCCCACTGCAATTTTTATAAAATAAAATAAATAAGTAAGCTACAAGTTGTGTACAGGCTTGAAATAAGCCCTGGAATAAAAAGAAAGAAGGCAAACACAAAAAGTTAAAAAACTAATCGACAAAAAACAAAGAAAGTAGAAAGAAAAAAATAAAAATAAAAGAACCTAGTCTACTCTTACAAAATCTGTTACAATAAGTTATCCAACCAAGCAACAAATAGGTGTGCATGTTTCCTTTTCATCCTGTGCTTCAGTAACTTGAGCTCTTCCACGAAAATGAATTTCCAGCCTTGAAAAGAAGGAGTTATGTTCTCAAAAAATTTGTTGTTTCTTGAAATCTAGATGGCCCACGACCCAAGTATGATAATATTCATAAAGAAAGGATAGTTGAGCTTATCCTTTAGGTCTTTATAAGCTTCTAGCACTGACATGTTATGTTTTCTTGTGGGGCAAATGAAATCCCAGCATTAAGTGGCAAAAGGACATCCCCTGAATAGGTGATGTAATGTTACTTCCTGTTGACAATCTCTCACTGCACAGTTGTATGCCTCAAGCTGGAAACTTTTCCTGCTTAATAGATTTCTAGTATTAACTCTATCATGTAGCAGCATCCAGAAGAAAACTTTATGCTTGGGTTGACAAGAGATGTTCCAGATCCATTTGAAATGTGGTGGAGTTTGTTTATGACCAATTAGTACCTTGTTTGCTTTTATGGAAGAGTAGAATTTATTTCCCCATATGTAACTCCATGTGTCCACAACATCCAGATATTCAGATTCCCTTAAAGTGATACAGATGTTTTCTAGTTCCAAAAATTCTTCTTAGGCTTCTGTGGTCAATGGCAGGTAGAAGAGGTCTTGGAGGTATTCTGAGTTGATCACTTGTTGGACATTTAAACATGTATTCTTGGCAAAAGAGTGAAGATGGTGAAATTTGTGTTTCAAAACAAACTAATGCCACATATTATCCAGGACAGTGCACTTCTACCATCACCAACATTGCATCTGGCAATTGCTTTGAAGTGATCCAGGAGTGCCAAGATTGATTTCCACCAAAAAGAGCCCACTTTATTATTTCCTGGGAGTTGCCCATTGCTGTAGTATGATACCCAAATTAGATTCACCCATGGAATATCATGCCTATTTGAAAGCACATTTTCTCCCTTGGTGGTTTTGGTAATTAATAACAATATATATGTCATTGAACTAATGTTTCTACTTAGTATATTTCAGGAAAAGTTCAATGATGGATTGGCATAGAGATTGTGAAATACCCCGAGATGCAAGGAAATAAGTTGGAAAAGCTACAAGCAAGAGGACTCTACAATTTATATTTGTGACAAATCACTTTGAGTCCATAGGAAAGCCAAATCTATTAAAAGGGGGTAAGGTTTTGTTGGTCAACAAAATACTCATACGTGCACAAGTGATAGTCACCAAAGACACCCACAAACTCTTCCACCAAAGTCTGTCCAAAGCAAAATATTCAAAATCGGTGCAACCAACATTTCCATCCCGGTGCCACCAATTCTCAACGTCAGACAGACTCAACCAAACACTAGCCACTTCGGTGCAACCGATTCCATACCGGTGCCACCGCGTTTAGGTTGTCAACTTCCTGGTATGCAAGTTTACAAAATTGGTCCCTCCCAGTTTTGTGAATCGGCGTCACCGAGGTTGGGCAATCTGACCATTGGTCACCTTATCGGTGCAACCGAGTTTCCTATATTGGTCTCACCAAGATTCAAAATTTGCCACATTTTGGTCACTTTGGTACCACCGAGATTAACACATCGGTGTCACCGAGTTGATCATTTTGTGTGTAATAGTTGGATTTGAACCAAGAACTTTGTAAGGGCAAGGAGTTGAACCAAATGAAGGGAGTGAAGTTGCTTCATGGCTAAAGGCCCCTAGGTATCACACCCCAAGTTTGTTGATTTCAATAGTGATGAAGATGACTTGTTAATTGAAGATGACTTGTTATTTGACAAATCTAGTAAAGATAGTTAAAATGAACTTGCTAGTACTCACTCTAGTGTAGATAAGTCGTGCATTGATGATAAGTTGGAAATAGAACGACTAACTCAAGAACTAAAAACTCTTAAGTTAGCTCACAAGTCAACTCTAGAAGATCATAGAGAGCTTGTAAGGACACATGAGAAGCTACGCTTCGAGAAGCTCAATTTAGAGCAAGAGCATGAGTTCCTTAAAGCTATCAATGACGATCTTCGAAAGAAGACTTCCTCTTCTCTAGCCAAACAACTTCTCTTATCTACATTCATGCCTCAAGTTAAGTCTAAGCAAGCTAGTAACAAAGGAAAGAAAAGTTCTTCAACTAGTAGCAATAAAATGATAAATCCAGTAATATTGCTTCTAGTAGTTCTCTTGATCCCACTAACTCTTCTCTTAGCCAAGTTACACTTGAGAAAGAAAATGAACTCTTGAAAGGGATTATAGAGAAAGGTATCTACAAGAGTCTTGAAGGGTGCAAACAATTTGAGGAGATTGTAGGCAAGCATGGAGGATACCGAAAGAATCGCGGTATTGGCTACTTCAACGCTAATGTAGTTGAATGGGAAGAAGGTCAATATCCCAATCCCAAGTTTGTTCCTCAAAAGGAGAAGTATTAAAATACTCTCTCTAAGGGAACAAAGTTGCAAGATGACCTTCCACCACAAGAACCCAAGCTTAAGGATAAGAACAAGCTTCAAGAGGACATTTACTCATATGAAGATAATTCCCGAGCATTGGTGAAGTGGGTCCCCAAGGCTACTACAAGCTCAATTTCTACAAGTGCTACTACAACACCAAGGATCCCCATCAATTTGATGTTGGTCCCCAAGATGAAGAACTAGAGATTTCTTGAGGGGTGACTCCGCCAATGAAATTCACTCATATTCATTATTGGGAAGAACTATTTGCTATCAACATCAACTCTATGCAATAGTTCAAGGAGCCACACATTCCCTCAAAGGTAGGCAAGGGACAAGGTAATCAACAAATCAATGGACATCTTAACATATGCTTTGCACTCCATGTCCATAGATATCCTTGTATTTGTCTCTTGTGTGTTGGGACTAACCCATGTAGGTGAGAAGAGTAAGGAAACAACAAGGATGCTCCCAACTCTTGGTGATATTCATCAACCTTGATACCCACAACTACCTCACCAACATGAAGTCTTCATCAACAAAACCCAAGGTTAGTTTGTCCCATCTATGGGGGGATGTCACATCAAGGGGGAGCTTTAATCTAAGACTTGAGTTAAAGCATCTCTTAGTATGTGACAACATTAAATGCTTTATGTAAAATTGGTAACCCCACTTGTGCTTAAACGATGAGTATTACCTATGATCAAGTATTCGTACTTGGCTCCTAAGTCAAATACTCATATATAGATGACTTCGTCATCACCCAAGTTCTTGTTAGATGCTAGTATATGTGCATGATTGTCATGATTTCATTTGACATCTTATTGTGTGAGCATGTTGGTCTGTATTTGTTTTCTCATTCGAGGACATCCTATTGTTGATATTTGGCTCTTGATTTTATCTTTTGCAAATTGGATGAAAAAGAATTCCTAGGACCACTCTTTAGCTATCTATGCTTTCTCACCTCATACTCTATTCATGCTGCATCACAAATTTTGAACAAGTGCTTTTCAATCCCTCTGTGTGTGGAGCACTCGGAGTTCCGTATTGACAAGGACTGACCATTAAAATTTCCCAAGTGCATCTCGGTGGAACCAGCACCAAAATCTCGGTCTCACCGAATGCCTAGGGATGATCTTGTTTTCTACCTCGGCACTACCGATTACATATTCTCGGTTACACCAAGTTTCCCTATCAGCTGACAGTTGAGAACTCGGTGACACCGAAAATTTAGAATCGGCGTGATCGACAGTGAAGGGTATATATGTTGTGGTCCCGACGATTCGAAAATTCAATCTTCAATCGTCACGCCCCGAACCCTAAGCTGCCGTATAAGGACTCCTTGGTCGTCGCCCTTGTCTTCCTGCACTCCTCCACCGCTGGAATCCTTGCCGTCGACGGGCATCTTCGCCACCATCGCCGTCGTAGCGGATCCGTCGCCAAGCTATGGTATGGATTCGATTTTTCTTGTGCCCCATCCTATTCTTGCGCAATGGAATTGATTTTATCTATAAGCCACCATTTTCTCATCTTTCTATCCACAAGAAAACTCCATAGACTAGAGAATGATCGATTTTCTAGGGTTTGTCGTCCGCCCGACGAAACTCGGTGGAACCGAAGCAAACAAACCGGTGTCACCAATTTGCCGTTCTGTGCTGCTGAGAACTATCTCGATGAAACCTTGTACTTCTTTTCGGTCTCACCAAAAAGAGTGCCAAGTTTCTGTTAAGGAGAAAGTCAGTCTCGGTAGCACCAAAACTTTTGCTTCGGCTGTACCGATTTTCATGTGACAGAATGTAAAACCTTGAGAATCTTTTGTTCAAAATTTCAAAAACCAGCTGTATTTTTAATGACTTATCCTATTCCACTCTTCTATACTCTATTCACAGGGTCAGCATGTCAGGGTTAGACAGTCAGAATTTGCCAGAGCAGAGTGTTGAGATGAGTTCAGGCACTAGTCCTGTGCCTAGTTCATCATTAGATCTAGGCACCCCCGGTTCTCATGGGTTGACCAAGGATACTACTAGGGCCAGGCAGAAGCTGAATTCAGATGAAGACTCAGATTTGGTCTCGGAAGATATTCTTTCTAAGAAGCAAGAGAGGGCTACCAAGAAGTCAGCAAATGAGGCCACCTCTTCTAGGAGGATGGTTGCCAAAACATATGCGCCTCCTAAAGCTATCAGAGCACCTGAGAGTGCTAGGAACACAATGACTCTTCGCCTTGAGTCTCCTCCCAAGAAGGCAGGAGAGAAAAAGAAGGCCAGAAAGAGGATAGTCCATGTTATTGGCAGGCCTACATCTATGTCTGAAGATCCAGAGGAGGCAGCTGCTGCGGAAGAGGAGGAACCTGCTACTCAGGCCCCTCCTAAGAAGAAAGCCAAGAAACTTCTAGCTGATGCTATGCCTAAGTCAGGCACATCCAAGAGCACAAAATCCAAGAACATTGTTGTTGAAAATCCTAAGAGGACATCCAGGCAAATTCCAGCTTCTGAAAGAACAAGGGAACTACCTCCAGAGTTGAAGATGAAGATTCTATGTCAACTTTGATGAAGCTAAGTCCACACCTTCTAGTACATAATGCCAGCTATCCACTTGTTGAAGATATGAAGAAGAGGAAGGACTCGGGCTTGAGGGCATGGAGAGCTGCTGATCCATATGCCCAAAGGAAGAAGACAGTTGTGGACTACATATCCTATACCAGAGAGCAACAGGATTTCTATGAGACTGTGCTTTTTGACAAGAGTCCAGCTGTGAGTGATATGAGGTATGTAGACTGGAAATTCATTAAGGAGAATGAGGACTACTTTCCAAGTGTCCAAGAAAATTTCCACTGCATTTGTTTGGATGAGTTTTTTGGCAGAGAATTTACTGCATGGAATGATGAGATGATCATCCAATTCGACTCCACTGCACATTTCTATGGAGATGGTAGGATTGTATGGATGACAGAAGGAGCAAGATATGAGTCCACTGTTGACGAATGGGCTAAAATTCTAGGAGTCCCGGAGGTACATGATGGTGACTTGTATGTCTACTCAGAATCCAAGGAGAGCCACAATGCTATGGCCAACATGTACAATGAGATCCCTGCTGCTAATGTGAAGTCTCACAAGCTAGGATCCATCTACTTTCTTCAGGCTGACCTCTGCACCATGAACACCATTCTGAGGCATACTTTGATGACCAAGTCAGGAGATGACAAGATGATCCGAGGCTACTCCATCAACATGTTGATCCACCTTGACAGACACACCAGGATCAGAGTCATGGACTTGATTATAGAGACAGTCAAGAGGGTTGCTACCTATCAGAAGCACTCTTGCTGTTATGCACCCTATATCCAGATGCTCATCAACTCCAAGTTGGAGAAGCACATATTTTCTCTAAATTGTCCCCATTGCCCCTACAGCCAGATCTCGAGGACAATGTTGTGGTGATGGATGCTGAACATCCCACATCTGCTGTAGCTCAGGCAGAGGCAGAGGTAGTTAGAGCCACTAGTGCTCAAGTTCCTAAATCCAAAAATGAGCAAATGGATCTGTTGATATCATCAATTCAGGGCATGCAGAAGGACACTAAGGGGATTTTGGACAACCAGAACAGCCTTGTCAAGATCTTTGAAAATAGGATCAAGACCCTTAATGATAAGTTGGATGGGCTAACGCAGACAATCAATGAGCTCAAAAAGGAAGTTGACTCAGTGCCTGTTCCTCAAACTACTTCAGATGATGATGATGATGAAGATGAGGATGGATCACCTCTTAGGACAGGCACATAGTTTCCTACTCAGGCCAGATCAGCCATTGTGCCAGCTCCAGACTTGAGGCCCTCTTCATCAGCTCCTGCTACTGTCACCTCAGATCCTGCTCCATCAGCTCCAGTTCCTCCAACTACCCCTCCAACTCCGTCCACAACATCTGCAGAGATCTTCACCAATGTTGTTCTCTCAAATCCTTCATCAACAACCGGAGGAGATCATCCCAAGAACGCTTAGATATATGCCTTTGAACTTTTTGGTAACTTGTTGCCAAAGGGGGAGAAGTGTATATAGATCTTTAGGCTTCGAGTGAGAGAGCGTTTTGGTGTTTATTGCTTTTTCAAAGACATTTTCTTTTGGTTTGATGTGAGATACTTTTGTGTTTGTGTGTGATCATACGCTGTTATGTGTGATGCTACTACTTCATATCATCTTAATGCTTGATGAGATGATCTTTCTACATTGCTTGATTGTGTTGTGCTATGATGTTCACTGTAATTATTCTCGCACACCACCAAGATGTATGTGACATGAAAGAAGTGCCTCATGTACCTAATCGATTGTGCATTTGCATTCAAATGCTAATTCAAAATAATGCACAAATTTAGGGGGAGCTCATTCTTATCACATACTTCTCAAAGCGACGATTATATTCATTGATTAAATCATATGTCGAAGCTTTGATCTATATGTTGTCATCAATTACCAAAAAGAGGGAGATTGAAAGCACATTTGCTCCCTTGGTGGTTTTGGTAATTAATAACAACATATATGTTATTGAACTAATGTTTCCACTAAGTATGTTTCAGGAAAAGTTCAATGATGGGTTGGCATAGATATTGTGAAATACCCCAAGATGCAAGGAAATAGGTTGGCAAAGCTTCAAGCAAGAGGACTCTACATTTTATATTTGTGTGAAATCACTTTGAGTCCATAGGAAACCCAATACTATTAAAAGGGGGTAAGGTTTTGTTGGTGAAAAAAATGCTCATACGTGCACAAGTGATAGTCACCAAAGACACCCACAAACTCTCCCACCAAAGTCTAATACATGGACGGAAGACGCATGGTATATTCAAGGTTGCTTCTTCGTGGAACCCTCCATGGATAGAGCCCTCCGTGGAATCTCATGATTGTTACCCTCCATGGATTGAAGACTCCATGAATGTGGATGTACGATAGCGCCACCTATCGGAACCACGGGAAAAATCATCGTGTCACCAATTTCATTTGCTTTTCCTACCCTATCTTTACTTACATGTGCAATGTCTTTACTTTCCGCTGCTATACTCTTTGAAATGCATGTGTAGGGTGTACTTGACATACTATGAATGCTAAAATCTGCCAAGAATTAAAATTGGGAAAAAGTAGATTTTTATTTGGTCAAGTAGCCTAATCACCCCCCTCTAGACATACTTTCGATCTTACACTATTGAAAATTTTATGTAGATTTTTCATGAGTAGAGTCTTGCTTTGTAAATAAATATCCATGACTACCAGGCCTCCCTGATTTTTTGGTCTGCAAACTGTTTGCCATGCCACCAAAGCAGGTCTATGGTCTTCTAAATCTGGGCTTCTCCAGAGGCAATGCCTCAAATATTTGTTGATCTACTTCTTGATGGTGATAGGCATGTCCAAACAGCACACAAGGAATATTGCCAGTGATGCCAATACTGACTTGACCAAAAGTAGTCAGATTTCTGCTTGGGTTGACAGGAGTTGTTCCAGATCCAGTTGAAATGTGGTGGAGTTTGTTTATGCCCAATTAGTAGCTTGTATGCTTTTATGAAAGAGTAGAATTCATTTCCCCATATGTAACTCCATGTGTCCACAATATCCAGATATTCAGATTCCCTTAAAGTGATACCGATGTTTTCTAGTTCCAAATATTCTTCATAGGCTTCTGTGGTCAATGGCAGGTAGAAGAGGTCTTGAAGGTATTCTAAGTTGATGACTTGTTGGACATCTAAACCTGTATTCTTGGCAAAAGAGTGAAGATGGTGAAATTTTTGTTTCAAAACAGACTGATGCCACATATCATCCTAGAATAGTGCACTTCTACCATCTCCAACATTGCATCTGGCAATTGCTTTGAAGTGATCCTGGAGTGCCAAGTTTGATTTCCACCAAAAAATAGTCCACTTTATTATGTCGTGGGAGTTGCCCATTGCTATAGTATGATTCTAAAATTAGATTCACCCATGGAATGTCATGCCTATTGAAAAATTTATGTAGATTTTTCATGATCGGTGTCTTGCTTTGTAAATAAATATCCATGACTCCTAGGCCTCCCTCATTTTCTGATCTGCGAACTATGTGTCATGCCATGAAAGTTGGTCTCTAGTCTTCTAAATCTGGGCTTCTCTAGAGGCAATGCCTCACATATTTGTTGATCTGCTTCTTGACGGTGACAGGTATGTACAAACAGCAAATGAAGTATATTGCCAGTGATGCCAATACTGACTTGACCAAAAGTAGTCTACCAGCCTATGTCATAAAGATAGAAAGACCAGCCAATCTTTTAGCAACCCTATTGAGTAGGGGCATACATTGTTCCAAACTTGGTTTATAAATTCCAAGAGGTAAACCCAAGTATGTAGAAGGGAATTTCCCTCTAGCACATTGCAAGGTATTGGTAAATATCCCTTGAAGGCCATGAAGGCCAAATAACAAACATAAACTAGCAGCGAAAATCTTGATCGAAAGCTTGTACCCATGTCATCTGCCTTAACCCTACAAACATTCTGACTACAAAGCGTCCTAGTTCGTATGTTCTTCACCAACGAACTCTTCACCAAATTCCTACTATTCCATGTCTGGCCAATTAAATAACCAGGGGCAAGTCAATGAGTCCTTTGAATGTACTTGCAAGAAACCCATGTTTTATCACAAGGTATAACAATGCATGATATAGCACTAAGTAGGTAAGTTTGTAGAAAGCTAATTTTGACTACAATGACATGGTTAGTTAACTGACGAAAGCATGCATCATGAGGTAGCAGGTATCCATGTGAACAGGTTACAGATATAAATATGAACAGGGGTTGAACATGTCATGTTCAATCATCATGCCAAGTCATCTGACTTATCTCGTGTATCTCGTTCGTCACCAACACATGAAACCAGTTTGTGAAAACACTAGATGTAGTTTAAGAAGCACCAGCAAACTGTCCTTGATCGTGGACATGGGTATTTGAATATTTTTACACTCTATAGAGGTTGCACACTTTACCCACATGACTCAGGAAACTTCCATGTCAAGTCATGACTCGCGGTATTGTTCATACCAAGGTAAGTACCCAAATAATTCCTTTCCCCTCACGAAACTAATAAGGAGTGCACTCATTGGTGCCATACCTCATGAGGTACAACACAAGTATCATCCATGAGGTCACGCAATGGTGTGCCTAGTGTCTATAAAAACAACCCATGACCGTCCTTTCCGGCATGACCCCGTATAGAGAGAAACCACGTCACTCCCGCCACTAGTAATGCAGGCTTTTTGCTAGTACCCATCAAAGTAATGAACAAAGCCCCATCCCATAAGGGTTATCATGGTTGTACATGTAATTTTGTAGATGTAATGTTGGGAACACTCACTTGCTATGGTGCACCACTTCTTTATCAAGTGGTTACCTAGCTCATCATCATCTCCCTCGGGCATTAGTGGCACCCGACGGGGTTTTCGAAAAGGCTTTGAAATCATTTCCTTTTCAACACTATGCATATCCCCATCCCACTTGCGTAGCAACTACTTAGCATCATATCCACTTCCCACCTACATAACCCTCATAAGGAGGTAGGGTCATGCACGATGCAAGTATCAACGGTGCAAGTATCGGACGCAATCCACCGAAGTGGTCACCACATCATCATGATCAATATATCAAAAATAAAGTGCTACATGCCATGCAATGGAAATGGTTTCTTAACATGGTCAAAGGTCTGCTTGCCTGGCTCAACAAAGTCCTTGGGGTCGTCGAAGTCTTCGGGTCGAACTCCCTCGTAAACAACGCAATCTATCGTCGCGGCAATAACGGGCAAAACTAAGAATCACAACAAAAACAAAGAAAATAATCTACTTCTTAAATGTTACCCTACTCTGTAAAATACTTCATTCAAAACTAAAAATATTTGCATCTAGTATTGAAGTGAAAAAAGGTTTGAAAAACTATTTTAACATAGGTTTTAAATAACGAAAACTAGGTTTTAAATAACACAACTACATAAAACATTTTCAAAAAGAAACTCACAAGTGGCATTATTAAATACTATAGAATATTTCAATATTTATGGTCGAAGAATTTTTGAATTTGAGAAAATAATAGATTCTATGGAATTTTTGGAAAAATCCATAGAAAAGAAAAGAAAAAGGGCCACTGTGCTTCGCGGGCTAAACTGGCCAGCCGAGCTTGCCCAACCAGCGCAGACGGCCTGATCGGCCCTGTGCCCCCGCGCGCATTAGGTTTAAACCTGATGGGCGGGGGGTCATATGCCATAGAGAGAGAGAGGATGAGCAAGAGAGAGGTGGGAATGATAGGTGGAACCCATCTATCGTTCCTAACCCTGCTACCAAAGTTGGTCGCCGGGGTTTGGAGATTTGTCGGCGACGAGTTGGTCCGGCGGATGTGCTTTGGGAGGTGGTCAGAGTCGATGCCTCCGGCTGCAAATCGCCTTGGGAAGGAGGGTAAAAGGGGTAAAGGAGACGAAAGAGGACCAAAGGTAATAAGAACGGGGCCGGATGGGCTCGCCGGAGCTTGGACACAGCAGAGCTCGACTCGATTTAGGGCACATGGGCTTCGGAAGGTGGAACTAGTAGTGTGGTGACGCGATTTTGGTCTGGAGAGGGAGAGGGAGGAGCAAGAGGAGGGCTCAGGGCTGCTCTTATAGCCAGTCGCAGTTCATCGCCCGCCCGTGCGCCGGTGACCTCGTGGCCAAGGCTACAGGCCACTAGGCTCACGGAAATGGGTCATGGGCATTCCTAGGCGTAGTCTAGGACTAGTGGAAGGGAGAGAAGGACCGGAGGGAGGCTCTGATGCCCGTGCTTGTGAGCTCGCGCGTGGGCTGGCTCGGGCGACGTCAGTCATGTGCGGCCAGGGTGAGGGAGGACGAGGAAGGACGGGGCCAACAGGTTGGCGGTTTGCGGACATCGAGTGGAATCTAGGGGACAGCTTCCCCCATCCCAAACTGTCAGGGGGCCTCGGGATGCTCCTGCTACAGTGCAGCTGGGCCCTCTAGCATGATCCAGAGCATGCGCTTTGCATGCCATGGAATTCAGCACATGCTCTGGCGTGTCCCACCTTGTCCACTTGCTCTTGGGGATGCAGGGATGCTCCTAGGATGCTCTGGTAGATGAGGGATGAGGTAGAAGTAAGAGGGCACATAGAAATGGGGCTGTCCAGGCTGATTAGAGAGGTAAAAATAGGGTTTTATCCTAGCAATCATTGAGCTGCTGAGGAGAGGGAGTCGCTAGGGTTAGAGGGGGCACTCAAGTGTCTGTAGCAAAAATTTGAGTTTAATGAGAATAGTAGAAGGGGGTCAAACATATTTTTTACTAAACAAGCAGAAAGTGTTTGATGATGAGTTGGGAAAGTAGAAGGAGTTTGCTTGCCATGATTTTTAACAAGATGAAAATGTATGTAAAAATAGAGTGAGCACCAAGTTTGAGATCATCTGAGGAAAGTCCATAGTGCAAACTTGGTAAACCCAACAATTTAACAAAATCAGATTTCTGTAGATCTATCCATGCAATTCTGTTCCCCCGAATGCACCACTTGGTGTATGAGCATTATTTAGGGATTAGAGCAAGCCCACGAAGTTTGTGGTGAATAGGAGAAACTTCACAATGTAAGTTGTTCAAATTTGATTCTGGACAGAGAGGATTTTGGGATATTTTGGTGAAGCAAGTCAATTAGGATTGAGATGAAACTTTGCAAGAGTATCACATATAACATGTGTGACATGCTGGAATTTTCCTAGATACGATTGAGAATATTTCTTATAGAAATATTTGAAATGCTAGGTTTATGCACAAGGGGACTTCGAGGGTTTGGTCCAATATTTTGAACATAACTATGTGTTGAAACTCATATATATGGAAAATGTATGTCAAGTGAGTTTCCCTAATTTTTCTCAAATATTTTCAAAGCATTTAAATATTTTTCCCTATGAAAAATCATTTATGGACTTAAGAAAAAGCCTTTAAATAAAATAGTAAAATATTCTTTAAAAATAATACTTGGTGGTTTTGGGAAGTCTTATATATACTAGGTTCCAAATAAAGTTTTTGGGGAAAAGCATCTACCCAATTTCAGGACTTGTAGTACAAACCTCAATTTAGGGGGTTTTGAAAACCTAATTTGAATAATTCCTTTCTGGCCAAAATAGTATTTGATAAAAATCGTTTTGGGTACTATACACATGGCATGGTCATTGGGCAAGAAGTTTGGATCAAGGAAGATGAATATGGAGAGAAGAAGGATCTTTGGGAATTAAAATACAACAATCATTCAAGCAAGTAGCACCCACGTCATCCGTCACAAACAAGAAAAAGTTTTAAATGGGTCGAAATTTTATAAAAACCATATTATAGCAAGTGATGCAAACACAGGGTGTGACAGACGTAACCCCCTTGGAAGAATCTCATCCCTGATGTTCCTGGGCTAAGCGCTAAAAAGATAAGGAAACTCGGATCTAAGGTAGTCTTCACGCTCCCAAGGTGCTTCTGCTTCAGTGTGTTTGCTCCATTGGACCTTGAAGTACATGATGCCGCAGATTCGGGTGTAATGATGTGCTTCATCCAAAATGCGAACTGGCCTATCACGTTAAGTGAGGTCTGGCTAAAGGTCGATGTCTTGATGGTCGATTTCCTTGTAGAGGTCGGGGCGGTTGGAGACTTTGAGACACTTCTGGAGTTGTGACACATGGAAAACATTGTGCACATGTAATATCTAGGAAGGTAGCTCTAGCTTATAGGCAACTTCTGCTCATCTTGCAGTGATCTTGAAGGGGCCAATTTATCTTGGAGAAAGCTTTCTGTCAAATTTCAGGCTCCGCAAAACCCTCAAGGTTCGAACACAGGGGCGTGTGCAAAGATCCCTTGCAGCTTCGCCCTACCTAGCTCGCTAGTGGATGGTTACTACAATGAACTTGCACGATCACGAGTGAGAAGATGAACACGGTGGTTTACCCAGGTTCGGGCTTCTGGGAAGCATAATACCCTACTCCTGCTTTGGTGGATTTCTCTCGGGGCGGTGTGGTGGATCAACTAGTATAGTGATTCTGAGCCTCGCGAGGGAGCTCTAGTGGTGTTCTTGGCTCTTTGCCTTGTCTTTGATTCATTCTCCTCTAATGGTTTCGTCGTGGATGGAGTCAGCGTCCCTCTCTATGGTGTGGCCTTGCCTCTATATATATAAGTGGCCCGGTTCCTCTTCCCTTATCACAATGGCGCGAAGAGATCCCACAACAACCAAATTTGAAGGGGGACATGAGTACATCCATGCCCTTTCCAAAGGTGGTCTTTGCCTGCAAAGCAGCTGTCGATGATGTAGAGGTGGGCTCGGCGATGACATCTGCCCTGCGGGGCTCGTGGTCATGGTTTTGTTGCACTGGAATGGAAAATTTTGGGAGGCGCTTCGGGAACCCACGTACGTCCTTGCTCCCTTTGCATGAAAGAGGAAAGTGCACTAGCTGGCGAGCTGGCGCCCACCTGTCCTACCCTGCATCATCTTTGACTCCCGAGGCTGGGTTCTGCATAGAGATCTCCACTGCTCTGAAAGGGGGCTGAGGAGGCCCATCCTTGCTATTCATGGCGCCGTTCTTCCTCGTGACCCTGGGGTCCTCGTGAGGGCCTTGTCTTGAGTGGAGCCGCACCAGGTCGTGTCTGGCTGACAAGGTGGGCCATGTCCTAGGCCGTAGGCAGGTAGGTCTAGGTACACATGTTCCCAAAACGCTGACAGTAGCCCTCGGGCCCAAGGTGCACCCGAGCTAGCTTTTGGGGGAAGCCTTGAGGACGTCCCGTAGTGCCACGGGTCCCAAATGCCTGAGGGGCTAGGACTGGCGCTTCGTGCGGTTGATGTCGGGCGTCCTTTCGGCCACCGCCCGAATCGACAAAAGCTTGACTTCCAGCACTGAGCCATTACTGCTTTCCACTTCTGTGCACCTGCTCTTACTTCCAGATCTCCATCCTTAGCAGAGATCTCTCGAGATCCAGCATCACTCTGTCCTCCTTCTTGCCGCATTGGACCCACGATCTTCCCAATGGCTCCCCCTGGCAAGCCAAAGCCAGAGGCCTAGGGCTCAGCGTCCGCTCCCGTCTCAGTGGCACGGGCGGCTCCTCGGAGAATCGACTCTCGTCCAGGTCAGCCTATCCCTTCTTCCTTCATAGCGTCTTCGCCGGGCCTGTCCCGCCTTTCTCCATGTTATTCACCGCCATCCTCGACCACTACAGGGTTCAAGTCCATCATCTTCAACCCAACTCCATCCTGCTCTTGTCCGTCTTTGCCTTTTACTGCGAGGCTTTCATGGGGGTGAAGCCTTCGATGGCCCTCTTCCAACACTTCTTTAGTTTGCGCGTGCATGACGATGCTCAGCGGTCGGCGTGCATCTCCTTCGTCGCGGTCCAGAGTTGGGTAACTTCTGGCACCGTTGGGTCTTCATGGATCTCGGTAGCTCCAACCCCCGCTTGGAGCTGTCGAAGGGGCTGCTGGAGAAGACCCCCGCGTGGAGCTCCGTGAAGCTTTCTGACCCCCAGGCCAAACCCGTCCTGGAGCGGATTTCTTGCGACATCAGTGCCAAGAAGTTGACTAGGGGGTGATAGTGAAGGAGTTCCCGACAGAACGTCTGGTACCCCTCCAGTCTCACTCTAGGCCCCTGTGGGACTATCGGGGCAGCGGCGACAACCTCAGGCTTCAGTCCGCACGCATAACCCCTGAGGAATTCTGTAGGCTGTGGTGACCCTATTCAATGGTGACCCCGGAAATCTCCCCAAAGCATGCGCCTCATTGTACCGCCGCCACAACGTGGCCGATTTGGTCGCCAGGATGCTTGTGTTTGTCGGGGCCCCGATCCTAAACCATAAGAATCCAGCATGTAACAAATCACATAACTTTGCGGCCTCGCGCACGGTTAACTCCATGGCTGCCACCTTACCTGAGCCGGAACCGTTTGTGTCTGTTGGCTCACGTATGTAAATATGTCGCTAGTATTCAAATGTCAAAGAACTCGGGTCGACATGACTAGTCATAGAACCCAAGTGGCACATCCGTATAGGAACATGCATACGTAACCCAGCAATGCAGGTGTCGGCCTCTAGCGTGTGTAGACGAGTCATATCAAGCTACAAGGACTCCATTATGTTGTGGGACATAAATGTCATCACTGCAACCAGAGGAGTCGTAGCAGGCTATAGGGACTCCATTACACTGCAAGACATTTGCCCGTAGGGACAGACACAGCAGCAAAGAATGATACATGCCAGTCAATCAATGTGTCTGGAGCAGTAGCAAGCTACCAAGGCTCGGTGGAAGCACAAAGAGGCAGTTCCCTGTAAAGAGTACTACTAAAGGCACACAACTAGGTGTCAAATCTCATACATATCGTTGCATGTCACAGGTACGCACGACATGCCCGATATGCATAGATACAACTATGGCATCACAACATAACCATACAACAACACACCATTTATTTAGAAGGCTCATAAGGTCCAACATAGTGTGATATTACAAGCAGGGCTCACATGTCCCAACACACAAGTCATACAAGCAACAAACGGAAGCTTAACATGTCTGGGTACAGACGTCTAGAAAAGAAGAAGACTAAGGGAGCCTATCTATCTACAAGGCCCTCCATAGGAACCAGACCTCTGGCTGGGATCCCCAATCTACTCAGTCAACATCGATCTTATCGTAAAAACCACTAGCGAGACTGGAGTCTCCTCTGCAAAAACATAATTAAGAAACAGTGAGTACTGAGTACTTAGCAAGACATACAATATAACTAACTACATATGCATCGGTATAAACAAGGGGGTTGTGGGGTTTAATGCAGCAAGCCACCTTTGATTCGGTGGCTATCCTGTACTATGAATATCAGTACTTTGAAAAGTTTGTGAAGCATACACGAGTCCACTAACACCACAACAATACACCACCATAGATCCACTCTCGTCTTCCTATGAGAGTGCCATGCATGGTACTCACACTTGTCTTGAAGCTTTTATGAGTAACCATTTAAGTTGTCTATGAACCATATAAGTCTCCAAGTAGTCCATATCCGCGGACGCGGCTATTCGAATAGATGATTACCCTCAGGGGTGTACTTCGTCACAGACGCTCCCGCCACTTACCGCCATGTGCACATAAAAAAAGGCACCTTGACAACCTTCAAGCGGAAGCCCAGCAAGGGAGTCGGCCACGACCGTTAACCACACAAGACTCTAGTCTAGGTTTATTGCCTATTTGAGACTGAACCCACAAGGAAGTCCGGCCGAAGTTTCATCAATGGCCACAAACGATGTATACAGGGTTCCCAAGCCCACCTCTACGGATGGTACTACGCTTGGTACACCGGGC
Organism: Hordeum marinum; assembly: GCA_022496015.1. Classification (NCBI taxonomy): domain Eukaryota; kingdom Viridiplantae; phylum Streptophyta; class Magnoliopsida; order Poales; family Poaceae; genus Hordeum; species Hordeum marinum. The sequence goes on from CM039677.1 coordinate 235,083,543, forward strand.
CATGATGCCTAGTCTGTCCCAAGCCCACCTGTACGGGGTGCCACTCGGTAGACTACTAGCATGTCCTACAAACACCAAAAGTAGTTGCAACTCCTGGACAGAGATCAAGTCGATTAATAAGTCGAGAGGGTCCATTGGTTTGGGGCCCAATGTGTGGTAGTACCTAGTCTTGGATAACATACACAGGACTTAGTTCTTAAGGATGGTCCCAATGAGACAACCCGCCATGTACTCCTACATGGCCTCTCATCGCTACCTTTGCCAAATCGGGTTCACAACTTAACTCTCATCATCAGAACACATCAGTTTACTCCGGTTCATCACCCAGATGAATCAGACCTGACACAACTCTATGCATAGCATGCATAGTAGGTTAAAGGCACAACATGGCTCAAGCATCTACCAGGTATGCTTGGTTGCATGGTTCACCTATTTACTATGACAATGACAGGTCATGCAAAGGAATGGGTTCAACTACCGGAACATGTAAAAGTTGAAACGTTTTGTCCTAATGCAATAAGTGAGAGCAAGAGCAAGAGAGTGGGATTGTATCGGACATGTTCAAGGGGGGTTGCTTTCCTGGTAAGATGATCACACGTTACTACTCCTCAGAAGGATACTAGATTGTATCCTCTGGAACAGTGCCTAACACGAAGAACAACCATCGAAGGGGGGACAAATCATAACACATCAAATGCAACAAATGATGCATGAATATGACATGTCAATATGATGTGGTTTGGTCTAATGCATCTAGCAGCATGTTTAGATGGAGTAGGTTTGAACCCAAGATTCAAAATCAACTTCATATGTGAAGCTCCATATTGCATTTGGATTAAATATCCAAGTTATCCTATTTAGGTTGCTCTATCATGCATGAAAATGACACAGATGGATTCATTGGATTTTTCTGATCAAATTTTATTTATAAATTATTTTCATCTGACTTACAGATTAATTTATATGAATTTTCTAAGTTTTCAGCATTTTCTGGAATTTATTGAAAAATCCATAAATGCATTTATTACGTCGGCCATGCGTTAGCATGACGTCAGCTGGTCAACCGACCGCTCTGGGTCAAACCTGGATAGTGGGACCCACTGGTCACTGACCCAGTGGCTAAATGGGGTCAAATCCCGCGCTCACCCGAGGTTTGACCCATAGCAGGGCCCACTGTGAGCCTCTAGGGGGGATTAGCAGGGGGATTAGCGCTAAGGGCCTTGCCACGTCGGCTCCTCCGGAGTTTAGCCAGCGGCGACCATCCCAATGGCGGAGGTTCGGCGGAGTCGCGATTTCGGCCACTATTTGGCATGCGGGGTGGCCCTATCAGACGCAGGGAGCGATGCGCGTCCATCCAAGAGATGGGACGGCGCGGGGCGGCCGGAGCTGACGGCGGTGAGCTCGCTCGTGGCAGCCAGAGCTCGGTTGAGGCGGCGCACGGCGCTAGAAGAGGAGAATGATGATGGGGCAAGGGGGAGGAGAACCGGGGCTCAACATGGAGCTTCTGGCGCCTGTGGTGTGGTCGAGGACGAGCCGGAGCAAGCGAATCGGCGACGAGGAGGTCCGATGACAGGCGGCGATGGAGAGGATGATGGTGTCGCTTTGGCGGCTCTCGGCTTGTGCAGCTCGTCGAGGGGAGAGAAAGGGGCCATGTGCTTCTTGTGGGCACGATGGAGATGCTCGGGGGTAGACATGGCTACGCTAGCGGCGGTGATGAGCTCATGGAGCTTCGGCCATGGCGACGGGAGGGAGCAAAGGAGAGGGACAGAGAAGCAAAGGGAGGAATGGGCTCGAGGGGAGTCCAGGTGGTCGCCTAGAGAGGATAGAGGTGGAGGAGAGGCCACCAGCGCGATGCGGGAGCTGGCGCAGTGACTCGCCATGCTCGCCTTCCCCTCTGCCTACTAGCAGAGGTGGAAGACGACCCTACCCCTGGGCTGGGCCGCATCTGCAACAGGTAAGGCCTAGGTAAGCCTCAGCCTTTTCCTTTTATTTGTTTCTGTTTTTCTATTAATTTCAATAGGTTTCTCATTTAGTAAAAATACCAAATCGATTTTATTAATTCTGAAAATAAATATGTGGTTATATATAAAAAAGTCTAAAGCCACATAAAAGTTTTCAGAATTACTAGGGCTTTTAAAAGTATTTATAGCATTTTATAGCTCCAATCCAAATAGTTATTGATTTAATTCAATAACCAAAAATGACATTGTAAAATATGCACCACCCCTGGTTTATGTTGCCACATTATTCGAGAGAAGATGAAAAAATTTCAGCTCCACTTTGGATCATTGGAAAAAAAATTGGTTGAACCTATTTGAATTCAAATTGTGCTAGGGTTTTGATCATCCCCATTTGAGGTTTAAAGAAATTTTAGACATGATGCAATCACAAACATGGATCCTAGTGCATGCTAAAGCTAGGGATGTGACAGTCTTCAATGAACTGGGGCTTTCCCCAGTTGAGGGCCTTTGCTCCCCGGTGATGGTGTCCTCCGGCGACAGCACGAGCGGGGAGGATTTGGAGAAGACAGCGGACGACGACCTGGCGGCGGCGTCTCCCCCGTCATAGATTGTGCTCTTGTGCGATCTTGAGGATGAAGACGATGCTGGTGAAGCTTCTGCTCTAGGCTATCTGCGTCCCGCCAAGTTCCCCAGGGGGCTAGGGCCAACCCCTCGTGCCACACAGTCCACCTACCTAGCGACTCCCAGGAAGAGCAGAGCAGGGTCTCCTTTGGTGTGCCCTGCTACCTATTGAGCATGCGTTGGTTTTCCCTTGAAGAGGAAAGGGTGATGCAGCAAAGTAGATAAGTATTTCCCTCAGTTGTTGAGAACCAAGGTATCAATCCAGTAGGAGGAACAAGCAAGTCACCAATGGATGCACCTACACAAACAATCAAACTCTTGCACCCAATGCTATAAAGGGGTTGGCAATCGCTTCACGATTATTTGTAAGGATTAGCTGATAGATATAGATGTAAACAAGAACGGAAAGTAAAAGGTAAATAAATTGCAGCAAAGTATTTTTTGCTTATAGATTTGAAAGTATATTATGGAAAGTAGACCCAGGGGCCATAGGTTTCACTACAGGCTTCTCTCTCGAAGGAAAATATCATGGTGGGTAAACAAATTACTATCAAGCAATTGATAGAAAAGTGAATAATCATGTAGTTATCCAAGGCAATTATCATGCATATAGGCATCACGTCCATATCAAGTAGACCGAAACGATTCTGCATATACTACTATTACTCCACACATCGACAGACTCCTGCCAACATCTAGAGTATTAAGTTCATGAAGAACAGAGTAACCCATTGAGAAAGATGACATGATGTAGAGGGATAAACTCAAGAAATATGATGAAAACCGCATCTTGTTAGCCTTTATGGCGACAATACAATACGTGCCTTGCTACCCCTACTATGTCACTAGGTGAGGACATCGCAAGATTGAACCCAAAACCAAGCACTTCTCCCATTGCATGAAATACTAATCTAGTTGGCCAAACCAAACCAATAACTCGAAGAGACTTGTAAGGATATGAAATCATGCAAATAAGAATTCAAAGGGGATTCAAATAAGATTCATGGATAATCTGAACATAAACTCACAATTCATCGGATCTTGACAAACACACCACAAAAGAGGGTTACATCGGATAGTTCTCCATGAAGATCATGAAGAACATGGTATTGAAGATCAAAGAGAGAGAAGAAGACATCTAGCTACTAGCTATGGACCCATAGGTCTGTGGTGGACTACTCACGCATCATCGGAGGGGCAATAGAGTTGATGTAGATGCCCTACGTGATCGAAACCCCCTCCGGTAGATTGCCAGAAAAGGCTCCAAGATTGTATCTCTTGGGAACGGAGGCTTCCGGCAGAGGAAAAGTATTTGCGTGGATCTTTTTGATGTTGGGGGAATATTTGGGTATTTATAGGCCAAGAATTAGGGTTAGGAGACCTGTCGGGAGGTGACAAGCCGACTAGGCTCGGCCAAGGGGGTCTCGCCTAGCAGGCTTGTGGCTCCCTAGCACCTCCCTTGTCGTGCACTCGGAGCTTGGATGACTTGTTTCCTTCCAAAAAAAATCCTTCCGAAGGTTTTATTCCGTTTGGACTCCATTTAATATTTCATATCTCCAAAACTCAAAAACAAGGGAAAAAACAAAACTGGCACTAGGCTCTAGATTAATAGGTTAGTCCCAAAAATAATATAAAATAGCATATTAATGCATATAAAACATCCAAAACAGATAATATAATAGCATGCCATCATCAAAAATTATAGATACGTTGGAGATGTATCAGCATCCCCAAGCTTAACTCTTGCTCGTCATCGAGTAGGTAATTGAGAAAAACAGAATTTTTGATGTGGAGTGCTACCTAAAATCTTATTATTGATATAAAAACAATAACATTTCAAGCTTGCTAGCAAAGCAATTGTATCTCTTCAAAATATAATGGCAAAAGAAAGTTATCCCTACAATATCATATGGTCTGGCTATGCTCCATGTTCCCCCACACAAAGTCAAGCAATTGTTTTCACACCTTTTTGTTCTCAAACTTTTTCAACTCTCACGCAATACATGAGCATGAGCCATGGATATAGCAGTATAAGTGGAATAGAATATGGTGGAGGTTTCAATGAAAGGGAGAAGATAGTCTCACATCAACTAGGCGTGTCAACGGGCTATGGGTATGCCCATTAATAGATATCAATGTTAGTGAGTAGGGATTGCCATGCAACAGATGCACTAGAGCTATAAGTGTATGAAAGCTCAAAAAGGAACTACATGGACGTGCATCATCAAGAAAAATTCCACTAGCTATATGAAAGTGACAAAATAGGAGACTTTCTATCATGAGCATCATGGTGTTAATTTGAAGCACAAGTGTGGAAAAAGGTGGTAGCAATGTCCCTTATCTCTTTTTATCTCATTTTTTGTGTGGGCATCTAAGGCCTCTTTTATTCATATTTTTTTATTTGGGCTTCGCTGGCCTCTTTTATTTTTTTCAGAAAGTCCGGAACCTTATCTCCACTTGTGAAGGAATAATAGCTTCCATCATCCTTTCCTCACATGGGACATGTTCTATTAATGATAATAATAACACTTTTATTTACTTACAACTCAAAAGAAATTACAACTCTACACCTATGAGAAAATATGACTCTATATGCAATATGGAAGTGATGATGCATGTCATAAAAGGAAATGGTGGAAGTTGCATGGCAACATATCTAGGAATGGCTATGGAAGTGCCATAATAGGTAGGTATGGTGGCTGTTTTGAGGAAGGTATATGGTGGCTGTTTTGAGGAAGGTGTTTGATATACCGGCGAAAGTTGAGAGTGCGTATAATCCATGGACTCAACATTAGTCATAAAGAACTCACATACTTATTGCAAAAGTCTATTGGTCATTGAAGCAAAGTATTAAACACATGCTCCTAGGGGGGAGGTTGGTAGGAGTTAACCATTGCGCACCCCCGACCCTCACACAAAGGTCGACAATCTATAAACAAGTCATGCTCCGACTTCCTTACATAACGGTTCACCATACGTGCATGCTACGGGAATCACAAACCTTTACACAAGTATTTTTACCAAATCAAAATTACGTCCTAACATGTCTCTTAACATTACCATCTTTATATCTCAAAACTTCATGCAAGGAATCAAACCTCTCATAAATACTCAATGCACTTAATACTGAGGTTATTATTATATCTCTTTTGGATGCCTATCATATTAGGACTAAATTCATAACCTAGACCAATTACCATGCTGTTTTAGAAACTCTCAAAATAATGTAAGTGAGGTACGAGAGTTCAATTATTTCTATAAAACGCAAACAACACTCTGCTCTAACAGATATAAGTGAAGCACATAGAGCAAAATTGCCTAACTCAAAATATATAAGTGAAGCACATAAAGCATTCTAATAAATTCATGATTCAGAGTCTCCTTCTCAAAAATGTGTGCAGCAAGGATGATTGTGGCAAACTAACAATCAAAGAATCATATCATAGAAGACGCTCCAAGCAAAACACATATCATGTGGTGAATAAAAATATAGTCTCAAATAAATTTACCGATGGATTGAAGACGAAAGAGGGGATGCCTTCCGGGGCATCCCCAAGCTTAGGATCTTTTGCATCCTTGAATATGACTTGGGGTGCCTTGGTAATCCCCAAGATTAGGCTCTTGCCACTCCTTATTCCATAGTCCATCAAATCTTTACCCAAAACTTGAAAACTTCACAACACAAAACTTAACCAAAAACTCGTGAGATCCGTTAGTGCAATAAAATAAATCACCACTTTAGGTACTATTGTGAACTCATTATTTATTTATATTGGTGTTATATCTACTCTAATATAACTTCTCCATGGTTAATACACCACGATACAGCCCAAAGATTCATCAAAATAGGCAAACAACTCAAAGAAAACAGAATCTGGCAAAAAACAGAACAATCTGTAGCAATCTAGAAACTTTGTATACTTATGTAACTAAAAATATTCTGAAACATTAGGACAACCTGGGAAATTTATATATCAATCTTGTGTAAAAAATTCAGTCTCATTCGACGCTCTGAAAAAGAAGGAAGATTCCTGGACTGAGTGTAAAAGTTTTTGTTTTTCAGCAAGATCAAATCAACAACTACCATAGATCACCCCAAAGGTTTTACTTGGCTCAAACACTAATTAAAACACCAAAACAAAATTACTACAGAAGTAATAATGTGGGAAACACTCAAAAACAGAAGCAAAAATAGAACACAAACATAAAATTGGGTTGCCTCCCAACGAGCGCTATTGTTTAACGCCCCTAGCTAGGCAAAATGCAATAGATCTAGGAATTGTCATCTTTGATATGCAATCAAAACTTGATCAAACCATCAAACCTTTTCTAACTAGATCTATCCTTTCCTTTATTTCCTTCCTAGTAGATGAACTTAAATCATGAAAAGGACTTTGGCTAGTAATTTTAACATTCATAAACCCGTAGTCTAGATCATCGCTATAGGTATCGTCGTATAAAACATGTATCTTATTTCTAATGGGTTACTTAACCATATTTTCAAGAAAATCATCCTTATACCCTACGAAAATTCCACTTGTAATCCAATCAAATTCCTCATAGGTCTCAAGGTACAAGGCTTGAGAGACTTTCTCGTGGGGATATCTTCTCCTAAGATTTTCACTATAAGATTGATAGTCTCTAGCTTCTAGACTACACAAAGTTTCTTTATCATGGAGAATTTCTTCAATTGGAGGATGTTCAAAATCTTTACTATAGAAAGCAAAAATCTCCCTAGCTTCTTGTATGATGAAATAAAATTCTTGCATAAGGATGATAATAGCAATCTTCTTAGCCTTAGGATGATTATTGCTGGGAAGTTCATAAAACACTTTCTGCAAAGCGGGATGAATGTGCACAAATTTTCTTTCCAATTTTTCAGTGAGTATGACAATAGCGCCCGCATAAATATTTGTGCTAAGAGTAATAGACCTCTTCTCATAGGCATTATCCCCGTACAATCAAAGAATTCTTGAATAACAATCTTCCCAATAATATTTCCATCTCCTACTTGAAAAGTTTTAGTTTTATAATTAGGAGGACATTTAGTTTCATGTTGTAGAGAGCAAGATTCAAATTTTTCTTCAAGATTAGTACTAGCAATACCCTCTAGATTTTCAGTGATAACCTCCCTCACTTTAGACATGGTGGCAAGGCAAGTAATCAAACACACGAGCAAACGATAGGCAAACGAAAGAAGGGGTGAATAAAAAGGGAGATCTTTTTGGTATTTTCTGAAAATCATTTTAGAACACTACTGGAATCAGACAATTTGCCGTCTGCTAGCAGATAGCAAAGACTATCTTTGCCATAAGCTAGCATAAATCAGACGGCAAAGAGCTAGCAAACGGCAAAGCTTGGCTTTGCCATCAGCCAGCTCTTTGCCGTCTCCTAGGGGACGAGGTGGGTGGGGTCCAATTGAAGGCACTACTGTAACAGCCAACCACCCCACTAGCGGACGGCAAAGAGATGGATACCTAACCCACTAACGACGCACCCCCACGCCTCTCATCTCTCTCCCCGACCCATCTCCCGAGCCCCCACCCTCGCCGCCGCCACCCATGCCCCCACCGCCCCCACCCTCGCCGCCCGTGCCCACCGCCGACCCCCGTCGCGCCCCCACTGCCCCCACCCCTGCCGCCCACGCCCACCGTCGGCCGGACGCCTCCCCGCCCGTCCCGCCTTCTCCCTGTCCCCTCCCGACCCTCCCGCTGCCCGTCCCTGCCAAATCCTCCCTCCACCTCGCCGCCACCCTCACTATCGGCTGAGAGAAGCGTCGCCCGTCTCCACTCCCCGACCGGCGACCGACGACCACCTTCCCCAACGGCAGCACCATCCATCTCCGCCTTCGCCGCCCAGCAGTAGCTCCCGCAGCCTCTGCCCCCGATGACCAGAAAGAAGCAAAGGTGAGGATGGATACAGCGAATCTCCGCCTAACCCCTTTCAATTCTCGGCGTCACGCGATTATTTTGTGTGTGCATCTCCATCATGATGTAGTTTTTATACCCTGATGTGTATCTCCATCATGACTTAAGCTGGTAGAATTTCGCAGAGTAGCATTTGGGGCTGCTGTAGGGAGAAAAATAGTCTGTGTGGAGCAGTGAAGGAAACTGCGTGCATTTTTTTGTGATACTAGTCCAAAGGTTTTATATGTATGCATGATGTTTGTTCATGAGCTAGACTGCATTAGCATAAGAAGCGCCGACTATTTTCACCGCCCCCACCCCCGCCGCTCGCCCCCACCGCCCGTTAGTTAGTTGTAGTTAATTAGTTTAGTTAGTAATTTAGTTAGTTAGTTGTAGTTAATAGTTTAGTTTAGTTAGTAATTTAGTAGTGTAGTTAAGTTAATTAGTTTAGTTAGTTAGAAGAAGAGAGAAGAAGAAGAAGAGGAGGAGAAGGAGATGAAGAAGAAGATGATGAAGGAGAAGAAGAAAAAGAAGAAGAAAAGGAGGAGAAGGAGGAGGAGGAGAAAAGAAGAGAAAGAAGAAGGAGAATAAGAAGAAGAGGAGGAGGAGGAGTGCATCGGCGCCGACGTAACCGGGTTGAGGATCGCCGATATGACACCACCGACACCCCGACCCCCGACACGACACCACGACACGGCACCCCGGACCCCGACACAACACCCTCCACACCCCGACCCCGACACGACACCCCGACCCCGACACGGCATCCCCGATACCCCGACCCCGACACGACACCCCCGACACGGCATCCCCGACACCACGACCCCGACACAACACCCCCGACACCCCGACCCCGACACGGCACCCCCGACACCCCGACCCCGACACGACACCCCCTACACCCCGACCCCGACACGACACCCCGACACGGCACCCCCAACCACAACACAGCACCCCGACCCTGACACGACACCCCCGAAAACCCGACCCTGACACGACACATGACCCCGACCCCGACCCCGACACCCCGACACCCTGACACAGCACCCCGACCCCGACACCCCGAGACCCCGACACCCTGACACACGGCACCCCCGACCACAACACAGCACCCCGACCCCGACACGACACCCCCTACACCCCCGACCCTGACACGACACCTCGACAAGGCACCCCCGACCACGACACAACATCCCGACCCTGACACGACACCCCCGACACCCCCAACCCCCACTACACGGGTCATATATTTGTGAATTATGAGTTAGGTCATATATTTTTCGATTTTGTTATACATAACATCATATTTTTGTTGAAAAGGTGGATTTAAATCTGCAGTTGTTTCATCGCTGTGAGGGTCTGGTGTTCGACGACCTCCCCGTGCATTCGACGAGTTCTGCCCCTACATTCGTGGGTGAGCACAAATGACATCTCCTCCTGCACCCTTCATTTCTTCTGTTTCGGTCTTCGTGCCGATGAAACTTGCTAGCTATAGGTGTCTTCAATCATCAGTATGCGTGACCACTATGTGTCTCCCGTTCGAAAGGGTTACATCTATAAATATGCATTCATTAGCATATTTATTACCGTGATTCTTTAGAATTGTCCAACGTTATCCATGGACAGCCCGAGTATGTGTAGATTGGGTTCGTTTTCCCATATGCTCTGCTCCGAATCCGATGCAGAATTTCGTCAGTGTCTCCCTGTTGTTCTCCGAGTACACATCCTCTCTGCTTATTGCCGAGACATGTATCAGGAGAGCAGCGGGGAGGTGCTGCCGAAATTGTGCATCGGATCCGGAGCGGAGCATAGCAAAACGAACCCAATCTACACATACTCGGGTGGGATTAGGACCTATCTTTACCTACTAGCATCTAGGTTGCATCGACATAATGAAACTGACAAACTCTATTAACTGATGAATATGGTTTGCTAAATTATGTATATATTTTGTGTGTGTCCCACAGCTAGGCAGGATGAGTGATCATGGGTGGATGGACACCGGTCACACTAGTCAGAAAGACATGACCCATGAATGGCTAACAAAAACCAAGGAGTTTGTGAGAGTCGCATTTGCAAATGGACAGAAAACAACCTAGTGCCCTTGTGTCGATTGCGACAACTGTAAGAAGAAGTGAGAGTTTGAAATGATCAAACACCTGCAGAAGTGGGGTTTTACGCCTAATTATACGGTCTGGACATTTCATGGTGAGTCTGCCCAACGTGCCAGAGCTGAGGTGGTTCGTCGTTGCACCGACGAGCATGGTACCGGGATCGAAGACATGGTACAAGACTTTGATGATGCTCGGGATTCGGACGATCAAATGGAGGAATCTGCAAAGGCCTTTTATGAAATGTTGGAGTCTTCAAAACGGCCTCTCCACGAGCACACTGAGCTTTGTCAGCTGGATGCCATCGCGCAAGTAATGTCTCTAAAGGCTCAGTTCAACCTGGGCAGAGAATGCTACGATGCGATGATGACGATATTTGGACACTTTCTACCCAAAGGCCATGTATTGCCACCAAACTTGTACCAGTCGGACGAAATCCTACGTGCGCTTAAGATGCCCTATGAGAAGATAGATGCCTATGAGAATGGATGTGCCTTATTTAGGCTTGAGTATGTAGGCTTGAACTATTGCCCCATTTGCAATGCTTCCAGGTATGTTCTGGTAGACAACGGTATGGGTGAGAAGAGTCAGACCAAAATCCCTATTAATGTTTTTCGGTATCTGCCAATCATACCAAGACTTCAACAGCTTTTCATGGTCGAAGAGACGGCTAGACAAGTGACGTGGCATAAATTGGCCAAAAGAACAGAACTGGATGTAGATGGGAATCTGATGTTGGGACACACTTCAGACGCTTTTGCGTGGAAGCACTTCGATGCATTACATAAGGATAAAGCGGCAAATCCAAGGCATCCTCGAGTTGCCACCAACACGGATGAGTTCAATGTGTATGGTATGACGGCAGCACAATACAGTTGTTGGCCTGTATTTGTCATTCCACTCAATCTCCCCCGGAGAGATTATGAAAAGAAAGAACATTTTCCTGACCTTGATAATTCCAGGGCCCAAATATCCAAGGAAGAATATGAATGTGTACATGCAACTGCTTAAGGATGAATTGCAAGAAGCCTGGGATAATGGGATTAAGACATCCGACGCTGCTACAAAAAAGAACTTCAAAATGCATGTGTGGTACATGTACTCGATGCATGACTTGCCGGCGTATGCGCTATTCGTTGGCTGGTGTGCGCATGGAAGGTTCCCATGCCCCGCATGCAAGGCAGCTCTTCAGTTCCGTTGGCTGGAGCGGGTCGCAAGTTTTCTTGCTTTGACATGCATAGATAGTTCCTGGATCCTGACCATAAGTTCAGAAAAGACAAGAAGAATTTCATCAAAGGTAGAGTTGTCAAAAACATTGCACCACCTGCGTTGACAGGCCAACAGATCCTAGATCAGATAAATGCTCTCGGACCGGATCCAGATCGTCCAGGGTATTTCAAAGGGTATAATACGGAACACGCCTGGACTCACAAGATATGTTTGTGGGATCTGCCTTACTTTAAAGACCTCCTTTTACCACACAACATCGACGTGATGCACACTAAAAAGAATATCATGGAGGCCCTTTTTGGTACATTGTTCGGCATAGAGGGGAAGTCGAAGGATAATCCTAAGGCTAGAGTCGACCGGGAGGCTCTATGTGATAGACCGTTACAAAACATTCGACAACCGAAAGGAAAGAAGAACTGGAGGAAGCCAAAGGCATGGTTCAATATTGAAGGCCAGCTATGAGGGAAATGATCTTGTGGGTGAAAATGTAGTTGATGTTCCCGGTTGGGTATGCAGCGAATCTAAAGAGGGGAGCGAGTCTTGACAAATTGAAAATATTTGGTCTCAAGAGTCATGATTGGCACATATGGCTTGAGCGGGTAATGCCGGTGATGTTGCGTGGCTTTATCCCTGAGGATGAATGGCTAGTACTGGCAGAGCTGAGCTATTTCTTCTGTGCTCTTTGTGCAAAATAACTATTGCCTGACATGCTAGACGAACTGGAAGAGTTGGCACCGGAGTTGATCTGCAAGTTAGAAAAGATCTTTCCACCGGGCTTCTTTAATCCAATGCAGCATTTGATTTTGCATCTCCTGACTGAGGCAAGGCGGGCCCATGCAAAATCGTTGGTGCTTCTCAACTGAGAGGATGCAGAAGATGCTTCAAGCAAAATGTAAAAATAAACGTAGAGTTGAAGCATTGATGGCCGAGGCATTCATTACTGAGGAGGCGGCAAACTTTGTGACAACACACTACACAGCCCAGAATCGTCATTTGCATAATCCGAAGCCTCGGTACAATGATGGCGACCGTGAAAAAGGTCGATCCAACCTCAGCCTATTCAAAGGGCAGCTCGCACCAGTCGGTGCTTCAAAATAAATAGGGTTGGATGTCGAAGAATGGCGGACCATTTCGTTGTATATCTTCAACAACCTAACAGAAGTGCGGCCGTACATTGAGTAAGTTATCGGTACATTGTTTCGCAACTTCTAATTCCTTTGAAATGCTCTTATTCTCGGATATGTGATGCAGTCGATACGTCGCCAAATTCTCGGATGGAGCGGTGATCCAAAAGGATTCCATTGAAGAGTATGAGCTTCTCGCAAAGCATGGAGGTGGCTATCCCGGTTTCATCTCTTGGTTCAAGCAAACGGTAATTTCCATTAATTAGACGATTTCATTTCTTCGCCTAGTTTGCGGCTAATGCAACAATCCTTTGGTATTAAACTTTTAGGCTAATGCAGAGTCTATGGACTTCGAATTGAGACAAGTCGCTAATGGTTTTGACTTTAAGGTCCGTTCATTTGACAAATACGACATCAACGGGTATCACTTTCGTACTTTTGGCAGAGAGCTAACTATGGCTGACCGAAAGTCTACAAATTGTTGTGTCTCCGTTGTCGGCAAAGGAGGGGTCGAGTATTATGGAAGAGTTGAAGCAATTTATGAACTTACATTCTTTGGTGAAAACCCACCAAATGTCGTAGTCTTCAAATGTTATTGGTTTCAGCCGAAGGAAACTAGAAGGACTCATGAACATATAGGGCTAGTCGAAATCAAACAAAGCACCCATTTAGATGTTCCCGATGTCTATATTACGGCTCAACAGGCGACCCAAGTTTTCTATCTACCGTGAGCCTGCCAAACGGATCCAAATTTGAAAGGTTGGGATGTCGTTTATGATGTGCCGCCACAGTTTAGACCACCTCCCCTCAATGAAGATGATTATGAACCTCACATTAACCCAGACACATATGAAGGAGAATTCTTCCAAGGAACACGTGTTTCCAAAAAAACGCTTCAAGAACCGCTCTACTTCACCTAGAACATTGAGGTCGAAAGCGATAGTGAACTCGACTTCACCCTTGAGGAGGAACAAGAAGAGACGGAAGAAGAAGAGGTTACTACTGCGGATGACCTGATAATGCTTGACCGATTACATAGAGGCCTTCCACATGTTGATGGATTTATAGATGATGCTGATGAGCATGTCCTTACTGATAGTGATGATGATTATACATTTATTGATCCGAGAGCATATATAGACGATGAAGATTAATATTAGTAATGTGAGGTATTCAATTATTATTATGTACATATATATTATTAATTAGTTCATGTTATTAGGTATTCAATTTTTTTATGTTGAAGTAATTTCATTCACTCTTTGTCATTGTAGGTGTTGACAGATGGTGGGCGGGGGTCAAGAGTGCTCTGAGCCTCCTTCCACGACGCGTGCTAGGAGGGGTGCTATTATTCCACCCCGGCAACTTTGGAGAGTGCTGGTACACAGCATGCAGACACCGGCGGGCACTTCTTCTTCGATCGGGAGAGGTCAGGGGAAGACGAAGAGAGGTGCTAGAGGTAGGAAGGCTACTGCACCTTCCTCGCCGCCACCCCCAACTGATTCTCCCGACCACAGGAGTGCTCCGTCTCAGGTGGACTCGTCTGACTTGGACCCATCTCGGACTCTGGTCCACAAGTCTTGGGTCAACGAGCCTCGGGTCACCGAGCCTTCGTCCCAGGAGACTCTGGTCCTAGAGTCTTTGTCCCATGAGACTAGGGTCCCAGAGTATTCGTCCCACGTGACTTCGTAGGCTAGTGGCCATGCTGATGGTGGCGAGGACAATTACTTGTCTAAGGACACCTATAGCAAGGGCGAGCTGGTTGAGGAGGGCAAGAAGGTCTACCAGCGTGGTTGTACAAAGCTGCCTCCCGTGTCGACGACCCGCGAGCAGAGGTGGTTGATTGCGCCTAATGCGGAGAAGTAAGTGCATTTACTCTTTTTTAACCTTTTGCCTTCATGCTTCTTCAAGTTAATATCTAATGTGTTGGCCTTGTCATACTGCAGGGGTTGGAAATATGAGCGTGGTGTCCACAGGCCCAACCAGGTCCTTGGTGTGCTTCTCCGGCACCACTTCCTCAGGAAGATCCAGTTGCCCGGTGAGGGTGAGGCTCCATAGGTAGCACTGACCTGGGAGATGTACGTGGCTGCCCCGGCCCCGCCGGAGGAGATGGTCGACGGTGTCTTGTGCGAGACGGTGACTGACATTGTGATCCATCGCTGTTGTGTAATTTCTCCTTTACACAATTAAAAATCAACAACACCTACTGATTGTACTAATCAGTGTCTAATGTGTTGTGTTGTTTGATTGCAGACCTTCTTCAGGTGTCTTCAGGAAGACGAGGCGAGAGCGGCTGTTGTTCTCGAAGCCGAGTGCAACCGCCTACTTCAGAACTTACGGCACGAGGCTCGGGTGCAGGCTATTCGAGACTACTACGCCTCGAGTAACATTAAGAGGGCCAAGAATAAGTGCCACAAAAATTATCTGAGTAAGGAGAAGTTTATGAAGGTAATTATCTATTCTTAAGGCCTTGTACTTAGTTTCTTTGATTTGATTCATAGTCGTAGCGCTGAAATTTCTCTTGTCTAACTTAGGTTCCCCGAGATCGTGTGCGGATAGGATGGACTGTTGGGAGGCATTGGTGGATGAGTGGTGCTCTCCCGAATGGCTAGCCGAACACAACAAGGCCAAGGAGAAGCGTGCCCAAATGAGAGGTGTGCCACACCATCAAGGGAGCTCCAACCTGTTTCAGTACGGGGATAACTGGGTATGTGGTTTGCTTCATGATTCATGCAATTTCATTCTTCATGCTAGCTTGAGCCCTTAACTAATATTTTGTTCACCTCTTTTAGGCGCGAAAAAACAAGAAGGAGGTGCCACCTCTGTTTGACCTCTATGCCATGGCCCATACTGCCTCGTACAAGAAGGCCAAGGCATTCTCTGAGGATGACCTCGATCATCAAGAGAGCTTCAGCAACATCTCCTCCCACAACAAGCTCGTGAGGTACAGAGATGAGGGGAAGGCGAGGAAAGGGGAGGACTTCAACCCGAGCCTGAATCCTTTTGATCCAGAGCTCATGATGATATCTGGTGGTGGGAGGCCCCATGGCTCGATAGCCATTGGGGATGGACTGATACGTTGTCCTAGAACTCTCCCAGAGATCAAGAAGCGCCAGACGAGCTCTGATCCTGAGATAAGGCCTCGTCCATGAACAATGGAGCTCGCCATTGAGGCTAGGGCCCAGGAGCTTCTGGCGGAGGCAAACAGGAAGGCGGCACAGAGGGAGAGGGAAATGGAGGAGAGGACGGCTAGGCTGTTGGAGGAGGACAGGAATCGGAATGACCCGTCTCACCGGGCCCTATATGAGCTCCTCGTGGTAAGTTTCTCCTACATATTAGCCAAATCATGCACGTAATGTTTGTTTCATCACTAACTAATATGAATGACTCGTGAAAACAAAATGTGCAGACCGTGTGCCAGAACAATGGTCAGACCCCTCCACCGATGCCCCATATTGCTATAGCACCCATGGTGAGTTTCATTTAAATGGACATTAGTTACTAGTATTCACATTTGAGTTGCATCATGCTAAGGAGACATTGCAAATGATCTTTGGTGCAGCGTGCCTCCTGACAAGCATCGACCGATCCTTCTGCGTCTGCCGCAACCCCGACCGGTCCTTCTACGTCTCACCCTGGCCCAAACCCTACCAGTCCTTCACCTCCTTGTTGATGGTAAGTTTTCCCAAGTGTTTTCATTAAGAAATGCATACTTAGCTTGAATGACCTACTTAGCTCCAAAATGATCTATACTTAGCTTATTTTCCTCAAAAATGACTTGATATGCCTAGTTAGATAGAAAATGGTATATTCTACCTAGGATAGCTATAAAATGACCTATACTTAGCATTTTTTCCTCCAAAATGACTTGATATGCTTAGTTAGCTAGAAAATGGCATTACTACCTAGTATAGCTCAATAATGATCTATAGCTCGCTTAGCTAGTTCATTTATGACATAATTAGCTCATTTAGGTACAAAATGGCATAACTACCTAGAATAGCTCAATTATGATCTATAATTAGCTTAGCTAGTTCATTTACGACATAATATGCTCACTTAGATAAAAATGGCATAATAACCTTGGTTTAGCTCCAAAATGACTTATACTTAGCTTATTTTCCTCAAAAATATATAATAACCTTACTTACCTCCAAAATGATATATTCTACCTAGGATAGCTATAAAATGACCTATACTTAGCATTTCTTTCCTCCAAAATGACTTGATATGCTTAGTTAGCTACAAAATGGCATTACTACCTTGGAGAAGAGGAGAGGAGAGGAGAAAAAGAAAGAGAGGATAAATTCTTCTTCTTCTTCTTCTTCTTTTTCTTCTTCTTTTTCTTCTAGCTAGTCTTCTTCTTCTTCTAACTACCATCTTTCCTACTTTGCAGATTTGCTATAGATGAGGAAGAGTGCATTGATGGATTGTACTCTTCTACTTCTGCTTCCTTTGTGTTTATGGAAACTTGTTTTGGATACATATGTATGGATATGTTGTTGGAAACCATTGTGTGTTGTTGGAAACTTGTATATATGTTGGAACTTATTGTTGGTATATGATTGTTTCAACTTATTGTTGCTATGCTTGTATTGTTGGATATATATGTTTCAAATTGAATGATTTTAAGAAAATAAAAACAGGGGCTATATAGCCACTTTGTCGTCTGCTGGCGGACGGCAAAGAGCTTTGTCGTTCGCTGGCAGACGGCAAAGTAGCCATGTGGCAGCTACCAGCAATCTGGGGCTGGCCTAGGTTGGTTCTTTGCCATCCGCTGGCAAACGGCAAAGAACCTTAGGTATTTGCCGTCTGCCAGCGGATGGCAAAGAACCAACCTAGGCTGGCAAAAAAAGGTGCTTTGTCGTCCGCTGGCGGACGGCAAAGACCTAAGGTCTTTGCCGTCTTCCAGCTGACGGCAAAGAACCAACCTAGGCTAGCAAAAAAAGGTGCTTTGCCGTCCAGTGGCAGACGGCAAAGACCTAAGGTCTTTGCCGTCTGCCACCTGACGGCAAAGCACGCTGTTAAGCCCTCTGACGGAGCTAAGTTGCCACGTGTGTCGTCCAGGCCCTTTGCCATCCGTTGGCGGACGACAAAGATTCAAAGGTCTTTGCCGTCTACCAGCAGACGGCAAAGCGCCCTTTACCGTGGCTTATTCAGCCGAACGGTTGGCCGTCTGCTGGCGGATGGCAAAGCCTTTGCCGTCTGGGATGCATGCCTTTGCCATCCGGGATGGCTGGCAGCAAAGTGCCTGATTCCTGTAGTGGAAGTGGGGGAGAGGAAAATGAGAGGCAAATGGCAAATAATTTAAATGCAAGATATGAGTTTGTGATGGGTACTTGGTAGGCTTGATGTGTATCCTCCCCGGCAATAGCGCCAAAAATTAGCAAGTTGACAGGAGAGATATTGTCTTGACTTGCTATGTATCCTCCCCGGCAACGGCGCCAGAAATCCTTCTTGCTACCTCTTGAGCGTGCATTTGTTTTCCCTTGAAGAGTAAAGGGTGATGCAGCAAAGTAGATAAGTATTTCCCTCAGTTGTTGAGAACCAAGGTATCAATCCAGTAGGAGGAACAAGCAAGTCACCAATGGTTGCACCTACACAAACAATCAAACTCTTGCATCCAACGCTATAAAGGGGTGGTCAATCCCTTCCCGATTATTTGCAAGGATTAGTTCTTATAGATATAGATGTAAACAAGAATGGAAAGTAAAAGGAAAACAAATTACAGCAAAGTATTTTTGGTATTTTTGGTTTATAGATCTGAAAGTATATTATGGAAAGTAGACCCGGGCGCCATAGGTTTCACTACAGGCTTCTCTCTCGAAGGAAAATATCATGTGGGTAAACATATTACTATCAAGCAATTGATAGAAAAGATAATAATCATATAGTTATCCAAGGCAATGATCATGCATATAGGCATCACATATGTATCAAGTAGACCAAAATGATTCTGCATCTACTACTATTACTCCACACATCGATCGACTCATGCCTGCATCTAGAGTATTAAGTTCATGAAGAATGGAGTAACGCATTAAGAAAGATGACATGATGTGGAGGGATAAACTCAGGAAATATGATGAAAACCCCATCTTATTACCCTTGATGGCAACAATACAATACGTGCCTCGCTACACCTACTATGTCACTGGGTGAGGACACCACAAGATTGAAACCAAAACCAAGCACTTCTCACATTGCAAGAATTACCAATCTAGTTGGCCAAACCAAACCAATAACTCGAAGAGACTTGGAAGGATATGAAATCATGCAAATAAGAATTGATAGGAGATGCAAATAAGATTCATGGATAATCTGAACATAAACTCACAATTCATCGGATCTTGACAAACACACCACAAAAAGAGGGTTACATCGTATAGATCTCCATGAAGATCATGAAGAACATGGTATTGAAGATCAAAGAGAGATAAGAATCCATCTAGATACTAGCTATGGACTCATAGGTCTACAGTGGGCTACTCATGCATCATCGGAGGGGTAATGGAGGTTATGTAGATGCCCTCCGTTATCTAAACCCCCTCCGGCAGATTATCGAAAAAGGCTCCAAGATCGGATCTCTCAGGAACGGAGGCTTCCGGCGGAGGAAAAGTATTTGTGTGGCTCTTTTTGATGTTGTGGGAATATTTGGTTATTTATAGGCCAGGAATTAGGGTTAGGAGACCTGCCGGGAGGCGACAAGCCTGCTAGGCGCGGCCAGGGGGGCCGCGCCTAGCAGGCTTATGGCTCCCTGGCACCTCCCCTGTTGTGCACTCCAAGCTTGGATGACTTGTTTCCTTCCAAAAATATTCCTTCCGGAGGTTTTATTCTTCTTGGACTCCGTTTAATATTCCATATCTGCAAAACTCAAAAACAAGGAAAAAAACAGAAACTGGCACTAGGCTTTAGATTAATAGGTTAGTCCCAAAAATTATATAAAATAGCATATTAATGCATATAAAACATCCAAAACAGATAATATAATAGCATGCCATCATCAAAAATTATAGATACGTTGGAGACGTATCATGCCCCGCCTCTACAGGCATGGCGGTTGAGGTGCCGGCCTTGCCCCTACTCAGATCGCAGCCCGTGGGCCAGGTGGATGAGGACGGTGTCACGCCCAAGATGCGATCCTATCCTTATTTTGGCATGAGGGCCTCGACAGTGATAGAAGCGCATCTCCTTGTTTCGGAAGAATGGATATCATTACAAGAACATGTACAGAAGAGACGAGTATATGGAATTGGCTTACACTCGCCACAAGCTACAACAATATCGCATCAATACAACAAGATATTCAAACATCATACAGAAGAGCAGGGTCCAACTATGGACGAAATCAAACAATAAAATGACATCCATCCTTGCTATTCTAGGCTATCGCTTGGAACCCATCCTAGATTGATGAAGAAGTAGTAGAATAACTCCAAATAGAACAAGCATCGCGCTCACATCAAAGCATCGCATTACCTGTACCTGCAACTGTTGTCGTAGCAATCTTTTTGCCACACGGACTCAGCAATCTCATTTCCAAGGGTATCAAGACTAGAAAAGCTTAATGGGTGAGGTATGGTTAAGTGGTGAGGCTACAACAAGCGACTAGCATTTATTTGAGTGGCTAACTTATGAATACAGAAAGTAAAGTATGGTGGTCTAATGCATAATGGACGTGAACTAGTAGTGATCACTAAGTGATCCTGAACACCTACTTACGTCAAACATAACCCCGTTGTGTTCTCTCTCATATAAGGATTCGTGAGAAGAGACAGTCACAGTTACGCACATAGTTGGTGTATTTTATTTGAGTTTACTTCAGGTTTGCTATGACCGGGTGTTAAACAAAATATCCAAGTTGCCACATAAACGTGGGCATGGCTTTCCAAAAACATTAAACCCTACAGGGGTGCTCCAACTCATCCATCACAAACTAACGACATGTCACGAGAACAACCTCGACCACAAAGCTCATGATCTTCATAGGCAATTCGACACGAAAACCACACCTCGAGATAGACCGAAGTAAAACGGAATTCCTCGCGCAAGACATTCGAGAAAGGTAAAACAAGTCCAGCAAGACCGCCCAACGTGTCGACAAACCCGATAGGAGCCGTGCATCTCGTTCTCAGGACACTGCCGGATAACCACATCATACAATGGCCTAATAAAAATCTCCCGAGTTGCCCTGGGTTGGCCCCGCACACGGCTCTAGTTTGGACCAACACTCATGTGGAGCACTGGCCCGGGGGTTGATTAAATTATCCACATGGTCCGGAAAGTCCTTATAAAATTTTATTAGTTATTAGGAAAATGTGGTACCAATGTTGGGCCTTGTCAAACAAGCTTTCTCCTAAAACAAAAATCAAGGGGGTCCATATAACAACCCCGAGCATGTGAGGAGCGCTCAATTATGGAACATAACACCGGTTCACAAGTAACTAGGGCGGCAAGAGTGGAACAAAACACCAAGCAAAAGGCCAAGCCCTCCACCTTTACCAAGTATATATGTGCATTAAATTAAATACCAATAATATTGTGATATCAAAATGTCCATGATGTCACCTGGAAGCAATTGCACCTGCAGCTAGAAACACTATAAGAAGGGCTGAGCAAACGGTAACATAGCCAAACAAAGGTTTGCTAGGAAGGTGGAGGGTTAGAGGCTTTTCATGGCAATGTTGGGAGGCTTGACAAACAAGTGGTAGGCAGTGAGACATAAGATAAAAGCGGGACAACTAGCATAGCAATAATAGTGGTGGTATCTAGGGAAATGTGTCATCTCGCCTGTTGGTTCTTCAGAGGGACAAAGAGCTGGGTCCTCATAGTTGTACTCTCTAGGATCCTCATACTCAGGTTCAATACTCGTGTCTACCCAAAGAGAAACAACACCAAATAAACATACAACCAAGGTGCATTGCACAATCACGATGATGCATGATCCATTTGAAGTATTAAACATGGCAATCCTAAGTTGTTTCTCATGCAATAGTTAAGTTATTAGAATTCTGGACAGAACCTCATGTTAAGTTTCTTGAAAATGCGTGATCATCAAAAATATGGATGCTTCATGCAAAAACAATGCAAATGCATATGTAAAACGTAGGAAACGGAGTAACGGTTCTCACGATACGCTCATGACAAGGTACGAAGACAAGATACAAGACAAGGAAGGCCATGGGCTATTCCTTGGTATTCCAAGGATGCTACTGGTTAGGAAATGAAAAACTAACCACAATAGAGCCAAAGATGAAGCAAAACAATGGAGCATAGCTCCCACAAGCCATAACACAAAACCACACACACCCAGTCCAAATCAGCAACATAGCAACTTGCACAACAAATAGCTAGAGCTACATGATGTTTCCAACCACAAACAAAGTATGTACGGAAGCTACATAACATGCTTAACAAATCATCCAATGACACAAACTTGATAGGAAGCAAGGATCACTAAGCATGAAGCTCACAAGATGGCATGAAGCTCAAAATCACAGTTTTCCTGATAGCTATTTGACAGCAGAAAACAATGATGCTAGAGACCACCTCATGGCATGAAAAATAATAGTATGATAGAGGAAAATATGTACTACAAAACATTGGCACTGAGCTTCAGCTAAAACACAATAGAGCACTTGGTAGCATCCACTAAACATGGCATCAAAATAACTACTGCATTCTAGACTTAGAAATATTTAGCATATTGAAAATAGCAACATATAGTTAGCTACTTTGGAGCAAGAAACCCACTTACATACAAGCTTATAATGTCAAAACAAAATACCAGGGCATAGAACTCATAAAACTCTACCACTTTCATGTTGACACAAACATCATAGCATGCATGGATTTATTCCTTCATAATTGACAAAATGGCATGTGGAACAAAATAACATTATTCAAAACTTGCTCAAAATCCAAAACAAACTATACCAATGGATTCTAGGGATTTTTCTACACCAAGTCCATATATCATACCCATATGCTCGCATGTAAAAACATCACACGAAGCTAGCTCGAAAAATGCACATAAACCCTATTTGAGTTATAAGTTAGAATTTTCCCTAAATGTCTACTGCCAGAAATGGCAATGCCCATTTCTGGACATATAACAAAATGGAATTAAATCTAATAACAGAAACAAACAAGCAATAAAAATAAAACAAAAAATTAAATATAAGGAGGGGACCCACCAGGCAGTGAGCAAGGGCCCTTGTGCCGCATTTCTCCCTGGGCCATGAGATCCATTTCGGAGCATGCGCCATCATCGTCGACGATTCGACATGGCTCCAGGAAGCGCCTCTCGACATCGAGGCACTCCCTGTCCGCGGGGCTATGCACTTTCGTGCGAGCTCTTGCGGCATACTTCTATGGCAGTCGTCGACTCCGTACTCTTTAGCTCTCCCCGTTGTTTGCCATCGCAAGCAATCTAGTCGCTCATGGCTCCAGCGTTGGGTGAGGCATGCGGCGGCCCACCAAGTTTCATCTCCGTAGATTGCGGCGATCGAACCCGCCGAGTCACTTCACGGTGTGTTCGAATCGGACTCCGATCAGTCCGAAGTCCCCTCCAAGTGCGAGAGCTGCGATCCTGCAGCGGAGGTTCTTATGGCTGGTTCTCATCAGAGCCTGCCGCCAGGTTTTGGCCACGGCAGGCGAGAGATTGGTGGACCGTCGACTGAGCAGCTGCGTTGCAAAGAGGAAATCCTCCATACGCCCATTGTCGGTGCGACCACTGAGGCTCAGGCTTTGGAGGCCACCCGCATTCGGCTCGAAGAGCTCTAGAGGGAACTCGACGAGCGCACTCGTTAGCGTCCATCGGCTCCCAGTCAGTGATAGCGATAACTATTTCCGGGTGGTTCGTGGACAATGTCGAGGTATATCGTACTCCAGTTTTAAATGTTGCACCAGCTGCTAGGATAGCAGATTCCATCCAGCCGTCACGATCAGAGGCTGGCAGAGGGTTATTGCAGATTAGAGCATTGCTTGAAGCAGCGCAACATCAGAATTTTGTTGTTTCGCAGTCGTGCAATAGGATTCACAGTAATTCACCAAGGGCGGAGACGGTTCAGTCGGCACACAGTCCTGGTTCGCCTTTGCGTCGCAGAGGCAAAGGTTTTAGTGAGGATCAGTACAGAGATCAGGGACGGGATCAGTTTCACCGTGATGACCACCGTCGAGTGCCCACTCCTCCACGGGGTGGTCCATACGTGCCTCGGCACCAGGACGAAAGGCTCTCGTTTGGTGATGAGCAGAACCCGGGGTTTGATGCCCAAGAATTCCTCACCCAGGGGCGAATCGACAGAGGCAGAGCCCACAGAGATGGGTATGACAGAGATTTTCCGAGCGGGAGCACTGTTGTTATTTCTGGTCCCAAGTGCAGTGCTCCGGGGTTTGATGCCCAAGATTTCCTCACCCAGGGGTGAATCGACAGAGGCAGAGCCCACAGAGATGGGTATGACAGAGATTTTCCGAGCGGGAGCACTGCTGTTATTTCTGGTCCCGAGTGCTTTATCAGGGCTATTAGTTCTGCAGAGATTCCCCCCAACTTCAGGTTCGCGGCTGGGATCGGTAAGTTTTCTGGCAAGTCAAAGCCAGAGACATGGTTGGATGATTACCAAGTGGCTGTTCAGATTGGTGGTGGAAACGATAACATTGCAATGAAACATTTGTCCTTGATGTTGGATGGTTCGGCTCGTGCATGGCTGAATCGCTTGGCTCCCTCTAGCATCCACTGTTGGGAGGATCTTTCTCAAGTGTTTATCAGAACATTCGAGGTCACTTGTAAGCGTCTTGCTGGTCTTATAGATTTGCAGCATTGTGTTCAAAAGCCCAATGAGTCTTCCAGAGATTACATTCAGCGCTAGTCCACTCTACATCATATAGTGGAGAATGTTTCTGAACATCAGGTTGTTTGTGCTTTCAAGGCAGGAGTGAAGTATAGAGAGCTCTACTTGAAGTTCGGGCGAATAGGTGATATTTCACTCAGTAAGATGATGGAAATCGCCAGTCAGTATGCCAATGGTGAAGAAGAAGACCGCCTCCACAACGGCAAAGGGAAAGCAGTCGACAATGATGCCAGCGGCAATCCCAGTCGGAAGCAGAAGCGGAAGGTTGATGGCCCTGTCTAGGCCGAAGCAGCTGCTCTGGCAGCCCAAGGTAAAAACAAGGGGAAGTACAAGGGACAGTTTAACCCAAGAAGGGAAAAACTAGTCAGGAACTGATATTTTGGATCTACCGTGTGCAATCCACACAAGGAAAGATGATGAGGGCAACCTGATATTTCCCAAGCATACCACTCGACAATGTCATCTGTTGATCCAGCAGTTCAAGGAGGCCCCGTCGAGTGAGAAAACCCCTGAGAAGGATGATGATGAAGACAAGAATTTTTTCCCGATGTTAACGCTACATTGATGATTTTTGCTTATGTTGAAAGCAAGAGTCGACTGAAGGTCATAAACAGAGAAGTTAACATGGTCGTGCCTACAACTCCCACCTACCTCAAACGGTCCCATTATGCCATCATGTTTGATTAGTTGGACCATCCTCTCATGTGGCCACTCCTCAAATGGTCCCGCTCGGCAGGCTTTGGTAGTTCATCCTATTGTGGGGTGCACTCGACTCCGCAAGGTCCTCATGGACGGTGGTAGCGGTTTGAACATTCTATATGTAGACACCCTTAAGGGGATGGGCGTTCCGATGTCCCAACTCAGCAAGAGCAACATTCAGTTCCACGGAGTCATCCCAAGGAATAAGGCCAAATCACTCGGCCAAATAGCATTGGATGTGACATTCGGGACATATAAGAATTTTCACAAGGAAAAATTGATGTTTGAAGTCATGAACTTCCACAACGTGTACCATGCCATTATTGGTCGGCCAGCTTATGCTCGTTTCATGGCCCGTCCATGTTATGCATAACTCAAACTGAAGATGCCTACGCCCCATGGTCTGATCACAGTCACTTGCAATCGACAGCAAACTGAGGAGTGCCTCTGATAGGGCTCTAAAATTGCCGATCATCAGATGTCTATGGTCGAGCTATAAGAATACAAGAAGAGCGCTGACCCTGCTGATTTCTTAAGACTACTGTTGTGACATCCCAAGTGATGTCCCTACCTTTTATGGCATGTAATCCATATGTATGACCTTGTGGCATGAGAGATGAGGTGTTGCTCCTTGTCATTCATGTGTTGTTGGCATTCTTGCATCATATCATCCATCATCATCATGCATCATTCCCATTTCTTCCATGTTGCCATGATTGGTCTTGTGCTTGCTTGATGTGTGGTTGTGAGCTTGTGAGTGTAGTGTTGGTGTGACTTGCTTGTATGTGTGGTGGAACTAAGTGGGCAAAACCCTCTTCCTTTCCCCTCTCTTCTTCCTTCATCTTCACCTCCCATCTTCCCCTCTCTTCTTTTAAATTAATGACCAGATTTTAATTGTTTTAAAACCCTGTTAAAAATGTTCAAGTAGTGGCCCTATTATTGCTATGAATTATGGGCATGTTGTTGTGGATGTTTGAACATTTGAGTTTTAATTTCTTTTAAAAAAACAGGGGTTGTTTTATTATTTAATAATTAAAATTACTTGCCCTAAAAATCCTTTTCATATTATTTTTATTAATTAGAGCATTTTATTGTCACTGCATAACTAATTTTGTTTCACCCTAAAAATCGTTGAAATGCTCTGGGGTTTATTTTTAGAGTGCCTGTTTTAATTAAAAGGAAATCCTTTTTCTCCTGTTTGTGTAAGAGAGAGGAGGAGCAGGTGGGCCGAGGCCTAGCCCAAAGCCACAGTGACGGCTACCTGCTCCCCCGTTCCCCTCCGTCAGTAAAGTGCAGAGAGAGCCGGCCGCCGTCGCCTTTTCCGTCGCTCGTCGCCGTCAACCTGCGCATATTTAGCCCCCTCCTCGGCGTGCATGTCCCCTCGCCTAGGGTTCCTCTCCCTCTAGCTGCCACCGCCGCTCCTCTTTCCCCCTCCATCGCTCTCCCCCCTCGCGTCTTTCCTCTATCAGGTAAGGGGCTCAAAGAAGTTCAGAGGCGTCCGCGTCGTCGTCGCCGGCATCGCCACGTCTCCAGTGGTCGTCGTCCTTGGTGAAGATGGCTGCCGCGTTCTTCGAGCCGTCCGCGTTCGATTCCCGTCGTTGATTGCCAAGAAAATCGCCGAAATCGACGACCTCGTCGTCGTCTTCTTCGGTTCCGTCCGCGCCGCCGTCGTCCCCTGCTTCCTCTCCGTCGTCGCCCCGTCCCCGACCTTCTCCGTGACCGGCTCATCATTGTTTGCCTCCCCAAGGTGAGCGCCGGTCCTCTGAGGCACCTCTGCTCGCATAGATCGCTTTGGTCGCCGCCGTCGCGTGGTCACCGCCGGTAGGAAGTAGAGGACCTGCCGCTCGCTCCTGTCCCCCTCGTCGCAAGACAAGTGCGGGAATGGATCCGCCATGTGTTCCCGCGTGTGTAGGTGTAGCTAGGTTCACCGAAGCCCCCGTGTACTTGTCGAAGCGTGCGCCGTCAATTCCCTGTCGCCTCGCTGTAGCTGTCGTCGCTGGTCCAAAACTTCGAGCGTGGGCTCTTCGTCAATCCCCCTCCTCGCAAGATGAGTGCTGGGATGGGACCCCTGGTAGTTCCTACGCGTGTGTGAGTAGTTGGGCTTTCCGGACCTGCCGTGTGTCGCCGGTGAGCTCCACCGCAAGCTCCTATCGCCGTTGCTTGTTTTTCGTCAGTTTCGTCAAAGGTGGCCGATCGTGTGTATTAGTGCAGTGAGATCCCTCTTCTGTTAGCAGACGATCGATCAGCTCAGTGGCAACCGGCTCGGGGTGAGACCGAGAGGTCTGGGGTTCGATCCCCCTTCTCCCCCTTTTTTTCTTTTTCTTTTTGATTTTTCTTTTCTTTTTCTTTCTTTTTTTCTTTTCTTCATTGTGTGAGTGTATGTATGTATGTGAAGTTCAGGGTTTTATTTTTGTTTTCCCTGCCATGTATGTGTGTGTGTACACCCCTAGTGTGTACATATCTACATGTGTGTGTGTGAGTTTCTATTGGATTGCTCTTATGAGTGTTGTGTGCATGGTGGGACTTGAGAGTGAGTGTGAGTGCCTTACATGCATACATATATAAGATGTGTATATACCTAGCGTATACACATACATATGTATGTGTGGTTATGCATGCACTTGTGAGTGTGTGTGTTGTGGTGTAGGTTGTGAGTGTGTGAGGTATGCATATATACCTAGTGAATATATGCATACATACACATATAGGTGTGGGAGTGCCCTCATGTGTGTGTATGCCCATACATGTAGGAGGTGTGTGTGCTTGTATGCACATGTGCTAGTGTGAGTATGTATATATGCTTGTGGGTGTTTATGATTGTATGAATGAGTGTATATGAGTGTGAGTGGTGTGTGTATGCTCTACATACACTCATCCATGTTTTGGGTGGTTCCATGTGTAGTTACCTATTTGATCACATGAGCATGTCTTCCACTCTAGCTAGTTTCACCCTTGTTTCTTATTGCCATGCCATGCTAACATGTTCCTAGAGTGTTATTTGTTCATTTCCAACTTGTATGCATAGATCCCATGTCTTTTCTTTAGCTTTTCATCAAGTCACTTAAGTGTCTTAAGTCATACATGGGAGTAAGGGTCAAATTTCGACCCCCCCCCCTTTACTCCCTCATGTTCCATGCAAGCATATAGGTATGAGTAATGATTTTGGGGTGTTTTCAACCCCTCAATGCACCTGTGAAGACAGATTTGACTTTCGGGCAACTTGGCAAAAGTGCATTTTTATGCTGTGATGCCCTTTTGTCTTTTTCATATGAATTAACCTATGCATGATTTGGAGTTCTTGTCAACATGAGTTTGCTAGTTAAAGTTGTTTTGAACATCCATGTATTTTTGTTATTTGTGCTAAGTCTCCAGATCAGTGGGGAACCATGCTGTTTATCTAGTACTTTCTGTTTCTGTCCAGCTAGTCTGAAAATGGCCAAGTCTGGAGAATCTGCTGTTATTGTTTTGCCTTGAAGATCAGGGTGTAGCTAGTGTTGTGTTGGGGTTTTGACCATGCTCATTGTTAGGTATTTGTAGTATATATTTCCATTTTCCATCCTGTTATTTTTCATGCCATTTGGAGCTTCCTGGCATATTTAACCAGTGCTGTGAACTTGCTACTTTATTAACCCAGATTCCAGAAAACTGAAATTTTCACCAAGTCCCTAAAAATCTGTTTCATCATGCCTACTTGTCAGCTCCATGCATAGTGATGTGTTGCTCTTTTGTTGTTTGTATAGTTGGATGGATTGATGTGGGTGTTGAGTAGAACCTGTTCATGTCTTGTTTGTGGTTGTAGAGTTCCTGTAGCAATAGTGGTGAGCTTTTCAAATTTCTATGTTGCTGTTTTGTGGCAGATTGAGTGTTATTTTGTTTTGGGTGTTGTGGGAGCTATACTCCATGGAATTGAGTGATTCTTGAGTCTATTGTGATTGGTTTTTCATCACCTATCCATTGGTTACCTTGGAATGCCAAGAATTAGCCCAGGTATTTGTTGGTCTGCAGTTTTGTCTTCGTACCTTGTCGTGAGCGTATTTCGAGAACCGTAGCTCCGTTTCTCGCGATCTTTATATGCATTTCCATTGATTTTTCATGATGCGTCCATATTTTCCATGTTCATGCATGTCTAAATAACTTAACATGTGATTCTGTCCAGATTCATTAATCCACCACCTTTGCATGTGAAACTTGACTAGAATTGGATTGCCATGTTAAATTCTTCACTAAAATGATCATGCATCATCTTGATTGTGCATTGCACCTTGGTTGGTTATTTATTTGATGTTTCTCTTGGGTAGACGCGAGTTTTGAATCTGAGTTCGAGGAACCTGGAGAGTACCACTACGAGGATCCCGCTACTTGTTCCTCTGAAGAACCAACAGGCAAGATGATCATACCCGGATCCCAATACTATCTTTGCTTGCTAGTTTCTCGTTCTTATCATTACAATTGCGCTACCTACCACATGATATCAGCCCCCATGTTGCCATGACAGCCTCTAACCTCCACCTCCCAGCAAACCGTTGATTGGCTAAGTTACCGTTGCTCAGCCCCTCTTATAGCGTTCTTAGTTGCAGGTTATTCCATGTGATAACATGGATTGGATATCACAATAAATTCTGTTATTTAAATTAATGCACATATATATATGGTATTGGTGGAAGGCTTGGCCTTTTGCTAAGTGATTTGTTCCGCTCGTACCGCCATTAGATTCTTGTTACCGGTGTTATGTTTTCCATGTTTTGTGCTCCTAACACGCTTGGGGTTGTTATGGGGACCCCCTTGTTTATTCGGTTGAGATTAAAACTTGTCTGGCAAGACCCAACATTGGTACTACATTTGCTAATAATTAACGAACCTGCATAGGGCTTTGCAACCCCGTGGATAATTTAATCAACCCCCAGGCCAGTGCTCCGCATGAGTGTTGGTCCAAAAATGTCAACCGCCGGTGGCCACCAGAGGCAACTCTGTGTTTGCCCTACCGGAAGTTTGGACAATCCATCGTGTCTTGAGACTGAGATATGCGGCTCTTATCGGGTTCGTCGACACGTTGGGAGGTCTTGCTGGATTTGTTTTACCTTTATCGAATGTCTTGCATGAGGACTCTGACTTTCTCGGGTTTATTCGAGGTGTTGGAATTCCTTTGGAGTTACCGATGAAGATCACGAGATCCGTGGTCAAGGAATTCCCGCGGAGTGTGGTTATTTGTGATGGACTAGTTGGAGCACCCCTGCAGGGTTAAATCTTTCGGAAAGCCGTGCCCGCGGTTATGTGGCAACTTGGATATTTGTTTAACACCTGGTTCTAGCAAACTTGAAGTAAACTCTAATTAAAATACACCAACTTTGTGAGTAATCGTGATCGTCTCTGCTCGTGAACATGATCCGAGAGAGAACACGGTGGGGTTATGACGACGTAAGCAGGTGTTCAGGGTCTCTTAGAGATCATGTAGAAATCGACCGATTGTCGTAGACCACTCACTTTAAATTTTGCTACATAAGTTAGCCACCACAAATGCTTAGAGCTGTTGCAGACTTAAACACCACCCATTCCATCCTAAAGCTTATACAGTGTTGGCACCCGGGTTACTTGATTGCTGAGTCCTCTGTGGCTCACAGTTTACTTCAACAATTCAGGTACCGGTTCAGATGATTGTGTTCAGGATGATCTTACGCAGCTGTAATGGGAGTATGATGAAGAGAGAGGACGCATGTATGTGACGTACCCCGACGAGTAGAGGACCTGGTCGTGATCTTGGGCAGCTTGATAGTATCATCGCATTGTTGTTTTATCGTTTGTTTTCGTCCGTAGCCGGACCCTGTGTTCTCCTTGATGTATGAACTGAGTGATATTGTAATTTAGCATGTGGCGAGTGTAAGCCAACTCATATACTCTTCCCTTCAGTACATGTATGATGTGATGATGCTTATCTTGCTAATGGCAAGATGCGCTTCTATCCTTTGCGAGGACCTCGTGCCTCAAAACGGATAGGCGCGCGTCTTGGGCATGACATTACCGTGCGTGAGGCCGCAAAGCGATGTGATGTGTTACAGCCTGGATTCATATGACTTAGGATCGGGGTCCCGACAGCGTTGGTATCAGAGCCTGACTAACTGTAGGACTACCAAGCCAAACCGGTCGAAGTTGAGTCTAGAAACACTATAGATAAGTAGGGGAATTGATTGTGGAAGGGAATGTAAGGCTCTTTTTACTCCTCTTCCCAAGTTATTCTATGTTGGGTCATTCTCATCTCTTCTATGGGGATAGGAACTAGGATTCTCATCTACTGCTTAGGATGACGAGTTACTAGCCATGGACCAATAGCTAGCTTGTTTGTAAGTGAGTGCAGTTATTCAAGTAATGTTGGTGTGACAAACAGATGGAGAAGAGATTTGAGTCTAGATAGTCGAGTGGTTATGCCTTTCCAATCTTTTTCAATTGTCTCAAAAAAATTCTTGAGCAATTACAGTCGTTATGCTGTCCAATTTCTGCTAGGATCTCTAATGTCTTTGCATCATTCCCTGTTTCAGATGCCCTCTCGTGCTTTCTGTCAGGTGGTCCGTTTGACCAGGTGCATCGATGTGCCGGGTCACACGGCCATGTTGGTTAGAGTTATGATGGAGGCTGGATATCGCTGGTACCCAGAGTACACAGTGGAGGAGCAGTATCGAGATTTCAATCAGAGTCAGTATCTGTGTACCGTTAGGATATATCCTTCATATCCTGGAGCTGCAGAGCCGCTTCACTGACTCATGGATTGGGAGTTACCATAGATATGGTAGTTCAGGAAGCCGCCTACACCATGCTGACTATCATGAGGTTTCACCATGGTCTGCTACAGAACACGGAGTTCTGTTATGTTCATGCTTCCATGGGAGGAGAGGATGGATATCTTAGTGCAGCCTACTTTGATCATTCTCATGAGGACCCTAGGCTGCAGGTGACCGTCCAGATGTTGGAGAACAGGGATCGTGATGCACATGCCCTTCGTATGGAGCTCTATGCTACCCGTGCCCGTCTTTGGACAGCCTTGACGCAGTTGGCACCTGTCATGCAGACAGGCTATGGAGATTTGGAGATGCTGACCCCATCGCGGACTCATTTGCCAACACACATAGACTGGTCTGATGTTGGAGGCATCACCCCTCTTCGAGGACCGCTGTTGCCGCCGACAAGGGGACCAAGGCCACATCCGTGTCCTTATGGTTTCCAGGGATCCCAGGCTAGAGTGTTTCCATATCCTCAGGTTCAGCTCCCAGGTCATGGGGGTAACCTGTACGAGGCATTCTACGGTGATGTTTGAGTGCATGGATGTTAGTCCTAGTATGGTAGTAGTCATATCGCCACAGTCCTGTGTGTCTTGTGGGATATGACCTAGGTCGAGAGTTGAGTTCCGGAGATGTAGATAGATAATGTATAGGAAGCTTGTAATGCCTCCGATGAGTTGTGTCATCTCTCCGTAGTTATTTTCAGCTTGGGTTTGTACTGAACTAAGTCATGGTGTGTATGAAACCTAATGTTTATATGGTAGTTGCTTTACCATGTTGATTGGTGTTTATCATACATGCCATGTTGACCAGTACATTTCTTAATTCATGTCTTAGAGTTGATGTTCTCTATGTCTAAGCTGTGGATTGTTTTCCCTAGGATGGTGGCAACTAGGAACAACCCCGTGCCTGCTCCTGAGCAGGGCGAAAGTAGCCAGCCAAGGCAAGAGGAGCTGCCACATGCACCATCCCTGGCAGAGGTGATGCTAGAGGCTGAAAGGAATAAGAGGGAGACCAATAGGCTGTTGGAAAGAATTGAGCAAAACACAGCTCGTGCTCCCCGCAATGATCACCACGATGGAGTATCACTTGGTGACTTTACCAAGCTATGTCCGCCCAAGTACCATCATTCGATCGACCCCCTCGATGCGGATGACTGGCTGACGAGTATGTTCCACAAGATACGGGCTGCTAATGTGCCCTAGGCCAACAGGGTGTCTTTTGCCACCTACTTTCTGGAGGGACCTACCAACCTGTGGTGGGAAAGCTATGAGGCTATGCGTCCCCAGGGACCTGCACCAACCTGGGCAGAGTTCAGCGCCGCATTCCGTATCCATCACATCCCGGAAGGGCTGATGGATCGCAAAAGAGAGGAATTATGTGCCTTCACCTAGGGCAGATTGACAGTGGATGCATACAGTCACGAGTTTGGTAATCTTGCTCGCTATGCTCCAAAGGAAGTCTCAACTGATGTTAAGAAGCAGGCTAGGTTCCGCAAGGGACTTAATGCTGAGCTTCGCCGAGATCTTCGCTTGCACGAGTGCACCACCTTCCAGGCTCTCGACAATAAGGCCATCAATGCTGAGTCCGGACAAACTGACTACGAGGCTACGAGGAAGCATAACCGTGACTTCAACCCTGCATCGGGTTCAGGCCCTAACAAACGCCGAGTGTGGGTGCCCAATGCAGCTTTGCCGCCAAGATACACCGCGAGGCCATCCTTCCAGGCACCTCGTCCAGTTCGGTCCAACCCTCCACCCAGACCATTTGGAGGACCGCCTACAAATGTTGCACCTCATGCTACAGTGGTATGCTACAAATGTGGAGAACCGGGACACTATTCTCGTGAGTGTCCCCAGAACAATACTAAGCCCGCTGGACGTGGAAAACCAGGAGAAGCTTTCTATGTGAAGCCAGCCCCTGTCCGTGGGCAAGTGAATTATGTGTCTGCTGAAGAAGCCCTTGAAGATCTGATGTTATTCTAGGTATGCTTCTTGTTAATAGCCATCCAGCATCTATTCTATTTGATACTGGGGCATCTCATTCATTCATCTCAGAAAGTTATGCACAGTTGCATAACATGTCCTTCTGTGACATGCCCACTCCTTTAGTAGTTCAGACTCCTGGTTCAAAATGGCAAACTTCTAGAGTGAGCCATGACAATGAAATTCTGGTGGATAGACTAGTATTCCTAGCATCCTTGATAGCTCTTAAGTCTTTGGACATCAATATCATTCTAGGCATGGATTGGATGAAAGCTCACTATGCCAAGATTGATACTCATTCTAGGAATGTTCAACTTACACATCCCTCGGGTGAGATAGTTAATGTCTCTACTCGAACAGCCAAGCGCCAACTCTATTCGCTCAATGCTAGCCCTCTTCCAGAGTTAGAAGATATTCCGGTAGTCCGTGATTTTCCGGATGTCTTTCCAGAAGAACTGCCAGGTATTCCACCTGTCAGAGATGTTGAGTTTGTGATAGAACTTATTCCAGGGACAGTCCCAATAGCCAGAAGACCCTATAAGATGGAACCCTTAGAACTAGCCGAGCTAAAAACCCAACTTGATGAATCTTTGAAGAAAGGTTTCATTCATCCTAGCTCTTCTCCTTGGGCTTGCCCTGTCCTATTCGTTGAGAAGAAGGATGGATCGGATCGGATGGTTGTGGATTACCGACCAGTGAATTTGGTCACTATCAAGAACAAGTATCCGCTCCCCAAGATCAACGATTTGTATGATCAACTCGCTGGATCCTCTGTCTTCTCCAAAATGGATTTGAGGTTGGGATACCATCAAATCAGAATTAGAAACGGGGACATCCCCAAAACGGCTTTTGTCACTCGTTATGGCCAATACGAGTACATCGTCATGTCCTTCGGTTTAACAAATGCCCCAGCCACCTTCTCTCGCCTGATGAATTCGATCTTCATGGAGTATTTGGATAAATTCGTCGTGGTTTACCTCGACGACATACTCATCTACTCGAAGAACGAACAAGAACATGCTGAGCATCTAAGGCTGGTATTGATGAAACTTTGGGAGCACCGCTTATATGCCAAATTCTCCAAGTGTGAAGTTTGGTTTCCAGAAGTGACCTATCTGGGCCAGGTTATCTCTAGCAAAGGTATTGCTGTCAATCCCGAGAGAGTTCAGGCCGTCCTTGATTGGACTCAACCTGAATCGGTTAAGCAAGTTTAGAGTTTCCTTGGCTTAGCGAGCTATTGTCGCTGCTTTGTTGAGAATTTCTCCAAGGTTGCGAAACCTCTGACTGAACTCCTCAAGAAAGATAAAAAGTTCGAGTGGACCCCACAATGCGAGTATAGTTTTCAGGATTTGAAAAGACGACTGACCTCTGCTCCCGTTCTGGTGCCACCAGATTTTTCTAAGGACTTTATTATCTACTGTGACGCCTCGCGACAAGGATTATGTTGCATTCTCATGCAAGATCGTCATGTGATTGCATACCCATCTCGATAGTCCGCTAAGTCTTATTGTAACAATCTGATGTTACAACAAGGTCAACCGCTTCTCTATGAGGAATTCCGGAAGTTAAACCTTCACATTTTTCCTCAAGGATTCCTATCCAACCTGGTGGCGAAACCTACTCTTAAGGATCAAATAGTAGCTGTCCAGAGATATGACAAAGGGATATCCCGGATTAAAGAGAATATCGTTAGCGGGAACGCTAAGGATTTCTCCAAGGATGAAGAAGATATTGTGTTCTTCCAAAACCGGTTGGTGGTTCCTAAGAGCACACGTTTGCGGCAGCTGATTCTTAAGGAGGCTCATGATTCTCCTCTCACAATTCATCCGGGTAGTACCAAAATGTATCAGGATCTATGCCAGAGGTTCTGGTGGACTAGGATGAAGAGAGAAATTGCTCAGTATGTTGCTAACTGCGATGTTTGTCGTCATGTGAAGGCACGACATCAAAGGCCTGCTGGCACCCTTCAACCTTTAGCTATTCCTGAGTGGAAATGGGATAAGGTCGGTATGGATTTCATCACCTGTTTTCCCAGGACCAAGAGAGGGAACAATGCTATATTCATAGTCATTGATCGCCTCTCCAAAGTGGCTCATTTTCTTCCTGTTCGTGAAAGCATTACTGCTAGTCAGCTAGCGGAGTTATATGTTTCTCGAATAGTTTCTCTTCATGGTGTTCCTTTGGAGATTAACTCAGACCGCGGAAGTATCTTTACTTCTCGATTTTGGGAAAGTTTTCAAACCTCTATGGGGACTCATCTATCCTTTAGCACTGCCTTCCACCCTCAATCAAGTGGTCAAGTTTAGCGAGTCAATCAAATTCTCGAAGACATGCTCCGAGCTTGTGTTATATCTTTTGGTATGAATTGGGAGAACTGCCTTCCGTTTGCTGAATTTGCATATAACAACAGTTAGCAATCAAGCTTGGGCAAAGCCCCTTTTGAAGTTCTCTATGGACGAAAATGTCGAACACCTCCTAACTGATCAGAAACCGGAGAGAGGCAACTCTTTGCTCCGAACATGATTCAGGATGCAGAGGAGCAAGTTCGCGTTATCCGTGAAAAGTTGAAAACAGCCCTATGACCATCATCATAAGTATGTGACCTATGAAGTTGATGAGAAGGCTTACCTTAGGGTTACACCTCTGAAGGGTACCCATCGATTCGGTATCAAAGGAAAGTTGGCTCCTCGTTACATTGGACCTTTTCGCATTCTTGCTAAATGAGGAGAGGTTGCCTACCAATTGGAACTTCCGCCGCATCTTTCCAAAGTTCATGATGTCTTCCACGTCTCGCAACTTAGGCGTTGCTTTTCGGACCCTGTCCGAGAAGTGGACCACGAAGCGCTTGATCTCCAAGATAACCTTACATACCGAGATTACCATGTTCGTATTCTCGATCAAGCTGAGCGTACCACTCGGTGTCGGAACATCAAGTTTCTTAAGGTTTAGTGGGCGCATCATTGTGAAAAGGAGGCGACATGGGAAAGAGAAGATCGTCTTCGACTAGAGTACCCCGCGCTCTTCCCGATGACTTCAAAATCTAGGGACGAGATTATTTTGAGTGGGGGTGAGTTGTCACAACCCTAGCAAGTTGTCCTAGGTTAGCATTGTGTTTGCATCATCATCATCATCATTGCATCAATGTGAAATGGGGAGAAAGAAAAGAAACCCCAAGCACTTAATGAATTAAAGAAATTCAAGTTTAGTGAAATTTCAACAAATCCAAAATGCCCATCAAAAATGTTCCCTATGTCTGATAATTAAGGACATGGATATACCAGGGACCATTCTAATCATTTGAACATTTTAAATAATTTAAATTAATTATTTAAGCCTCTCAAAATGATAAATAAAGCAATTACCATTAATTATGTTTTCAAATTATTTTGGAACATCTTCAAAAAAGTTTGAGATAGTCAAACTATAGTTTATAAAATACTTGGAGTATTTTTCAACTAGTATTTTATACCTGAAAGAATTAAACAAATATTAGAAAAGAAATCAGAAACCAGAATAAAAGAAAAAGGGAAAAGAAGTAGGGCTTACCTGGCCGCGGCCCACCAGGTGGCCCAGCCCACCAGGGGCAGCCCCGTCTTCTACCTCTTGCCAGAAGGCAGAGGAGAAGCAGGGGACGGCGCCCGCGGCGGTGGCGCCATGCCACCTGCCTGCTTGGCCGCCCCCTCGCCGCGCTGGCGAGCGAGAAGACTCGTCAGGGACGAGCTGGCTTCCTCCCCTCTCCATTCTCCCCTCTCCTTTCTTTTCCCTCCTTCCCTGCCGAGCATCGCCGTAGTCGCCGCTCGCCGTTGCCGCCGTTCTGGCCACCCCCGCTCCCCTCCAAGCCCATCAGTAGACTCGCCGCAACGTCCTCGTCCTCCCCATGGTGCCGTGTCCACCTTCAACCTCGGGATCCGCCGGAGCTCCGTCGTCGTTCCTGCCGTCGCCGGTCGTCTCCGAGCCCTCTAAGCCCCCCTGCAGCTTCCCAGTGAGCACCCCGTCCTCTCTCCTCTCTTCCCTGGTCTCCCTGTGCTCCCTGGCGCTCCTCGCCGTTGTGGACGTTCGGGCGCCGCCGCGGAAGTGCTCCCCGGCGAGCCTCCGGCGACCGCAGGTCCTCCCTGACCAGCCCACTCGACGCGGTCGAGCACGGGCTCCGTCCCAGTGCTCTCCCC
Source organism: Hordeum marinum (assembly GCA_022496015.1). Classification (NCBI taxonomy): domain Eukaryota; kingdom Viridiplantae; phylum Streptophyta; class Magnoliopsida; order Poales; family Poaceae; genus Hordeum; species Hordeum marinum. The sequence goes on from CM039677.1 coordinate 235,121,962, forward strand.
GTGCCGATCTGAGCCCTCTAGCGGCTTCCGGCGAGCCTCCGCCGCGTCGGATGGTCGCCCGCGACCACCCTCCGGCCAGTGCCGACGTGGCCGGTCAGTTAGCCGCTAATTACCCCAATTAGCTTAGCCCAGCCACTGACAATGGGCCCAATCGGTGGGTCAAACCTCAGTCAGCGCGATAGCCCCCTGACGCTGACACGAGGGTCCCACGATGTCAGGTTTGACCTGGCAGGTCAGCCGACCAGCTGACGTCAGGATGACGTCAGCCTGATGTCATAATTCAATTTCTTATTTAAAAATAATTCCAGAAATTATTTAAAACTTTCAAAAATCATATAAATTAATCTGTAAGTCAGATGAAAATAATTTATATATGAAAATTTATCAGAAAAATCCAATGAATCCAATGGTGCTATTATCATGCATGCTAGAGCAACATAAATAGGTGAACATGAACAATTATCATTAGGTTAATATATGGAATTTGAAAGGAGAACAACTTTGAACCTATATTCAAATCTATTTCAAATTGACATGATCACTAGTTACATTAGCTCACCCAAGCATATTACTATGCCATGATCATGCATCATATTGTTGCATTTTCTTGTATTGAATGCTCTTATCTGCGTTGCGGTAGGTCCTAATCCGGAAGATACTACCCCGTATCCCGACGAAGGAGAGAACTCCTCCGCAACTCAGCAAGGCAAGCAACCCCATTGATCATTCCAATAACATCCCACTCTCTCACTCCTGCTCTTGTTTATTGCATTAGGACAAACGATCGCATGTCAGTCATACACGGTAGATGGTCCTATTCTTATGCATGACCTGATCTTGTCACAGTAAATAGCTAAACCTTGCAACCTAGCATACCTGGTAGATGCTTGTGCCATGATGTGCTTAGCTTACCTTCATGCCATGCTGCTATGCTTAGAGTTGTGTCAGGTCTGATTCATCTGGGTGATGAACCGGAGTGAAACTGTGTTGTTCTGATGTGATGAGCTCATAATGAATCCGTTTTGGTAAAAGGTAGCGATGAGAGGCTATGTAGGAGTACATAGCGGGTTGTCTCATTGGGACCGTTCTAGGAACTGAGTTCCGTGTTTGTGATCCAAGATGAGATACTACCACACGTTGGGATATTTAATTGACCCTCTCGACTTATCATTCGCTTAGTCCTTGGTCCAGGTATTGCAAGTAGTTTCTGGTGTTTATAGCATGTTGGAGGCCGTGCGTAGCGCTGACCCTTGGGGTGGGTTATGACGCGGTAGGCAGTGGCACGGTGTACCAAGGGTCACCCGAATGGTGGGCTTGGGAACCCTGCGCACATCGTTTGGGACTGTAGCGGAAACTTCGGCCGGACTTCCGTGCGGGTTCAGTCTCAAATAGGCGGTAGCCTGGACTAGTGGTCTTATGTGATTGACGGTCGTGGTCGACTCCCTTGCTGGGCTTCCGCTTGAAGGATGCCGAGGTGCCTGGTTTTATGAGCCCACAGCGATAAGTGGAGAGAGCGTGTGTGAAGAGGTACCCCCCTGCAGGGTTATGAAACTATTCGAATAGCCGCGTCCTCGGATATGGACTACTTGGAGAACTTATGTTGTTCATAGATAATCAAATGGATACTCCTAAAAATATCAAGATAAGTGTGAGTACCGTGGATGGAACTCTTCCGAAAGGGGAAGGTGAGTCCACGGTAGTGTATTGTGATGAAGATAGTGGACTCGTGTGAGATAACTAAAATTGTAACAAAGAGTTTAAAACTAAGTAGTGTAGGATAGCCATGAGTCAAAGCTGGCATTTCTGCATGACTCCACCACCCCCTTGTTGATACATGAGCATAAATAGACTAGGTCTGTTTTAAAGACTTGCTGAGTACGTTTGTAATCATCCTTGCTTAATTAATGTTGTAGAAGAGAACCAGGACCCATCAGGTGGGTTCTATCTAGACGTTGACGATGCCGAATAGCTGGTGTCCCGGAAGTGTAGCCCCCAAGTTCCGGATTAGCTTCGAAGGAGATGAACCGGAACTGCATTGCATACTGAAAGATCAAATATACATTAGCCCCCAAGTGTCAAATATATTGCTTGCAATCTGTTTGAGACTTGCATAAATTTACTTTTAACACTCGTCCTATATTTTGGCGACTTATCCTGTATTTTGATGTATTATAGGAAGCTTTAAATGAAGTCGGGTCTTAGTTGACGGATCTGAAGGACAACCTGGCGGCTCAGCAAGAAGCCCGGAGCATTGCTGATGAAAAGTGTCGGCTTCTCTCTGAGGAGCTGGCCAATGCCACTGCTGAGCTTACCTCTTTGAAAGAGACGGCAGAATCTGAAAAGGCCGCTCTGACCAAACGGGCAGACGACGCTGACCAGCGGCTTATAGCTGTGGCGAAGGAACTCCAAGGCCTGAAGCGGCACATAGCGAAGATGTCAGCCGCCTTATTTGGTAAGTTTCCGTTTTACTTTGTATTTTAACATTGCTATTGAAAAACTGGCGACTCATTAGCTTTATCCGGCTTATCCAGGTCCCAGGAGCGGGCAGTTGGCTTCTGATAGCCTTCTACCACTGAAGGTCGTCTACACCTTTGCGGAACAACTATACTGCAGCGCCATCTTCACGATCAAAAGTGTTCAATATAAGGAGAAGATCCCCACCGCTCTGAAAGGGGTCTTGGAACTCTTCTCCATAATGCCCAAGCAGATAGAACAGCTGAAGAAGTCCGCCTTCCGCCAAGGAGCCGTCGCTGGATTGAGCCGGGCTCTGGCCTTCGCCCCCGACCTAACACCGGCTGAAATGATGGTTGGTTACCCGTCCAAAAGAGATGATGGCTCAGAATTCACCGAAGAAGATTACATCCGGTGTGTCAAAGAGTCGCGTTATCTAGCCTCTATACTGGCAGATGAAGCTGACTTGAGCACTTATCAGGCGGCTTATGACGTAGAGGAGAAGAGGATCCGCGGGCCTCTCTACGAGTGGAAGGATTTGATACCCGCCCGCAATAAGGATCTTTTCCCTTGTGAGCTTGAGGCGTCCCCTTTCCTTGAAGGGTCTTTCGCTGCTGTGGCTCGCTGTAATTGGGAATTGGGAAATCTCCAGATAAAGCCAGCAGAAGACCCGGAGCAGGATGAGCCGGCCAATAACTGAATTTTGTTCTTTTAACCTTTGTGAGCACAGACTCATGTAATGACCCACCGTGAGCGGTTGACAATGCCTTTTGCTCCTTTTGAGAGTAGTTTTTGTAATAGAGTAAACATGACCTTGCCGTTTGGTGGATGTATATATTTGCACCTCTCTGTGTGCACTTTCCTTCTCTCTGTGTTTCAATTTAATGTGTTGCCGGCTCTCCATGGATATACCTTGAGCTTTTCTGATGAGAGGTGTCTGTCTTTGAAGACGCCATTCCTTCTCCAGAATATTAGAGTCGGATAATCTCCTTGAAAACTCAATTTTTGTCAACCAGAGCAACATGGCTCCGATTCTTGTCAGATGAATCCATTAAGGAGCCGATTGTCATAGGATAATGTAAGCTATACCTGATGGTAAGAAGCCTCTATCGACAACTGCGGCTATTGATGAACCGGAAGCGGCTTAAAGTCGGTTGTATGAAGGGTAATGTAATCTATACCTAACGGTAGGAAGCCTCCTTTTAATAGCAAATGTTGTATGTGCGAACGCCGGCTGTTGATGGGCGATGTAAGCTATACCTTAAGGCAAGAAGCCTCCATCGATAGACGCGGCTAATAATTAGCCTGAGACGGCATAAAGCCAGTTGTTTGAAAGGAGATGTAAGCTATACCCAAAGGCAAGAAGCCTCTTTCAACAGCTATAGTTGATAAGCAACTGAGGTTTGGCATAAAACGCTGGTTGTTAGGGTGAGATAAGCGAACCCGTCGGTAAGAAGCCCCCTTCGACAACCGCGGTTAATAAGTAACCGGAAGTGGCATAAAGCCGGCCATTAGGGTGAGATAAGCGATACCCGTCAGTAAGAAGCCCCCTTCGATGGTCGTAGTTGATAAGCAACTGGAATTTGGTGTACACGCTATTGTCTTAGGGTCATGTAAGCTATACCAAAGGTAAGAAGCCTCCATCAACAACAGCGCTTAATGTAACCAAACTAGGCATAAAGCCAACTGTGCAAGGGAGATGTAAGCTATACCCAGAGGCAAGAAGCCTCCTTGCAACAGTTTAATAATAGCTGGCTGTGCAAAGGAGATGTAAGCTATACCCGAAGGCAAGAAGCCTCTTTGCAACAGTGCTTAATTGGGCATAACGCCGGTTGTGCAAGGGAGATGTAAGCTATACCCGAAGGCAAGAAGCCTCCTTGCAACAGCGTAAAAGCAGACTGTGCAGGGGAGATGTGAGCTATACCCGAAGGCAAGAAGCCTCCCTGCAACAGCGCTTGATAGGGCATAAAGCCGGATCAACCGTTTTGACGGCGAATAAACCACTTTAACTCAAATTTTTGAGCCGGAAAAATTTCATGTTGATCGCACAAAGGTATACATAAGAGCGAAGGCCCCTGTCTTTGTGAGGATGCTAGCTTTTACTCATGCAAGCATGATATATACAATGATAGCGGCTTTCAATGCCTGCTAAGTAAAGTATGGTCGCAAATGTGCGATATTCCATGGCCGCAACGTCTCTTGACCCGCGGTTTACGATTCATCTTGGATATCAATGAGGTAATATGACCCATTGTTAAGGTTTCTGCTGATTACAAAAGGCCCCTCCCATGGTGGAGATAACTTATGCATTCCAGATTGATCTTGAATCAGCCGGAGCACCAGGTCACCCTCCTGGAACGTCCGGGTCTTCACCCTATGGCTATGATAGCGTCGTAGGTCTTGTTGATAAATTGCCGACCTGGCTGCTGCTAACTCTCGTGCTTCATCCAAGGCGTCCAACGCATCTTGGCGTGCTACTTCATTGTCCGTATCAACATAAGCCACCACCCTTGGTGAGTCATGCTGGATATCGCTGGGTAGAACCGCCTCAGCACCATACACCATGAAGAAAGGCGTGAAACCTGTAGATCTGTTAGGGGTAGTTTTGATGCTCCATAAGACAGAAGGCAACTCCTCAACCCAACATCCGGGTGTCCGCTTCAAAGGAACCATGAGCCGTAGTTTGACTCCTCTTAAGATTTCCTAATTGGCTCGCTCCGCCTGACCATTAGACTGTGGATGTGCCACGGCTGAAACATCAAGCCGGATATGCTCCTTCTCACAGAATGTTTTCATAGCTCCTTTGGATAGATTTGTTCCATTGTCTGTAATGATACTGTGCGGGTAACCAAAGCGATAAATCAGCTTCTTAATAAATTGAACCACTGTAGCTGTGTCACATTTACCGACCGGCTCTGCCTCTACCCACTTAGTAAATTTATCAATTGCCACCAGAAGGTGTGTTTTCTTATCCTTGGATCTCTTGAAGGGTCCTACCATATCAAGCCCCCATACCGCAAACGGCCAAGTGATTGGTATCATCCTCAACTCTTGAGCCGGAACGTGAGCACGCCGGCCAAACTTCTGACAGCCGTCACACTTACGGACTAAGTCTTCTGCATCCTTGTGAGCCGTCAACCAGAAAAACACATGTCGAAAAGCCTTGGCCACTAAGGATTTTGACCCGGCGTGATGTCCACAGTCACCAGCATGAATTTCACTCAAGATCTGCCAGCCCTCCTCCGGTGAGACGCAGCGCTGAAAGACACCCGTCACACTACACTTATGTAACTCACCATTGATAATCGTCATAGACTTAGAATGTCGGGTGATATTCCTGGCCAGATCCTCCTCCTGAGGTAACTCGCCGTGCGTGTCAGATACGCCAAATAAGGAATAGTCCAGTCTGGGGTAGCATGCAGAGCCGCCACCAATTCCGCTTCCGGGTCAGGAATAGCCAGATCCTCCTTAGAGGGTATCTTGACAGTCGGATGATGCAATACATCCAGAAAAACATTAGGTGGTACCGGCTTTCGTTGAGAGCCTAACCGTGACAAAGCATCAGCCGCCTCATTCCTGCGACAATCAATGTGATCCACCTGGTACCCCTTGAAGTGACCGGCAATGATATCAACCGCCTGTCGATAAGCCGCCATCCGCGGATCCTTGGAATCCCAAGTACCTGAAACTTGCTGAGCCACCAAATCTGAGTCGCCTAAACATCTGACCCGGCTTAAATTCATCTCTTTAGCGAATCTGAGACCATGGAGCAGTGCCTCATACTCAGCTGCATTATTAGTACAAGGGAACATTAACGGGAGCACATAACAAAACTTGTCACCCTTGGGGGAGGTGAGAACAACTCCTGCACCGGACCCCTCTAGCTGCTTGGACCCATCAAAGTGTATAGTCCAATACGTGTTATCCGGCTTCTCTTCGGGGGCTTGACATTCGGTCCAATCATTTATGAAATCCACCAAAGCTTGAGACTTAATTGCTGTACGAGGAACATACTTGATGTTAAGAGGACCCAGCTCTAAGGCCCACTTGGCAATCCTCCCTGTAGCTTCTCTATTTTGAATGATATCTCCCAACGGGGCGGAACTGACCACTGTTATCTGGTGCCCCAAAAAGTAGTGTTTTAACTTGCGGTTGGCCATGAAAACTCCATATACTAACTTCTGCCAATGCGGATACCTCTGCTTAGACTCTGCCAAAACTTCACTAATGTAATAAACCGGCCTTTGCACAGGATACTCCTTCCCTGCCTCCTTGCGCTCAACCACAATTGTTGCACTGACCGCTCTATTGTTAGCCGCCACATAAAGGAGTAATGGCTCTTTCTCAACCGGAGCAGCTAACACTGGCGGCTCAGTCAACTGTTTTCTAAGAGCTTCAAGTGCTTCGGCCGCTGCTTTGCTCCACTTAAACTTGTCTGTCTTTTTCATCATCTGGTATAAGGGAATGGCTTTCTCCCCAAGCCGGCTTATGAAGCGGCTCAACGCAGCAATCCGTCCTGCAAGGCGTTGAACGTCATTAATGCACGTCGGCTCCCCTAAAGAAGTGATAGCCTTAATCTTATCCAGGTTAGCCTCGATGCCCTGCTCAGAGACCAAGAAACCCAAAAGCTTTCCTGCTGGAACACCAAAGACACACTTCGTCGGGTTAAGCATCATCTTGTAGACCTAGAGATTGTCAAAGGTTTCTTTCAAATCTTCTAGGAGAGTTTCCTTCTTTCTGGATTTAACCACGATGTCGTCTACGTAAGCATGAACATTTCGGCCAATCTGACTGTGGAGGAAGTTCTGCACACATCGTTGGTAAGTCGCATGGGCACTCTTGAGCCCGAAAGGCATGGAGACGTAACAGAACGCCCCAAAAGGTGTAATAAACGTCGTCTTCTCCTGATCTTTCGTTGCCATCTTAATCTGATGATATCCTGAATATGCATCTAGGAAGCATAAACTTTCACATCCGGCTGTAGCATCAATAATTTGATCGATACGAGGGAGTGCAAAAGGGTCAGCCGGGCAAGCCTTGTTAAGGTCTGTGTAATCTATACACATATGCCAAGTGTCGTTCTTTTTTAGCACTAGCACCGGGTTAGCCAACCACTCCGGGTGAAAAACTTCCACTATAAAGCCTGCGGCCAAGAGACGGGCAACTTCCTCCCCAATAGCTTTACGTCTCTCTTCGTTGAACCGTTGTAGAAACTGTTTGATCGGCTTAAACTTTGGATCCACATTAAGATTGTGCTCAGTGAACTCTCTCGGTACACCCGGCATGTCAGAAGGCTTCCATGCAAAGATGTCCCGATTCTCACGGATGAATTCGATGAGCGCGCTTTCCTATTTGGGATCCATGTGAGCCCCAATGATGAACTGCTTGGATGAGTCGCCCGGATTGAAATCTACTGCCTTGGTATCATCCGCTGAAAACTTGAGTGGCGTCTCAACTTCTGTCATAGGCTTCTTCAGCGGGGTCATATCCTCCGGGTTAACGTTCTCCTTGTAGAATTTTAGCTCCTCCTGAGCACAACTAGACTCTGCATACGCCGCATCTCCTTCCTCACACTCGAGAGCCGTTTTCCTATTACCGTGAACGGTAATTGTACCTTTTAAGCCGGGCATTTTGAGTTGCAAATAAACATAGCAAGGCCTAGCCATAAATTTGGCATAAGCCGGCCTCCTAAATAGTACATTATAGGGACTTTTGATTTTGACCACCTCGAACCACAAGGACTCCACCCTGTAATTATACTCGTCGCCAAAAGCTACTTCCAATGAAATCCGGCCCACCGGGTATGCCGATTTACCCGGGACCACACCATGAAAAACGGTGGAGGAAGGTTTAAGGTCTTTGTCAAGCAACTTCATCCGCCGGAAAGTGTCATAGTAAAGGATGTTGATGCTGCTACCTCCGTCCATAAGCACTTTATTCACCATATAGCCATTCACCTAAGGGGCCACAACTAGAGCCAGCCGTCCTGGGTCATCTACCCGTGGCGGGTGATCCTCCCGGCTCCACATTATGTTATACTCATACCATGGTAAATATCGCGGGAGAGCCGGAGCAACCGCATTAACTGCTCGCCTCCGCAACTTCTCATCTCGTTTACTGTGACTGGTCGTGAATACGTGATACTATCCAGAACTGAGCTGCTTCGGGTTACTCTGAAACCCAGATTGATTGCGCTGCTGCTGATTGTTGTTATTGTTGTTGTTGCCAGGATGTTGTTGGTGCCCCCCTTGGTTATTCTGACCCGAATGCCCATTTCCTGAACCGCCGGCACCGAATCCAGCCCCTAATCCACCATGCCCTGAGCCGCTAGCGGGCCATCGCCCTGATTATTACGTGGTTGGGAATGCTGGTTTTTGAATCTCCACATGATAAAACAATCACCCCACGCATGCAACGCCGGCTTGTCAGGCGTGTTGTGCTCCGGACAAGGCTTCCTAAGTGCTTCTTCTAAATTAAAAGGGCCTCTGTTCCTTTGATGAAACGGCCTAAATTTTCCATTCCCCTTGGGATGGTTCTGTCCTATGTTGGTATTTGCCACTAGCTCTGACCCGCTATCAGCGCTCTTCCTCTTATTCTGATTCCCATTGTTCACACAACCTTTTCCTTGATTGTTTTTCTTCCCTTGATTGGCTTTCTCATCATCCGAGCTTGGATCCTTGGTGTTATCTGAGTCGGCATACTTTGTCAAGGCCGTCATGAGCTCTCCCATATCCTAACACGTGCGCTTGAGCCGGCCGAGCTTCTGTTTCAATGGAACAAAATGACAGTTCTTTTCTAAAATAAGCACCGATTGAGCCGCCATGATCTGCTTTGAAGAGTGAATAATGGTCGACACCCACCGGACCCAATGATGGGCTGACTCATTCTCTTGTTGAACACAATGGTCCAAGTCGACAATGGTCATAGGCTGCTTACAGGTCCCTTGGAAATTCTTAATAAACTTCGTCCTCAGCTCCGCCCATGAGCTTATCGTGTTAGGCGGCAGACCTTTCAGCCATGTACGAGCCGGACCCTCAAGCATCATGATGAAATATTTTGCGCATACCGCCTCACTGACATCCAGCATCTCCATGGCCAGCTCATAACTTTCAACCCACTCCTCAGGGGGTAGATCAGCGGTGTAATTTGGAACCTTTCGAGGCCCCTTGAAATCTTTCGGTAGCCATTCACTTCTCAGAGCCGAAGTTAAACATGGCACCCCTACGGCTCTGGTACTAACTACTCCCATTGAGACGGAAAGCGCCGGCTCTGGACGGGTTTCCGCTATCTCCGTCTCTCGCCTGTCTCTCGCCTGGTCCGCGAGGGCTTGTGCATCTAGAGCCGCCCGCTCGTCCTCCGGTGGTCCACGACGTGGATGACTGCTGGAACATGCCGGCGACTCGTAGCGCCGGCTGAAACTTCGACTGGGGAGGGGGGTGGAGTGAACCCGGCTCTGGCTATGAGCATACCTCTCTTGCTAGGCCATGGCCATTTGTAAATATCCAATGGCATTTCGCACATCCTCCGCAAAGGGTGCTTCATCTGGGATGGGAATCGTCTCAAGCCGGGTGGCCGCTGCTACCATGTTCTCGGCCGGGTTAGAGTAATGACCCACCGGCGTTGGAAAAGCCCTAGGTGAGATTTGGTTATGCTAGGGTGGATGAGTCGCCGGGCGTTCCATCGGGCGGCTTTCCGGTGCGCCCGTAACCCGCCCCGAACCGGGGGTGTTAAAAAGGTTCCTCGCTTCGTAACGTTCTGGTAGACGGGATTGATGCCTCCTCTGGTGCACCGCGACCGCTGACCTTTGCTCCAACTCCAGACGGATAGCATCAGCCTTGATACGCTCTGCTTCCTCCTCCATCCAGGTCTTCAGCTTGGCCATCCTTTGCCGTTCCTCTGCCATCCGGCTCTTGATCCGTGCCACCTCTAGATTCCTGGCTGCTTGATTATTTGTTGTTACTTATGTGGCCATGAGAGCTGTAAGTTCATCCATCAATTCCACTAGAACCTGAGCCGGCGGCGGCAGGCTATCACCCGCTGCGGCGGCTCCCGCTGCTGTGTCACCGGCGGCTGAAGCCGATCCTGCCATGAACACTGCCGCATGAACCAAGGGTCTCAGATCATCCGACTCAAAGCCCTCTACCTCAGAATAGGTGTCGTAGTAGCCCCCAAGGCCACCGTTACTAAGCCGATACACTGATTCTATCTCCCCACTGGAGGACTCATCTTCCGAGAAAACGAGAGCTCCCTGTGACCCGGACGCTTCCAGGTCCATGCCTTGAGTGAAGCCCACGAGAACATGCTTTTGACCTGGGTGGGCACGGGCAGGCCACATAACACCCGTAGATTGGAGACGCCGAGCCAGCTCGACGATGTTGGTGCAGATGTCCGGCCCGGGTGTAGATCCATCAACCTTTCCTATGAAAACCTGGATCCCGCCGAACGGAACCCAGAATCCATACTCCACAGAACCAGCATCAAGCCCCCAGCCGGCGTTGTCGATGTAGAGCCGGTCGCGACGACTCTTGCTCATCCTTCCAATCACGTATCCTTCGAGCCCTGGGAGAGAGCCCTTTGAGAACTCAACACCACCAAGCGCTAGCCCCACGGTGGGTGCCAACTGTCGTGGTTTTATCACGGCAGATGTCTGGGTGAACGAACTTAGATTCGAGGCCATCGCTAACGGGGCTGACTCAAAGGGGTTAGTCGGGACGAAAGACATGGATTTACCCAGGTTCGTCCCCTTAGTCGAGGTAATAGCCTACGTCCTGCTTGTGTTTGTATTGCTTGTGTATCGATTACAAGGAGCTAGAAACTTGACCTAGTTCTCGGTCACCTCTCCTCTAAGTCACCCCGGGTCTGCCTTTATATAAGAGGTCAGGACCACCGGGTTGTTACAATTGCTAACCGAGTCTCTCTCTATCTCTTTGTCCAAGCTGTCTATGAGTCGGCTTGCATGCCCGGGTCTTCTCCGTCCGGGCCGTTTGTACGGCCCACACCTTGAGCCGCCTATCTTCCTGGGCCACCAGTCTTATGGCTCACCTTTGGGCCGGCTCACAAGCCAACAACATGACCCGGAGCCTCTGAGGCGGGTCATATCGTGGGGTCATATCCCCAACAAAAAGCGTTCCTTCTAGAGATGTAACCACACAAGGTTGCCGGGTTCGAACACCATGATGTGTTTTTTGGTGTTGCGCTTGGTGGTGATGCATTCCACTTGGCGCTCGATGGTGTTCCTTGTGCATTGGTGCATTTTCTTGATGTAGCTTGCCCTTGCACGTGCATCCATGTTGACGCGTTTTTGTAGTGGTAGCGGAAGAATGTCCAATGGGGACAATGGGTTGAAGCCATAGACCACCTCGAAGGGAGACTTGTTGGTGGTGAAGTGTCATGCGCGATTGTAGGCGTACTCAGTGATGGGGAGGCAATCTTCCCATTCCTTGATGTTCTTCTTGATCAACACACGACGGAGAGTTCCAAGTGTCCGGTTCATCACCTCCGTTTGGCCATCGGTTTGTGGATGGTAGGCCGAAGAGAAGAGTAACTTGTTGCCAAGCTTGGCGCAAAGGGTCTTCCAAAATTAGCTCAAGAACTTGACATCGGGTTCCGAGACAATGGTCTTTGATACTCCGTGTAGGCGTAAGATGTCCCTACAAAAGAGATTGACCATATGTGAAGCATCATCAATCTTGTGGCAAGGAATGAAATGAGCCATTTTGGAAAAACAATCCACGACATCAAAAATGGAATCATGGCCATTTTTTGTTCGTGGCAACCCAAGCACAGAATCCATGCTAATATCCTCCCAAGGTTGTGACAGAATAGGAAGAGGCATGTAAAGACCATGGGATTGAGCTTTTGACTTAGCTTTGCGGCATGTAGAGCATCGGTTGGTGAAACGTGCAACATCACGAAGCATATTTGGCAAATAGAACTTGTCGGAGAGGGTGGCATATGTCTTGTCGCGTCCAAAGTGACCCATTAGTCCTCCACCGTGAGCCTCTTGCAAAAGCAACAAACGAAGAGAAGACTTGCGAATGCAAAGTTTGTTAGCACGCATAAGATATCCATCTTTCATGTAGTAGTTCTCCCAACAAGTATTCACTTTGCAAGTGGCATAAGGAATAGCAAAAGAATCATCATGCTCATACAAGTCTTTTATGTGTTCAAAACCAACAACATTCAATTCTAGTTGAGTAACAAGAATGCATTTGCGGGAAAGAGCATCCGCTACAACATTTTATTTTCCCTTAATGTATTTGGTAACATAAGGAAAAGACTTAATAAATTCACTCCATTTAGCATGTCGTTTGTTCAACTTAGTTTGGACCTTTAGGTACTTGAGAGTTTCATGATCGATATGAATGACAAATTCATGCGGTCGCAAATAATGTTCCCAAGCTTGTAAGACTCTCACCAAAGCATACAATTCCTTGTCATAGATAGGATAATTTAGTTGAGCGCCGGAAAGTTTCTCCCTAAAATACGCAATAGGGCGATTTTCTTGCATAAGCACACCTCCTATGCCATTACCACTAGCGTCACAGTGCACTTCAAAAGTTTTGTCGAAGTTAGGTAAGGCAAGCAAAGGTGCATGAGTGAGAAAATTCTTAAGTTCATGGAAAGTAGTGTCTTGGGATGGTCCCCAAACAAACGGTGCATTTTCTTTCTCAAAGCGTGTAGAGGAGTAGCGATAGTGCTAAAGTCTTTCACAAACCGATGGTAGAAACTAGCTAGTCCTAAGAAACTACGCACTTATTACAAGTTGGTGGGTGTGGGCCAATTTTTAATTGCCTCAATCTTAGACTCATCAACATGGACACCCTTTGAGGAAACCACAAATCCTAGGAAACAACTTTTTCCACACCAAAAATGCATTTGTCCATGTTAGCATAGATTTTTTTTCTTTCCGGAGAGCTTGCAAAATGTTTCTAACATATGTGGCGTGTTGTTCTAGAGATTTTCTAAAAACATGGATGTCATCAAAGTAGACCATAACACAATATCCAATGTAGGGGCGCAACACATGATGCATCCAATGTACCCGGCGCTTCGGATAAGCCCATGGGCATCACTAGCCATTCATAGAGACCAAATTTAGTTTTGAAAGCCATGTTACACTCATCACCCTCTTGTATGCGAATTTGGTAGTAACCACTTTTCAAGTCTATTTTGGAAAATATAGTGGCACCACTAAGTTCATCTAGCATGTAATCTAAGCATGGGATAGGGTGACGGTAGAGAATGGTGATAGCATTTATAGGACGGCAATCGAAACACATGCGCATACTACAATCATGTTTAGGCACTAGGATCACAGGAACCGCACAAGGACTCAAACTCTCACGAACATGCCCTTTATCTAGGAGTTGTTGGACTTGCTTTTGTATCTCCTTTGTTTCGTCAGGGTTAACGCGGTAGGGAGCCTTGTTGGGAAGCGGTGCACCGGGGATGAGGTTGATGTGGTGTTCGATCCCTCGTTTTGGTGGTAGTCCCAAAGGTAGCTCATCGGGGAAAACATCTTGAAATTCCTGTAACAATTGAGATAGCACAAGAGGAAGATGTTCTGAAGGGTTAGGTCGGGTAACATCATCCTTGCACATTATCACGTAGTGAAGGACGGTCGAAGGGCTCCCACTCACATCCCTCAAATCTCTTTTGGTGGCAAATAGTACTAGGTCACTCATGTCCCTCATCGTGGAGTCACTAAAATTTGGCTTGTGGCGCTCGCTCGCTTTGAGGTGGATCACTCTCTCACTTTTCTCTCCATGATGGGACGAAGCTTGCTTGTCGGCGATCACTTGTCTTGGAGACATATGGCGAAGCACATATTCGGTGCCCTTCAACTTGAAGCTATATTGATTTGTGCGCTCATTGTGTATGGCACCACAGTCGAATTGCCAAGGTCTCCCAAGGAGGAGGTGGCAAATGGACATGGGCACCACTTCATACTCCAAGGTGTCTTCGTAAGCTCCAATCTTGAAGGAAACTCACGGTGTGGTCGACTTGTATTGTGCCGAAGTCACTTAGCCATTGGACCTTGTAGGGGAGAGAATGCTTTTTCTTTGTCAAGTGCAACTTGGAGAAAAGTTCCTCACTTGCCAAATTATGTCAACTTCCTCTGTCGATGATGACCTTGATGGATATCCCATGGATACCGTCCTTGGTGTGAAAGATGTGGCAACGTTGGTTCTCGTTTTGTTGTTGTTGAAGTGTCAAATCCTTGGAGACAACGAGAGTGGGGCTCGGATCGTTGTCACAAAAGATTTGAGAGTCTTCATCTTCATTGACTTGTCGGTGCATGGCCACTTGTTCCAAAGCTTCCATCTCATCTTCACTCATGGAGTCATAGGAGCCATCATCTTGAAGGATCATGGTTCGCCTTGTTGGACACTCATGCATCTTGTGGCCTGAGCCTTGGCGCGTGAAACACTTGATGGAGCTTGTTATCACATCATCCGGTGTTGGTGTAGAGGATGACGCTCTTGTTTTTCTTGTAGGGGCATTGCGGGATGATGAAGATGACTTGTCTTTGTAGCTTGACTTGTCATCTTTTGCCATGGAGGTTCTTGTAGAAGGAGTCGTAGTTGGAGTAGCTTGGGTATTTGCACCGTAGGTCTTGTAGGAGGTCTCGGAGTACTTGTAGTCCTCTTGAACTTGACGTTCTGCCTTTGTGGCTTGGTGCACTAGCTTGAGAGAGTTGGAGTAGGGTTGGAAATCCGCAATTTTCTTGACTTGGTAATTGAGGCCATTCAAGAAACATGACATAGTTTCCTCATTGTCCTCCTTCACATTGGCTCTTATCATGGCCATATCCATCTCTTGAAAGTACTCTTCCACCGACTTGGTGCCTTGCTTGAGTAGTTGTAGCTTCTTGAAGGGATCACGATTGTAGTGTGTTGGGACGAATCGAGATCTCATGACACTACATGATGGACCAAGCATGGAGGCAAGCAACTGCCGGGGAAAATGAACTTATAGAGGCAATTTAACTGTCAGTACAAGTTTACTGCTGGGCTAGAAGCAAGATGGCACATAAACTGCCGCTAAAACTTTTGGATCAATGACAATTATCTGTCAGCAAGAGGTTCAACATGTCCCGGCAGATAGACTGCCGAAACAGATGCACTAAAGGCACTTTAACTGCCGGTATAGAATTTGGCGCTATGGGCCCAAAATTAGCACGCAGAGAAGGGAAATATTGGCGTGTCAAGGGAAATATTGGCGCGGCGGCCGCCCCAATCCCTAAATCTTGCTAAGTCAGAAATCCAGCCGCCCCTAATCCCTAAATCTCGCCCTCCCACCTATGCCACCACCACGCCCACCCCCCGTCTCCTCCGCGCCCACCCTCTGTCTCCTCCGCGCCCACCCTCCATTGCCTCCACACCCACCCGTCGTCGCTGCCGCCACCTATTCTTCCTGGTCGCCCGCTCATCGCCGCCGCGCCCACCCATCATCGCCGCCGTCACCTCTTCTTCCTGGTCGCCCGCTCGTCGTCGTCGGTAACCAGCTCGTCCATCACCCTGGTCGTACCCTCCTTTTCCTGGTCGTCCCCTCCTTCTCCTCGCCGCCCCCTCCTTCTTCTGGCCGCCCCTCCTTCTCTTGGTCCGGCGCTGCCGGTAACTCGAGTTTTGTTTCTGTGTGCAAGGAAATCAAGGCACGTTTGTCTTCGCCGACGGAGTCAGAAAGAAAGGCATGACCAGGATCCGTCCGAGCAGCCCAGCAATACCAGTACGCAAATAAGGTAATTTATTTTCGCCTCCGTTTCCTCTTTTTGCTTTGTTAAACTAGTTCAGTATGGTTAATTTTTGTCTACTACCGTTGATGTGAGCGTTTGTATAGTTGATTTGCTAGTTTTTGTCCTGTTTTGACAATGGAGTTTGTATTGGGCTTTGTTGTAGGGTGTTTTGGTGGATTGCGGGTTCAATAGCCTCGAGGTCATCACCATTCTTTTGCTCCTAAATGCAAGGTATGCTTGTTGCTGACATAGTTTTTCTCTGCAATTCACTTGACAACATATATAACACCAAATAGAGTTTGAATAGTTTTTCTTGTTTTTTGGCAGATCAAGAATTTTCTGAAAGCAAGCCTGCTGGAGGTATAACAAGGCTACTAGGCTGCACCTAGTTTCTGCTACACATAGGTATATTGAACCCGCAATGATGAGTGGTGATATATATTTCTTCTTATGTTTCATTTACGTCGCATTTGTTTTGTGAATACTATGATGAGTGTTGATATTTTTCTGGTTATGTTCCATTTGCGTTGCCTTTGTTTTAGGTCTATCTTAGTATAACTAATAAAAATGGACAAGAGATGGATGAGTGAGTCTAGGCACACAACACCTTATACTGATGGTGTAGCTCGATTTATTCAGTTTGCTTTTACACATTCAGCAAGAGGGAACACAATATTATGCCCTTGTAGGAATTTTTATAATTGTTCTTGGCTTGAAGCTGATGTTGTCCGTGAGCATTTGGTATGTGATGGATTTGTTAATGGATATACAAGATGGGAATTTCATGGGTAGGCCACTCTTCCAACTTAATGTGGATCATATTGATGTGGGTGAAGAAGAACCAGTAGAGGATGATGATGATGACTTTGAAGAATATGATGAGATGGTTGACATGATTAGAGACATGAGACACGCGGAAGGAAATTTTAGTGATAGATGCGAGGATGATGAGGGTCTTAGTGATAATGGTAATGAGATTCAAGCTCTTAGACTCTTAGCAGAATACAACAGCGAAGAGCTTTATCCAGTGTGCATCGGATTCTCAAAGTTACATTTCATGATTAGATTACTTCACACCAAACCCATGGGTGGTTGGAGTGGTAAGAGTTTTGACATGTTGCTAGAATTGCTAAGAGAGGCCTTCCCTAAAGGCTCAAAACTGCCTAAATACTTCTGTCAAGCTATCAAAAGGTAAAATGTTTTAGTCTTGATTATGTTAGCATCCATGCATGTGAGCATGATTGTGTTTTATTCCAGAAGGATCTCAAAGATGCTGAGGTTTGTCCTGTATGCCAATCCTCTCGTTGGAATTTTGTAAAGAAGAAGCCTGATGGGCGACATGTACATAAAGTTCCAAGAAAGGTCTTCGGTATTTCTCAATAACCAAGAGGCTGCAGCGGCTGTTCATGTTGGCCAAGAGTGCAACAGACTTGTAACAGCCCGAGACCGACGCTCCAGAAGATTCAGAAGATTCCCCTTTCTTTCTGTTTTCGTCTGTGATTCGTTTGGTTGTTGCATTCATCATTCGCATCATCTCCATAGCATCATCACTCGTTTTCGAAAACTTGCATCCGTTCGTAGTTGCTGGTTCTCTCCATTCTTGATGTTGCCCGTTTCGAGACCAACCACACAAGCACGCGCCCACGACATTGCTTAAAAAAAACTGTTTTTAAGGCGCGCGAAAAATATTCTCGGATTCGGTCGAAACTTGGTGTGCTGTCTTGTTATAGCGTAGGTAGACCGTCTGCCAAATTTTGTCGCGTTCCGAGTTCGTTTGATATCCCAACGGTCATCCGTAGCGGCATCGTCATCGGGTTATTCGTCAATCGTTTCGGTGTTTTAAAAACTTCGTTGCCGGGCCGCACAACCTATCTCTCATCCCCACCTGGCCCAACTACACAGCCACTAGCCCATCTAAGTCCTCCCTCCATTCGTGGTCCTCGGATCGTGATCGGACGGTCAAGGTCCATCCCCTTGTGCCATTCCCTATATAAACCACCTCATGGGGAGAGCCTACCACCATCTAGGGTTTCCCCCTTGCCATTTTGCAGCCACCCCCCTAGAATATCCCTCCTTCTAGCCACACATCCCTTCATCTCGAAATCCACTCCTCCCCCTCCATTTTCAGCCCTCAAATTTGTAATTAGAGGCAAATTTCGTCCCTGCGGTTTACCGGACATGTCCGACGGCCAACCCGGACATGTCCGACGACCATAGTGCCTCCCATGGCGCCGAGCTCCCTGCGCCCGCACCAGATCGAGGGAGGAGCCCTCGACCCAGCGCCGCCAGCCGCCGCCAGCCCGCGTCCTCGCCGGCCGACCACCGGAGGGCCACCGGAGCCAGCCGCCGCCTCGCCGTTCCTTTGCCTCGCCTCCCCGCCACCCGATCTCTGCCTCGCACCGCCGCCAGACCGCAGCTCCGCCGCCGTCGCCAGTCGCCGGTGCCGGCCGGATCCGGTGCCCGCCGGCCGGACCCTCCCGTCCCAGGAAGCCCCAAGCCTTCTCCTGCGCCAGCCCCGCCGCCGTGAGCGCCACCGTCGCCGGCGCTCTGCCCCTGCTCGGGAGCGAGCAGGAGGTCGGGAGGGCTCCCTCTCCCGTTGACCGTCACGTGGGCCGCCGCCAGACCCACCCCGCCTTTGCTCCGACCGGGCCAAGCCCATGGGTGAGCTGCCCCCCGCTGCCCTATCTCCTGCTCATGTGCGCATGTTAGCTTTGGTCGCCCGCGAATTTACTGATTATTCTAGGATTATAAATTGCAGAAAAAAAAACCATGATTTAAATTGCTAATATCTATTTAACCGTGCATCGTAACCAAATACTTTATATATGTAAAATGTGTAGAATTTTGTGTAGATTCATAATATCGTATTTTCATGCATGATAAAAGTGTTGGCATGGTGTTTGCATTTATTTTGCATAAATGACTTGCTAATAAATTGTGCCATAAACTTGTGTAATTAATGATGACATAATTCCCTACATAAACCTATCATATTATATATGATTACGGGGTAGAAAAATCTATAGAATTTATCTGTACATTTAGTTTTGTCATTTGAACATTTTTGCGTGCATGTCATTTTTGCTGTGATGCTCTTTTGTTATTTTCGTGTGATTTAATACATGCATGATATGAAATAATTTTGAACATGAGATATGCCCTTTGATATGTGTCCTAACCCCTGGACATTTTGCTTGCCATAGAAATGCATGTATAGGTGTTATTTTCTTGTTGACAACATGCTATAAAATTTACTGCTGTTTTGAGGGTCCAAAATATTTCTAAGTCTGGAATCTGTAATGTTTTGTTGCGGTCTTGCCATGTGTTTTGCTAGTGTTCTAGAGCCCTTTTGTGGTAGGTGTAATGAAGTTATTTATAGTTGATAATGTCCTTTATTATGCTGTTAAGTTTCATGCCATAATATGACTTGTAGCGTATAGTTTTACTGCTGTCAATATGACTTCGTGATAAAAACTGCACTGTCAAAAACTGCGATTTTCACTAAGTCTGAAACTGTTTTCAAGTAGCCATCTTGTGAGCTTCCTACCAAGTGATCCATTCATGTTTTGAATATGATATGTGAAGATGAAATGAAGTGTGTGTTATATGTTACTACCTCATGCTTAGTTTGTGCATTTTAGAATCTTGTAGCTTGTTGTTTTCATGTGTGCAAAATGCCATGTTGCTGTTTTGGACATATTTCATACAAACTTGTGTTGGTTGTTATGGTTGAACCGTAGCTCCGTTTTAGTCATGCCATATATGAAACTTGATTGGAATTTCATGTAGAATCATAATAATTTGCTGCATTAATGATTTGAAGTGGTGTGGTTGTCATTCTCATGCATTTTGCATTCATAGCATGCTCATCTTGTGTGTGTCATATCTTTTAAACCGTAGCTCCGTTTGAGATGTTTCACACATGTAACTTGACTAGGAAAACGTGTAGGATCTCATGCCACACTTTATTTTCATGTTTAAAAAATATAAAATATGGTTAGTTCAGATCTGGACCAATTTCTAAATTAACAAATAGGGTCGTTTCGGAAATGCTATAAAGTTGCTTCCGGTCTCATTTAAGATGCCTAGATGTTGTAGTTGGTTGTGCTTCGCCATTTTCCATGTTTAACAACAATTAATGTTGCTGAGTAAATAAACGAGACTCAACTAAATATTTGATCGTGGAGTTTGCCAATATGCAACTCGTTGCATATTGAACTTCACTTATTATGTAGTAGTTGTTTGTTGCTCTTGCCATGCCATGTAATGCCTTGCATAATTAAACCGGACATGCATCATATTTGTTTGTGCATCATGTCATGTATATGTTGTGGTGTTTCTCGTGTGTGATTGTTTATTTCGGATTGCTTCTCCTCGATAGAGTTTCGAAAGTGTTCAGAGTGTGAGGATTCGTTCGACTACGTTGGCTTGTCTTCTTCATGGACTCGTTCTTCTTCCAAGCGGGATCTCAGGTAAGATGACACATTTCCCTGGATACCACTACTATCATTGATATGCTAGATGTCCCGATTTTATCGTTTTGTCTCGTTGCCTACCACTTGTTTGTCAAGCCTCCCAACATTGACATGAAAAGCCTCTAACCCTCCACCTTCCTAGCAAACCTTTGTTTGGCTATGTTACTGCTTGCTCATCCCTTCTTATAGAGTTCCTAGTTGCAGGTGCAATTGCTTCCATGTGACCACATGGACATTCTTTTGTTATCACAATATTACTGCTATTTAATTTAATGCACTTAGACACTTGGTAAAGGGTGGAAGGCTTGGCCTTTTGTTGGGTGTTTTGTTCCACTCTTTCCGCCCCTAGTTACTTGTGAACCGGTGTTATGTTCCATAATTGAACGCTCCTAACATGCTCGGGGTTGTTATGGGGACCCCCTTGATTTTCCTTTTAGGATAAAGCTTGTCTGGCAAGGCCCAACATTGATACTCCATTTGCCTAATAACTAATAAACTTGCATAGGGACCCGCCGACACCCGCGAATAACTTAATCAACCCTTGGGCCAGTGCTCCTCATGAGTGTTGGTCCAAACTAGAGCACTATCCGGGGCCACCCTAGGGCAACTTGGGTGATTTCTATCAGGCCACCGTACACTAGCTTATCCGCCGTGTCCTGAGAACGAGATACGCGACTCCTATCGGGATCGTCGACACGTCAGGAGGCCTTGCTGGATTTGTTTTACCTTTCTTGAATGTCTTGCGTGAGGAACTCTGATCTTCTTCGGTCTATCTTGAGGTGTTGGATTTTCCTTTGGAATTTCCTAGGATGATCACGAGATCCGTGGTCGAGGTTATTCCCGCGGCGTGTGGTTAATTTATGATGGACTAGTTGGAGCACCCCTGCAGGGTTAAATCTTTTGGAAAGTTGTGCCCACGGTTATGTGGCAAACTTGGATATATTTTTAACACCCGACCATAGCAAACTTGAAGTAAACTCTAATAAAATACACCAACTGTGTGCGTAACCGTGACTGTCTCTTCTCGTGAGTCCTTATCCGAGAGAGAACACGATGGGGTTATGTTTGACGTAAGTAGGTGTTTAGGATCAATTAGTGATCATTACTAGTTCACGTCCGTATTTTCGTAGACTACCATACTTTACTTTCTGATTCGTAAGTTAGCCACTCAAATAAATGCTTACTCGCTTGCTGCAGCCTCACCACTTAACCATACCTCACCCATTAAGCTTTAATAGTCTTGATACCCTTGGAAATGAGATTGCTGAGTCCCTGTGGCTAACAGATTACTACAACAACAGTTGCAGGTATAGGTAATGTGATGCTTTGACGTGAGAGCGATGCTTTGTATGATTTGGAGTTCTTCTTCTTCTTCATCATCGATCTAGGATGGGTTCCAGGCGGCAGCCTGGGATAGCAAGGATGGATGTCATTTTATCGTTTGATTTCATCCGTAGTCGGACCCTGCTCTTCTGTATGATGTTTGAATATTGATGCGACTCTGATGTAGCTTGTGGCGAGTGTAAGCCAATTCTATATACTCATCTCTTCTGTACATGTACTTGTAAAGATATCCATTCTTGCAACACAACGAGATGCGCTTCTATCCCTGTCGAGGCCCTCGTGCCGAAAGAAGGCTAGGATCGCATCTTGGGCGTGACAAGACTGCGGGTGGCATGACGAAGGGCGCACAAAAGACGGGCTTCTACACCATCCAGCAGATTCACCAGCTTGGAAGCATTTTGATTCTGAACATCCAAAATTTGTTGTTGATAGTCGCAACATGAAGTTGATTGTAGTAATTGATGGGTTCAAACCCTTTAGATCAATGAATTGTTCCTATAGCATATGGCATGTTATTGCAATTCCGGTGAATCTTCCTCCTTGGTTGTGTATGAAGCAACCAAACTTCATGCCCTCCCTAATCCAGTGCATCGCGTCCCATCGATTGCCATTGTCGTCGTTGTAGTAAGATGAACCATCTTGTGCACCACCACTTCCTGTTGTTCACCAATTGTGCAGCACCGCAATGACCGCCGACGCAGGCTTGGGCAGAGCCACCACAAGTCGTGGACATGGTGTCACGACCACGAAGATGTGGGGTTGGTGGTAGTCCGGCGGCTAATGTGATGAAATCAAAATAGATGGGATATATAATGTGATGAATTGTGCTCAATAGTCAAATGAAATGTATACCTTTTTTATCCGTGACAATCATTGAAACTTCAAAAGCATACCGGTTTTTTAATATAAGTTAATCCGGAGCTTATATCTTGTTATAAACTTGTCCTTGTGTCTCCTTTCTTTTTCTTCCCTTTGCTAAGCAGTTTTTCTTCTTCAAAATCACATTGAGTAGCAAGAAACATTTTACAAGTCAAAATTAAGAAGCTTGAGAAAAACTTGTGGTCGATATTTCTTCAAAATCACATTGAGTAGCAAGAAACATTTTACAAGTCAAAATTAAAAAGCTTGAGAAAAGCTTGTGGTCGATATTTCTTCAAAATCACATTGAGTAGCAAGAAACATTTTACAAGTTAAAATTAAGAAGCTTGAGAAAAACTTGTGATCGATATAAAAGGCTATGATTTATGTAGTTGAAGAATAGAAAAAATAAATATCATAAAAAAAGACAAAAACACCTTTTAGTTGTTTCTCAATGCCCACTGTGAAGTCTAAAAAAGTGGCAACAAATAGAAAAGAGGCCAATACATACATGAACAGAATGCTCTGCTAGTATTTTTGAAAGATTGTACCAATTCTGTCAGAACAACAAGGTGCAGATTAGAACCCGTGCAAACTGAAAACCACATACGTGCATAACTAAGAATCCAATTCTTCATAATCGCATGATAATTAAGAATTAGCAATTGTATGGAACTTTTTAGCACACGTGCAACATCACGATGCAGTAAGTTGTGACATGTCAAGTAATTAATTACACCGTACTTAAGAAACAATAATGACCCATGATTTGATGATCTCATCTATGTGGTTCTGCAATAATCGACGTGAGACCAGCAGTCTTCCTCCATGGTGTTGCCGTTAGGCCAGCCGGTTTCACCATAACGGCAGCGATGGACGACACCATCACAAACCTCTTTACCTTAGCCTTAGAGAAAGCTCTTAGGACATTGATCGTGCCAATAGCAGCAGGAGCAATTAAAAGAACTTCGGTTGGACTACAACGGCATGGAGGCACTTGTTGGACTACAAGAACAGAACATGACGCGTTCCCCTGTACCTTTTTCTTGTGAAGAAATCAAAAACATCGACTGAAGAAGAAAATGAGAGGAAGGGAAACGGGAAAGGTTGTACAAGTACCTCGGGGTTGGGGGTGATTGGCAAGGGCGGGGCAGGCAACATGGAAGACGAAGTCCATGCTACCGTAGTCCAGCAGGTCAGCCTTGAACAGCCACAACCACTCCGCGGCACCGTCCAGGGACGCGGGTGCGCGTTCTTGAGGCTGACAATGAGGAGTGGCGAGGAGGGGAGAGATCGAAGGACCTGAGGCAAAGGCTGCCCTATACTCAGCAACGATGCACCGTGATGCTGATCAGGGATGGAGATGATTGGAGGCGGTGGTGGCTCCCAAGTCCTCGGTGTCGCGTGGTGCTGGAGAAAGAGCGGCGCTTAGGTTGCACGCGACGGGATCTGTAGGGCCGGTCGACGAACACCCATGCGGCGGTGACGCGAGGAAACCTAGTGCGTGCAAGGAGATCGAGGGCAGGAGCAAATCGTGTGACGAGAGAAAGGGAAGCGGCTGGCCAGGGTTTTTTCTACGGTAAGGGCGAGAGAAACCGGTCGAGAAAACAAAAATTGATGGGAGAGGGGGGCGCACGAGAGGTGAGGTGATTATTGGGGGCAATTAATTTTAAATCCTAATTTTCCTAACACATTAATTGTCATTTAATGATAGATATTTAATTGTTAGAAATGATCCATATGTTAGGAAAGTTAGGATTCAAAATTGATTGCCATATAATTGGATTTCATTATTTGGTAACGTATTATTGGTTCCTCCCATTTGTAACATGAGTGATTAGGAAAACTTGGAAAGATTAGGAAAGTTTTTATTGGAAGGTGAAAAAACCAATATGAAGGGATGGTGGTGGGAGTACGGACAAAGAACCGGACGGGAAAAAATCAGACGAAAATAAACGCGGAACGGAAGTTACGAACTCCCCAATTAGGAGTAAAGATTAATGCAATCAAGCTAAACCGCAGCCACCTCCAGGTGGTCATGCCCAAGCCTTCGTCTCCGAGCGAGATAAAACCCTAGATGAGATAAAATGCCCAAGCCTTCGTCTCCGAGCGAGATAAAACCCTAGATGAGATAAAACCCTACATTCAATTCCCTCTCGTGTTCATTTCCTCTAAATTCAAGTTCATCAGGCCATGTTACAACAATGTTACGGTGGTACTAACAGCCCGTAACTAATGTCAGCAAGAAATGACACAAAACCATCTATCGTCTATCCATCCAATTCAACATATCAACTTGAGAAGTTCCAAACTGAAGGGAAAAAAAACACAGCGTTTCATGCATGCATTACCCACATATATCAGCTCGTAGGAGTTTCTAAAACAAAGCTGATATATAAAAGGAATAAAAGTTATACATCAACCTACAACCAAGGCAGGAGGCATAACCTGCCGCTCGCTTCAACTTATTACTTTCAATCATGTACCACAAGAATGTACCAGTAAGTCATTTTTCAATCATTATTTAGGTGGAGTGCTCTGTTTCTAATTTTTGTTGGGGTTCTCCCTCCTGCGAAGTTCAAATCGGTCGCCATCAGCAGAAGGATCAAGCGGCCCAGGAGAATCAGTGGTATCCATGCTAGGATCAGGTGATGTATCAGTGTTGAACTCTTCATCTTCAACAATTTTTCCACCTGAATCAACACCTTCGTCGCTGTTGTTGTACCTTTGGTCGGACAGCAGCATATCTCCTTTACTGACCTTGGAGTCCACTTCATCAATAGTTACTTCTGTCTGGGGAAATGTCTGCTGGATAGGTGCAGCATTGCCGATAATAAGCATAGGATTGCTGATATGCTGGCCTGTTCTCAGTTCTTGTCTATAAGCAGCCAACTGAGACTGGTATCTCTCCTTGTCCTGTACACCTCTTTCTTGGTACACCTATAAAAAATCACAGAAGGGACAGATCGCATGACAAAATAGCTGATGATTTGTAGAGCTGAGATTTAGATTTTTTTTTCTATCTTACAGCTTTGTCTTCAGGGCTTAGATTGTTCCACCGTTCACCAATCATTTTACTGATCAGCCTGTCCTGGCCAGGATAATCTGGCTTTAGCTTTCTGTGCTGGTCTTGGAAAAAGAAATTATAGCCACTCCTGTTCGGTTTGGGATGTCTGGGGTCTGTTGTACTTAGCTTCTTCCTGCGTTGCCTCCGCCTACGTCCACCATTCAAACCAGTGTTGTTTACGGGCATAGTAGGTACCAGAGTTGTAAGAGCAGGTTCCTCGCTGTAATTATAAAGGACTGCTTTTGTGGATTTTGATCCCGTGATAACAGTTACAATGTAACCATGTTCAAACTTGCCATCAATTATTACATCCACATCGGCATTATCAGAAGCCAAAGCTGGGTCTAAAACAGTTAAAGGAAAAAGGAATTAGTCACATCAATGTTAATATCTTTCCTCAAGAGTATTAAATCACCTCCAAGTCTTCCAATTTGTTAGCTATATTTGTCGTTCAGAAAGCTCCATATAATTTGAACACAATATATGTATGTGGCTGTTTGTACTGAACTTCTACTAAGTGATATATAGATCTAATTACTGCCCAACAAACCATTGTAAACTAGAATAAAGATTAGTGAATCATGTAAGTAACAATATCATGAACTCATGATGATACAGGGTTTCTAAAAACTAACAGAAACGTGCATACCCATCCGTATCTGATGAGTGCTACGTCCAGTCCCAGTGATCGTCTCTTATTAGCTGTATATAAGCTTGCATGTCAATTTACTCACCATCTCAATGGGTTGAATCGTATAGGCCAACTATTTAATACTCCCTCTGTTTTTATTTACTCTGCATATTAGCTTTGTCCTAAGCCCAACTTTATGAAGTTTGAACGAGTTTATAGAAAATAATATGAACATTTACAGTCACATGTATATTGTGAAAATATATTCAACGATGAATCCAATAGTAATGATTTATTATTGTCTAAGTTAATAAATTTGGCCATAAACTTGGTCAAAGTTTACAAAGCTAATATGCAGAGTAAATAAAAACGGAATACTAGAACCCACTTTTGTGAAGATTATATACGAGTCTAATCGAATAGTGAGTACAAAATTTAATAACAGATGTGTTGGATTTTGTGAAGAGATGGTATCCAGCATAAGATATGGTTTCATCCTCCTCAAACTCTATGCCACAGACAAAAATCTGAGATGGAGGGTTAAGAGATAACGCTACACTGGAGAGGGGGAAAGAAGATGAGTTGACTGAAACTGACCTGAAGAGGCATTGGTGGCCCTTTTTCTTTTGTCGGTGTTTTGTGTTTCAGCTCTCACTTCCATGCAAGGCAGTGACCTGGGATCTGCGGTAAAAACATGGTCTGAGTAATGGCAAGAAAGTGACCGTCAGAACAGAACATGGAACTCTGTAGATTGCACATACCACTTTCTTGTTGATACCAGCCCTGTGCTCCAAAGAAGTAGAACTGTTCAAAATGGTATAACAGTGACATATAGTATTTTTTCAACATAAAAGAAGCATTTGTTGCAGTCGCAGGGAAAATAAATGACGCGGTTACTTCTCTCCATCTGTTTTCTGCCTTGACCTGTGTGAGGCAGCCACACAAACAGTTATCAATCTGACCTTCTGACTTCGCCTATTTACAGATAAAGTGATGACTAACAATACATTCAAAAAAACAGCACAAATTTTGAAGTGTCGTGGCTTTAACTTGCTTTCCTATGACAACAAACTCTGCCTACCAAAAATGTAGTAAAGATTCAGATACGGTATTTATACCAATCAAGTCTTGGCAGACGTACCAAGCAAGGTTGGTTTGCAATTACCTGAATCCAGGTTCCAGTTCAAGTGTTCATAATTCAGATTTTTACTTCTAAAACATGTTCTATGCTATACAAGTTTTAGAATAACATGGTACATTAGCCAGTCTACATGTTTTAACACATTTATATCATTGATGTTTTTGAAGGATTTTTATCAAATTTATTCTTGTCTAAATGGAATTGCTTGTGGGCTACTCGTATGATGAGCACTGTTCTTTTCCCCAATAATTGGCATCTTGCATAAGTGATAACTATATCTGGACTGTGGCAAGAGAAAGGTAGCAGTGAGAAATCATGCGTGAAAATTTCATTACCCCGTAGGATAAATTGGGGAAAATAAGATGAAGACCTACCAATGTAATAACAATGGAATTTATATGAGCTGAAATTGCATGCCCATTTTCCATTCTAACAAAAACTTTAGTTAAGTGATGGCTACATGGACACAAACTTTGATTTAACATGTAGGCCAAATTATTATTTCAAGAATTTGTAGGTCAGTTATTTGTGAGTGACATAACATGGCTAAATAATTAGCTGCAGAGTCCAGCTATTGAATGACACCTGAAAGTAATGATTTGTTCCATCATACTTTGTTATCGGATCCACAAGACAGACTACATGATTGCCACTCCAAATTACTTTGTGGCATTCAACAGTACCTAACAGAACATAGGTGGAGAGGGGAGGGGGGAGGGTATATAAATATATCCATGAGTTGAAATGTCATATTACCTTTTCGGGGTAGTACAATTGCAGCACAATGAAACAAATATGGCCAGACAAACTACTTCCGAAAGAAACTTTAAACCACTAAATACAAGTAATTCTATTAATTTCTTGCCTTATCAATGCCACCTCGTGAGGTAACTTCCTTAAATAGTTGATGAAGATCCAGGTCTTTTCCACCAATAATTGGCACCCTTACAGTGAAAAAGAGTCAGAGATACACCAAACAAACTATGCTCAATGATACTAGTACAGAATTATAAGCAAAGCTGCCAAACAGGTCAGTGCTCCATGTGACAGAAATAAGGGGAAAAATACCCAGAAAATGATATGAGATGATGCTAAATGACAGGCCCGAAATGAGCACAAGCTGGTGTGTTTCGAAGTCCACTTGGTAAACTGGTAAAATAATTATTTGGAAGGACACTATTCAATTTGAATGAAACAATAATCCCATATTCAGAGGTGTAGCCAGCTATTAGACAGACCAAAGCAGATAACAAACTAGCTACGTAATCGGTACCAACAGATTTATGGCTTGAGACATGTTGGCAGATTTGGGCCACATAATATAAAGAGAGGGAGATTACAGATTAGTAAACTAAACGAACGCCGGTCCAAAAAAAAATGCAGGCATTTGCACAATTCGTTATCAAGATTGCCTCGTCTCACCAAACCTCCCTTTCTCCCCTCCCATATTTATCTCCAACTTGAAGGAAAACAAAAATAAATGGAACAACAAAAGCGATAATTAGAACATCATATAGAACAGCTCGAAATTATATTGCAGGCGCATGAATGGTGAAGCGGTGATGCATAGAGAGGAAGGAAGGTTACCACCGATCCCTTACTTGAGCTTTGTGCCCATGTGCGCGTGCAGCTTCTCGAGCTCAGCCTTGAAGAGGACGGCGTCCGCCACCACGCCTTTGTGCTCCGCCATCCGCGCCGGGTAAGCCATGAACCTCCCATTTCCGCCCCCTACCGCCCTCGCCGCGGGCACCGGCTCTTGCACCTTCTCCTTACCTTTGTCCGCCGCAGCGGCAGCATCGGCAACGGACATCTCCGCCGCTGTCCTCGTATCCCCTGCGCACAAACGACCAAGCCATAATCAGCATCACCATCGCCGGTCGTCTCCGCAACCCAGCCGTGCCGCCGCCACGCGCCCGTCCGCCGCGGCGCACGCACGTTAACAAACGAAAGGGGAAGGCAGAGGCAGGGGAGGCGACCGCTAGCTGCATCTCCTATTAATTTTCCGTTGGAAAGCAGACGCCCCTGCCCACCATGTACAACACTATCACGCGCACTCACCTCGCATACCTTAACTAGGACGAATATTTTGCTCCTACTTTCGCTTTAGGTTTTCGCCTGATGGATTACTGTGGGGTTATCGATAACAAAATACCGCTATAGATCGGTAGAGAGAAAGGGCCGGGGGTAAGGGTGAGGCGGAGAGATGACATTATAACCCAAGGTTGGGCTGGTTGTTCTCCGCCATATGTGTTACCGTCAAACAAAAAGAAGATATAGATAGATAGATATGGGAGTCCAGTAGTAAATATAGGTAGTATATAAGAATATGCAGATCAGTTTCATGTGTTACCTAGATATAGAACTTTCATTTTATTTATACTAATTGAAAGTTGTAAGTTGCCCTAATAAAAAAGATTTAGCGGCATAACTTTTAGTGCTTGGCGTTGGGCAACCGGCATGGGCACCCGATCGATGATCCCAAAGCTGTTTGATCCAGTTGTCCAACATCGTCAGATCGAGTTGTCCCCCTCCCAACTTTCCTCCTCCATCCTGAGTTTATCATCACACGTCTTCGATCTTGATCTAAGCATGTCGTACTTTGCGTTATGGACAGTTGATTGTCGAGATTGAAGCTACGATGCTGCTCCTAGATTGTTCGGTCAGGGGTTAAAACACTTTGTTCACTCCAAGCACGAGACAAAGAATATTTTTCCAGGTTCACATCACCATAGTGGTGTAACACCCTACTTGATAGAGGCGAAGTGATGTCCCGATTTTTTGATGTGATTATAACTACTGATTTGGTGGAGTCGACCTTGATGATCCTACTACAATGTGCGACCATGTTGCGCCTTAGCAGTCGCTAAACCAATCTTCTAGAGATTACTGACGATGACGGAAGCATGATTAGTCAGACCACGAATGTCTATTTCTGCAAGCAATTAAAAAAGAGTAAGAATATGATAAAAGCAACTTGAATATTGTGGATATAGATGTAATTGTCCTGTGTGTAAACCCTAGACCCCATGGTATCTATATAAACCAATGGGGTAGCACCCATAGACAACGAACATTCATACACACACGATCTCGTGGTAGATCAACACGTAACTTGTACTATTTCAAATCAATACAATGAAAGCAGAACGTAGATTATTATCTCTTCGAAAGAACACGAACCTGGGTAAAATCTTATGCCATTGTAACCATTGCTCCAAGGCTACCTTTTCAGGACCCCTACATGAGATCTGCTAGACTTGACGCCATCATTGGTGCCCATACAGATCCCTCAATGTCACAGTGGTGCAATAGCACTCCAGATCAACGACCAAGTTGGCTCCGACATGATCTTCTGGCCCGGACAACTCTTTGCCTTTGCCAGCATCGCCTTCCACGCTTACCCGACGGGCCACCTCGGCCAGGTTAAGAACCACATCCGGGACAAATCATTAGAATCGGGAACCTAGAATATGTCATGGATTCCTACGGCAAGCTCATCTTGTTGAAATTATTGTTGGTCATTTCAAAGGTTATCAAGTGGATCATATTGATCGTCGCAAGAACGAGGCGGCTGATGCATTGTCAAGATTGGGCTCTCAGCGTAAGCCAGTGCTGCCTAATGTTTTCTTGGATGTAATTTATCACCTGTTTGTTAAGCTACCTTCAAAGGAATATCTGGCTATACCTGACTCGGAAGGGCAGCTGGTGGCGGCTCTACATGCTATTCCGGACTGGACGCTACCTTATCTGGTGTACCTGACTCGTTGTGAGTTGCCTGAGGACGAGACTCTGGCACGGCAAATTATGAGGTGCTCTAAGTATATGACCATCATTTATGGCGAGTTACATAAGTGCAGCGTTATCGGTGTCTTCCAGCGTTGTGTCTCTCCAGAAGAGGGTAGGGAGGTTCTAAATGAAATACACGCCGGTGATTGCGGACATCACGTCGGCTCAAAGTCCTTGGTAGCTAATGCCTTCCAGCATGGTTTCTTCTGGCTGATGGCTCATAAAGGCGTGGAGGACCTAGTTGCCAAGTGTGACGGGTGTTAGAAGTTCGGAAGACATGCTCACGTGCCGGCTCAGGGAATTACGGATGATTCCGATCACTTGGTCGTTCACGGTCGGGGGGCTTGATATGGTCGTACCTTTCAAAAGGTCTAAGGATAAGAAGACCCACCTCTTAGTGGCGGTGGACAAGTTTACCAAATGGATGGAGGCTGAGCCGGTTAGTAAATGTGATGCAGCCATGGCGGTTCAGTTTGTCAAAAAATTGATCTATCGTTTCGGCTATCCTCATAGTATCATCACGGACAATGGAACAAATTTGTCCAAGGGGGCTATGGAGGTGTTCTGTGAAAGTGAGCACATCCGGCTTGACATCTCTGTTGTTGCTCATCCCCAGTCCAATGGTAAGGCAGAGCGTGCTAACCAGGAAATTTTGAGAGGCATCAAACCCCGGCTTATGGTTCCTTTGCAATGAACGTCGGGTTGTTGGGTTGAGGAGTTGCCCTCTGTCCTCTGGAGCATCGATACTACCCCCAACAAATCAACAGGTTATACACCTTTCTTCATGGTTTACGGTGCAGAGGGCGTGCTACCAAGTGATATACTTCATGACTCGCCACGGGTGGCGGCTTACGTGGAAGCTGATAACGAGACAACGCGTCAGGGCGCATTGGATGCTCTGGATGAAGCACGTGATCTTGCAGCAGCTCGATCGGCGATTTATCAACAAGACCTACGTCGCTATCATAGCCGCGTGGTTAAGACCCGGACATTCTAAGAAGGCGACTTGGTCTTACGTTTGATTCAAGATCAGACGGAGCGCACAAGTTATCTCCCCCTGGGAAGGACCCTTTGTGGTTAGAAGAAACTTGAACAATGGGTCATATTATCTCATTGACGTACGGAACGAGTCACGTACTTCTGGGCAGGAGACCCACCGGCCATGGAATATCGCTCATCTGCGACCTTACTATACTTGAGTCATCGACTCCCATCATTGTATATACATCCTTTATTGTATTTATATTTCTCATATAATAAAGTTGGCATCCGTCCAAGCCGGGGCCTCTGCCATTTTTTGCATTACAAATTTGTGCAAAGGTGGATACTTTCACATGGTCACTAGGGGGCTTCCAACCCGCCGGGTTTAGCTTGCTCACCCTCTTGATCGGCTCTTCAGCCATAGTAATAAACTAGACAGCGGCTTACAAGTTGGCGGCCCACAAGACGGCGGCTTACAAGTTGGCAGTCCACAAGACAGCGGCTTGCAAGTTGGCGGCCCACAAGACGGCGTTTTGTAAGATGATGCACAAGTTGAAACCGTCAACAAGGTCGTTTGGGGGCTTTCAACCCACACGGTTAAGCTTCAACCCTCTCGATCAGGCTTTTCAGCCACTGTAAGGCGGGTCGTGGAGCCAAACATTAACTCCGTCAACCAGATCATTAGGGGTGCAGCGAGTTGTAAACTTACCCCATTTTGATGGCCTCTCCAAAAGGTGACCCGCCGAATGCTTACTAGTTAATCACCGCTTAGAGACATTGTCTGTCCAACGTACCGGACAGTTAATCTCGTCAGGATACCCTAAGCACTGGTTAAGGTTCAAATGGCGGATTGTGTCATGTGAGAGGGGGCTTCTGGGCCCTAGGGATACTCATGCCCTGCTGTGTCTCTTGCTGGGACGTTGCGCTCATCAATCCTCGTCTGGAAACCGAGTATTGTTATGAGTTCAAGTAGAGAGTCCACTCAGCGGAACCAGTGTCTGTGCCTCTTTCTGGGATGTTGCGCTCATCAATTCTCGCCTGGAAACTGAGTATTGTTATGAGTTCAAGCAATGATTCCACCCAGCAGAACCGGTAAGTGTGTCTCTTTTTGGTTCGTTGCACTCTTATCGGTTAATCTCGCTTAGAGACCCTGAGCCACTCAAAGGAGTTGATGGTCACTCTCGTTAGAGACCCTACACTGGTATGAGTTCAAGCATCGAGTCCAGCCAGGAAGAACCATCATATGAGTTTTTGAAAAGAAAAAAAGAAAAAGCAAGAACATCGTACATTGCATCATACCTTGCATCATACATCATATCATACATTACATCATGCATTGCATTGTACATACATATCTTGTCGGATTATCAAGCCGGGTCAGAGCAAGATTATGAATGAAGAAGCAAGACTATAAAGATTTTAACATCTCCGGGTTATACTTTTTCAAGCCACCCTTACAAACACTACAGGGTATTCTGTCTTGTTTTTTGCAGGCTTTATCTCTTAAGATAAATTGTTGTTAAAAGACATTGTGAGAAGGATGCAAGGCAGATCGAAAGTGCATAAGATGATTCTAAAGTCATTGGTACACAATGTCTGGAGCAATCAAGTTCTGCTAGGCCTATTACAAAGTTCTTCAGGAGATCAAAAGACGAAGGACTTCAAGTTTTTTCGTACACTTCCAAATCTTGGCGGCTCAGCTGGCCAGGTTACATTCAGTTAAGGACAACAAAGTTTTAACTCGCCGACGGGTCATCTTGCGTCGGGTCTTTGTGCTCTTCGATCTGAAGATTATCCACATCCCAATTGCAGTTTAATAAGGCTTCGTATTGAGCGTCGTCGAAAAGAGAAGACGGATCAACTTCAGGGGCAAAGAGCGGCTTACGACATCTAGGGATCAAGTCCCTGGCTTCGAAAGTTGGGCAATGCAGTTGTTGGTTGTTTGCATCATAAGCCGCCTGGTAGGGAGTCAGATCATCTCATCGACAAGGATAGAGGCCAGTCTCCTGGAGGCCCTTATGCATTTGGCGTAGTCAGCCTCAGTAAAGTCTGAGCCGTCATCCTTTTTGGAGGGGAAGCCGTTCA
The DNA here is from genome assembly GCA_022496015.1 of Hordeum marinum. Classification (NCBI taxonomy): domain Eukaryota; kingdom Viridiplantae; phylum Streptophyta; class Magnoliopsida; order Poales; family Poaceae; genus Hordeum; species Hordeum marinum. The sequence continues at coordinate 235,156,519 of CM039677.1, forward strand.
TCATTTCTTCGGAAGTGAGCTCAGGGGCAAAGGCCAGGGAACGACTTAACGCCGCTATGGCCCCTTTCCTGGCAGTTGATCGCCTCATCTCTTCCACCTGCTTGGGCAAAGTTAATAAGACTTCTATAACGCCCTTCATAAATTTGGGAACATACTTGGCAGTCATCATTGCTTTGATGGTACAGAGGACTCCACTGTATAGTTGCTCAGTCAAAGTGTATACTGCCTTCAATTTCAGCAAAATATTAGAGGATAGCTGGCGGCTTATCTCGCCTGCAAGGAAAGGTCCAAAGTATAAGCCGCCTGATAGGCATTTTTTCAGCAATAAAAAATTTCTAAGCCATACGGACTTACCAAAGATAGCGGCAGTCATCTTGGATATATGGCCCTTGAGAGTCTTCAGTTCTTCTTATGTCAGCTTAAGTTGTTCTTAGTGTCGTTTGCACGCTTGGACAAGGCGGCTTGCTTAGATTCGACAGTCTTTTTATACATGGTGAAGTCAACTTGGAGCTTCTCAAGTTTTTCAACAGCCAACCGTAATTTCTCTTCTGTTGTGTCTTGGGCGATCTGTTGGGAGGTCAGGTCTCCCCTTAAGCCGGCTTGTTCAAACTCACCTGCGTCTAACGCCTCCTGCATTATACAAGTGAAAGATTATAAAGGTTAAGTCGCCAGGATGAAGCAGTAATGAAGCTATTCTGATACAAGTCCCAATTAGATTACAAGCAATATACTTGGCACTTGGGGGCTAATGTGTGTATTTTTCTCTTCAACTTTATGATGAAGTTTCGGGTCATCATTAGCATAATAACCCGAACTTGGGGGCTACACCCAGTGAATTTCTCAGAACATGAAAACTCCGACTCATCATTATCATAATGATCCGGACTTGGGGGCTACACTTGGATCTCATTTTCAAGCAAGTACCAGCTTATATGCAGTTTAATCCGTTACTTGGGGGCTACAGGTGAAGTTTTCTACAACACATCAAGGTTTGGAAGACCCGGTCCATTATTTGCAATATTAAACCGGCTCTTGGGGGCTACATAAGGGTATAAATAAAATGCAAGGGAAGAAGGTTACCTCATATTTTTTTCTTCATTAAACCAACAAGCTTGGTTTCCATGTTGCGGCTGGCAAAAAGGACGATTCAAATAGCCAGCGTGCAGGTCATCTGCAGTCATTTTCTCTAAAACGGGGAATTCGAAGTCAAGCTTCTCTAGAGAGCAAGTGTCAATCTTGATGGAGTGTCTTGCCAATACATGACGATTTGGGGATTGATAGCCCATCCCGGTGATGGTAACTTCGGGAAGAGACGGGTCTTCGAGGATAGTACTAGGCGGCTTAGGGTTAGCCGCTGGACCCTCAGAAGTCGCCATGCAATGATCCTCTGGCTCTGAAGGTGGAGCGTGCACTCAGGTGCCTCCTTATTAGCGTCAGAAGGTTCAACATGAGTAGAGGGAGACGGATCAGCAATCTCTGGCTTTTGGGAAGTAGGAAGCACGGTTGACCCGCTTGTTTTCCTACGTTTGGCTTGAGCCCTGGAAGTGCAAAGAATCATTACGCAGTGCAAAGACAATACATATAATGTACACACGACAAGATAAAATGCATACTCTAGGTTGATCTTCATAAGCGGAAGCTTGGAGGCAGTCGAGTCGCCGGATGAAGGAGGTGACTCCTATAAATTAAGACAATAAAAAACAAGAGTAAGGCGGCAGTACAGGAGTATAAGGCGGATATCGGATTTGTGGTAAGAGAGTACCTCAGCAGGACTTTTCCGCGGAGCTGGGGAGTTGGGTAAGCCGGCCATAAGATCCTCAGAGCCGGTGCTCTGGGTCTGACACCGAGAGTCATGCTATTGCTTTTTCCAAGAAAATTCGGGATCTAAGTAAGCAAGAGGATGTGAAAAAGGAATTTTTTGGACGACCCGCCGTATCTTCTCTCATAGTAAGATTTCTGAGTCGGATGAAATGTAAGTTACCATAGGGGCATTGGCATGGCTCGTTTCCGTTTCCTCCTGTGTATAGTCGTTGTCAATAAGTTGCATAAAAATACGACCAAGGGAGTCAAGTTCTACCTCTGAATCGTCAAGCTCGAGTAGGTCTTGAACCGAAGTCTTCTTCTTACGACCATGGACTTTACCCGCCTGAGACTTCTTCTTTGCAGGGGAGTGTATTTTTCTTCCAGAAGCTAGAGTTGGCATGTATGCAAAGCTGCCAAAAGGGTTAAAGTTGCCATATACAAGGTCAAGACAAAGAGCAAGCAATTTTGAAAGTCATTCTTACATCTGGAGCTGGGTTTGCGATGTAGAAGGGTCTTATCCCGATCGTATTGCAAGCCTCATGGGTTTCATGAAGAAGTACTTTAACAATAGAGTTGACATTTTCTTTTGTCAAAGGTGTGTGGTTGAAGCATAGAGGATCATTCTCGTCGTCTGTGTATTTGCACATAAGCTGGTCACGCCGGCTTAGTGGCAAGACTTTCCATGAGATCCAGCAGCGGGTTAAGTCGACTCCAGTCAAACCATTCGCCAGAAGGGCTTTCACTTTTGTGAAAGTCAGAGCATATTCCGCTCGTGTTGTAGGAGTCATCCGGTCCGGAAGTTCAGTGGAAGTACAGAGTCGGGTAGGGCATTAACCCGACAGTGGATTTTCTCCTTCTAGAGAGGTGTCTTTGTAGCAAAACCAAGTTCTATTCCAGTCTTTGGGGTGGCTTGGCATAAGGACAGCCAGATAGTCTAGATCTCTGCATCTCTGGATGGAAACTCCGCCGAGCTCCAAGATTGGTCCAGCCGCCAATTCTGTTCGGCGATTGACGTAGAAGAAGTCACAGAAGAGGTCGATAGAGGGCTCTTCTTGTAAGTAAACTTCGCGCATGACTTGGAAGTTGCACATGTTGGAGACATAATTTGGGGCAATGTCTTGAGGGTGCAGCTTGAAAAAGTGGAGGACGTCTCGGAAGAATTTTGACCCGGGCGGGCTGAAACCGCGGAGAAGGTGATAGGCGAATATGACAACCTCCCCTTCCTTAGGGATGGGTCTCTTCTCTGGCCTAGGGACCTGCCAGTGAATAACATCCTGAGCCGGCAATGTGCCTACCTCTACGAAATCCAATAAGAATTGCTCGGTGACTCCAGAGCCGACCCAATCACATGATGAAGGTGCTCGTGACATGTTGGCGGGTCAAACTGTGAAAGGTGCAGGACGCGGCGGGTTAGAAAACGCCAAAAAATCAATTCAACTATGACTAAACTAAATAGTGTGATGCTAAGCCGCAGTACATTTCATTGGAAGATCCGGTGATTTGATGGCGGGTTAAGTGGGCAATATTGTGCTACAAATATTGCTAAGGGCAGACAAACAGGTTTCACATGTTATTACTGTGACTAGAAGATCTACATGCAAGGAAAAATGAAATCTAATTAAGACCTAGAAGAGGAGCCGCGGAAGAACTGGCAGGTTGACACATAGAAAGGAGTAGGATGTAGATCTAGAATGAACGAGTATTGACTATATACGGACGACCACGGCAGATTAACAACACTACGAGATTCAAGGGATTGCTTATCAGTCTACATCATGAAGAACAATCTGATGAACATCGAAGAACACTAATGGAAACCCGAAGAACTCAGGGGGGTTCAAGCGAGGAGACTACAGACTTGACAATAGTGGAGAGGAATACCTTGTGGAGGCGGTCGACGTGGGCAAAACTTTGGACCAACTCAGGTTGATGCAGCGGCTGGCGTTGAAGGTGACGGCAAGATCCGTTCGACGGCGGAGCGCTGGAGGCACAAGCATCGGGAGGAGGAAGAAAGCTAGCGGCGGCGGAGGAAAAGGAAAAGACCCCCTCGGGGCCCTATTTAAGAGATGGGAAGGAAAACAGTGCACGTGAGAATCGAGGAGGTGAAATGATGATTGACCGAAGCAGACGCCTCGATTTTCGGGACGACCGTTTAATGAGAAGATCCGTTGAAAATGTCACAGAATCTTTTCGGCATATCCGAGATGACGTCATGGCAGGTTATGAATTCTCTGTTTTCAGGTGATAAGGACGTGAGACTCGTCGCTGAATAAAATGAAGATTGACATGGGCAAGCTCAAATCAATCTGGGGCCTAATGTTGGGGATATAACCCCGTGGTAAGACCCGCCCAGGAGGGGCCCAGTCATACCTGGGGGCTCGTTATCAAGTGGGCTGGAAGAGGAAGGCTAGGCCGCACAGTGGCTCACCAGATGGGCTGAGACGGAGGCCCAGAGATAGAAAGATGGCGCAAGACCAGGGCGGGTGAGCCGCCCGGAGACAGCTTGCCAAGGAAGGCAAGGCGGCTTAGAGACAGAGCCAGACACGTTGTAAGAGTCGGTTAGGGACTCGTGTAAACACGAGGTCTTGATCTCCTATATAAAGGAAAGACCGGGGGACGGCTTAGACTAGAAACCGATCAATCGAGAGCTAGGTCAATCGAATACGCTCCCTTGTAATCGATACTCCAATCAATATACACAAAGCAGGACATAGGCTTTTACCTCTTCTCGAGGGGCCAAACCTGGGTGAACCCATGTCTTTCGTCCTGATCAACCCCTTTGAGTCCAGCGGCTTAGCGATGGCCTCGATCCTAAGTCTTCGGACATCCGCCGTGACAAAACCACGACAGGCCAGTTCAAGGAGCACAACAACATGCCAATCCTGTAACAACCCAAGACCGACACTCCAAATGCCTTCCAATTTATTTTCTTATCGCCGTGCGATTTATTGTTTGTGGCCTTCATCATCACATCATCCGCATTTCATTGGCACTCCGTTGCCATCATTTTTTACAACTTGCATCCGTTTGTAGTTATCGGTTATCCTAGTTTTCGTCATTGACCGTTTCGAGAACAAACACACTCGCACGTGCCCGCGACATCTTTAAATAATTGTTTTATAAGTGGTAACAAATCTTTCTCAAAATGGGTTGAAAGTTGGTGAGCGGACTTGTTATATTGTAGGTAGAGCGCGTGTCAAATTTCGTCGCACTCGGAGGTCGTCTAATACCCCAAATGCTATTTTGGCACTATAGCCCGTTAAATTGTCGGATGCCTTTTCTTAACTAATAATTGTTGCTGGATCAGTCATTCCCTCCCTTCTCAACCCAAGGATCCCTACACAGTCCACCAGCCCACCTAGCCTAAACCCTTCGATCAGAACCGTCCGATCGTGATCAGAGGGCTCCAAAACCCCCTAAAACCTCACCCCTGGCTATTCCTGCCTACTTAAGACACCTCCCCTGCCATTTTGGGAAACCCTATCCTTCGTCCTTGTTTTTAGTGTCAGACAATCAACCAGCAGCCATATCTCCCTCCTCCGCGCTGCCAGCCCTCCCACCAGCCGCCAGGGCCCGCCACACCCATGACTGGCCCGCCCGGCCCAAGCTGTGCTGCTGTGGAGCATCCTGCGGACATCACCATGACATGAGTCCGTTTGGCAAGTGCCACGTGCGGCATCTACTTCACATACATAAAGGTGAATCATCTCCTTTACACATGTTCACTTGATGCCTTTGAGGTTGATATACTACTTGACACTCCTCTCGTGTGCATAAATAGGTATTGTCGAAACTTCACGGATGACGAGGAGGAGTGCAAGTGCACAGGAATGACTACACCATCCGCGAGGGAAGCGTGGAAGCAATGATCAAACATGATGGAGCTGCTGGAGCTACAACGGTCAGACATCCATGCAAAGGTCAAACATCTGGTGCCTGTACAGAATAAGAGGAGCGGTTTCCCCGAGCGTCAGACGCATTAGTGGCCGGATATCCGGACTAGTCCGGACATCCGACACAACAATGCCAGGCCGTACATCCGACCTACTCCTGGAAATCCGACACGGGGATGCAGAATCCCATAGAACCATCCAAGCTTCGGGCCGAACGTCCAGCCATGCCCTGGACATCCGACAGCTCACGACATGCCAAACATCCAGTGCTTCCCTGCACGCAAAGACTTGGGCCGCAACCCATGTACCCCTCCGCCCCTCACTTACCCCTTCGTGGCTAGCACTATATATACTCCACCCCCTCATCCATTTTAGGCTAAGTGATAGCTCATTCTATTGAGCTTTGCTCCATCCTCTACCTCTCTAATGGAGACCGAGGCCTCCATCGGAGTAGATCCCTAAAGGAAGTCAAGGCCCCTTTCGAGGGAAGATCCATCACGGATTTCAAGGCCCATCACTCCTGGAGATTTGGATTAACTACCCATGTATCTTTATTTATATTCTTGTTCTTGGATCTTGATGCACCTCGTGCGCTGCTTGTGATTTGAGGATTACTTCATCTAGATCTTGTCCAATAGAGTGTTTCCCCTTTGATTTCTCCATGTTTTCCCCTCATGTTCTTCGTGTTCTTCCTCGAATCCACCTCCAATTTGTGAAGACCGGGCCACCATCGGGTTTTCCCTGTATCATCGTGGTATCACAAACCACGTTGACACGAATTTGGAGCCCTACCCCCCCCACTTTTATTGGTTTAGTTCGGATTTTTCTTTCCAATTTCGAAAATTCTGGACAAAAAGAGCCCCCTGGAATTTCTTGTGATTTGTTGTTCTTGTGAGTTTTTTTATTTTGATCCATGGATCTAGTGTTTAGCAAGTGGATCTACCTCCCTTTGCATTCCCTAGACCCAATTTTTCCTTTTTACCCATCTAATTTTGAATTTGGAATCCCCAATTTTCGCCCCAAATCGAGTTTTTGAGCCCCAAATAATGATCTGGATTTGTCGGGCAAGATTTCCGGTCCCCTGGCCGGACATCTGGCTCCTGGAGCACCAAAACAGACAAGTTTCTGGACATCAGTGCCTAGATTTCCGATCTAGCCCCGGATGTCCGGCCCTTGTAGGTTTCAACAACCCGTGTTTCACCGTTTCAGCCATAAATAATTCATCCAAAGTCTGATTTCAGTGTTCTTTAGCTCGTTTTGTAGCTACTGACATCTACCATCCACCAAAATTAGCTACACCATCATTTGACTCCATAAAATGTTTCATATTCTGGCAAGTTTTCCTAGGCCCTCCACCATATCATCCTCCATATCACCATAGCATTCTGCAACCTAACCCATTTTGATTCTCATTGCATTTGTGGTTGCTGTGATTTGAGTCTCCTAAGATGTTTCGGCTACTTAGCGACGGTTACTTATTCATTAGCCTTTGATGGCGGCCATCCATCCTTTGAGACCAACTTCAACCGGAAGCAAGGATGGTTACTCCCGACTTCATGAAAGGTTAATTGTGATGAAGGTATACATTCCGTCATAAAATTCTCCTTCCTTTCCATTGCGAATAACTTCATACCTATTGACACTAGCTATCCTAGAATTGTCGGTCTTCACGAAAACTTGTGCACCATAGTGATACCATATCATATTATTGCATCAATGGAAATATCATATAGTGACATTTCTTGCTCCCATGCATATGTTGTGATACTTGTCTCATGTATGTGGTTGAGGCTCAAAAAGAATAGTGGAAAGGCAGAGAAGAGAGAAAGAGAGAGAGAGAGAGAGAGAAAAGCTTCTAAGAAAGAAAGAAAGATCATAAGATTATACACAAAGAGAGTTGAGCATGAAAAGATATACTTGTGCATGAGGATACATGGAATAGGAACATTTTGCTTGCATGAATAGGATTGGTGCCAAGTGGTGAATAGTGCCCAAACGTGCAATCAAGCTAGCGTCTCTCCTTGTGTTTGTGCAACACAAGCTTAGTCTTCGTGTTCGTTAGGCAACTTTTGTTGCTCATACATATAGTTACACAAGTCCATTATCCCATCGCATGTGTTTCTTTTGGTCCTCCTCTATATTTGTGGTCGCTTGCTTTGCATTTTAAGTCCTTTGGATTGATTTCAACTCTTACAATATCTTGGACTTCAATTTGCTTGATATTTTATGCCAAAAACCCAGAGAGCTCCACCATAAGCCATTTTGTGTAGGTTGTGAGAATTGGACAAGGTTTTTCACCAAGTGCACTATTTTCCTTGCATAAATTGTGGTATTTGAGATCCATCTACAAATTCTGAAAGGGGTAACTTTGGTATGTTAATTCCACCTCATTCTCACACCTTCTCGAGTGCTTCTATGGATAGGGATGACACATCTCCTTTCGGTCTTTAATTATGACTCTTAAAAGTAAAATTTTGCCACCCAAGCATGATATTAATGAGTCTATTAAGTCCATCCAAATATCTATTAGTGAGAGTAAAGAGAGGACCGCTAGTTTGAGAGCTAAGCGAGAATTCCTAGAAAAGGTGATGCGGAGCATCCAATGATCACCACCATGGACCCCACCCCAACATCGCAAGCCACAAGAGGACCCATGACGAGAGCCCGTGCACGTGCCATCGAAAACGAGGTGACATCTCTCCTTGTTCAACCTCCATTTGACCCACTCGAGACATGGTCGCTACCTCAGACGGAAGTGCTATGTGTACTCAGGTACGCGGGCGAAAGATGTCAAGCTTGGAAGGACAAGGAAGGAGCCTAGGACAAGTTCCAACTCTCAGACGCCCGGACGACCTTCATACGACCGGCCGACTTCGGATGTCCGGCGCCTGGAGACCAGCCCAACACGAAGGCCAGCCGCACTCCCCAGCTCACGGATGACCGACGCCACCTGGACGACCGACAAGTTCCAGCACACGGATGTCTGAGCCACTCCGGAAATCCGGCCCTCAAGCACCCGCTTCAAAATCTCGGAAGACCGGAGCATCCGGACCATCCTGAGCCGCCGGACGTCTAGGCCTTATCTACGCACAGGCCCATGGGTTTTGGTCCATGTACCCCCTATCCCGTCTCAGACTATATAAACCTCACCCTCACCTATCTAGGGTTAGCTAATGTTTGCTCTCGAGCTTAGATCCATTACTTGCTTCTCCTAGGGAGTTTCCCTCCTTTGGGAGTAGATCCAAGTGATGCCAAGGCCCCTCTAGAGGGAAGATCCCCCGTGAATTCAAGGCTCCTCCTCCGCAATGAGAGAACACTACCACTACTTGTTTCATTTGTTGATTTGGTATCTTGTACCTCTTCTGATGTTATGGACCTAGTTGATGTGTGATTGAGTTTGCTTTTGAGTGTTTCCTCTTGTTCTTCCCCATGTTCTTCGTGTTTTCCCCCTACAATTGATGTAAGATCGACCACCACGGGTCTTGCCCCATATCATATGGTATCATGAGCCACGTTGATCATGAATTTGGAGTCTCCCCCACCGTTTGCTAGCCAATTTTTGCTTTGATTCAACCTAATATAGAAAATCCCCACAAAAATAGCCTTACCCAAAATTTCTTGGATTTGTTGGATTTGATGAGATTTTGTTGATTTGGATCCATGGATTTCGTAGAGGACAAGTGGATCTATCTTCCCCCCATCATCCCCATCATTTTCATCCGCAAAATCGCCCCAATTTTGCCCAAAATTGTTCTTTTGGTTCGAGTTCATCCGGTGAAACCCACAGGCTCTGAAGGACCGACAGCCACCGGACGACCGGACCCCCCTAGCCAGGGAGCCACAAGCCTGCTAGGCGCGGCCCCCCTGGCCGCGCCTAGCAGGCCTGTCGTCTCCCGACAGGTCTCCTAACCCTAATCTTCAGCCTATAAATTCCCAAATATTTCCCCAACATCAAACAGAGCCACGCAAATACTTTTCCACCGCCGGAAGCCTCCGTTCCCGAGATATCTAATCTTGGAGCCTTTTTCGGTAATCTGCCGGAGGGGGTTACGATCACGGAGGGCATCTACATCAACTCCATTGCCCCTGCAATGATGCGCGAGTAGTCCACCACATACCTACAGGTCCATAGCTAGTAGCAAGATGGCTTCTTCTCTCTCTTGGATCTTGAATACCATGTTCTTCATGATCTTCATGGAGATCTATCCGATGTAATCCTCTTTTGTGGTGTGTTTGTCAAGATCCTATGAATTGTGAGTTTATGTTCAGATTATCCATGAATCTTATTTGAATCTCTTCTGAATTCTTATTTGCATGATTTCGTATCCTTGCAAGTCTCTTCGAGTTATTGGTTTGGTTTGGCCAACTAGATTGGTAATTCTTGCAATGGGAGAAGTGCTTGGTTTTGGGTTCAATCTTGCGGTGTCCTCACCCAATGACATAGTAGGGGTAGCAAGGCACATATTGTATTGTTGCCATCAAAGGTAACAAAATGGGGTTTTCATCATATTGCTTGAGTTTATCCCTCTACATCATGTCATATTTCTTAATGCGTTACTCTGTTCCATGAACTTAATACTCTAGATGCAGACATGAGTCGGTCGATGTGTGGAGTAATAGTAGTAGATGCAGATCCGTTTCGGTCTACTTGATACGAACGTGATGCCTATATGCATGATCATTGCCTTGGATAACTACATGATTATTTGCTTTTCTATCAATTGCTTGACAGTAATTTGTTTACCCACCATGATATTTACCTTTAAGAGAGAAGCCTCTAGTGAAACCTATGGCCCCCGGGTCTACTTTCCATAATATATTTTCAGATCTATAAACCAAAAATACCAAAAATACTTTGCCGCAATTTATTTGCCTTTTACTTTCTGTTCTCGTTTACATCTATCTCTCTCGGATCTAATCCTTGCAAATAAACGTGAAGGGATTGACAACCCCTTTATAGCGTTGGGTGCAAGAGTTTGATTTTTTGTGTAGGTGCATACATTGGTGACTTGCTTGTTCCTCCCCTTGGATTGATACCTTGGTTCTCAACAACTGAAGGAAATACTTATCTACTTTGCTGCATCACCCTTTCCTCTTCAAGGGAAAACCAACGCAAGCTCAAGAGGTAGCAAGAAGGATTTCTGGCGCCGTTGCCAGGGAGGATACATAGCTAGTCAAGATAAGATTTCTCCCATCAACTTGCCAATTTCTGGCAGTGTTGCTGGGGAGATCTACATCAAGCCTACCAAGTAATCATCACAAACTCATCTCTTGCATTTACATTATTTGCCTTTTGCCTCTCGTTTTCCTCCCCCCACTTCTAAAACGATTTTCAAAAAATACCAAAAAGATTTGCCTTTTTATTCGCCCTTCTTCCGTCCACCCTTTTCGTTTGTCTTTTGTTTGCTTGTGTTGCCATGTGCCTTCTATTTGCTGGCATCTTCGCTTGCTAAAAATCTATTGATATGGATCCTAATCCACTTGCTAATCTTTTCAAAAGACCAAATTTTGATGAACCAATTGCTAGTGAGTTGAGTGCACTTGATTATCTCTATGAAGTTTTGCTTGAAAATCATGAAAATTTTGATGAAGTGTTGAAAGAAGAAAATTGTAAAGTGATTCATGATATATCCTTGAATGAAAAGCATGATTGCCATGTTGTTAGTATGAATTCTCTGAATATCCATGATGCTAATGATATGCAAAACCATAACCTTGGGGATTCTATGCTTGATGAAGATGATATTTTCTGTTCCCCAAGTTTTGGTGATGACACATATGCTATAATTGATCATGAAAAGAATGCTTTCTGTGATAGTTATATTGTGAGATTCCTTCATGATGATACTGAAAATTACTATGAGAGAGGAACATATGCTTTTACATATTGCAATAATATCAAGTTTCCTCTCTATGTGTTCAAAGTTTGGAAGTTATGCTTGTTTTTCCTTCCTATGATAGTTGATTTGTGTTCCCATAATTCGTTTGCTCACAAAATCCCTATGCATAGATAGTGGATTATACTTAAATATACTTTCCAAGTGATTCATGATGTTCTTATTGTTGCAAATAGGAATTATGTTCCCATAGATTTCATTGTTCTTGATATAGATTGCAATCCTACATGTCCTATTATTCTTGGTAGACCTTTCCTTAGAACGATTGGTGCAGTTATTGACATGAAAGAAGGAAACATTAGATTCTAATTTCCATTAAGGAAATGCATGGAACAATTTCCTAGAGAGAAAATAAGATTGACTTATGAATCTATTATGAGAGCTACTTTTGGATCGCATACCAAAGATGACAATACCTAGATCTATTGCGTTTTGCCTAGCTAGGAGCGTTAAACAATAGCGCTTGTTGGGAGGCAACCCAATTTTATTTTTATGTTCTTTTTTTGCTGATGTTTTTGCGTGTTTCCCACATTATTAATTCTGTAATAATTGTGTTTTGGTGTTTTAATTAGTGTCTGAGCCAAGTAGAACCTTTGGGGTGATCTATGGTAGTTGTTGATTTGATCTTGCTGAAAAACAGAAACTTTTGCGCTCAGTCCAGGAATTTTACAGATTGCTAAGAGTGTCGAATGAGTCTGAAATTTTTACACAAGATTGATATACAAATTTCCCAGGTTGTCATATTTTTTCAGAATTATTTGAGTTACATAAGTATACAAAGTTTTTAGATTGCTACAGACTGTTCTGTTTTTGACAGATTCTGTTTTCTTTGAGTTGTTTGCCTATTTTGATAAATCTTTGGATTGTATAATGGGGTATTGTAAGAGCACATTTATCCATGTGTGTTTTTGGTAATTGATGACACCCCTATGGACTAATGGTTGCCTTGAGTTATATTCGAAGGATTTGTCCATAGGCACTTCTTGAAGTCCATCTGTTGGGTTTCAAGGAGTTTTTATTATGATCAAGGTGATATTCAAGGTTTATCCAAAAATTGGTCATGTGAGAGTTGAGCTTATTGCAAGCATGTCTTGAAGGAGATTGTGTGAGCATTCATGACTATCTTTAAGACATCATCGTTATGAAGAGAGAAGATAAGATACAAGATTGATCAAGACTAAGTCAAAGAGTGAATCAAGTGATCAACACACAAAGCGTACAAGATGTAGTAAGAGTGATCACGTGATCCCATGGTATGGTAAGCATTGTCCATTACGCTTTATGTACTAACCCATGTTCCTTGTGAGAGTTATTTGTGGGGTTAGGCATATTTCCATAGGATTGCATCAAGAGGAAGATCCCATACAACCCATGGAAGGTGACATCAAGTGGTGGTCGTTATCAAGGTTGCGGTGTGCAAGTTCAAGTGGAGCATCATGGAGAGATCAGGCTTGAAGCTTGCTGTCCATTGTGGTGTCAATGGACTTGTGAAGATGTGCCGAAGAGTAGCTCACCCATAGTGGAGCATGGGGGAGCAATCATCTAGTCTTCATCAAGCCAACGCAATCAAGAAACGTGGTCCATCTTAAGGAAGTCAAGATCGTCATCATCTTGCTCAAGTGGACTATGTGCAAGGCTAAGGTTTGACCTTGATAGGGTTTTTCTATTTTACCGGTCTCATAGTGGTAGTTGGGAGACTAGGTTATAGGATAGGTAGTTGTGCTATCAAGGGGGCTCTCAAGTGAGTAGCTTGATCGTATCGTTCGTTGAGAGCTCAAACCATTGCATTCTTGGCATCATATTATTTCTTGGTTCTTGGTTGGTTTTTTTCTTTGAGGTTTCTTGAGCTTATGGTCAACTTCATGACAAGCTCAGTTTCATCAAAAACGTTGTCCATATGCATCATCTATGATGTTTTTGATGTTGGAGTTATTTTTATACTGCCTCTTGTTAGGAAAACCTGATTCTTCGCTGTTTGATAGCTGTTGTCAACCTGAATCCAACAAGCTTGAGTTTGCTCAATTCGGAGCTCATTTGCAAAAGTTATGGCAGTTCTAGTTTTGAATGTATCCTTCCGTTTTCCTAGCCAAGTAGTTGTAGGTGCTACAGTTCAGTGGATAGTGATAGTACCGCTCGTCGGAGTGGTAATACCGCAAGTGGCACGGAAGTAATTTTTTTACTTCCGCCCCGAGGGCGGTAGTATCGCACGTTGCACGGAAGTAATTTTTTTACTTCCGCCCCTCGGGCGGTAGTACCGCAAATGACTTCCAGTACTATCGTGCCGGACTTTTTTGCAGCTCCGTTCTCAGCGGAAGTAGGCACGGAAGTAATTTTTTACTTCCGTGCAACTCTCGTGCCAGTCAATACCGACCATGCGGTAGTACCGCATGGGCTCACGATAGTACCGCTCCGGCGGTTCTACCGCTAGTTGCCTAGTGCAATCGGCCTACGTCTGGTCACGTCCGTGCAAGCGGTAGTACCGCATGTGGTAGCGGTAGTACCGCAAGCCCTTGCAGTAGTACCGTGGTCCCTTGCGGTAGGGATCACAGGCTAGTGTGTTTCCAGATCCTCAGGTTCAGCTCCCGGGTCATGGGGGTAACCTGTATGAGGCATTCTACGGCGATGCTTGAGTACATGGATGTTAGTACTAGTATGGTAGTAGTCGTATCACCGCAGTCCTGCATGTCTTGTGGGATATGATTGAGGTTGATAGTTGGGTTCTGGAGGTGTAGATAGATAATGTATAGGAAGCTTGTAATACCTCCAATGAGTTGTGTCATCTCTCTCTAGTTTGCTTCAGCTTGGGCTTGTACTGAACTATGTCATGGTGTGTATGAATCATGGTGTTCATATGGCAGTTGTTATTACCATGTTGTTTGGGTGCTTACCCTGCATGCCATTTTGTCCAGTACATTCCTTATCTCATGTCTTAGAGTTGATGATCTCTATGTTTAAGCTATAGGATTGTTTTCTCAGGATGGTGGCAACTAGGAATAACCCCGTGCCTGCCCCCGAGCAGGGCGAGGGAAGCCAGCCAAGGCAAGAGAATCTGCCACATGGCCTTCTTTGGCAGAAGTGACGCTAGAGGATGAAAGGAACAAAAGGGAGACCTACAGGCTGCTGGAACAAATTGAGCAGAACACAACCCGTGCTCCCCGCAATGATCTCAATGATGGCGTGTCACTCGGTGATTTCGTCAGGCTGTGCCCACCTAAGTATCATCATTCGATCGACCCACTCGATGCGGATGACTGGCTGACCAGCATGTTCCGCAAGATCCAGGCTGCCAATGTGTCCGAGGCCAACAAGGCGACCTTTGCAACCTACTTTCTGGAAGGACCTGCCAATCTGTGGTGGGAAAATTATGAAGCCATGCGCCCCGCAGGCCCCGCACCAACTTGGGCAGAATTCAGTGCAACATTTCGTACCCATCACATCCTGGAAGGGCTGATGGATTGCAAGAGAGTGGAATTCTATGCTTTCACCCAGGGCAGACTGTCAGTGGATGCCTATAGCCGTGAGTTTGGCAATCTTGCTCGCTATGCTCTGGACGAAGTTTCAACCGATGCTAAGAAGCAGGCTAGGTTCCGTAAGGGACTTAACCCTGAGCTCCGTCGAGATCTGCGTCTGCATGAGTGCACAACCTTCCAGGCTCTCTTCAACAAGGCTATCAATGCCGAGTCTGGACAGACTGACTATGAGGCCATGAGGAAGCACAACCGTGACTTTAGCCCCGCATCTAGCTTGGGCTCCAACAAACGCCGGGTGTGGGTGCCCAACGCAGCTCTGCCGCCAAGATACACCGCGAGGCCATCCTTCCAGGTGCCTCACCCAGCTCAGCCCAATCCTCCAGCCAGGCCATTTGGAGGACCGCCTGCCAATGTTGCTCCCCATGCCACCGTGGTCTGCTATAAATGTGGAGAACCAGGACACTACTCTCGTGATTGTCCTCAGGCTAATGCTAAGCCGGCTGGACGTGGGAAGCCGGGAAAAGCCTTCTATGTGAAGCCAGCTCCTACTCGTGGACGAGTGAACTATGTTTCTGCTGAGGAAGCCATTGAGGATCCTGATGTTATCCTAGGTACGCTCCTTGTCAATAGTAATCCAGCATCTGTTCTATTTGATACTAGGGCATCTCATTCTTTCATCTCAGAAAGTTATGCACAGTTGCATAACATGTCTTTTAGTGATATGCCTACTCCTTTAGTAGTTCAGACTCCTGGTTCAAAGTGGCAAACTTCTAGAGTGAGCCATGATAATGATATTCTGGTGGATAGGCTAGTCTTCCTAGCATCTTTGATAGCCCTCAAGTCTTCGGACATCAATATCATTCTAGGCATGGATTGGATGAGAGCCCACTATGCTAATATTGATACTCACACTAGGAATGTTCAACTTACAAATCCATCGGGTGAGATAGTTAATGTCTCCACTCGAACAACCAAGCGCCAACTCTATTCCCTCAATGCTAGCCCTCTTCCAGAGTTAGAAGAAATTCCAGTAGTCCATGACTTTCCGGATGTCTTTCCAGAAGAACTGCCAAGAATTCCTCCTGTCAGAGATGTTGAGTTTGTGATAGAGCTTATTCCAGGGACTATCCCAATAGCCAGAAGACCCTATAAGATGGCACCCTTAGAACTAGCCGAACTTAAGATCCAACTCAATGAGGCTTTGAAGAAAGGTTTCATCCAACCTAGTTCTTCTCCTTGGGCTTGTCCCGTCCTCTTCGTCAAGAAGAAGGATGGATCGGATCGGATGGTTGTAGATTATCGACCAGTGAATCTGGTCACTATAAAGAACAAGTCTCCGCTTCCCAGGATCAACGATTTGTATGATCAACTCGCTGGATCCTTTGTCTTTTCCAAAATGGATTTCAGGTTGGGATACCATCAAATCAGAATTAGGAACGGGGACATTCCAAAAACGACTTTTGTTACTCGTTATGGCCAATATGAGTACACCATTATGTCCTTCAGTTTAACCAATGCCCCAACCACCATCTCTCGCTTGATGAATTTGATCTTCATGGAGTATTTGGATAAATTTGTCGTGGTTTACCTCGATGATATACTCATCTACTCAATGAACGAATAGGAACATGCCGAGCATCTAAGGCTGGTATTGATGAAACTTCGAGAGCACCTTGTGTATGCCAAATTCTCCAAGTGTGAATTTTGGTTGCCAGAAGTGACCTATCTAGGCCACGTGATCTCTGGTAAAGGTATTACTATCAATCCCGAGAGAGTTCAGGCCGTCCTTGATTGCACTAAACCTGATTCGGTTAAGCAAGTTCGGAGTTTCCTTGGCTTAGCGAGCTATTGTCACCGCTTTGTCGAGAATTTCTCCAAGGTTGCAAAACCTCTAACTGAAATCCTCAAGAAAGATAAAAAGTTTGAGTGGACTCCACAATGTGAGCACATTTTTCAGGAGTTGAAAAGACGACTGACCTCTGCTCCTGTTCTGGTGCCAGCAGACTTCTCTAAGGACTTTGTTATCTATTGTGACGCCTCGTGACAAGGATTAGGTTGCATTCTCATGCAAGATCGTCATGTGTTTGCATACGCATCTTGACAGTTGCGTCCACATGAGGATAATTATCCAACACATGATCTTGAGCTTGTAGTTGTGGTCCATGCACTGATCACCAAAGTCTGAAATATATTTTCACCCAGCCAGATTTGAATCTCAGGCAAAGACGATGGGTTGAGTTGATTACAGATTATGACCTAGGGATAACTTACACCCTAGGGAAAGCCAATGTCATGGCTGATGCACTAAGTCGTAAGTCTTATTGTAACAACCTGATGTTACAACAAGGTCAACCATTTGTCCATGAGGAATTTCGGAAGTTAAACCTCCACATTGTTCCTTAAGGATTCCTATCCAACTTGGTGGCGAAACCTAATCTTAAGGATCAAATAGTAGCTGTCCAAAAATATGATAAGGGTATATCCCAGATCAAGGAGAATATTGCTAGGGGAAACGCTAAAGATTTCTCCAAGGACGATGAAGGTGTTGTGTTCTTCTAGAACCAGTTGGTGGTTCCCAAGAGCACACGCTTAAGAAAACTGATCCTTAAGGAGGCTCATGATTCTCCTCTCACAATTCATCCGGGTAGTACCAAGATGTATTAGGACCTACGCCAGAGGTTCTGGTGGACTAGAATGAAGAGAGAAATTGCCCAGTTCGTTGCTAATTGCGATGTTTGTCGTCGCGTGAAAGTAGAACATCAAAGGCCTGCTGGCACCCTTCAACCTTTAGCTATTCCTGAATGGAAATGGGATAAGGTCGGTATGGATTTCATTACCGGATTTCGTAGGACTAAGAGAGGGAATAATGCTATCTTTGTGGTCATTGACCGCCTTTCATAAGTGGCTCATTTTCTTCCTGTTCGGGAGAGTATAACTGCTAGCCAGCTAGCAGAGTTATATGTTTCTCGAATAGTTTCTCTTCATGGTGTTCCTTTGGAGATTAACTCAGACCACGTAAGTATCTTCACTTCCCGATTCTGGGAAAGTTTTCAAACTGCTATGGGGACTCATCTATCCTTTAACATTGCTTTCCACCCGCAATCAAGTGGTCAAGTTGAGCGAGTCAATCAAATCCTCGAAGACATGCTCCGAGCTTGTGTTATATCTTTCGGTATGAACTGGGAGGAATGTCTTCCATTTGCCGAATTTACATATAACAATAGTTATGAATAAAGCTTGGGCAAAGCCCCTTTTGAAGTTCTCTATGGACGAAGGTGTCGAACACCTCTTAACTGGTCAGAAACCAGAGAGAGGCAACTCTTTGGCCCGGATATGATCCAGGATGCAGAGGAGCAAGTTCGCATTATTCGTGAAAAGTTGAAAACAGCCCAATCTCGTCAAAAGAGCCAATATGATCGCCATCATAAGGCAGTGACCTATGAAGTTGACGAGAAGGCTTACCTTCGGGTTACACCTCTGAAGGGTACCAATTGATTCGGTATCAAGGGCAAGTTGGCTCCTCGTTACATTGGACCTTTTCGCATTCTTGCTAAACAAGGAGAGGTTGCCTACCAACTGGAACTTCCGCCGCATCTTTCCAAGGTTCATGATGTCTTCCATGCCTCGCAACTTAGGCGTTGCTTCTCGGACCCTGTTCGTGAGGTAGACCACGAAGCGCTTGATCTCCAAGATAACCTTACATATCGAGAATACCCTGTTTGTATTCTTGATCAAGCTGAGCGTACCACTTGGCGTCGAAACATCAAGTTTCTCAAGGTTCAGTGGTCACACCATTCTGAAAAGGAGGCCACATGGGAAAGAGAAGATCGTCTTCGACTAGAGTACCCTGCGCTCTTCCCGACGACTTCAAAATCTCGGGACGAGATTCTTTTGAGTGGGGGTGAGTTGTCACATCCCTAACTAGATGTCATAGGACAACATGGGTGTTGCATCATGTTTCATTTTTGCATCAACATGAAATGGGGATTAAAAGAAACCCCAAGCTCACATTGAATCAAAATAATTCAAGTTGGTGAAAATTCAACAAATCCAAAATGCCCTACCAAAATGTTCCCTATGTCTGATAAATATGGACATGATTATAACAGGGGCCATTTTAAATATTTGAACAACTGAAGCAATTTAAAAATAAGTGATAAAGCTTCTGAAAATATGAAATAAAGCATTATCATTATTTTAGTTTCCAAAATATCCTGAATCTTTTTAGATAAGTTTGAAATATTCAAACTTCAATATATAAAATATTTGGGATATTTTAAATTAGCATATGTACCTGAAAAGAAAATAAAACAAATGTTAGAAATAGGAAAACAGAAAAGAAAAATGAAGAAATTAAAGCAGAAAGGAAAAGGAAGGATGAACCTGGGCCGGCCGAGCTGGCCCAGCTCCATCGTCGTCCTCCTAGTGGCCAGGAGGACGGGCGTGTGGCCGGAGCGCGCGCACGAGCGTGCCTCCACGCTGGCAGTTGCCTGCCTGCTTCCCCTCGCCAGTGCGACGAGGATAAGCTCTGAGAGCTGTCCCCATCGCCCTCTCCCTCTCGCCCTCGCTCGCCTCTCTGCTCTCCTCCTCCTCTGCTCTGCCATGGCCGCCGGTGCCTTAGCTTCGCCGCCGTAGTTATAGCCGCTCCCCCTCGCTTCTGAGCCCTCCAATCGCTCCACCTCGTTGCCTTCTCCCTCCTCGCTGAGCCACGCATTGCCAGGAGCCCCGAAGCACCGTCCCCGAGCTCGTCTTCCTCCTCGGACCTGAAGCTTCGCCGTCGTTGATCGCCGTCTTCGAGCCCTCCCCGAGCAAGTTCTTGACGGCTTCGAGTTCGATTGCGCTGGCTCCCGATTGACCTGCCGCACGAGCTCATCGCCGGCGATGCTCCGGTGACCAGTTGGTCCATCAGAGGCCACCATCGAGCTCGTGGGGCTGCGTAGTGCTTGTAGGTGCCTAGTTCCGTCCGTGTCTCGCTCTGGTTCGACGGGCCCGTGCTTGTCCGAGCTCCGACAGCCGCCGTGCTCATCGCCGGCGCCGACTCCGGCCATCCTAGCCCCTGGGAAGTGTCGCGCTCGACACGCGCAAGCAAGCAGAGCAGTTTGGTGCCCTCCGCCATCCATTTGGTCGCCGGAGGAGGAATCCTGACCCCCTCCGTCGTCCCTAACGTCGCCGGCGGCTCAACACCGGCGAGTCAACCAATTTAACCACCAGGGGTTTGACCCCTGGATCACTAGCAAGTGGGGCCGGGCCCTGTTAGTCAAATTTAGGTTAATAACTTAATTAACCAAATTAATTAACCTAATTAGTCACTAACTAGTGGGCCCAGTGTTGATTAAGTAATTAGGATTAGTTTTAATTCTCTAATTAAGTGACTAGGTCACTGACCAGTGGGTCCCACCCTGTCAGGTTTGACCTGGCCTAGTCAACCGACCAGCTGACGTCGTGGTGACGTCAGGCTGACGCCATTAATCCTTTTCCAGTTTAAAAACAACTCCAGATATTATTTAAAACTTTAAAAATTCATATAAATTAATCTGTAAATCAGATGAAAATAATTTATATATGAAAATTTATCAGAAAAATCCAATGAATCCAATGGTGCTATTATCGTGCATGTTAGATCAACCTATGTAGAAGAACATAGGCATTTGCTAATAGGTTAAAATATGGAAATTGAAATGAAGAATGATTTTGAACCTATATTCAAACTCACTTCAATTAACTTGGACACTAGTTGCATTAGCTCATCCATACATGCTACCATGTCATGATCATGCATAATATTGTTGCACTTGCGTGTATTGATTGTTATTTATATCCACTATGGTAGGCCCTACTTCTGAGGATACCCCCGGGTATTCCCACGAAGGTGAGAACCTTCCCGCTACCTAGCAAGGCAAGCAACGCCCTTGATCATTTCGATAACATCCCACTCTCTCGCTCCTGCTCTTGTTTATTGCATTAGGACAAACGTTCACTTGTCTGTCATACAAGGTAGATGAACCTATTCTTATGCATGACCTATCATTGTCACAGTAAATAGCTAAACCTTGCAACCTAGCATACCTGGTAGATGCTTGTGCCATGATGTGCTTAGCTTACTTTGCCTGCTATGCTTGCTATGCTTAGAGTTGTGTCAGGTCTGATTCATCTGGGTGATGGACTGGAGTGAAACATTGTTGTTCCGATGTGATAACCTTATGATGAATCCGATTTGGTAAAGGTAGCGATGAGAGGCTATTTAGGAGTACATAGCGGGTTGTCTCATTGGGACCGTTCTTAGGAACCGAGTTCCGTGTTTGTGATCCAAGACTAGTTACTACCACACGTTGGGATACTTAATTGACCCTCTCGACTTATCAGTCGCTTAGTCCTTAGTCCAGGAGTTGCAAGTAGTTTCTGGTGTTTATAGCATGCTGGAGGCCATGCGTAGCGCTGACCCTAGGGGTGGGTTACGACGCGGTAGGCAGTGGCATTGTGTACCAAGGGTCACCTGAATGGTGGGCTTGGGAACCCTGCGCACATCGTTTGGGGCCGTAGCGGAAACTTCAGTCGGACTTCCGTGCGGGTTAAGTCTCAAATAGGCGATAGCCTGGACTAGAGGTCTTATGTGATTGACGGTCGTGGCCGACTCCCTCACTGGGCTTCCACTTGAAGTTTGCCGAGGTGCCTGGTTTTATGAGCACACAGCGATAAGTGGCGAGAGCGTGTGTGAAGAAGTACACCCCTTTAGGGTATGAAACTATTCGAATAGCCGCGTCCTCAGATATGGACTACTTGGATAACTTATGATGTTCATAGATAATCTAATGGATACCCATAAAATTATCAAGACAAGTGTGAGTATCGTGGATGGCACTCTCCCAGGAGAGGGAAGTGAATCCATGGTGGTGTATTGTCATGGAGTTAGTGGACTCGTGTGCGATATCTAAGATTTAAACAAAGAGTTAAAATTGTGTAGTATAGGTTAGCCATGAGTCAAAGCTGGCATTACTGCATAAACTCCACCACCCCCTTGTTGATACATGAGCATGAATAGACTAGGTCTGCTTTAAAGACTTGCTGAGTACGTTTGTACTCATGTTTGCTTAATAAATGTTGAAGATGAGACCCAGGACCCATCAGGTGGGTTCTTTCTAGATGTCGACTATGCCGCATAGCTGGTGACCCAGCTACAACCTGTGGCGGGCTGTAGATAGTCAGGCCATGTGCCTTTTCCGCTTGGTTTGTATGAACTTGTTTGTATGACTTGAGTGTCGGGTCATGTGACCCCGATCTGTAAGAACATATTATGCAAGGCTCGTCTGAGCCTCTTAAATAAAAGTTGTTGTATGGTTATGTTGTGATGCCATGGTTGTATCTATGCATATCGGGCATGTCGTGCGTACGTGTGACGTGCAACGGTATGTATGGGATCCGACACCTAGTTGTGTGACTTTAGTAGTATTCTTTACGGTAAACTTCCTATTTGTGCTTCCACCGAGCCATGGGAGCTTGCTACTGCTCCAGACACATTGATTGACCGGCATGTATCCTTCTTTGCTGCTGTGTCTGTCCCTTCAGGGAAATGTCTCGCAGTGTAATGGAGTCCCTGTAGCCTGCTACGACTCGTCTACATGAAGTGATGGCATTTATGTCTCACGGCGTAATGGAGTCCTTGTAGCTTGCTATGACTCGTCTACACACGCTTGAGGCCGACACCTGCATTGCTGGGTTACGTATGCCTGTTTCCGTACGGATGTGCCACTTGGGTTCTATGACTAGTCATGTCGGCCCGGGTTCTCTGTCCTTTGATTGCCAACGACATGTTCACATACGTGAGCCAAAATACGCAAACGGTCCCGGCTAAGGTAAGGCTGCAGCCGTGGAACTTACCGTGCGTGAGGCCTCAAAGTGATGTGATATGTAACAGTCTGGATTCATATGACTTAGGATCGGGGTCCCGACAGATGCGCAAGGGGATCCTCGTCCTCGTCCCTATCAAAGTCAATTATAAAAGACCAATCAGGGAAATTAAGGACAAGAACTTTGACAAGGATTGAAATTGAATGACTCACTCCGAACCAATGAGCATGGATCCCAGCTTGTATGACGCATGCAGCAGTGTTGATCTGCCCCTTTTCAGTGTTGGAGGAGCAGAGGTTGGTGGGAAACCGGGACCTCTGGCAAGGGCAAGCTTGGCAGAGAAGTTGGGCTTGCTAGGACCAGGATCCACCCCTAGGGTCCTCCGTCACTTGATGGGAGAAGCTTTGGCTTGGGAGATGCAAAGGGACTGGTGGCATGCCGTTTCACGTGCGCCTCCCTTGGAGGTCATCTTCTTCACCTTCAAGGGGGCCCGCGAAGACATAGAGGCCGTTGGTTCTCGGCCGGTGCGTTGGCGGAGGCGGCGCCCTGGTTTTGGAGCTTGAGGTCGCACTTTGTGCCCCTTTTCCTTCACCTCCGTCTCTTTCGTCTCCTCCGCCTCGACCACCTCTTGGATTTCTATCGCCGCGGCTTGGGAGCCCCCGACTCTGGCAGACTCGAACCCGACGGCCTCCTCAAGAGCAATACTTTCGCTCTCCTCTTCGGAAGAGTCGTTGTCCTCAGCTTCCTTCTCGTCCTCTTCTCTAGAGGTTGTTCCCTTGGTGGCTCTAACCTTCTTGTCCTCCACAATCCAGGTAGCAATGAAGTCCCTCTCTGCTGCCTTGTGATGAGGACATCCCTACTAATGTTACACCCACAACACCGACGACTATATATACATGACCAGTTACTAGAGCTCGCGCACGTCAATTGAATTACCAGGTACTTTTGTTTCTTGGAAATCCTTCTAATGTTCATGAACATATGATGCTGCCTAAATTAGATACTTTTGTTTTACTTATGAATGAAGGACCTAGCATGGACAAGAAGGATGACCATTGGAGCGTGATCAAGCATGGAGGAGAAGTTGCACGCGCAGGAAAGAACAATGGAGCTTCCAGTGATGATTTTCGCACTTTGAAGCCACCATAATGGGAGCGAGAAGCCTTGGACAAAATATGCATGATGTCACTTTATAAAATTCATCCATAGGCTAATATAGGTGCTGCGTCACCTTGTTTTTGGGCCAGGCCCATGTAATTTCTAAATACCATATTATAGGCTGTTTTAGAGTCCGTATATATATGGGGAAACTGAGTTAGGGTCAGTTTTGGACCCCTCCTCCAAGGGGACACGAAATTCCCCTCTATTCCGCCATAGATATGGCCCTTAGGGCTTCGTTTTAGGTTTGGATTTTTTTAGATTACAAGTTCGCCATAGCTGCAACTTCGCGTTCTTCATTTGTGTTCCACGACCAGACAAAGGCATCATAGAACCCCACTTCCATCAATAAATCTTTCCTCTTATATTCGCAATATCCAGATTGCAATCTTAGTTTCTTGCTTGTTCTTCGTTTGCATGCAGGAAACAGACCCTCGTGGTCAGGTTGCTCGTGCTCCGATGTGGTCAATAACCTCTCGGAGTTGGTTTAGCGATTGCTAAGGCATGACGTCATCACACGTTCGTAGTCAGATCGTCCAAGTCTACTCCACCAAAACAATAGATACCATCTCATCAAAAGACAGGGACAACTTCGCCTGTATCAAGTGGTATCAGATTTCTAGATTGCTCGATGAGATTTTACCAGTTTTCGTAGTTTCGATCGCATCTATTCTTCATACCTATAGTCCAATAAAAAGCCACAAAAAATTTAGGGTTAGATCATCATATCTGAACCAATCTGAGCCTTTGCATAGTCTTTTCAGTATTTTGCTTTGTTGAATTTGCGGTTACATCGTCATGTCGAGTTGCTGGTCTTAGTGTATATTCCTTTGGAGTTTCGAGTTCTATTCACAGGTTGTCACGCCGCCACCGCATCGTCTTCATAGTTGCCATATACCACCACCATCATCACCGTTGCCATATATCACCACCCACCATCACTATCCATTGGTGTCCATATATACCATCACAAATCCCCCACCAATCTGAGTCGACCTCGTTTTAGGTTTAGTTTCGAGATCCTATTGATTTCGGATTCGCGTTTTCCTACCTGAGTAGGTGTCGAAAAAGAGTCTGGCATGCTTTGCAGAGCATGTTTTGGCCCAAAAATTTTTCGGCTGAAAATATTTTTTCCCTATCTTGATTTTAGGTTCTCCGGTGCTTTTTGAGACACTTGCCATCATAGTGATTTTTGTCGAAATTTTTGGTCATTGCAGCCCCCGAATCGCTCCAGAAAAAAAAATTAGTCAAATTTTTTGTGTGCCTATCTTGCTTATACGACTTGGGAAGAGTTTTGAGACACTCGCCATTGTAGTGATTTTCTCAGCAAAAAAAAGAAGAGCGCACAAAAAGGTGCCGAAAAACCGAAAAAATATTCAGAGTGTGCTCTTCCCTTGAATACGTGTAGCATCGTGATTTTGTTGGTGTTTTAGGCTCGCGTCTCTAGCACTGTCTAGCCTAGGACCAGCACAGTACCGTCGTTGAGCGTTTATTCAACTTTGCATCTCTGAATTGATTATTGCTGACCCTTTTTGCTACCATATTATAAGCCATCCCAGCTCCACATACATCTACGTCGTGTGTTTTGACACCACCTGGCAATCGCTCTATCTAAGCTTTGAGAGTTTTGACTACAACGGTTGCCGATCACCGCCTGCTGTTTGGTAAGAACTGGTAAGAATTTGAGATTCGTTTGAAGGATTTGTGACACACCACCACCACCACTTCCCAGTAGTCTGTAGGTTTCATATTTCTATGTGTTTCCTCTTGCTACTAACCATGCCAGGATCACAAAACGACGAGATCGACTGGGAAAGCATGGCAAACAAAGCGCTCCATGATCAATTTCAGCAAATGATGGTTGACCAGGTACAAGACTTTGTGAAGAACCTTGGAGAGGCCATGGAGAAGCTAGATGGTTTGGAGAAGACATTCGACACCAAGATGGATGCCAAGTTCAATGAGGTGCTTGCCCGTCTACCACCACCAGCTGCAGCTCGTATCCCTCTCGAACGACGAGCGCGACGTGTGCCTCTCGGCCAAGCCCAACATACTGGTACTGTTGATACTTCTGCTACTTCTGTGGCTCCTGCTGCTACTGTCGTTGGGAAGGTTGAGGATTATGATGGTGATTATGATGATGAGGGAGAGGTTGCTCGAGATCAGCCTCAGGGGCAACTACCACCATACGCACTAGGTCATCCACATGACTACAACCGTAACGATAGGGCTGCACCCCCAGGTACGGGATCATGACCATCTCCCTAAACTTAAATTGAATATTCCGACATTTGAGGGTAGATATGTTCCTGATATATATCTTACATGAGAGTTACAAACAGAACAACATTTTACATGCTTACAATTTTCTGAGGATAGACGTGTTGCTGCTATTGTTTGTTCATTCACTAGTTTTGCTTGTGTTTGGTGGTCAGAACATTGTCGAATACATCATACTAATATTCCAACTACTTGGGCTGCTTTGAAAGCTGCTATGCGTAATCGTTGGGTTCCACCATATTATCAACGTGAATTGCTTCAAAATTTGCAGCGTTTAAGACAAGGAAAAAATTCTGTAGAGGAATATTATCAGGAATTACAAACTGGCATGATTAGATGTGGTATTGTTGAGGAGAATGAAGCTATGGTTGCACGTTTTATGGGTGGATTAAATAGAGAGATTCAGACTATTCTAGAGTATAAGGAGTATAACACTATCACTCGTTTATTCTATCTTGCTTGCAAAGCTGAACGTGAAGTGCAGGATCAACAGGCAACGACGAGAACTAATTTTTTCTGCAGGTCACACTTCACCATGGACGCCACGTACCTCCTCTACTTCCGCATGTCTTGCTGCAGCACCACCTACTTCAACCTCAAACTCCAACCGAGATACGAGGAAACAGGCTCCTACTCCACTCTCCGCGAAGAGCACACCTTCTGGGCCTGCACAAAGCTCTTCTTCTTCTATTGCATCCACATGGCAAATACATGAGGTTATATGCCATCGTTGCAAGGGTGGAGGTCACTTTGGGAGAGAATGCCCTTCCAAGTGTGTAATGATTGTTACTGAGGATTGTGGATATGCGTCCGCGAGTGATTATGATGAGGAGACTTTGGCTCTCATTGCGAGTGAAGAATAGGGTGGCGAGGATACAGAACTAGAGACACACTACATGGCTGCTAATTACGCTGATAGGTATGAAAGTTTAGTTTCTCAACGTGTTCTTAGTGTGCAGGTTACACATGCTGAGCAAAATCAGAGGCACAACTTGTTCCACACAAAGGGAGTTGTGAAGGAGCATTCTGTTCGCGTCATCATCGATGGAGGGAGTTGCAATAACTTGGCTAGCATGGATATGGTGGAGAAGTTGTCTCTAACCACCAAACCACATCCTCATCCTTATTACGTCCAATGGTTGAACAACAGTGGCAAGGTTAAGGTAACACGTACTATTCATGTGCCTTTTAGCATTGCTACATATTCTGATTATGTTGATTGTGATGTGGTAGCCATGCAAGCATGTTCTGTTTTACTTGGTAGACCATGGCAATTTGATAAAAATTCTGTACACCATGGTAGGACAAATCACTATACTCTTGTTCATAAGGATCAAAATATCACTTTGCTTCCTATGTCTCCTGAACATATTATGAAATATGACATTGCTAGAGCTAGTAAAGCAAAACAGGAGCTACATAGCAGTGAAAATCTAATTGTAGCAAAGGAATTTGAGCAACAACATAAGCCTAATAAACCATCATTAATGTTGCATCTGAAATAAAATTAAAGAGTGGATGTTTACTTGCTACTAAATCTGATATTACTGAGTTTGATGTTACTAAATCTGTTTGCTATGCTTTTATATGCAAAGAGGTGTTATTTTCATTCGAGGACATGCCTCCCTCTTTGCCTCCTGCTGTCATTAACATCTTGCAGGAGTTTGCTGACGTCTTTCCACAAGACGTGCCATCGGGATTGCCACCTATTCGATGGATTGAGCATAAGATTGACTTAATTCCTGGTGCATCGCTACCCAACCATGCGCCATACCATACCAATCCAGAGGAGACGAAGGAGATTATGCATCAAGTACAAGAGCTGCTCAACAAAGGTTATATACGTGCATCCCTTAGTCCTTGTGCTGTTCCTATTATTTCAGTGCCGAAAAAGGATGGTACATGGCGTATGTGTGTGGATTGTAGAGGCATTAATAATATTACTATTCGTTATCGTCATCCTATTCCTAGGCTAGATGATATGCTTGATGAATTAAGTGGCTCTACAATTTTCTCCAAAGTTGATTTGCATAGTGGATATCATCAAATTCGTATGAAATTAGGAGATGAATGGAAAACAACATTTACAATTAAGTTTGAATTATATGAGTGGTTAGTCATGCCTTTTGGGTTAACTAATGCACCTAGCACTTTCATGAGATTAATGAACGAGGTTTTACGTGCTTTCATTGGACGATTTGTGGTAGTATATTTTGATGATATACTGACTTTTAGTAGATCTTTGGAGGAACATTTGGAACATTTACGTGCTATTTTTATTGCTCTATGTGATGCATGTTTGTTTGGTAACCTTGGGAAGTGCACCTTTTGCACCGACCGAGTGTCTTTTCTTGGCTATGTTGTTACTCCATAAGGAATTGAAGTTGATAAAGCCAAGATTGAAGCTATTGAGAGTTGGCCGCAGCCCAAAATGGTCACACAAGTGAGGAGTTTTCTTGGCCTTGCTAGTTTCTATAGGCTTTTTGTGAGAGATTTCAGCACCATTGCTGCGCCTCTCAATGAGCTTACAAAGAGGGACGTGCCTTTTGCTTGGGGTACCGCATAGGAAGAAGCCTTCAAGGTTTTTAAAGATAAGTTAACACAAGCTCCTTTACTCCAACTTCCTGATTTTAATAAGACTTTCGAGCTTGAATGTGATGCTAGTGGAATTGGGTTAGGAGGTGTGTTATTACAAGATGGTAAACCTGTTGCGTACTTTTCTGAAAAATTGAGTGGGCCTAGTCTGAATTATTCTACTTATGATAAGGAATTATATGCTCTTGTTCGGACTTTGGAAACATGGCAACATTATTTATGGCCCAAAGAATTTGTTATACATTCTGATCATGAATCTTTGAAACATATTAAAAGTCAAGCAAAACTGAACTGTAGACATGCTAAGTGGGTTGAATTCATTGAGACTTTCCCTTATGTCATTAAACACAAGAAGAGTAAAGAAAATGTTATTGCTGATGCATTGTCTCGTCATTATACTATTCTTTCACAAATTGACTTTAAAATATTTGGTTTGGAGACCATCAAAGATCAATATGTGCATGATGTTGAATTTAGAGATGTGTTGCAGAATTGTAAAGATGGGAGAACATGGAACAAGTTCGTTATTATTGATGGATTTGTGTTTCGTGCTAACAAGCTATGCATTCCAGCTAGCTCCGTTCGTCTTTTGTTGTTACAGGAGGCGTACGGAGGAGGATTAATGGGACACTTTGGCATGAAGAATACGGAATACGTACTTTCTACACATTTATTTTGGCCGCAGATGGGATAGGATGTTGAGCGTTTTGTTGCTCGCTGCACTACATGTCAAAAAGCTAAGTCACGACTCAATCCTCATGGTTTACATATGCCTTTGACTATACCTAGTGTTCCTTGGGAGGATATATCTATGGACATTGTTTTAGGTTTACCTCGAACAAACAAGGGGAGGGATAGCATATTTGTTGTCGTGGATAGATTTTCCAAAATGGCACACTTTATACCATGTCATAAAAGTGATGATGCTGCTCATGTTGCTGATTTGTTCTTTCGTGAAATTATTCGGTTGCATGGTGTGCCAAATAAAATTGTTTCCTATCGTGATGCTAAATTTCTTAGCCACTTTTGGAGATGTTTATGGGCTAAGTTGGGGACTAAACTGCTTTTTAGTACTACATGTCATCCCCAAACTGATGGCCAAACTGAAGTAGTCAATATATCATTGTCTACTATGCTTAGGGCTGTTTTGTAGAATAACCTAAAAATGTGGGAAGAATGCTTGCCTCATATTGAATTTGCTTATAATCATTCGCTACATTCTACCACTAAGATGTGCCCTTTTGAAGTTGTATATGGTTTCTTACCTCGTGCACGTATTGATTTGTTGCCTCTTCCATCTTCGGAGAAGGTTAATTTTGATGCTAAAGAACATGTTGAATTGATATTAAAGATTCATGAGTTAACTAAGGAAAACATTGAGCGTATGAATGCTAAATACAAACTTGCTAGATATAAGGGTAGAAAACGTGTTGTTTTTGCACCTAGTGATCTTGTTTGGTTACATTTGCGTAAGGATAGATTTCCTGATTTGCGCAAGTCAAAGCTAATGCCACGTGCTGATGGTCCTTTTAAGGTGTTAGAGAAAATAAATGATAATGCATATAAACTTGAGCTGCCTACAGAGTTTGGGGTTAGCCCCACTTTTAACATTGGAGATTTGAAGCCTTATTTGGGTGAGGAAGATGAGCTTCCGTTGAGGACGACTTCAGTTCAAGAAGGGGAGGATGATGAGGACATCCCTACTAAGGTTACACCCACAACCCCGATGGCTATACATACATGACCAATTACTAGAGTTCGCGCACGTCAATTGAATTACCAGGTACTTTCGTATTTTGGAAATCCTTCTAATGTTCATGAACATATGGTGTTGCCTAAATTAGATACTTTTGTTTTACTTATGAATGAAGGACCTAGCATGGACAAGAAGGATGACCATTGGAGCGGGATCAAGCATGGATGAGAAGGTGCGCACGCGGGAAAGAACAATGGAGCTTCCAATGATGATTTTCACACTTTGAAGCCACCATAATGGGAGCAAGAAGCCTTGGACGAAATATGCATGATGCCACTTTATAAAATTCGTCCATAGGCTAATATAGGTGCTGCGCCACCTTATTTTTGGGCCAGGCCCATGTAATTTTGAAATACCATATTACAGGCTGTTTTTAGAGTCCGTATATATGGGGAAACTAAGTTAGGGTCGGTTTCGGACCCCTCCTCCAAGGGGACACGAAATTCCCCTCTATTTCCCCATATATATAGCCCTTAGGGCTTCGTTTTAGGTTTGTGTTTTGTTTAGATTACAAGTTCTCCATAGCTGCAACTTCGCATTCTTCGTTTGTGTTCCACAACCAGACAAAGGCGTCACAGAACCCCACTTCCATCAATAAAGTTTTCCTCTTATATTCGCAATATCCAGATTGTAATCTTAGTTTCTTGCTTGTTCTTTGTTTGCGTGCAGGAAACAGACCCTCGTGGTCAGGTTGAGTGTGCTCCAGCGTGGTCAGTAACCTCTCGGAGGTGGTTTAGCAATTGCTAAGGCGCGACGTCATCACACGTTCGTAGTCGGATCGTCAAAGTATACTCCACCAAAACAATAGCCACCATCTCATCAAAAGACAGGGACAACTTCGCCTCTATCATCTTGATTGGCGCAGTCAGATTGTCCTCCGCCCTGGTAGCTCTTTCCTCCAGGTTGGAGACCCACTCCATCAAGTTCTCTAGGGCGGGAAGCTCCCAGTGAGGCTTGACTCCAGAGGCTTCGCAATCAGGCATCCACTAGAGAATCTAGTTCCGGGCGGAGTTGAGATGCAAAGGGATGACTCCTGTCAGCAAATGGAACGTCCCAAGGCGGCCAAACAACTGGTCGTACAACCAGCCATGGTTGTAGATCGTAAGGTTGTTGGCGGGGCCTGGGTACAATCGCATCCAGTCGGTGGGGCCATTGTACTCCCATGCAAACCTGTCCCTCCTCTGTAGTGGCGCAATGCGGTGACAGAGGAAATCACCCCCCACCTGTTCGATGGTCAGCCCGGCAGCTTTTGAGACAGATGATCCTGTTCAGCGCCGGGTAGAGCTTGCCGTCAGCGAGGTCTGGTTTGCTCCAGTCGCTTCCTCGCACGACACATTCAGTCTGTGCTGTGCAGAACTCGGGGTTTTTGTCATCCTTGATCCATCACCAGTCGTCCTTCCATTCTTACCACTTTCCACGATGCTTTCCAAGGAGGTAACCCCAATCTTCCTTCTTTCCTCGAGGAATTCAGCTTATCTTCCCCGAGCGATGAGACTTATCTTCTATCCGGGGGATGAAGAAGTGCCTGAACAGTCAACATTGGGGGAAACTCCAATGAAGTTCTCACACAAGTGGGCAAAGATCACCATGCACGCCATTGCATTGGGCATGAAATCCAGGAGGTGAAATCCATACACCGCCATCATGGCGCAGAAGAAAGTAGAGAAGGGGGAGAGAAGCCACAATAGAAGTATCCGTAGAAGAAGCAGTACGAATCTGATCACGTCTTATGCTTGGGGATCTCCGGTAGGACCTCAGCCGCTTTATGCCCCTTTGTTTCCCTCCCCAACATATAGGTGTACTTGCCGATCAGGGTATTGCTGTCCAAGTTCGACCGAGAGATGACCACATCTCTCTGTCGCCGCTTCTCCAGCTCTTCTGCTCTCCTCCTCCTCTCCTCGACCACCGGGTCCACAGATGCGGCCGTCTGCTTCCCCTTGACGGCAGCCGCCTTCCTTCCCATCTCCTGAGCTCTTGTGGGTGACATATGATCTAGTAGCGCTCAATGGGTCAGAGACGAAGGTGGAAGCGGTTTTCTTGGCTTGAGGAGGAAGATGAAGGTTGGAGAAACGGATGCGAATGAGCAACGCCTCTATGCGTTACCCTTTTATTTGGGGGACCCGCACGAGGGGCTGGCTCTTTGCTAATTTTTTTTCGAAAAACTGCCGTTTCTTATAGCAGTTTTTACTCTCCAACGACTACTCTTCCATGACCCCATGACCTGCGGTAACTGCACGGAGTGGACGTGGGACGATAGGGTAGCATTCTTTGACGCGTGTCCATGCATTGTTTGGGGACTAACCCAACGTGCCAAGCGACATGTATGGCTCAGGCCCGGGGGCTTCTATCGGGGTATACAAATAGGGGTATTTGCTTACCCTTGACTTGTGCACGGACGATGAAGCCTCTCGCCCAATAGCTTGGGCCTGCCGACGAAAGCTACTACCACAAAAAGCAAACATCCGGACCAAGACTCTGGCAATAGAAACTTACAACAGGCCAAGCAGCATCGGCAAGATCAACGCTACAGCCCATGACAGGTGCGAAGCGCGCAAAGCATGTCCCCGGTGCCTACAGGGGACCGAAGCGCTCACACCCTCAAGAAGAGTCGTCAAGCTCGAGCCGAACGGCCAGCGCTCCACCGCATCGCAATGCCAGTCACTTGTCGATGTTGTGTCGATCTCAGAAGTGGCTAAGTGGCTCTCGCTAAGCACATGGCTACATGCTGGAAGATAGATTATGCCCCCTTGACACCTGTCCAGAGGCGTGTCAAGATGTGGTGCAAAAGTTAGCTAGAGCGGTGGTAGGAACTTGTCGGGGATGCACCCCCGCACGCCACCTAGACTGCATTTATGCCATTTTGTCCTAAGTGCCAGAGTTAGGTATGATATCACTATTAGCTAACTAATCTTCAGACAATGTCTATTTTGCTAGTGTGGTTGCCCCTTAAGCTATAAAAGGAGGCCCGAGGCAGCCTAGCTAAAGGTTCAGACTTTTGGACACTTGTACGCACGTATCAGCTTTCTCGAAGGCAACCCTTGTCGGGCTTGAGCTCTACGTGTTCTTTGTGTTCCTCTGATCAATCCACCAAAGGAGGAGTATGGTTTATGCTTCACAGTGGCCCGAACCTGGGTAAAACACCCGTGTCCCGATCGCTGCGTTGTCTCACCATCTCCGCTCTTTGTGCATGTGATCTCTCCCCTACAAAACCACAAAGGGGTTTACGGCCCCATAGGTCATCGAGTACATCCTGGCCCGAGAAAGATTGATCTAACTTAGCTCATGCCAAAGGGATATCTTTTGTGTTGTGTATGTATTCAAGAAAGATGGTATTATCAGTGATTGATCCTCGTGATCAATTGTTGCCTCTATTATCCTGTCCAATCATTGATTTGAGTGTGGGATATCATCAAATCAAAATCAGAACCAATGATCTTCCTTATGTTGTCTTACTCATGGATGTTTCCTCGAGCATGCACCATCATCTCTTTTGGTCCGACCAATGCTATCACCTTGTACACATAGTTATGGACTTCCATTTTCGTGGAAACCACAAGGAACTATTGTTGAACCCATCGACGATATTGTTTATCCTCTCCATGATTTTTGAAGAATATTAAGCTAGTATTGGAAACTTTTTGGGCAATATCTTCATGTTTCGTTCATGAAGCATATGTTTGATGTAAGTAGTGACATTCCTCTAAGGTCACGAGTATTCAATGCAAGTTACCATCATGAATTCGAGAAATGTTGTTTTGCTTCCTCTAGAATCATCCCAAGTCATTCATGCACATGCGAAGTATTCTATGGTTTGATAGACTGATTATCTCCATTCCATATGTATTTCCTAGCACACCAAGCCACCGATTGACTTGTTCAAGGAAAATAAGTTATGTGTTATTCCTGAAGGTACCAGACAGACTTGCACCGGACTTCGTTACTTCCAATGATGGTTCCCACCCAGAACTCGGTAGTGTTGTCGTAAGATTCCTATGTGGTCACAATTGTCTTGGATAGTGTGTTCACATGTATCTTGCAATCCAGCTCATGTTTTGGAGTTGGCATCCGTAGCTCATTTCTCGATAATCTTGCAATGTTATCTCGTTGATTTGTGTTGCAAGCCTTCCTTTTTAGACATGCCAAGTCTAAATTATCCTACCACCAACCAGTTCTAAATCTTGGGCAGATTTGATGGTTGGAACATTTCTCGAGAATCATAATATTGGTCTCGTTGTAACCCGGTAAAATGATGTTGTGGCTAACACACCTAGTCGGAAGACATATTGTTGTAATATGATGCATCAGCAATTTAGCCACTTCCCCATGAGAATTCCATATGACTTATCCTAGAAGTTATTCCTCATGGACCTTTTGAGATCCTGAATGAAAAGATCATCATGATGCAACGAATAAAGATCTTTGAGAAGGGCAATTGGATCATGAAGACTGTGATAGTTTAGTGTCCCCTCTTCCTCTTACCTTACACCTGAATCTCGGGACGAGATTCTTATTAAGTGGGGGTGAGTTGTCATAGCCCTAGAATAATTGCTTGCAATTAATTGCATCATCATCTTGCATCATGTTAACTTCTTTTGAATGTGAAATACGGTTGATCAAACCCTAGCACCCAATATAGTACAAATATGTTCAAGTAAAATATTTTCCAATGAATCCAAAATTATCTTAAGAAAAGTCCATGATTTTTGAAGAAGGTTAAAACCTCTACCAAAAATGATGGGCACATTTCTGAAAACATTCTTGTATTTTAATCAACTCACAAATATTTGAATTGGATCCAGTT
This sequence comes from Hordeum marinum, assembly GCA_022496015.1. NCBI lineage: Eukaryota > Viridiplantae > Streptophyta > Magnoliopsida > Poales > Poaceae > Hordeum > Hordeum marinum. The sequence goes on from CM039677.1 coordinate 235,192,017, forward strand.
AAATACTATATATAATTTAAGTGCTCGAAGAATTTTGAAACTTTATTTGGATCTCTGAAATAATTCAGATAGCATCTAAAATAATCTGCATGATTTATAAAAATGATTTAGTATTTTAACTAAAGCAAAACAAATTACAGAAATAGAAAAATAGAAGTATATTAAAAAAATAAGAAGCAAACTTACCTTCTTAGCTCACCTACGGCCCAGCCCACCAGGCAGCCGTGCCTTCTTCAACCTCTGCCAGTAGGCAGAGGTGAGACAGCACACGGCACGCACGCATGCCATGCCACCTCCTGCCTCCTTGCTGCACTCGGGAGCGGGATAGGTTCGTGGGAGATGTCCGGATTGAGCAGACCATGCCATTCGCCACCTTGCTCTCTCTCCCGCCCTCCCCCAGCCATCACCAAGAGCACCCGTTGCCGCCATTCACTGCCGTCGTGCCCACAATGGCTGTTTCACCTAGCCATCGTGTCCAAGGGAATCGCAGAGACGTCCTCGTCCTCTCCTCCAACCCACGCAAGCCAGGGGCAGCTGCTTCGTCGACCTCGAGCTCGCCTTCGTCCTCAGATCCGATGGCCGCCGCGTCAAATTTGCGGCCACCAGCACGTCCTCGAGCCCACTAACCTACACATCTGAACATCCATGATCCACTGACGCTTTCCCATTTGTTTCCCTTGTCACAGTCGTTCTCTAGCTAGACCAGCCGCCCCACCTGAAGCCCATCGTCGCCGGCCATGTCACTGTCATTGTTGGATCTAGCAAAGCTCGTGTCCGAGCATGTATCTGTGCTTAGAACACATCCAGCAACCCGCAATACCCACTGGTTTCTCCTAACATGCACCATAGCGTCGACGCCATCACACCCATATGTAGGATCGAAAGTAGGTCTAGAGGGGGGTGGGGGTGATTAGACTACTTGGCCAAATAAAAATTCTACCTTTTCCAGTTTTAAGTGTTGGCAGATTTTAGCATTGATAGCAAGTCAAGCACACCCTACACATGCATGTTTATGAGCATAGCAGCGGAAAGTAAAGACAAGCATGAGTAGTAAAGGAAGGGTAGGAAGATCAAACACAATTTGGAGACACGAAGGTTTTTTCTGTGGTTTCGATAGGTGGTGCTATCGTACGTGCACATTTATGGAGACTTCAACCCACAGAGGGTAACGGTTGCGAGAGTCCATATAGGGCTCTACCCACGGAGGGTTCCATGAAGAAGCAACCTTGTCTATACCATGATGGCCTACGTCCATGGAGGACTAGCCTAACTCGAGGTAGATCTTCACAAAGTAGGTGATCTCCTTGCCCTTACAAACTTCTTGGTTCACTCCACAACAGGAAGTAGGAGGCTCCCAAGCAACACCTAACCAATCTAGGAGGCACCACCCTCCAAAAGGTAATAGGCTCGATAATGTCGATGAACTCCTTGCTCTTGTGCTTCAAGATGATAAACTCCTCAACACTCAATCACTCTCTCACAAATTTGGCTTTGGTGGAAGAGATTGATTTTGTGGAAAGCAACTTGGGGAGGCTAGAGATAAAGATTCATATGGTTGGAATGGAATGGCATGATCTCAAAACATGAGTAGGTGGCTCTCTCTCAAAAAAATCTTATGGGATAAGTGGGGATCTGTTCTGAGTGCTTCTCGTGTGAGTGAGTGGTGATGGAGGGGTATATATAGGCATCTCCAAAAATCTAACCGTTACACCTAAAGTGACCAAGTCGATGACACCAATGTGTGAATCTCTGTGGTACTGAGGTGCTCCAAAGGTAGCAACTTTTGAATCTTGGTGAGACCGATATAGAAATCTTGGCGGTACCGATCAGGTGTCCAACGGTCAGGTGTCCATATCTTGTTGACACCGATCCAAAAACTAGGAGCTTCTGATTTTCTGAATCGAGGTAATAGAAAGTTGGCAAGCTGAACTCGGTGGTACCAAAGTGGGATCGGTTGCATCGATGGGCTAAGGTTTGGGAGGGTTCTGGGAATCGGTGGGACCGAGTGGATAGTGTTGGTTGCACCGATTTGCATGAATGGCTTAAACAGAATTTGTGGGAGAGTTTGTGGGTGTTTTTGGTGACTATCAGTTGTGCACGTGGATCATCTTGTTCACCAATAGTACTTTACCCCATTTTAATAGTATTGGCTTTTCCTATAGACTCAAAGTGATTTCTCACAAAGTAAAATGTAGAGTCCTCTTTGCTTGAAGCTTTTGCCAATCCAAATCCTTGCATCTAGGGGGTTCTCCACAATCCTTTTGCCAACCCATCATTGAACTTTTCCTAAAATATGCTTAGTGGAAATATTAGTTCAATGATATATATGTTGTTATTAATTACCAAAACCACCAAGGGAGCAAATGTGCTTTTACCGTAGCTCCGTCCTCCGCCTAGCTCGTTGTCGGCCATGCTTCCGGTTTCCCTGCAGCCAACTGCCTGCTCCCCTGGATGCGGACAAGCATGGGCTTCCTCCTGGTGCCCTCAACACGGCTAGCCAACCCATGTAGCGCCACCCCGAGAAACATTGGCGAGTCACCGCCGCGTTTTATAGTCATCGGCGTTTAGACGCCATCACCGCTGACGTGGCCATCATTAGTGCCTAATGACCACTCTAAATACTACCCAAGGTAGATGACAAGTGGGTCCCCTATTGCTTATGAACCTAGGGTTTAAATAACTATTCGGTTAAATTAAATCCTCTGGCCCCACTAGTCAGTTTGACCTGGCCACGTCATAGTTGACTAGACCCACTAGTCAGTGATTGGGCAGGGTCTCTTGTTGACTGCTGACTTAGCAGTTGACTGACCCCACATGTCATAGACTGTTTCTGGTTGATGGTGTAATGATGACGTAGTGCCGACGTAGTAATGTTTTCTTGAAATTTTAAATAAATCAGAAATGATTTATTAATTTCAAAAAATGTTTAAACTTCTAAAAAATATAGATTTTTTTATAACTTGGATGAAAATAATTTATATATGAAAAATTATCAGAAAATCCAATGAATCTGTTTATGCCATGATCATGCAGGTTTGATGAAGTTAACATCACCAACTAGGACATTTCATGATTAGGGCAAATTTGATAATTAGTTTTGGATTGGAATTTGATATATAATTGAATTCCACTTCAACTAATATAACTAGATATTGCATTTGGTCAATCTAGTACCTTAACATGTCATATAATTCAATTGATTGTGCAGTGCATTGATCATGGTTCTTCCTCTTGTTTGTCCGTGTTGTTCCTTCTCGGTAGACGATGGTTTCAATGTTATGATTGTTGGCACTGATGAAGAGAAGTCCCATCTTCAAAACTTCTAGGCAAGCAACCCCCTTGAGAATACTGATATGAACCCACTCTCTAGCTCCTGCTCTCTTTTACTACATTAGCGAAATAATGATTCAATTGTTAAATGTTCTCGGTAGTTGTACCCATTCCTTTGCATGACTTGTCTTTGTCACAGTAAGAGTTGAAACACTTAGAATGAATAACAACTGCTTGAGCCTTGTTGTGCTTACTCATCCATGCTTGCTTACTATGCGTGCTAAGCTTAGAGTCGTGTTGGGTCTGATCCGTCTGGGCGATGAATGAGAATTGATGTGTTCATGTTTTACTGTGTGAGAGCTAAGTGTGTGAACATGATTTAGTAGCGATGAGAGGCCATGTAGGAGTACATGGCAGGTTGTCTCATTGGGACAACCCTTAAGAACCGAGTTCCGTGTATGTGATCCAAGACAACTACTACCACATGTTGGGCCCTGAAATATGATCCTTTTCAACTTATTAATCGCCTAGATCTCTATCCAGGAGTTGCAACTAGTTTCTGGTGTTTGTAGGAAAAGTGTTGGCGGCCGTGCTAGAGCTGCCCGATGGGGTGGGCTTCAATGCAGTATATACACGGTGTACCAAGTGGCACCCGAACGGTGGGGTTGTGGAACCATGCACACATCGTTTGAGGCCGAATAGGAAACTTCTGCCGGACTTCCTTGCGGGTTCTGTCTCAAATAGGCGATAAACCTGGACTTGGGTCTTGTGTAGTTAATGGTCGTGGCCGACTCGCTCACTGGTCTTTCGCTTGAAAGTTGCCGCCGTGCCTTTTTACATGCACATGGCGATAATTGGCAGGAGCATGTGTGGAGAAGTACACCCCTCCAGGGTTATTAATCTGTTCAAATAGCCGCGTCCTTAGATATGGACTACCTGGAAACTTATGTGGTTCATAGATAACTTAAACTGGATACTCTAAAATGTGCAAGATAAGCGTGAGTGCTATGGATGGCCTTCTCGTAGGGAGACGGAAGTAGATCCATAGTGGTGTGTTGATTTGGTGAATATGTGGACTCATGTGCGCTATCCCACCTCAAAGAATGTACTTGTAGTCATAGTATAGGTTCACAAGGAGTCAAAGCTAGCTTGCTACAGTAAACTCCACAACCCCCTTATTGAAAATGATGCATATGTAGATAGTTCTGATATAAGTCTTGCTGAGTACCTTTGTACTCACAGTTGCTTAATTTATGTTTTTGCAGAGGAGACGTCAGTCTCATTAGTGATTCTTACGATGTGAAGTTCGATGTTAACCGGATTAGCTTTGGAATCCCAGACAGAGGTCTAGCTCCTTTGGTTGAGTTGTTGTAGATTTTCAGGCTCATCCAGCCACTTTGTGTAGATGTTTATACCCAGACATGTTATGGTTCCACTTGTTGATTGTATGACTTGAGTGTTGGGTCATGTGACCCCCGTTTGTAATATCACACCTTGTTGGCTCTTATGAGTCTTTAATAAATACTCGAGTCATAGAGTTATGTTGTGATGCCATGTTATATCTACGATATTGTGCATATTGCATGTATGTTTCAAATGCATTGGTATGTGTGGGATTCGACACCTAGTCGTATACCTATGGTAGCCTTCTTTACATGGAAATGCCACTCTATGCTTCTGTTGATCCCTGGTAGCTTGCTACTGCCCTGAACACATCAATTGACCGACATGTATCCTTCTTTGCTGTTGTGTCTGTCCCTATGGGGAGATGTCACGCAGTGTAATGGAGTCCATGTAGATTTCTACGACTCGTCTACAAATGTTGATGACCGACACCTCCACTGCTAGGTTATGTTTGACTGTCCATGTATGATTCTGACACTTGGGTCTATAACTTGTCATATCAACCTGGGTTCTTTGACATATGATTGCTAGCGACATATTGATATACATGAGCCAAAAGGCGCAAACGTTCCCGGCATGGGTAAGGTGGCAGTTGAGGGGATTACTGTGCGTGAAGATGGAAAGTAATATGATGTATTACATGCTAGACTTGTATGGCTTAGGATTGGGGTATCGACAAGTTCGTTGGTGCCTACCTTGGGGGCCACAAGCTCATCAGGCAGCCCAACGTTCTACACGTGCTCCCTCAGAGAGATGGCGAAACCATCCGCAAGTATATCCATAGGTTCAGCCGGGTGCGGCACAACATCCCAGACATCCACCCCGCCACGATGATCGCGACATTCACACGAATGTATGCTATAACCGCATGAGCAAGGAGATGAGAATCAACAAGGTGTGGGACATTGCCAAGCTCTACGCTCTGGCCGACAAATGTGCGCTGGCTGAAGAAGGAAGAAGACTCTCGGGGGAGCAGGCATCAACAAGGTGCGGAGGTCGACTCCGAGGACGACGAGAATGCACCCGCCTCCTTGAAGCAGGGATGCAATCGCAACAAAAGGGCAAGGGCAAAGCAGTCATGGCTGTCGAGAGCTTGAAGAAGCCCAAGGCCGATAAGAAATCCAAGTTTGAGGGGTCCGGTAAGGATCTTTCTGCTTGCTCCGAAGACGAGGAGGTCGCGACAGGGCAGAAATCTAGCAAGCCGTACTACAAGATCCACCTCACCAAAGGCCATGACATCACCGAGTTCCACCAAGTATAACACCTTCCTAAGAAGCAAAAGCAAGAGTATTAAAGGCGCGACAAGAAGGGTCAGGATGGTGCTGGTGGATCTAGCAAGAAGGCCACATTGACCGAGGTGGTCACCGCGGCAAGGCCAAACAACAAAAAGAAAATCAAGCTAGAGGTCAAGACAACAAGTCTAATGATGATGTCGACGAAGATGAAGAAGGATCATATGGCCAGGAGTTCCAGAAGTCCATGGATGCCATGTGTGTTAACGAAGGCACATCTTTGCACTCCTCCCGCAAGCAGCTCAAGCAATGGGCCTGCAAGGTCAATGAAGTGGAACCAACAGCAGAAGCAAAGAAGCCCCTCAAGTGGTCTGACACTCCCATCATCTTCGATGCTGAGGACCACCCTGACCACACCACTCCGATCGGGTGTGTGACATTGTTGGTTTCCTCAAAATTTCACAACCTTAGGGGAACGAAGATGTTGGTCGATAGTGGGGCCGTCCTAAACCTGATTTCGCTCAATGTGATCAAGCGACTGCAGATCCCTGTTTCGGATCTCAAGCCAACTAGCTCCTTCCAAGGAGTGAACCCAGGGATATCTCAGCCGAAGGGGAAGATAACCCTGCCAGTCACATTCCGCAAGGATCTCAACTCCAGGATAGAGAGGGTCGTCTTTGACATCACCAAGATGTCGCTGCCTTATAATGGATTTGTAACACCCAAGATGCAATCTTATCTGCACGAGGGCCTCGACAGGGATAGAAGCGCATCTCGTCGTTTCGCAAGAATGGATACCACTACAAGTACATGTACAGAAGAGATGAGCTTATGGAATTGGCTTACACTCGCCACAAGCTATATCAAGGTCACATCAATACAATAACATATTCAATCATCATATAGAAGAGCAGGGTCCGACTACGGACGAAATCAAACGACAAAATGACATCCATCCTTAACATCCCAGGCTGTCGCCTGGAACCCATCCTAGATTGACGAAGAAGAAGGATAAGAATAACTCCAAATCAAAACAAGCATCGGAAAGTCATGGACTACCGGAATATCTTCTAGTTCTGGAAGGGGGCTAGAATTAATAGAATAGAGTTAGAGCTTGACAACTCAAGTGGAGACATTAACTATCTCACCTGATGGATGTGTAAGTTGAACATTCCTAGTATGGGTATCAATCTTAGTGTAATGGGCTTTCATCCAGTCCATGCCTAAGATGATATTAATGTCCGAAGATTTGAGAGCTATCAAAGACGCTAGAAAGACTAGCCTATCCACACGAATCTCATTGTCATGGCTCACCCTAGAAGTTTGCCATTTTGAACCAGGAGTCTAAACTACTAAAGGAGTAGGCATATCACAAAAAGATATGTTATGCAAATGTGCATAACTTTCTGAGATGAATGAATGAGATGCTCCAGTATCAAACAGAATAGATGCTAGATGACTATTGACAAGGAGCATACCTAGGATAACATCAGGATCCTCAAGGGCTTCTTCAGCAGAAATATAATTCACTTGCCCACGAGCAGGAGTTGGCTTCACATAGAAGGCTTTTCCCGGCTTCCCACGTCCGGACGGCTTGGCATTGTTCTGGGGACACTCACGAACATAGTGTCCTGGTTCTCCACATTTGTAACAGACAACAGTGGCATGGGGAGCAACATTGGCAGGGGGACCTCCAAATGTCCTGGCTGGAGGGTTGGGCTGACCTGGGCGAGGCGCCTGGAAGGATGGCCTCGTAGTGTACCTTGGTTGTAGGGCTATGTTGGGCACCCACACCCGGCATTTGTTGGAGCCTGAGCCAGATGCGGGGCTGAAGTCACGGGTGTGCTTCTTAGTTGCCTCGTAATCAGTCTGTCTAGTGTCGGCGTTGATAGCCTTGTTGACAAGGGCCTGGAAGGTAGTGCACTCATGCAGTCGCAGGTCTCGACGGAGCTCAGGATTAAGTCCCTTACGGAACCTAGTCTATTTCTTGGCATCGTTCAACACTTCCTTGGGTGCATAACGAGCAAGGTTGCCGAACTCACGTATATAGGCATCCATCGTAGGTTTGCCCTGGGTAAAAGCACATAATTCCTCTCTCTTGCGATCCATCAGCCCTTCTAGGATGTGATGGGTACGGAATGCCTCACTGAAATTTGCCCAGGTTGGTGCGGGGCCTTCCAGGAAGTATGCAGCAAAGGTCACCTTGTTGGCCTTAGATACATTGGCAGCTCGGATTTTGTGGGACATGCTGGTTAGCCAGTCATCAGCGTCGAGTGGGTCGACCGAGTGATGAAACTTAGGTGGGCACAACTTGACGAAGTCATTGAGGGACACACTATCATCATGCTCATTGCGGGGAGGACACGCTGTATTCTGCTCAATAGGTTCCAATAGCCTGTTGGTCTCCCTTTTATTCCGCTCGGCTTCGATTATCACCTCCGCTAGGGATGGCGGCTGCGGCAGGTTCTCTTGTCTTGGTTGGCTTCCCTCGCCCTGCTCGAAGGCAGGCACGGGGTTATTCCTAGTTGACAGCATCCTGGGAAAACAAACCCACGGCTTAGACAAGGAGGACATCAACTCTAAGACATGAGATAAGGAATGTATTCGACAACATGGCATTAAACAAACTGCCATAAGAACACCATGATTCATACACACCATGACATAGTTTAGTACAAGCCCAAGTTGAAGTACAAACTACTGCAAAATGATACAATTCATCGGAGGCATTACAAGCTTCGTATACATTATCTATCTACACCTGCGGAACTCAACTCACACCTTGGTCATATCCCATCAGAGACGCAGGACTGTGGAAATATGACTACTACAATACTAGTACTAACATCCACGTACTGAAGCATCACCGTAGAACACCTCATATAGGTTACCCTCATGACTCGGGAGCTGAACCTGAGGATCTAGAAACACCCTGGCCTGCGATCCCTGGCAACCGTAAGGACACGGATGTGGCCTCGGTCCCCTCGTTGGTGGCAACAATGGTCCTCAAAGAGGAGTGATGCCTCCAACATCAGGCCAGTCTACGCGAGCTAGCAAATGTGTCCGTGATGGGTTCAGCATCTCCAAATCTCCATAGCCTATTTGCACGACAAGTGCTAGCTGCGTCAAGGCTGTCCAAAGACGTGCACGGGTAGCATATAGCTACATGCGAAGGGCACGTGCATCACGATCCCTATTATCCAACAACTGAGCGGTCACTTGAAGCCTAGGGTTCTCATGAGAATGATCATAATAGGCTGCACTGCGATATCTATCCTCTCCTCCTAGAGTAGCAGGAACATAACAGAACTCAGTGTCCTGAAGCAATCCATGGTGAGATCTCATAATAGTCAACATGGTGTAGGCAGCCTCCTGAACTGCCATGTCTATGGTGACACCTAACCCATATGTCCAATGAAGCGGCTCTGCAGCTCCAAGATATGATGGATATATCCTAACAGTACACAGGTACTCGCTCTGGTTGAAGTCTCGATACTGCTCCTCCATTGTATACTCTGGGTACCAATGATAACTAGCCTCCATCATAACTCTAACCAACATGACCATGTGACCCGGTACATCGATGCACCTAGTCAGACGGACCACCTTAAGAAAAGGACAAGGGGGCATCTGAAATAGAGAATGATGCAAGACATTAGAGATCCTAGTAGAAATCGGACAGAATAACATCTGTAATTTGCTCAAAAGATCTTGAGACAACTACAAAAGATTGGATAGCATAACCACTCGACCTTCTAATCCCGCTGATTGTCACACCAACATTACTCAGATACCGAAGTTAACTTGCAACAAGCTGGCTAATAGTCCATGGTTAGTAACTCGTCATCCTAAGAAATAGATAAGAAGCCTAGCTCTTAACCCCATAGAAAGATGAGAGTGACTCAGAATAGAATTACTCGGGAAGAGGAGTAAAAAGATCCTTACGTTCCCTTCCACAATCAATTCCCTTACGTTTCTATAGTGTTTCTAGACTCAACTTCGACCAGTTTGGCTTGGTAGTCCTATAGTCAGTCAGGCTCTGATACCAACGCTGTCGGGACCCCGATCCTAAGTCATAGGAATCCAGCCTGTAACACATCACATCACTTTGCGCCCTCACGCACGGTAAACTCCACGGCTGCAGCCTTACCTTAACCGGAACCGTTTCCGTCTTTTGGCTCACGTATGTGGATATGTCGCCAGCATTCAAATGACAGAGAACCCGAGACTACATAACTAGTCATAGAACCCAAGTGGCACATCCGTATGGAAACAGGCATACGTAACCCAATAATGCAGGTGTCGGCCTTAAGCAGGTGTAGACGAGTCGTAGCAAGCTACAAGGACTCCATTACACTGCAAGACATTTCCCCAAAGGGACAGACACAACAGCAAGGAAGGATACATGCCGGTCAATCAATGTGTCTAGAGCAGTAGCAAGCTACCAAGGCTCGGTGGAAGCACAAAGAGGCAGTTTCCTGTAAAGAGTACTACTAAAGGCACACAACTAGGTGTCGGATCCCATACATACCGTTGCACGTCACACGTACGCACGACATGCCCGGTATGCATAGATACAACTATGGCATCACAACATAACCATACAACAACACAACTTTTATTTAAGAGGCTCAGAGGAGCCTTGCATATTATGTTCTTACAGGTAGGGGTCACATGACCCAACACTCAAGTCATACAATCAAGTTCATTCAAACCAAGCGGAAGCATAAAGCTGTCTGGGTACAGATAGATGAAAGGGTAAAAGGGGCACATGGCCTGACTATCTACAACCCGCCATAGGGCATAAGGTCGTAGCTGGGACACCAACTATTTGGCTTCGTCGACATCTAGGTAGAACCTACCTGATGGGTCCTGAGTCTCATCTGCAACATTTATTAAGCAAACATGAGTACAAAACTTCTTAGCAAGTCTTTAAAACAGACCTAGTCTATTCATGCTCATGTATCAACAAAGGGTGTGGTGGAGTTTATGCAACAATGCCAACTTTGACTCTTGGCTAACCTAAACTACACATATTAACTCTTTGTTCAAGTTTTAGATATCGCACATGAGTCCACTAACTCCACATCAATACAACACCATGAATTCACTTCCGTCATCTACGGGAGTGCCATCCACGGTACTCACACTTGTCTTGATATTTTTATGAGTATCCATCAAATTATCTATGAAGAGCATAAGTTCTCCAAGTAGTCCATATCCGAGGATGCGGCTATTCGAACAGATTAATACCCTGCAGGGGTGTACTCCTTCACACACACTCTCGCCACTTATCGATGTGTGCTCATAAAACCATGCACCTTGGCAACCTTCAAGCGGAAGCCCAGTGAGGGAGTCGGCCACGACCGTCAATCACACAAGACCCCTAGTCCATGTTATCGCCTATTTGAGACTTCACCCGCACGGAAGTCCAGCCGAAGTTTCTGCTACGGCCCCAAACGATGTGCGTAGGGTTCCCAAGCCCACCATTCGGGTGAACCTCGATACACCGTGCCACTGCCTACTGCGTCATAACCCACCCCTAGGGTCAGCACTACGCACAGCCTCCAGCATACTATAAACACCAGAAACTACTTGCAACTCCTAGACCAAGGACTAAGCGATTAATAGGTCGAGAGGGGTCGAGTTACCGGAACCCAATGTGTGGTAGTAACTAGTCTTGGATCATAAACACGAAACTCAGTCACTAAGATCGGTCCCAATGAGACAACCCGCTATGTACTCCTACATAGCCTCTCATCGTTACCTTTACCAAATAGGGTTCATCATTAAGCTTATTACATCAGAACAACACTGTTTCACTCCAATTCATCACCCAGATGAATCAGACCTGACACAACTTGAAGCATAGCAGGCATAGTAAGTAAAGCGGGTAAGGCACACCATGGCTCAAGCATCTACTAGGTATGCTATGTTGTATGGTTTAGCTATTTACTGTGACAATGACAGGTCATGCAAAGAATGGGTTCAACTACCGCAACTGACAGATAATTAAATGTGTGTCCTAATGCAATAAACAAGAGTAGGAGCGGGAGAATGGGATGATATCGGAATGATCAATGGGGTTGCTTGCCTTGCTGGGAAGCGGGAAGGTACTCTCCTTTGTTAGGATACTCGGGGGTATCCTCGGAAGAAGGGCCTACCGCAATGCAGATAATAATAATCAATACACGGCAAGTGCAACAATATGATGCATGATCATGCCATGGCAACATGAATGGATGAGCTAATGCAACTATTATTCGAGTTGGATGGAGTGGATTTGAATATAGGTTCAAAGTCATTCTCCATTTCATATTCCATATATTGACCTATTACTAAATGTCAATGTTCATCTACATAGTTTTCTTTAACATGCATGATAATAGCACCATTGGATTCATTGGATTTTTTTGATAAATTTTCATATATAAATTATCTCAATCTGAGCTATATATTAATTTCTATGATTTTTCTAAGTTTTAACTATTTTCTAGAATTAATTTAAATCAGAAATTCCTTTATTGCATCAGCATGACATGAGCATAATGTCAGCTGGTCAACAGCCCGTTGACAGGTCAAACCTGACCAGTGGGGTCCACTGGGCAGTGACCTAGTCACTAACAGAGTTAATTAAAACACTAACTACTAACTAATTAACAGGGGGCCCACTGGTCAGTGGGTCATTAGGTTAATTAATTTAATTAGTTAATTATTTTTAATCTAAACTTAACTAACAGAGCCGGACCCACTTGCCAGTTGACCCTGGGGTCAAATCCCCGTGGTCAAACCAGTTGACTTGCCCACGTTGAGCCGTCGGCGACATCAGGGACGACGGAGGGGATCGGAAATCCTCCTCCAGCGACCAAATGGACGGGGGAGGGCACCAGGCGAACCTATGCTCATGCGCGCATCCATCCCGACACCTCTCAGAGGCTGAGACGGTCGGAATCGACACTGATGACGAGCTCGGCTGCTGCCGGAGCTCGGGCGAGCACAGGTTCATCGATCTAGGGTGCAAAAGACCGGAGCTTGGCACCTACGGCCTCTACACTGCTCCACGAGCTTGCTGGTGGCCTCGGAAGGACCAGCTGATCACCAGAGCTACGCCGGCGATGAGGTCGTGTGGTGGAGCACTTCGGGTGCCGACGGAACCGAGGCTTACAGAGGGGGAAATGGCCGGGGAAGAGAGGGGATCGATCCGAGGGCTCACTGCGGGCTCAGAGCCGTCGAAAGCACGCTCAGGGAAGGCTCGAAGGCGGCGATTGTCAGCGGCAGTGCTCGGGTCTGGGCAGGAAGAAGAGGGCAGGGGCGTCGCTCCAGGGGGTTTGGCGACACGTGGCTCAGTGCAGAGGTCGGCGAGGACGAGGCGGAGCTTCTGATAGACTCAGGGGGCACGGGAGCGGCTGCAGCTACGGCGGCGGGCGAGCAGAGGCTATGGCCATGGCGAAGCAGAGGAGAGGGAAGAGGCAGAGGGGCGAATGAGCGAGCGAGCGAGAGAGAGAGAGAGCAATGGGGACGGCAGCAACGTCCTTATCCCCCTTGCCAGCGCGATGGGGGAGGTAGGCACGCAGGGAGCTGCGTGGAAGCTCCGGCATGGCGCACGGCGAGCACGCGCTCGTCCTCCTGGTACCAAGAGGACGAAAACGGTGCTGGGCTAGATGGGCCGGCCTAGGTGAGCTTCCTCCTTTTTTTAAATTCCATTTTCTGTTTTCTTTTCTGATATTTGTTTTATTTTTTATTTAGGCACAAATGCCAGGCACAAAATATCCCAAATATTTTATAGATCTTAGTTTGAATATTTCAAACCTCTATAAAAAGTTTCAGCATATTTTGAATGCTAAATTAAGTATAATGCTTTTTTTGGCATTTTCAGTAGTTTTAACATTTATGTTGAAATGTTATAAAGATTCAAATATTTAGAATGACCCCTGATATATTGATGTCCACATTTATCAGACATAGGGGACATTTTTATGGGCATTTTGGATTTGTTGATTTCTCACAACTTTTGATTTGGTTTGTTTCAGGTGAGGTGTTAGGGTTTATGTTAATCCCTATTTCAAGTGGATGCAAAAAGTGAAAACATGATGCACACACATGATGACCTAAGTAAGCTAACTAGGTATGTAACACCGACCGTCCGACGACCCCTTAATCCAGGACTCCCTCTGTAGCCCCCGGACTAGCCTCCAATGCCAAGGTATATTATCCGAACAATCTTGTGTGTCGAAGACTTTGCTTGCAAGGCGAGTCCCTTCATCCCTTCTTGTTCGGCAAGCATCCCGTCATCGGTGAAATTTCAAACATCGAGAACTTGAGGGACCCATTGTAATAACTTTCAGTGCTTCCCACAAAGGAGACACCACCCATTTAAACAATCTAAATCGTGGTCTGGGCCACATCTTCCTCTTCTTCCCCATCAGAAAAAGCTTGAAGCGAGGGATCACCACAAAACCATGGTGAGCGTCCCTAGCTCTTCCTTGCGGCCTTACGGCTCTTGTCCCGTGGATTGGACAAGTTTCTCCGTATCTCTCCTTCGGTTGCGCAACCTCGAGACCCAAGGTTATCTCCCTTCCTTGGATCTAGCCGCTACCCGCGCCGATTTGACCTCTTTTAACAATGAAGCCTTCGCACAGAATTTCCCTAATCCCCACAAGGGAGAGCGGGCATGCTGCATGCCCTTCCTCTTGCAAAGCCTAGGGTTCCCCATTCATCCTTTACCAAGGGGATTACTGGAGTTCTATGGGATTCAATTCCATCATCTTACCCCCAGATCTATTCTGCACATCTTGGGCTTCGTTTCTCTTTGCGAGATGTTTCTGGGCTACGAGGCTGATTTTGCACTATGGAGGGTGTACTTCTTTCTCGTCCCCCTCACTCAGGGCAAGACAATTCGGGAAGTCGGAGGAGACGAAGTATGCCATAGAGTCGGGACGGGGTATCCAATGGGGACGCCGAAGAAGGAGTTCGGAGAATGGTCTTTGGAATGGTTCTATATTGAGGACGTCCCCTTATTCGATCCAGCTCGGAGGGGTTGGCTCGAACACTCTGACGCCCTTTTGAAGAAAAGGTACAACTGGCGATCGAAGAGTTCATCCCAAGAGGACGGTGCCGAAGTGCAACGCTTGGCTACCCACGTAAGGCTACTAGGTCATCACAAGCTGACCATGGTTGATATAATGGCCGCCGCCATCACTTGATGCGTTCAGCCTCTTCAATAAAGAATACACCCTTTGTGATGTTACAACAGGACAAGTGACACCACTCACTCCCAATGGCTGGGCCATGCGAATCAAGTGGCGTTGGTGGCCGCACTTGCCGACCTGTACAACAGGGAAAAGGAAGACTTTGTTCTTCTGTCGGTTAAGGAGGGCTACTCAAGTTACAACCCCATCGAATGGGTAAGCCTTGCAATCTCATGACCTGAGTTCGAGCTTTTCATCCGCCCCTTCTTGACTGGAGCTTTTAATCTGTGCAAACATGAATGGAGCAGCTTTGTCGAGATAGTCAACTGTCTGCCCTCCCCCAACTAGAGAACTATGCTCATGACGATGATCCAGGATTCCATGATGATCCGGAGCTGTCAATCGAGTTTAAAGACGGGGTCTTTTACCAAGAGAGCCTCAATCGCTCCAAGGTGGCTATCATAGCCGATTACCCCAGATCACTCCCTTCCCTAATGACCGGCAAGAAGACAAATTCTTCCCGCAAAAGGCAAGCGTCCTCCATCGACCATGTGTCGGCTTCTACTCCCAAGTGTCGTCGGTCCGCGCGACGGACATCGACTACGGTAGCAATGCCAGGACCGGGTAGCAGCGGGAATCCTTCAAGTGAGCCGGCCGTGGGGATGACCCTGACCACTCGTTCAACCAAAAGGTACTTTGTTTGGCTGCTTAACTTATTGTTACCATGATGATAGGATCTCTCAAGAGATCTCGTGTCGAAATACTCAGGAGACGAGTACAATCTTCTTCTTCCAAGAACGTTGTCGAGGTGCCCGGCAACACTCATGACTCAAGGTTTCTGCTCATGTTAAACCTATTGTGGAGGCCCCTGTGGTCAATCAAGCCCCTGAAGACTCTGGGGACTTGGTGTCAGTCACTAAATCTGACGTAGAGAGTGCGATGAATCACCGGCGGTGACGAGAAGCCCTGCGCCACCCATCATTTTCTGAACAAGAGTTCAATGCTCTATGGTTGGCAGACGCACACATCGGAGCTGCCCGCACTGGGTTTGAGGAAGCCATGAAACTCATATTGTCCATTCTGCAGGTGAGTGATCAGTTTTAAGAATCCGGACACACATGTAAACCCAGTAGCCCCTGAACCTTGAATTGGTCGGGACGACCAAGTTAAGGGTCCGCATTTTGTTTTATTGACGATGTAGGCCTCAAGGCAGTAGAATGAGCAATTGGCTAATGAACTGGAGGCTAGCCGAACATAGGTGGAAGCCGTGAAGGCCGAACTTGAACAAGTGAAGAATTTCACCCGGGAGGCGCATGGTATGTATATCCATTCTATCAATCTAACTATATAATCCCGTCCTGACGCGAGGGTACTTTGTAGCAGCTGAGTCTATAGGATAGCTGCAAAAAGATTTGGATGCAGCCCAAGAATCTCAGAGGTACACCGAGTCCCAACATGAGGCCGGCTGCCTTTCGCTTCAACGAAACCTTGAGGAGAAGAAATGCCTCCAGGCGGAAAACAAGAAACATGCCGAAGAAATTGAGAGTTTAAAGACTCAATTAGCCCAGACCCAAGAAGAGAACCAGAAATTACAGAGGGGCATGTTCAGTAAGTGTGACCATAACATCTAAGGGTACCTCTCATACATGCAGTGTAATGAACATGCCTTTTCCCATGTATAGGTCTCGTAACCGAGCGGCCTGAAGAAGAGGTCAGATCCTATCGGGGGATCCTTCTGAAGGAACTGTCCGCCGTTCATGAGCGGGCTCGGAAGGTTATGAGGAGGATGATAAAAGTGCTATGGCCTGCCGAGCAACCTCCGGAGGGGATGGCCGAACTGGTTGATCGGTTCAAGGGAGCCCGGAGTCGGTTCGAGCTATGGAAGACATCGGCCAGCCGGGAGGGAGCATGAGAGGCGTGAGCGATGATCAAGACTCAGTATACCGGCCTTAACCCTGAGCATATGGCTCGGGTTGGGCTAGCAGGGCCTGATGGGCAAGAAGTGCCACTTCATTTGGTGTACGACCAAGTGATGCCTACCGCTCGTCTCTCGCAAGAAGATTGCACCCTAGATGCCTTAATAGACAATCTGGACCAACATCCAGATGTGTGATTGTATGTAACTATCTACTTGAAATCAAAAAATTAATCCGTCTGTGTTGTAAACTTTGTCTTAACCGGCCATTGGCTTCGACCTCCCGCGCTAAGAGCTTGGGAGTGTTCCTTATAAAATATCCCTCATTAAGAGGGAATTCTTTTGAGGAACCAGGCAATCCGGCCATTTGGTTCGAACAGACAAAAAGTGCACATGGAGATATGTTATATTACTGCTTAGCATAAGAAACATCTTCCAAAGAAAATAGTACCTCTATCAGTACCTTCCTTCAGGTTGCTACACAAATTGTAGATAGTAAGGCCGTATACTGCTAGTATGCGACTAATGGCTTTTGCGAGAAAACAAGCCCGAGTAATGGTGATAACAACCATACTTTTATTTGTTGCTCCCGTTGTAGCCGACCAATTTTCTGCTAAAGATCGGTAGGTTTTGGCTTCACCCGTCTGAGGTACGTATCCAGATAACCTGGTCATAAAAATCAAAGAGGTTCTCCCTTTACCCTCTAGCCGAACAATCGGGAACGTAGAGGGTAAACACAGGATGGAGGCAACCCAGCTTGGCAAAAATCTTAGTTTGAATTGATGCATATAATGGCTTAAAAATCGACAATGGAAACATGCATACACGATAAAGGTGAATAGATGCTTAAAATATATAATCATCAGCTTCGAGAGGAAGCCTCCAGGTGTTTTGTTCGGATTTAACATTTGAGGATGTATGCCAAAAAATCTTAATACGAGCTAGGTTTAGTCGAACATAGACTTGGGAAGAGAAAATACGAACCTGCCAAAAATCAAGGTAGGAGGGAAAGGAAGTGAAAAAGAAAGAAAAGAAAAATGAGGGCAAAGAGTATGACGACACCGGTCTAGCCGTAGAATCGTCCAAGACGAGCTTCGTTCCATGGGTTTGGTTTGAGGCGGTTATCCGATGGGTTTCAAAGACGGTAAGCCCCTCCTATGAGTACCTCCCCAATTATGAAGGGACCCTCACATTTGGGATTGAGTTTATGCTTCTACTTCTCCGGAGCCGTAAGATGAGTTCACCCACATTAATTATACGCTTTTGCCCTGACCTCCCTGCTCTGGTAACATCGGACATGCTGTTGATAAAAAGTAGAACGAGCCCGAGCTATGTCGCGCTCTCCTTCTAAGGCGTCCATGTCGTCCTGCTGATCTAACTCGGCCTCCTTTTCTTTGTACATGCGCACCCTTGGTGCATCGTGAATAATATCACCGGGAAGGACTGCTTCTGCCCTGTAGACCATGAAGAACAGTGTGTATCCCGTTGATCGATTCAGGCTGGTATGCAGGCCCCACAAAACGAACTCAACCTCCTCTACCCAATGGCAGTCGGACTCATGCACAGATCGGACCAAACGTGGTCTAATACCACTCATGACGAGGCCATTGGCTTGTTCGACTTGTCCATTGGTCCGCGGGTGATACACCGATGCGTAATTGAGGTTGATGCCCATTTGCGCACTAGTCTTTGACCTCTTGGGCGGTGAAGTTGGATCCATTGTCCTTTATTATACTATGCGGGACGCCGTAACTGTGTAGCATGCCGGATATAAAGTCGATTACTGGTCCGTACTTGGATGATTTGACAGGTTTTGCGTCGATCCATTTGGTAAACTTGTCAACCATAACCAGTAGGTGTTTATTCTTCTTGGTCCCCCCTTTAAGTGGTTCGACCATATCCAACCCCTAGACCGCAAAAGGCATGGTAATCGGAATAGTCTGAAGAGCTGTTGCGGGGATGTGACTTTGATTTGCAAAAGGTTGACATCCCATGCAATGTTGGACAAGCGACTAGGCGTCCGCTCAAGAGGTGGGGTACTTCGGATGCCACCATAATGGAACACTCTTGAAAGCAGTGTCTTAGTTTCCATGATGCCATAAATTCTGTATAGGCTATCTTTTGGTAATGCGGGTATTTGGACTTGCATTGCGTTAGTACTTCCGACATATAATAGACCAGCTTCTGTGTCCGGAATTTGTGACCCTCCTCCTCTCGTTCAACGACGAGCACTATGCTAATGACTTGGTTGGTTGCCGATATGTACAATAAAATTGGTTCACCGGCGCCAGGTGCTATGAGTATGGGGTTGCTTGCCAGCAATGTTTTAATTTCTTTTAACGCAGCCACTACATCATTGGTCCATTCGAAATTGTTGATCTGTTTCAGCAACCTGTAGAGTGTTAAAGCCTTTTCACCAAGGCGGGAAATAAAGCGGCTTAACGCCGCCACGCAACCCACCAACTTTTGGACATGCTTTATCTCTAGGGGAATTGCAAGTTCTGATAGGGCGCGGATCTTAGCCAGATTCGCTTCTATTCCTCCATGGGAAACAATGACGAGCAGTTTACCAGCGGGAACTCCGAAGACACATTTCTCCGGATTGGGTTGTATATTGTACTCACGTAAGCTGGCAAAGGTTTGCCTCAGGTCGTCAATCAATTGGCTGACGTGTTTGGTTTTAATGACCACATCGTCCACGTATGCCTCGACTATTTTACCGACATATTTTGTGAAACAAGTCTGAATCATGGGCTGGTATGTAGCCCCAGCGTTTTTTAGCCCGAAAGGCATTGTGTTGAAGCAGAATGGCCCGTAGGGGGCGATGAATGCGGTTGCGGTTTGATCGGATTCCTTCATTTTGATCTGATGGTATCCGGAATAAGCGTTGAGGAAACACAATGACTCGTGTCCGGCTGTGGCATCACTAATCTGGTCTATGTGTGGTAAGGGGAAAGGGTCCTTAGGACAGGCCTTGTTTAGGTCTTTAAATTCGACACACATCCACCAGGATTTATCTTACTTTCGTAACGTCACCAGGTTTGCCAACCATTCGGGGTGCTTGATCTCTCGTATGAATTTGACCTCTAGCAATCTGGCTAATTCTTCACCCATAGCTTGTCGTTTGGGCACGGAAAATCGGCACGGAGTCTGTTTGACGGACTTGAAGCTTGTAATTATATTTAGACTATGTTCTGCTAGCCGCCGTGGGATTCCTGGCATATCGGAAGGATGCCAGGCGAAGATGTCCTAGTTTTCTCGTAAGAATGCTCGCAACGCGTCGTCCACCATGAGGTCCAGTTGAGCTCCGATGGACGTTGTCTTATTGGGGTCCGTTGGGTGTACCTGAAATTTGATGATTACTTCTGTGGTTTAAAGGACGTGATTTTGGGCCTTTTTCTAAGGAATGCATCGTCCTTGTCAACTGTTGACCGAAATGCGATCAACTCCTCTGCAGCAAAGGTCTCAGCTAGTGCCTCAAGGGCGAGCACTACTATTTTGTTCTCAGCTCGAAGGGTTATGTTCGGATCACTAGTGATTGTGATTACCCCGTTTGGGCCTGGCATCTTGAGCTTCATATACTCGTAATGTGGTATAGCCTAGAATTTTGTGAAGGCCTCACGTCCCAACAGGGCGTGGTAGCCACTAGGGAAGGGCACGTGAAAGCACATTTGCTCCCTTGGTGGTTTTGGTAATTAATAACAACATATATGTCATTGAACTAATGTTTCCACTAAGCATGTTTTAGGAAAAGTTCAATGATGGGTTGGCAAACGGATTGTCGAATAACCCAAGATGCAAGGAAGTAGATTGGCAAAGCTTCAAGCAAGAGGACTCTATATTTTATCTTTTGTGAGAAATCACTTTGAGTCCATAGGAAAGCCAATACTATTAAAGGGGGGTAAGCTTTTGTTGGTCAACAATATGCTCATACGTGCACAAGTGATAGTCACCACATACACCCACAAGCTCTTCCACATAAGTCTGTCCAAAACCAAATATTCAAAATCGGTGCAACCAACACTTTCCACTCGGCACCACCGATTCCCATCCTCGGACAAACTTAGCCAAACCCTCGCATTTCGGTGCAACCGATTCCATTTTGATGACACCGAATTTGGGTTGCCAATTTCCTATTATGCAAGTTCACAAAATCGGTCCCACCGAGTTATGTGAATCGGCGTCACCGAGTTTGGCAATCTGACCATTGGTCACCTTATCGGTGCAACCGAGTTTTATGTATCGATCTCACCGAGATTCAAAAGTTGCTACCTTTGAGGCAACTCGGTACATTTGAGAGTTACACATTTGTGTCACCGAGTCTGACTTATTAGGTGTAACGGTTGGATTTTTGGAGACGCCTATATATACCACTCCACCACCACTCACTCGTAAGAGATGCACTTAGAATAGTTCCCCACTCATACCTACTGATTTTCTAAGAGAGAGCCACCTACTCATGTGTTGAGATCATGCCATTCCATTCCGACCATATGAATCTTGATCTCTAGCCTCCCCAAGTTGCTTTCCACCCGATCAACCTTTTCCACCAAGCCAAATCTGTGACAGAGTGATTGTATGTTGAGGAGTATATCATCTGGAAGCACAAGAGCAAGGAGTTCATTGACATTATCGAGCCTACTACCTTTTGGAGGGTGGTGACTCCTAATTGGTTAGGTGTCGTTTGCGAGCCTCCTACTTCGTGTTGTGGAGTGAACCAAGAAGTTTGTAAGGGCAACGATATCACCTACTTCGTGAAGTTCTACCCCGAGTTAGGCTAGTCCTCCGTGGACGTAGGCCATCATGGTATAGTCAAGGTTGCTTCTTGGTGGAACCCTCTGTGGGTAGAGCCCTCCATGGACTCCCATGACAGTTACCCTCTGTGGGTTGAAGACTCCATAAACGTGGATGTACGATAGCACCACCTATCGGAACCATGGGAAAAATCATCATGTCATCAATTGCGTTTGATCTTCCTACCCTCTCTTTACTTACAAGCTTGTCTTTACTTTCCGTTGCTATACTCTTAGACATGCATGTGTAGGGTGTACTTGACATACTATGAATGCTAAAATTTGCCAAGAATTAAAATTTGGAAAGAGTAGATTTTTATTTGGTCAAGTAGTCTAGTCACGCCCCCCTCTAGCACTACTTTCAATCCTACAAGTGGTATCAGAGCGTTGGTCTCCATTGCATTGGTCTCACAACCTAGGAGAGTATGGCATTTACTAAGGGAAATTATCACCATAGAGGTCCGTACTTTGATGGCACTAATTTTGCTAGTTGGAAGCGCAAAATGAAAATGCATTCGCTTGGTCATAACCCTATTGTTTGGGCCATTGTTCGTGTTGGAATGCAAGGTGACTTCTTTGTGGAAGGAAGGGAACCGGATCGCGAAGCGACTACATTTGAATTGAAGATGTTGCAACTCAATGCTCAAGCATGTGACATTCTCTTCAACTTCCTATGCCCCGAAGAATTCAACAAAGCCAGACGTCTTGAGAATGCAAAAGAGATTTGGAATACTTTGATTAATATGCATGAAGGTACTGAATCAGTGAGAGAATCCAAGTTGGATGTTCTTCAAAGTCAACTTGACAAGCTGAAGATGAAGGATGGTGAAGGAGTCGTAGAGAAGTACTCTAGGCTAGCTCTCATCACTAATGAGATTGCCATCTTAGGAAGCAAAGAAATGACGGACAAATTCATCATCAAGAAGATTCTTCGAGCGTTGGATGATTGATATGACACCGTATGCACATTGATCCAAATGATGACCAATTACAAAGATCTCAAGACAATGGAAGTGATTGGTAGGATTGTTGCTCATGAGATGACACTCAAAGACAAGGAAGAGCTTCACCACAAGTCTAGCGGTTCTTACAAAGCCACAAGTGATGCTCCCGCTACCTCAAGCGACAACCTTGTCATAAATGGAGAGATAAGCCTCATGGTCAAGGATTCAACAAGTTCTATGAAAATAGAAGCAAAGATATGAAGAGAAGTGTCCGTCAAGTCGTGACCAAAACTGCTACAATTGTGGGAAGCCTAGACACTACTCCAATGAGTGCATGACTCCTTACAAGAGGAAAGAAGAGTCACCAAGAAGACGAAGCTCAAGAGACGAGTCACCTCGAAGAGAGAGAAGGGGTTGAGATGATCATTATGAACGAAGACCCTCAAGGAGACGTAGGCACTCGGAGAAGAAGGACAAGTACACCAAGAGCTACTCAAGAAGAAAACATCATGCTCATGTTGGTGAATGGGTTTCCGGCTCCTAATCCGACAACCACTTAGAGATAAGCTATCACTCCAAGTCCGACTATAGTCAAGATGAAGGGGTTGCCGGACTTGCACTTGTGACAACCGAATCCTATGACTTATTTGATTCACCAAATGAAGGGAGTGGACATTGCTTCATGGCTAAGGGCCCCAAGGTATCACACCCCGTGTATCTTGATTTCAATAGTGATGAAGATGACTTGTTATTTGACAAATCTAGTAACATTAGTCAATATGAAGTTGCTAGTAATCATTCTACTCTAGATAAGTCGTGCTATGATGATAAGTTGGAAATAGAACGACTAACTCAAGAACTAAACACTCTTAATTTAGCTCACGAGTCTACTCTATGAGATCATAGAGAGCTTGAAAGGACACATGAGAAGCTCCGCTTCGAGAAGCTCAATTTAGAGCAAGAGCATGAGTTCCTTAAAGCTATCAATGACGATCTTCAAAAGAAGACTTCCTCTTATCTAGCTAAGCGAGTTCTCTTGTCTACGTTCATGCCACAAGTTAAGTCTAAGAAAGCTAGTAATGAAGGAAAGAAAGGTTCTTCAACTAGTAGCAATAAAAATGATAAATCCAATGATATTGCTTCTAGTAGTTCTCTTGATCCCACTAACTCTTCCCTTAGCCAAGTTATACTTGAGCAAGAAAATGAACTTTTCAAAGGGATTATAGAGAGAGGTATCTACAAGAGTCTTGAAGTATGCATACAATTTGAGGAGATTGTACGCAAGCACGAAGGATACAAAAAGAATCATGGTGTTGGCTACTATAACGCTAATGGAGTTGAATGGGAAGAAGGTCAATATCCCAATCCCAGGTTTGTTCCTCAAAAGGAGAAGTATGAAAATACTCTCCCCAAGGGAACAAAATCTCAAAATGACCTTCCACCACAAGACCCCAAGCTCAAGGGGAAGAACAAGCTTGAAGAGGACATTGACTCATATGACGATAAATCCCGAGCTTTGGTGAAGTGGGCTCCCAAGGCTACTACAAGCTCAACTTCTACAAGTGCTACTTCAACACCAAGGATGCCCATCAACTTGATGTGGGTCCCCAAGAAGAAGAACTAGAGAAGTTGTTGAGGGGTGACTCCGCCAATGAAATCCACTCACGTTCATTATTGGCAAGAACTAATTGCAATCAACATCAACATCATGCGATAGTTCTAGGAGTCACACATTCCCTCAAAGGTAAGCAAGGGACAAGGCAATCAACAAATCAATGGTCATCATCATATATGCTTTGCACTCCATGTCCATAGATATCCTTGTATTTTTCTCTTGTGTGTTGGGACTAACCCATGTAGTTGAGAAGAGTAATGAAACAACAAGGATGCTCCCAACTTTCGGTGATCTTCATCAACTTTGAGCATCCACCACTACTTCACCTACATGAAGTCTTCATTGACAAAACCCAAGGTTAGTTTATCCCTCTTATGGGGGGATCTCACATTAAGGGGGAGCTTTCCTCTAAGACTTGAGTTAAAGCATCTCATAGTATGTGACAACTTTAAATGCATTATGTAAAAGGGGTAACCCCACTTGTGCTTAAACAATGAGTATGACCTATGATCAAGTATTCTTACTTGGCTCCTAAGTGAATAAACTCATATATAGATGACTCCGTCATAGCCAAAGTGCTTGTTAGATGCTAATGTGTTTCTACATGTTTGCCATGTTTTCATTTGACATCTTTTTGTGTGAGCATGTTGGTGCATTTATTTACTCATTCGAGGATATCCAATTGTTGCTATTTGTATTTTAACTTTTCATTTGCCAATTGGATATACATGAATTCCTAGGACCACTCCTCTATCTATCTATGCTTTTTCACCTCATATTATATTCATGTTGCATCACAAAATTTGTACAAGTACTTTTCGATCTCTTTGTGTGAGGAGCACTCGGAGTTCCGTATCGACAAAGGATTGACCACCAAAACCTCCCAAGTGCATCTCGGTGGAACCAACTCAAAAATCTTGGTCTCACCGAAAGCGTAGGGTTAATCTGGTTTTCCAATCTCAGTACTGCCGATTTCGTATTCTCAGTTACACCAAGTTTCCCTATCAGCTGAAAGTTGCGAAACTCGGTGACACCAAAAATGTTGAATTGGTATCACCGACAGTGATAGGTATATATGCTATGGACCCCGACATTTTGAAAATCACTCTTCAAACGTCGCGCCTCAGAAACCCTAACTGCCGAAGAAGGACCCCCTGGTCATCGCCCGTGCCTCCCCACGCTCCTCCGCCGCTGGGATCCTTGCCGTCGACGGGCATCTTCGCCGCTGTCCATGCCGTAGCGGATCCATCACCGAGCTAGGGTATGGATTCGACCCTTGTTCAACTACCCTTCCAATTCTTTCGCAATGAAGATTATTTTATCTATAAGCCACTGTTCGCAAATCATCCTATCCACATAAAAATTCCATAGAGTGGCGAACGATCGTATTTATAGGGTTTGCCTTCCGCCCGATGAAACTCGGTGGAACCAAAGTGAACAAATCGGTGTCACTTATTTGTTATCTGTGCTGCTGAGAACTTTCTCGATGAAACTGAGTGCTGCCTTTTGGTCTCACCAAAAGGAGTGCCAATTTTCGGCTAACGAGAAAGTCAGTCTCGGTAGTACCAATTTTATTGCTTCAGCTGTACCGATTTTCATGTGACAGAATGTAAACTTTGGAAATTCTTGGTTGAAACTTTAAAAAATCAGCTGCATTTTGTGATGACATATCCTATTCCACACTTCTCAACTATATTCACAGGGTCAGACATGTCAGATGCTGAAGATAGCCAGAATCTGCAAGAGCAGAATGTTGATATGAGTTCAGGCACTAGTCCTGAGTCCAGTTCTTGCTCAGATCCAGGCACTCCCAGTTCACATGGGTTTCCTAAAGCTGCAACAAGGAGAAGGAAAATACTCAATTCAGATGAAGAAGATTCTGATTTTGTGCCAGATGAGGTTCTTGCTAAAAAGCAAGAGAAGGCCGCAAAGTCTGCTAATGAGGCTACCTCATCTAGGAGGGTAGTCAGCAAAGTTTATGCACCTCAAGAGACTTTCAAAGCACAGAAGATTGCTAGGGCAACTATGTATGTTTAGCTCCCAAGGAAATCTTTGCCTAAGAAGGCAGGAGAGAAGAAGACAACCCGGAAGAGGGTCATTCGTGTTATTGGCAGGCCTACCTCTATGTTTGAGGATCCAGAGGAGGCTGCTGCTGCTGCTGCTTAGGAAGAGCAAGAGGAGGAACCTGTTGTCAAGGACCCTCCCAAGAAGAAGCAAAAGAAGCTTATGGCAGATGCTATGCCTAAGTCTGGTCCCTCCAAGAGCACCAAGGCTGCATCCGAGAAGGTTGCTACAGGGAAGTCCAAGAGGACTACCAGAGATATTCCTGCTTCTGAGAAGAACAAGACATCTACTTTCAGAGAAGCAGATGATGATGATGCTATGACAATTATGATGAAGCTTAGACCTCACCTTCCTGATCACAATGCCAGCCATCCTAGAGCTGAGGATATGAAGAAGATCCTTCAGGTTTGAGGGCATGGATAGCTATTCATCCATGTGCCAGAGGAAAAAGACTGATGTGGACTACATGTTCTACACCAAGGTGCAACAAGACTTCAATGAGATTGTTTTGCTTGACACGAGCCCTGTAGTCAATGACATGAGATATGTTGACTGGAAGTATATCAAGGCCAATGAAGACTACTTCTCGAGTGTACAAGACAACTTCCACTGCATTGACCTAGATAAGTCTGTTGGTAGAGAGTTCACTTCTTGGAATGATGAGATGATCATCCAGTTCTATTCCACTGCTCATTTTTATGGAGATGGCAGAATAGTATGGATGATTGAAGGAGCAAGATATCAATCTATAGTTGATGAGTGGGCTACCATCTTAGGAGTCCCTAAGGTATAGGATGGAGACTTGGATGTCTACTCTCAATCCAAGGAGAGCCACAATGCTATGAAGGATATGTACACTACTATTCCAGCTGCTAACTTGCAATCTCACAAGTTAGGATCCATTTACTTCCTCTAGGCAGGCCTTCGTACAATGAACACCATCTTGAGGCATACCTTGATGCCTAAGTCTAAAGATGAGAAGATGATTCAAGGATACTCCATCAACATGTTGATCCATCTTGATAGTCACACTAGGATTCGAGTGATGGATTTGATAGTTGAGACAGTGAAGACGGTTGCTGCTGACCAGAAGCGCTCATGCTGCTATGCACGCTATATTCAGATGCTTATCAACTCCAAACTTGAGAAGCACATATTTGCTCTGGATAGATCCCACTTGCCACTTCAGCCATATTTTGAGGACAACGTTGTGGTGATGGACCCAGACCATCCCACATCAGTTGCACCTCAGGCACAGGCAGAGGCAGAGGCAGCTCGATCCACTAGTGCTCGGGTCCCCAGATCCAGGAATGAGCAGATGGATCTCTTGATCTCCACCATCATGGACATGAAGAAGGACATCAAGACCATTATGGATAGACATGAGTGCCTTGTGAACATATTCGAGGATAGAGTGAAAAATCTTAATGAAAAGGTAGATGGGCTAACTAAGACAGTTAATGAGCTTAAGAAGGAGGTTGATGAAGCTCCTATGCACCACACCTCTTCTGAATCTGAGTCTTCTGATGATGAGGAGGATAGTGCACCTGTCAGGACGACTACCTAGTTCACAACTAAGGCCAGGACACCTATAGTGCCAGCTCCGGAGACGAGACTTTCATCTTCTGCTCCAGCCACAGTGACTTCAGCTCCATCAGCACCTTCAGTGCCTCTAGTGTCTACTCCAACTCCATCGATGACATCAGCAGAAGTCTTCGCTGATGCAGTTCTCTCGACTCCGACATCGACTACCGGAGGAGATCAGTCGCAGAAGAACGATTAGCTATATCTCTTCGAGCTTTTTGGTAACTTGTTGCCAAAGGGGGAGAAGTTGTATACGACTAGGCTTCGAGTGACCGTAGAGGTGTCTCGGTCATGTCTACATTGTTCTGGAAACAGCAAGGTCTGCACACTTAAGGTTTAGTGACATTTCGGTAGTATAGAGTTATGTATGGTGGTGGACGAAGGTTTTTCGGAGTCCCGGATGAGATTCCGGACGTCACGAGGAGCTCCAGAATGGTCCGGAGGTAAATATTAATATATAGAAAGTCCTGTTTTGTTCGCCGGAAAAGTTTCGGGCTCATCCGTAGTGTACCGGGAGTGTCGGGAGGGTACCGGGGGACCATCGGGAGGGGTGTCTCGACCCAAGAGGCTACTTGAGCTGTGGGAGAAGGTAAACCATCCCCTTGTGGTCTGGCCGAAGCCTCCACTAAGGGCCCATGCGATTGGAGTGGTTTGAGAGGGAAAAAACTCAAGGTGGAAAGAGTTTCCAAGTGGGAAGGAGGAGTCCTAATCCTACTAGGATTGGAGGAGGACTCTTCCTCTCCTCTTTGTGCCAAGCCAAGGGCTGGCTCCTTGAGGGCCAAGTCCCCTCCCTCCTTCCTCCTATATATACTAGAGGTTTGAGGGTTTTTGAGAAAAAAAACAGCCACATACTACCTCTCCTCTAGATCGTAGTTTCTCCTCTAGATCGGTTTTCAGCGGTGCTTAGGCGAAGCCCTGTTGGAATAGCTCCACCACCGTTGCTGCAACATCGTCGCGCTGCCGTAGAATTTTTCTACCTCTACGCTCCCTCTTGCTGGATCAAGAAGGCGGAGATCTTCATCAAGCCGTACGTGTGCTGAACACGGAGGTGTTCTCCATTCGGCGCTAGATCGGGACGGATCGTGATTGGATCGCGGGACGCTCGGCGATTTGGATCGCGAAGACATTTGACTACATCAACCACTTTTCTTAATGCTTCGCGCTTAGAGATCTACAAGGGTATGTAGTGTTGGGGAACGTTGCATGGGAAACAAAATTTTCCTAAGCACACGCAAGATCTATCCATGGTGATGAGCATCTATGAGAGGGAGAGTGGATCTACATACCCTTGTAGATCGCTAGGCGAGAAGCATTAAGAAATGCGGTTGGTGTAGTCGAACGTCTTCACGATCCAAATCGCCGAGCATCCCGCGATCTCATCATGATCCGTCCCACGATCCAATCACGACCTGTCCCGCAAACTCATCACGATCTGTCCCTCAATCTCATCACGATCCGTCCCGCGATCTCATCACGATCCGTCTCATGATCTTGATCACGGTCCTTCCGATCTAGCACCGAACGGACGGCACCTCCGCGTTCAACACACGTACAACTTGATGATGATCTCCGCCTTCTTGATCCAGCAAGAGGTAGCAGAGAGGTAGAAGAGTTCTCCGGCAGCATGACGGCGCTCTCGCAATGGTGGTGGAGCTATTCCGGCAGGGCTTCGCCTAAGCACTGCAGAAATCCGATCTAGAGGAGAACCTATGCACGGGAGGAACGGGTAGCACGTGGCTGAAAAGCTAGTGCCAAAAACCCTAAAACCTCTAGTATATATAGGAGGAAGAGAGGAGGAGGCTTGGCTCCCAAGGATCCAGCCCTTGGGTCGGCCGAACCAAGGAGGCTTGGAGGATTCCTCCTCCAATCCTAGTAGGACTAGGACTCCTCCTTATTTTTGCCTTTTTCCACCTTTTTCTCTTGGGCTTTTCTTCCTAGACGCATGGGCCTTGTGTGGGACTTTCACCAGCCCACTAAGGGCTCATATTTACTCTCCCACAGCCCATGTAGCCTCTTGGGTCGAAATACCCCTCCCGATGGTCTCCCGGTACACTACCGACAGTCCCGGTACACTACCGATGAGCCCGAAAGCTTTCCGGCGACCAAACCAGGACTTCCTATATATCAATATTTACCTCCGGACCATTCTAGAGCTCCTCGTGACGTCCGAGATCTCATCTAGGACTCTGAACAACGTTCGGTCACCACCATCCATAACTCTATACTATTGAAACGTCACCGAACCTTAAGTGTGCAGACCCCGCGGGTTTGAGAACTATGTAGACATGACCGAGACACCTCTATGGTCAATAACCAATTGCGGGAACTGGATGACCATATTGGTTCCTACACATTCTACGAAGATCTTTATCGGTCGAACCTTTATGTCAAAGATTCAGTTAATCCCGTATGATGTTCCCTTTGTTCTTCGGTATGTTACTTGCCCAAGATTCGATCGTCGATATCTCCATACCTAGTTCAACCTTGTTACTGGCAAGTATCTTTACTCATTCGATAATACAAGATCACATGACTAACACTTAGTCACATTGCTTGCAAGGCTTATTGTGATGTTGTATTACCAAGTGGGCCCTGAGATACCTCTCCGTCACACGGAGTAACAAATCCCAGTCTTGATCCATGCCAACCCAACAGACACCCTCGGAGATACCTGTAGAGCACCTTTATAGTCACCTAGTTATGTTGCGATATTTGATACACACAAGGTACTCCTCCGGTGTCAGTGAGTTGCATGATCTCATGGCCATAGGAACATTTACTTGACATGCAGAAAGCAGTAGCAATAAACTGACACGATCATATGCTATGTTTGTAGTTTGGGTCTTGTCCATCACATCATTCTCCTAATGATGTGATCTCGTTACCAAATGACATCTCATGTCCATGACTAGGAAAGCATAGCCATCTTTGATCAACGAGCTAGTCTATTAGAGGCATACTAGGGACATGGTGTTGTCTGTGTATCCACACATGTATCTGAGTTTCCGATCAACACAATTATAGCATGGATAATAAACGATTATCATGAACAAGGAAATATGATAATAACTAATTTATTATTGTCTCTAGGGCATATTTCCAATAGTCTCCCACTTGCACTAGAGTCAATAATCTAGTCCATATCACCATGTGATTCACATTGTTATGAATCTAACACCCACTGAGTTCTGGGGCTCGATCATGCTTTGGATGTGAGAGAGGTCTTATAGTCAATGGGTCTACGACATTCAGATCCATATGTAGTTTGCAAATCTCTATGTCAAATTGTAAACACTGCTACCACACTCCACTTGGTACCCAAATGGCTGCTCCACTATACGTATCCGGATTGCTACTAAGAGTCATCTGGATTAGTGTTTAAGCTTGCATCGACGTAACTCTTTACGAAGAACCCTTTATCACCTCCATAATCGAGAAACGTTTCCTTAGTCTTTTAGTCACTAAGGATAGTATTGACCGTTGTCCAGTGATCCACTTCTGGATCACTCTTGTACCCCTTGACGGACTCATGGCAAGGCACACACAGGTGCAGTACATAGCTTGGCATACTATACAGAGCCTATGGCTACGACATATGGGACGACATTCGTCCTTTCTCTTTCTTCTGCCGTTGTCAAGCTTTTAGTCTCACTCAACTTCACACCTCGCAAATCAGGCAAGAACTCTTTCTCTGACTAATCCATTTTGAACTCTTTCAAAATCTTGTCAAGGTATGTACTCATTGAAAGTCTCATCAAGCATCTTGATCTATATCTATAGATCTTGATGCTCAACAATTAGGTAGCTTTATCCAGGTCTTCCTTTGAAAAAACTCTTTTCAAACGACCATTTATGCTTTCTAGAAATTCTACATCATTTCCAATCAACAATTTGTCATCCACATATACTTATCAGAAATTCTATAGTGCTCCCACTCACTTTATTGTCAATACAAGATTCTCGTAAACTTTGTATAGACTCAAAAACTTTGATCACCTCATCAAAGTGTATATTCCAACTCCGAGATGCTTGCTTCAGTTCATAGAAGAATCACTGAAGCTTGCACACCTTTTAGCATCCTTAGGACTGACAAAACCTTCTGGTTGTATCACATACAACCTTTCCTCAAGTAAACCGTGAAGGAAACTATGTTTTGATATCCATCTACGAGATTTCATAATTGAAAAATGCAACAACTGCTAACATAATTCCAACAGACTTTAGCACTGCTACGAGTGAGAA
The DNA here is from genome assembly GCA_022496015.1 of Hordeum marinum. Lineage (NCBI taxonomy): Eukaryota > Viridiplantae > Streptophyta > Magnoliopsida > Poales > Poaceae > Hordeum > Hordeum marinum. Next base: position 235,224,268 of record CM039677.1, read on the forward strand.
AGTCTCATCGCAGTCAACTCCTTGAACTTGTCATAAACTTCTTTGCAACAAGTCGATCTTTACAAATGGTGACATTTACCATGAGCATCTATCTTCATTTTAAACATCCATTTGTACTCAACGACCTGCCGTCCAACGAGCAAGTCTACCAAAGTCTATACTTGGTTTTCATACATGGATCCTTTCTCAGATTTCATGGCCTCTAACCATTTGTCGGAATCTAGGCCCATCATCGCTTCTCCACAGCTTGTAGGTTCATCGTTTTCCAACAATATGACCTCCAAGACAGGGTTGTCGTACCGCTCAGGAGCAGTACACATCCTTATCGACCTATGAGGTTCGATAGTAACTTGATCCGAAGCTTCATGATCATCATCATTAACTTCCTCTTCAACTAACGTAGGCTTCACAGAAACAAATTCCTGCACTGCACTACTCTCTGGTTGAACAAAGGTTCAACCAGATCATCAAGTTCTATCTTCCTCCCACTCAATTCTTTCGAGAGAAACTGTTTCTCGAGAAAGGACCCAGTTTTAGCAACAAACACTTTATGCTTGGATCTAAGATAGAAGGTTTACCCAACTGCCTTTAGGGTATTCTATGAAGATGCATTTGTCCGCTTTGGGTTCGAGCTCATTAGGTGAAAACCTTTTTCACATAAGTGTTGCAGCCTCAAACATTAAGAAATGACAGCTTAGGTTTCTATCAAACCATAATTCACATGGTGTCATCTCAACGGATTTAGATGGCGCCCTATCTAAAGTGAATGTAGTTGTCTCTAATGCATAACCCCAAAATTATAGTAGCAAAACAATAAGAGACATCATAGCAAACACCATTTTCAATAGAGCACGAGTATGACATTCGAACACACCATCACACTATGGTGTTCCAGGTGGCGTGAGTTGTGAAACAACTTTCACATTGTCTTAAGTTGTATGCCAAACTCGTAACTCAGATATTTGCCTCCACGATCATATTGCGGACATTTTTATCTTCTTGTCACGATGATCTTAAACTTCACTCTGAATTTGCTTGAACCTTTCAAACGATTCAGACTTTTGTTTCATTAAGTAAATATACACTATATCTACTCAAATAATCAGTGAAGGTAAGAAAATAACGATATCCACTGCTAGCTACAAGACTCATTGGATTGCGTACATCAACATGTATCATTTCCAATAAATCACTTGCCCGCACCATCCATCTGGAAACGGGGTCCTTAGTCATCTTGCCCAAGAGGCATGGTTTGCATGTCTCAACCGATTCGAAATCGAATGAGTCCAAAGATCCATCAGCATGGAGTTTCTTCATGCACTTTATACCAATATGACATTTAGCGGTAGTGCCACAAGTATGTGGTACTATCATTATTAACTTTGTATCTTTTGGCATCAATGTCATGAACATGTGTATTACTACGATCAAGATTCAACAAACCATTCTCACTGGGTGCATGACCATTGAAGGTATTATTCATATAAATAGAATAACCATTATTCTCTAACTTAAATGAATAATCGTGTTGCAATAAACACGATCTAATCACGTTCATGCTCAACGCAAAACACCAAATAACATTTATTTAGGTTTCTCACTAATCTCGAAGGTAGAGAGGGTGTGCGATGTTGATCACATCAACCTTGGAAACATTTCCAACACACATCGTCACCTCACCCTTAGCTAGTTCTCATTTATTTCGTAGCTTTTATTTCGAGTTACTAACATTTAGCAACCGAACTGGTATCCAATACCCAGGTGCTACTAGGAGTAATCGCAAGGTACACATCATTAACACGTATATCAAATATACTTCTGTCGACGTTGCCAGCCTTCTCATCTACCAAGTATCTAGGGTTGTTCCGCTTCAGCGATCGCTCTCCTCATAATCGAAGCACTTAGTCTTGGGTTTGGGTTCAACTTGGGGTTGCTTCACTAGAGCAGCAACTGACTTGCTATCCATCAAGTTTCCCTCCTTGCTCTTGCCCTTCTCGAAACTAGTGGTTTGACTAACCATCAACACTTGATGCTCCTTCTTGATTTCTACCTTCGCGGTGTCAAACATCGCGAATAGCTCAGGGATCATTATTTCTATCCCTTGCATTTGATAGTTCATCACCAAGTTCTAGTAGCTTTAGTGACAGTGACTTGGAGAACTATATCAATCACTATCTTATCTGGAAGATCAATTCCCACTCGATTCAAGCGATTGTAGCACCCAGATCAACCGAGCACATGCTCAACGATTTAGCTATTCTCTTTCATCTTGCAGGCAAAGAATCTTGTTGGAGATCTCGTATGTCGCAACACGGGCACGAGCCTGAGATCCTAATTTCAGCTCTTAGAACATCTCATATGTTCCTTGACGTTCAAAATGTTTCGGAGCCTCAATTCTAAGTCGTAATACATGACGCACTAAAATTTCAAGTAGTCATCAGAACGTGCCTGTCAGATGTTCACAACATCTACAAACGATGCTAGAGGGGTTGGCGCACCGAGCGGTGCATTAAGGACATAAGCCTTCTGTGCAGCAACCAGGACAATCCTCAAATCATGGAGCCAGTCCGCAATATTGCTACCATCATCTTTCAACTCTATTTCTCTCGGAACATATAAAAATTCAAAGGAGCTACATCGTGAGCTAGTAATCTACAACACAGTTTGCAAAGACATTACTGACTATGTTCATGATAATGAGTTCAATTAATCATATTAGTTAAGAACTCCCACTCAACTTGACATCCCTCCGGTCATTCGAGTGATACATGATCCAAATTCACCAACTCAAGTCCGATCATCACATGAGTTGAGGTGGTTTCAATGGTGAACATCATCATGTTGATCATATCTGCTATATGACTCATGTTTGACCTTTCGGTCTCTTGTGTTCCAAGGCCATGTCTGTACATGCTAGGCTCGTCAAGTTTAACCCTAGTGTTTTGCATGTGCAACACTGGCTTGCACCCGTTGTATGTGAACGTAGAGTCTATCACACCCGATCATCATGTGGTGTCTCAACACGACGAACTTTCGCAACGGTGCACACTCGGGGAGAACACAATTCATCTTGAAATTTAAGTGAGGGATCACCTTATAATGCTACCATCTTCCTAAGCAAAACAAGGTGCATAAAAGGATTAACATAACGTGCAAATCATAAGTGACATGATATGGCCATGAACTTGTGCTTTTGATCTTCATCCAGAAAGCACCAGCGTGATCTCGATCGTCACCTGCACGACACCATGATCTCCATCATCTTGATCTCCATCAAGGTGTTGCCATCGGGGTTGTCGCACCCATCATGCTTGTACTACTATTGCTACCGTTTAGCGATAAAGTAAAGCATTACATAGCGCTTAATGATTGACACGCAGGTCATACAATAATTAAAGACAACCCTATGGCTCCTGTCGGTTGTCGTACTCATCGACATGCAAGTAGTGATATTCTATACAACACATGATCATCTCATACATCACATATATCACATCATGTAATTGCCCATATCACATCACAACATACCCTGCAAAAACAAGTTAGACGTCCTCTAATTGTTGTTGCATGTTTTACGTGGCTGCTATGGGTATCTAGCAAGAACAATTCTCATCTACGCAAAAACCACAATGGTGATACACTAGTAGCTTTTCAACCTTCTCAAGGACCGCATTTGTGGAATCTGATCCAACTAAAGTGAGAGAAACTGGCACCCGCAAGCCATCTATGCAACAAGTTGCGATTGAGGGAACCGGTCTCTCGTAAGCGTACGAATAATGTTGGTCCGGGCTGCTTCATCTCACAATACCGCTGAACAAAAATACGACCAAGGGAGGAAGCAATCTAAGTATCAACGCCCACAAACTCTTTGTGTTCTACTCGAGATCTCATCTATACATAGACCTAGCTCTGATACCACTGTTGGGGAACGTTGCATGGGAAAAAAAATCCTACGCACAGGCAAGATCTATCCATGGTGATGAGCATCTACGAGTGGGAGAGTGGATCTACATACCCTTGTAGATCGCTAAGCGGGAAGCGTTAAGAAACGCGGTTGGTGTAGTCGAACGTCTTCACGATCCAAATCGCCAAGCATCCCACGATCTCATCACGATCCGTCCCGCGATCTAATCACGATCCGTCCCATGAACTCATCACGATCCGTCCCGCGATGTCAACACGATCCGTCTCACGATCTCATCATGATCCGTCTCGCGATCTTGATCACGGTCCTTTCGATCTAGCGTCGAACGGACGGCACCTCCGGGTTCAACACACGTACAGTTTGATGACGATCTCTGCCTTCTTCATACACTAAGAGGGAGCGGAGAGGTAGAAGAGTTCTCCGGCAGCATGATGGCGCTTCGGCGATGGTGGTGGAGCTATTCCGGCAGGGCTACGCCTAAGCACTCCAGAAATCTGATCTAGAGGAGAACCTATGCACTGGAAGAACGGGTAGCACATGGCTGAAAATCTAGTGCCAAAACCCCTAAAACCTCTAGTATATATAGGAGGAAGATAGGAGGAGGCTTGGCTCCCAAGGAGCCAGCCCTTGGGTCGGCCGAACCAAGGAGGATTGGAGGATTCCTCCTCCAATCCTAGTAGGACTAGGACTCCTCCTTATTATTGCCTTTTTATGCCTTTTTCCACCTTTTTCTCTTTGGGCTTTTCTTCCCAGACGCATGGGCCTTGTGTGGGACTTTCATCATCCCACTAAGGGCTGGTATTTACTCTCCCACAGCCCATGTAGCCTCTTGGGTCGAAATACCCCTCCCGATGGTCTCCCGATACACTACCGGCACTCCCGGTACACTATCGATGAGCCCAAAACCTTTCCGGCGACCAAAACATGACTTCCTATATATCAATCTTTACCTCCGGACCATTCTGAAGCTCCTCGTGACGTCCGGGATCTCATTCGGGAATCTGAACAACCTTAGATCACCACCATCCATAACTCTATACTACCGAAACGTCACCGAACCTTAAGTGTGCAGACCCTGCGGGTTCGAGAACTATGTAGACATGACCAAGACACCTCTACGGTCAATAACCAATAGCGGGACCTTGATGCCCATATTGGTTCCTACATATTCTATGAAGATCTTTATCGGTCAAACCTTTATGTCAAGGATTCAGTTAATCCCGTATGATGTTCCCTTTGTTCTTCGGTATGTTACTTGCCCGAGATTCGATCGTCGGTATCTCCATACCTAGTTCAACCTCATTACTGGCAAGTCTCTTCACTCATTCCATAATACAAGATCCCGTGACTAACACTTAGTCACATTGCTTGCAAGGCCTATTGTGATGTTGTATTACCGACTGGGCCCTGAGATACCTCTCCGTCACACGGAGTAACAAATCCCAATCTTTATCCATGCCAACCCAATAGACACCCTCGGAGATATCTGTAGAGCACCTTTATAGTCACCTAGTTACATTGCGATGTTTGATACACACAAGGTACTCCTCCGGTGTCAATGAGTTGCATGATCTCATGGTCATAAGATCATATACTTGACATGCAGAAAACAGTAGCAATAAACTGACACGATCATATGCTACATTCGTAGTTTGGGTATTGTCCATCACATCGTTCTCCTAATGATGTGATCCCGCTATCAAATGACATCTCATGTCCATGTCTAGGAAACCATAGCCATCTTTGATCAACGAGCTAGTCTATTAGAGGCATACTAGGGACATGGTGTTGTCTATGTATCCACACATGTATCTGAGTTTCCGATTAATACAATTATAGCATGGATAATAAACGATTATCATGAACAAGGAAATATGATAATAACCAATTTATTATTGCCTCTAGGGCATATTTCCAACATGTAGATCCACTCTCCCTCTCGTAGATGCTCATCACCATGGATAGATATTGCGTGTGCGTTGGAATTTTTTTGTTTCCCATGCAACATTCCGCAATTGTGTGAATCTCCCTATCATCGGGTTTAAACCCGATACGGTTATAGACCGGGGTCTGGTCGTCGATCATGCCCATGGTTTGAATCAGATCAAGTAGCTCGTTCAGGAATGAGATGCCGGTGGGGCACGTGTCACCAAAGCGCACGGGGTCGATCCGCAACCTCATGGTCTAGGAATTGCTTGACAGTGAATCCAGATCGTGTTCGGCCGTGGCAGATCCGGGCATAGCGGCTGGGTTGGGTGTTCTAGACTGCCCGAGGGCAAAGGCCACCTCAGAGGTAGGGCCCGATGCTTTCGGCGTCCAAGCATCGGGATCTGTGGGCTTCTCCATGAGATTTGATGGTTCCATCAAGATAAGCTCTCCCCGTGAATCAGCGACGAACTCTAGGATTCCAAATCTAATTTCTTGATCAGGGAAGAAGCTTCCGATCTGGCCAAGATGGCCGGTCGGGCCGGCACGCGACAAGATGTCGCGGCCCGTGAAGATCTGAGCAGGGATGGGGACATCCTAGCTACAGATCTCATTTCTAATGACAAGGCAAGCCATCGATTCCTTTGACGATCGCAGCGGAATTCTCAATGAAAGCACCAATGTCGGTGTCGAAACTGGCAGATCTCGGGTAGGGGGTCCCGAGCTATGAGACTAAGATCGATGGTAATAATGGTCGAAGGAGAGGTTGTTTACCCAGGTTCAGGCCCTCCTAAGGAGGTAAAACCATACGTCTAGCTCGATTATATTGATGGTATGAAGGTTACATAGTTGATCTACCTCGAGATCGGATAGCTAAAACCCTAGATGAGTTTTCTCTGCCCTACAATCTAACCCCCGGCTTATATAGACGTCGTGGGTCCCTAGGGTTACACATGGTCGGTTGCACATCGAAGGGAAAAAGTAGGCTTATCTACTATCCCAAACTTGGAAGACACGCCATGACTCCTGAGGCTTCCACCCTGGCGACGGGGCCTTCGGTCAATCCTATACTTAGCAAGCGGCCCATCATTCCGGCCAATCAGAAATAGGCCAGCCGTCCAAGGACCCCTTAATCCAGGACTCCCTCATGCATTACTTCACTTTATGCATAGGGAAATGTTTAATTGCTATGACTCAGGGTGGTGGTCTCAATTTCCCAACCCTCACTATTTTGCGCCACGCATTGTATGATGACAATAGTTATAACTTAGGAGCTATTGTCGCACGCCGATTGCATCTTGACCGAACCAAGGACAAGGTTCATGGTGGCATGTTCATGGTGGAATTTATGCCACTCGCTTAGCAGAATGTTTTAATGTTGCCATACGCCCCACTGACTATTTATTGTGTAAGGTTTATCATGATCACCAGTCCATGTTGGATCATCAGTTTATTGATGAATCTAGGCCTAAGCAGCACATTTGTTATAACCTAGTATACATCGAGGAAACTCATGATGTTTTTGTGTTGCTTGCACCTTATTTGTTTAACTTTCATGCCAGGAACGGATACACCGTCATGCCATCGGTTATAATTGCTTATCGGAATGAGTTGGCTGAGGCGGAGGCCACGGCTCAGGCATGGGACACCCAGGTACTGCAGCCCAACTACTTTCCTCCTGGACCGGATGGCTACTACAGATGGTTATTACCAAGCCTGGGCAAACACCTAAGATTGGGGGAGTACATATTTCTCATCGGCATTACATTCATGTTCACACACTTCATATAAATTTTTGGTGTTCATCCTTTTTCATTGTATATCGATGTCAGTTTTTATTTTCCACTTTCTTCTTGTGTGTTTGGAAAACTTTGAAAATCTAAAACTATTTATCGCTTCTTTTTAAAATTTATTTCTAGCTTAATTTAGTTTGTAGTATTAAAATAAAACCCAAAAAGATTTCCTTTGCATGTTGGGAGCTTTTCCGTCTAAATAATTTTCTCATTTTTGTTTTCCTTGTTTATTTTATTCTTTCGAAAAAACCAAAGACTCCAAAAATATTTCAGTGTGTTCATTTGAACTTCTTTGCTTTATTTTTGATTGAGGCACTGAAAGGAGAAGACCATGATGAAAATGTTGAGTGGTTCTCATATGCAATATTGTTGATCTAACAGAGAACCTATATTACCATGCCTTCTCCTTTGTGTTAAACTGCCTAGCAGATTCCAGCTTAGTCCACGACACTCTTGCACTATTATTATTATTATTATTATTATCACATCATTCAGTCGTGCAAGTGAAAGGCAATAATGACAATACTTGCTGAAGTGATCGTGGCAAGGGAAGCTCGTATGAACTCTTCATGTTTTCTGTTTTTGTAAATATCATGAGTAAACATGTTTATGGTGACAATTAGAGAATATAGTCTCTCATACCATGCTTAAATAGCAAGGAGTATTTAATGACTTATCTTGTGTATCATTCGAGTATGATTATGATGTGGTATTGTAGTATGGTATTTCCCTCTATAACGACTCGAACCTGATAAGATTCAATGTCTCTGTGCTTACTGTGCTAGTCCCTGGATCAATAGCTAGCACACATAGTATGAAATGAAATTCCAAGAACAATCCGCATGTCATAAGTATTACATCGCAGATCCAGAATATAGTTTACTACAAACTGCTTAGCTCGAAGGCTAGCTCAAAATAAAACACAACAGAAAGCATAAAAGATAACTGTGGAGTCCCAACAACACCACTGGCAAAGCTAAGTGTAGTCATCGTAACCCTATATGCGCATCACTCACACATCGTATAAAAATCCTACAACATAAAATGTTGCAGCCACAAAGGGTCAATACTTTGAATTTATTGGCAAATCACACCAAAATTGTTATAACAGACCTACCATATCTATATGCAAGGGTATGACAAAGGAAAAGTTTATGGTTTGTTTTGTAGAAAGCTGATTTTATCTTACTTCTGCCTATTAATTAAGTATTTAATATTTACTACACTTCAGTTCATTAATTGTTAAACTGGACCGGCTCCAATTTAACCCGCCTATGAGAGCCTCCGAGGATCATAGGTATAACTAAGCCCAATACACATTTAATTATATTGAGATGATAAGATCTTCTACAGGTTTCAAGTTTAGCTGCTCAAAATTGTCCATAACAGGGGACACGACTAATCATGATTAGTTTTTACACTCTTTAGAGGTTAGTATGCTTTACCCACTAGACCCAACCTGAAGATTGAGATGAAGTCTTTCAGAAACAGTCACCTAGCTAGTCCGAAAGGAGGCCCGTACCAACTATCCCTCTACATCTGCCAGCACATCCGGGTACGGTCTCCATAACTGATCAACTAAGCCATAGCCCATATTAGCGAGTGGTCGCACATGGAAGCTACTTGATATGAAACATGTCCAACCTTTTTAAACATGGGCGGCATTCCCCATCGTTCCTGAGTAATGTAGAGCCTCCCAGAGGATACATACTTGTCGACTGGTCCCGACAAACAATTCCGCCCAGATAATTCATTACTTAAACATTAATATTACAGAGCCTCCCGGAGGATACAAAAAGATACATGTTGTTATATTAATCATTACTTAACTTCACTCACAACTTCCATGTGACACACAATACCCAATCCACGTCTACCATAGCAAGGCTAAGCAATAACTACAATATAACGGTACCCAATATGATGACAAGGATTATGAGGGTCAGACTAAGCATATGTCTATCCTAATTGGGTTTAGCATATCATATCAACATAACAATTCCTACACATGCAATATAGTAGTGTGACATAGAACTACATTCATAGAAAATAATAGGACGAAGGATCAAAGGTGTAACTTGCCTTATTCCTAGTTCTCAAACTTGCACTCTTGACAATAGTTTGCTTTGCACTCCGGACAATCTACACGTTTAAAACAACACAACAAATCAATCATCACACTCAAATAACACCAAATAAAACCATCATCAAGAAAACATTTTTTAAACTCAAACAACAGTAGCATAACAGAAGGTATTTATAATCTACAAGGTAATACGATCACAACACAAAAAGAGTCAACTGAATGGGATCAACGGTTTGAAAGATATGGCCTCCGAAAGGTTCAAAGTAAATTTGATCCAATTCAAATTTGAAAATTGAAAACATGTGAAAAAGTGGTCCTGTAATATTCTATTGGTCGTTGTGGAAGCATAGGAAAAAGAATTACATAAATTGGGCATACAGAATAAAAGTTAGAGTTGGTTGAAAATAGGATTAAATTCTCTTCAAAATAAACACAACAACTTGAGCCGCTGCTTTTACTCTTGCATATCGCCACATGGCGTCATTTGATTGGCTGAGGTGGGTTCGTGCACGCGTGCTCACCATGAGCAGAGGGAAATCAGCGGCAGTCTCACGCGTTGGCGGTGGTGCTGCTGCGGTGGTCCTCCGACGAATATGACGCGACGGTTGGATGCGGCAAACGACGTTTGTGGCGATGGCGGTGCTACGTGCGATGGGGTGTCCTCTGCTGGCTCCGTTGACGGTGCGAACTCCGGCGCGCTCCGGGGCTTCGTCTCAGCGCCGGGTGGCTCGCTCCACTGTGTGAACTAAGGTCAGGGAGAGAGAGGAGTACAAGGGGAAGAGGATAGAAGGTGAGGGGGTGCTGTAAACCTCCGTAGGCGACGAACCAGCCGGCGTCACAAGCTTTAGGCGAGACTCCAGCAAGGGCCAATCGGGGTTCCAAGGCACTGGAGATTTTGATTTAGCGAAAAATTGAACGAGAATACAAAGGCACATCTATATAAGGTGTCTGAGATGCGTTGGAGGCAATGGATCGATCGAATCGATCGACTCTGGATCGGCTTCGGTGTCCTAGATGAACACAAACAGAGAAAGGGGATGACACAATGGGTCCCGGCAGTCAGTGGTAGAGGAGAGGAAAAAAAGAGGATCAGGGAGTTGCGGGGAGGGCTGACTACTTCGCCAAAATGGTCCGCCCTCTTGCTGCTGTGCGTGTGTAGCCCAAAGTGAACAGTAAAGCGGTTAAATAATTAACTTCGAATAGAAGTATATTTTGATTAAAAGAAAATACACTATGACTTCCTATGACAATAGAAACACAAAGTAAAAAATAATAGAAGTTCTATATAATAGTGAACATTTTTCAAGTCGAATAAAACTTCGCAAAATAATTTTATGCAATAGGTGTTAATCAAAAAATACTAATACAAATTCTAAAAATAAATATGAGTTTTTAAAATACCAAAATAAATAATGTGAACTCAAGATAATATTCTTAGCATTTTCCAACTATAATTAACAGGGAAGAAGTCATATTATCTCCACTCCAAATATTATGCCTTGAGTTGGAAACCACTTTGAATACTCAGAAAAATTTCAAATATGCACTGAAATCATGATGAAAAATTAATGATCCTATTAACATTCCAAATGTAAAAATTTGGGATGTTACAAATCTACCCCCCTAAAAATGAATCTCGTCCCCAAGATTCCAGTTGGCTAGCAAAGTTTTAAGATGGGAACTTGATATAATCCATATTCCAAGGTTTTCAAGCTTACTCATTGCATATTCCCAAAACTCCATTGACATGCATAAATAAGATGCACAAATATCGATAGAACGGTCATGATATTGGAACTTGATTAAGATCTTACCGAAGGCTGGTGCATTATTAGATCTTCCCACCATCATGTGGTTAACATGGCTCTTGTTGAAAGGATTTGTCTTCTTCTCTCGAGAGCTCCTATCCTCGCTCCTTGGCTCAATGCAATCTCGTGCAAAATGTCCTTGCTTCTTGAACCTAAAACATGTTATCTCTCTCATGTCCTTCCTAGGTGTCGAAGGGTTCGATGTGTGATTGTTATTCCCTCCATTGTTGTTCCATGATTATGACCATTGTGGTTATGCCATTGCCATTATGATGATTGTGACCATTATGAACATCCACTGTAGATTTATAGTACCCAGATGTTGAGGAAGTACGAGGCTTCTGGTGAGCACCTGAATTGTACCTGTTGTTGTTCTTCCACTTGCGTTTCTCCACCTCCTGATGCTTCCCTTCATGGACAATTGCTTTATCAATAAGTTCTTGACAGTTATTAAAGGTGGCCATGGTCAACTGAACACCCAAGTCATCATTCAGTCCCTCCAAGAATTTCTCCTGTCTAGCGGCATTAGTGTTGACATTATTAGGAGCATAATGTGTAAGGTTATTAAATTCCTCCACATACTCATTAATCGTGCGACCTCCCTGACGCAAGCTGCAGAACTCCTTCTTGAGACTCATGCCACCAGCAGACACATGTGCGGCGCACAAAGCTGCCTGAAACTATGCCAAGGTGATAGTATCAATGGGATAAGTGACCAAGTAGTTGTCCCACCAAGCTGCGACAGGACCCTCCAACAAATGTGAGGCAAACCTCACTCTCTCTGCATCACACAGCCTCAAAGTTCCTATTAACTGAGCGAACCCTATCATCAGCCGCGATAGGTTCAGGGGTGCTAGAGAATCTCTGAGGATTCAAACTCAAGAAACGAGTTGTCGGTGCACTAGAGTTTTGGGTTCTCCAGTGCCCCTTACATGTGCACGGGCAGTAGTAGCCACCCTGGCGACAAGGCCCGGTGGGGGGTTGCTAGATACAAATATAGGAGAATCAAGAAGACATCCAAATAATCAAGACCGAAGGCAAGACCCCCGACAAGACTGTAACGTCCAAGAGGTGATCATATCCTTATTTTGGCACGAGGGCCTCGACAGGGATAGAAGCACATCTTGGACGTTACAAGTTGGTATCAGAGCCTGTACCAACCTAGGAGCCCCGCTGATTGTTCGAACTTGGCCGAGTTGAGTCTACTGAAAAACTATTATGAGTCTAGTTATATCAGAGAGTAGGATTCTTTTACACCTCTACTATGCTTTGGTGAGGTATTAAAACTTAGGAATTTTTAATTCTACCCTCTTCTTGCTCAAATTTTGTTAGGATCACATGGGTATTTTGGAATCTCTATGATGCTGATGTGACGAAGTTCTGTACTGGGTGATATAGGCGAAGTTGTCCCTGTCTTTCGATGAGATGGTGGCTATCGTTTTTGGTGGAGTAGACTTTGACGATCCGACTACGAACGTGTGAGACGTCGCGCCTTAGCAATCGCTAAACCAACTCTGAGAGGTTATTGACCACGCCGGAGCACGATCAACCTGACCACGAGGGTCTATTTCCTGCACGCAAACGAAGAACAAGCAAGAAACTAAGATTGCAATCTGGATATTGCGAATATAAGAGGAAAGCTTTATTGATGAAGTGGGGTTCTGTGACGCCTTTGTCTGGTCGCGGAACACAAACGAAGAACGCGAAGTTGCTGCTATGGCGAACTTGTAATCTAAACAAAACCCAAACCTAAAACGAAGCCCTAAGGGCTGTATATATGGGGGAATAGAAGGGAATTTCGTGGCCCCTTGGAGGAGGGGTCCGAAACCGACCCTAAGTCAGTTTCCCCATACATACGGACTCTAAAAACAGCCTATAATATGGTATTTCGAAATTACATGGGCCTGGCCCAAAATTAAGGTGGCGCAGCACCTATATTAGCCTATGGACGAATTTTATAAAGTGGCATCATGCATATTTCGTCCACAGCTTCCCACTCCCATTATGGTGGCTTCAATGTGCGAAAATCATCACTGGAAGCTCCAATGTTCTTCCCCGCGCGCGCACCTTCTCCTCCATGCTTGATCCCGCTCCAATGGTCATCCTTCTTATCCATGATAGGTCCTTCATTCATAAGTAAAACAAAAGTATCTAATTTAGGCAGCATCATATGTTCATGAATATTAGAAGGATTTCCAAGAAACGAAAGTACCTGGTAATTCAATTGACGTGCGCGAGCTCTAGTAATTGGTCCTGTATGTATAGCAGTCGGGGTGGGTGTAACATTAGTAAGGATGTCCTCATCATCCTCCCCTTCTTGAACTGACGTCGTCCTCGACGGAAGCTCATCTTCCTCACCCAAATAAGGCTTCAAATCTGCAATGTTAAAAGTGGGGCTAACCCCAAACTCTGCAGGCAGCTCAAGTTTATATGCATTATCATTTACTTTCTCTAACACCTTAAAAGGACCATCAGCACGTGGCATTAGCTTTGACTTGCGCAAATCAGGAAATCTATCCTTACGCAAATGTAACCAAACAAGATCTCCAGGTGCAAAGACAACATGTTTTCTACCCTTATCTCCAGCAAGTTTGTATTTAGCATTCATACGCTCAATGTTTTCCTTAGTTAACTCATGAATCTTTAATATCAATTCAGCACGTTCTTTAGCATCAAAATTAACCTTCTCCGAAGACGGAAGAGGCAACAAATCAATAGGTGCACGAGGTAAGAAACCATACACAACTTCAAAAGGGCACATCTTAGTGGTAGAATGTAGCGAACGATTATAAGCAAATTCAATATGAGGCAAGCATTCTTCCCACATTTTCAGGTTATTCTTCAAAACAGCCCTAAGCATAGTAGACAATGATCTATTGACTACTTCAGTTTGGCCATCAGTTTGGGGGTGACATGTAGTACTAAAAAGCAGTTTAGTCCCCAACTTAGCCCATAAACATCTCCAAAAGTGGCTAAGAAATTTAGCATCACGATCGGAAACAATTGTATTTGGCACACCATGCAACCGAATAATTTCACGAAAGAACAAATCAGCAACATGAGCAGCATCATCACTTTTATGACATGGTATAAAGTGTGCCATTTTAGAAAATCTATCCACGACAACAAATATGCTATCCCTCCCCTTCTTTGTTCGAGGTAAACCTAAAACAAAGTCCATAGATATATCCTCCCAAGGAACACTAGGTACAGGTAAAGGCATATATAAACCATGAGGATTGAGTCGTGACTTAGCTTTTTGACATGTAGTGCAGCGAGCAACAAAACGCTCAACATCCCGTCTCATCTTTGGCCAAAAGAAATGTGTAGCAAGTACGTCCTCCGTCTTCTTCACGCCAAAGTGTCCCATTAATCCTCCTCCGTGCGCCTCCTGTAACAACAAAAGACGAACGGAGCTAGCTGGAATGCATAGCTTGTTAGCACGAAACACAAATCCATTATTAATAACGAACTTGTTCCATGTTCTCCCTTCTTTACAATTCTGCAACACGTCTCTAAATTCAGCATCATGCACATATTGATCTTTGATGGTCTCCAAACCAAATATTTTAAAGTCAAGTTGTGAAAGCATAGTATAACGACGAGACAAAGCATCAGCAATAACATTGTCTTTACCCTTCTTGTGTTTAATGACATAAGGGAAAGTCTCAATGAATTCAACCCATTTAGCATGTCTACGGTTCAGTTTTGCTTGACTTTTAATATGTTTCAAAGATTCATGATCAGAATGTATAACAAATTCTTTGGGCCATAAATAATGTTGCCATGTTTCCAAAGTCCGAACAAGAGCATATAATTCCTTATCATAAGTAGAATAATTCAGACTAGGCCCACTTAATTTTTCAGAAAAGTACGCAACAGGTTTACCATCTTGTAGTAACACACCTCCTAACCCAATTCCACTAGCATCACATTCAAGCTCGAAAGTCTTATTAAAAATCAGGAAGTTGGAGTAAAGGAGCATGTGTTAACTTATCTTTCAAGACCGTGAAGGCTTCTTCCTGTGCGGTACCCCAAGAAAAAGGCACGTCCTTCTTTGTAAGCTCATTGAGAGGCGCAGCAATGGTGCTGAAATTTCTCACAAAACGCCTATAGAAACCAGCGAGGCCAAGAAAACTCCTTACTTGTGTGACCGTTTTGGGCTGCGGCCAACTCTCAATAGCTTCGATCTTGGCTGTATCAACTTCAATTCCCTGTGGAGTAACAACATAGCCAAGAAAAGATACTCGGTCGGTGCAAAAGGTGCACTTCCCAAGGTTACCAAACAAACGTGCATCACGTAGCGCAGTAAAAACAGCACGTAAATGTTCCAAATGTTCCTCCAAAGATCTACTAAAAATCAATATATCATCAAAATAGACTACCACAAATCGTCCAATGAAAGCACGTAAAACCTCATTCATTAATCTCATGAAAGTGCTAGGTGCATTAGTTAACCCAAAAGGCATGACTAGCCACTCATATAATCCAAACTTAGTTTTAAATGCTGTTTTCCATTCATCGCCCAATTTCATACGAATTTGATGGTATCCACTACGCAAATCAACTTTGGAGAAAATTGTAGAGCCACTTAATGTTGGAAATATGCCCTAGAGGCAATAATAGATTAGTTATTATCATATTTCCTTGTTCGTGGTAATCGTTTATTATCCATGCTATAATTGTATTGATCGGAAACTCAGATACATGTGTGGATACATAGACAACACCATGTCCCTAGTATGCCTCTAGTAGACTAGCTCGTTGATCAAAGGATGGTTAAGGTTTCCTAGCCATGGACATGAGATGTCATTTGATAACGGGATCACATCATTAGGAGAATGATGTGATGGATAAGACCCAAACTACAAACATAGCATATGATCGTGTCAGTTTATTGCTACTGTTTTCTGCATGTCAAGTATATGTTCCTATGACCATGAGATCATGCAACTCACGGATATCGGAGGAGTGCCTTGTGTGTATCAAACGTCGCAACGTAACTGGGTGACTATAAAGGTGCTCTACAGGTATCTC
Source organism: Hordeum marinum (assembly GCA_022496015.1). Taxonomy (NCBI): domain Eukaryota; kingdom Viridiplantae; phylum Streptophyta; class Magnoliopsida; order Poales; family Poaceae; genus Hordeum; species Hordeum marinum. The sequence continues at coordinate 235,240,843 of CM039677.1, forward strand.
CGATGGTGTTTGTTGAGTTGGCATGGATCGAGACTGGGATTTGTTACTCCGTGTGACGGAGAGGTATCTCAGGGCCCACTCGGTAATACAACATCACAACAAGCCTTGCAAGCAATGTGGCTAAGTGTTAGTCACGGGATCTTGTATTACGGAACGAGTAAAGAGACTTGCCAGTAACGAGGTTGAACTAGGTATGGAGATACCGACGATCGAATCTCGGGCAAGTAACATACCGAAGAACAAAGGGGACGTTATACGGGATTAACTGAATCCTTGACATAGAGGTTCGACCGATAAAGATCTTCGTAGAATATGTAGGAACCAATGTGGACGTCCAGGTCCCGCCATTGGTTATTGACCGTAGAGGTGTCTCGGTCATGTCTACATAGTTCTCGAACCCGCAGGGTCTGCACACTTAAGGTTCGGTGACGTTTCGGTAGTGTAGAGTTATGTATGGTGGTGACCGAAGTTTGTTCGGAGTCCCGGATGAGATCCCGGACATCACGAGGAGCTCCGGAATGGTCCGGAGGTAAAGATTCATATATAGGAAGTCCCAGTTTGGTTTCCGGAAAAGTTTCGGGCTCATCGGTAGTGTACCGGGAGTATCGGTATTGTACCGGGAGTGCCGGTAGTGTACCGGAGGACCTCCGGGAGGGGTACTTCGACCCCAAGAGGTCCATGGGCTGTGGGAGAATAATAACCAGCCCTTATTGGGCTGGGAAAACAGCCACAAAGGCCCATGGCGCAGGAGAGAAAGTCCTAAAGCAAAAAGTGGAAAATCAGCCAATAGGAGGCAATCCTACTCCAACTAGGATTGGAGGTGAAGTAGGATTTCTTCCCACCTCCTATTTCGGCCGACCCAAAGGCCTTGGCTGCCTCTCCTCTCCTCTCCTCCTATATATACTAGTGGATTGGGTGGTTTTTGGACAGAATTTCCGGCCACGTGCTACCCGTTTCACCGGTGCACAGTTTCTCCTCTAGATCGGTTTTCCGCGGCGCTTAGGCGAAGCCCTGCCGGAATTGCTCCACCACCATCACCGGAGCGCCGTCACGCTGCCGGTGAACTCTCTCTCCTCTCCACCTCCTCTTGCTGGATCAAGACGGTGGAGATCGTCATCAAGCTGCACGTGTGCTGAACGCGGAGGTGCCGTCCGTTCGGCGCTAGATCGGAAGGACCGTGATCGAGATCGCGAGACGGTTCGTGATGAGATCGTGGAACGGATCGTGATGAGTTCGCGGGACAGATCGTGATCAAGATCGTGAGACGGATCGTGATGAGATCGCGGGACGGATCGTGATGAGTTCACGGGACGTATCGTGATTGGATCGCGGGACGGATCGTGATGAGATCGCGGGACGCTCGGCGATTTGGATCGCGAAGATGTTCGACTACACCAACCGCGTTTCTTAACGCTTCCCGCTTAGCGATCTACAAGGGTACGTAGATCCACTCTCCCTCTCGTAGATGCTCATCACCATGGATAGGTTTGCGTGTGCGTAGGAAAATTTTTGTTTCCCATGCGACGTTCCCCAACAGTGGCATCATGAGCTAGGTTGATGGTTCGATGAGATCTCGAGTAGAACACAAAAGGTTTGTGGGCGTTGATGCTTAGATTGCTTCCTCCCTTGGTCGTATTTTGGTTCAGCGGGATTGTGAGATGAAGCGGCCCGGACCAACATTACTCGTACGCTTACGAGAGACCGGTTCCCTCGACGCAACTTGTTGCTTAGATGGCTTGCGGGTGACAGTTTCTCTCACTTTAGTTGGATCGCATCCGACAAAGGCGGTCCTTGAGAAGGATGAAAAGAAATCTATGTATCACCGTTGTGGTTTATGCGTAGGTGAGAATCGTTCTTGCTAGATACCCGTAGCAGCCACGTAAAACATGCAACAACAATTAGAGGACGTCTAACTTGTTTTTGCAGGGTATGTTGTGATGTGATATGGCCAATTACATGATGAGATATATGTGATGTATGAGATGATCATGTGATGTATAGAATTTCACGAATTGCATGTCGTTGAGTACGGCAACCGGCAGGAGCCATAGGGTTGTCTTTAATTATTGTATGACCTGCGTGTCAATCATTAAGCGCTATGTAATGCTTTACTTTATCGCTAAGCAGTAGCAATAGAAGTAGAAGCAGGGCTGGCGCCACAACCCCAATGGCAACACATTGATGGAGATCAAGATGATGGAGATCATGGTGTTGTGCCGGTGATGATGGAGATCATGCCGGTGTTTCGAAGATGGAGATCTTAAACACAAGTTCATGGCCATATCATGTCACTTATGAATTGCATGAGATGTTAATCCTTTTTATGCACCTTATTTTGCTTAGGACGACGGTAGCATTATAAGGTGATCCCTCACTTAATTTCAAGCTAAATTGTGTTCTCCCCGAGTGTGCACCGTTGCGAAAGTTCGTCGTGTTGAGACACCACGTGATGATCGGGTGTGATAGACTCTACGTTCACATACAACGGGTGCAAGCCAGTGTTGCACATGCAGAACACTCGGGTTAAACTTGACGAGCCTAGCATGTACAGACATGGCCTCGGAACACGAGAGACCGAAAGGTCGAACATGAGTCATATAGTAGATATGATCAACATAATGATGTTCACCATTGCAGCCACCTCAACTCACGTGATGATCGGACTTGAGTTGGTGAATTTGGATCATGTATCACTCGAATGATCGGAGGGATGTCAATTTGAGTGGGAGTTCTTAAATAATATGATTAATTGAACTCATTATCATGAACATAGTCAAAGTGTCTTTGCAAATTATGTTGTAGATTACTAGCTCGCGTTGTGGCTCCCTTGTATTTTTATATGTTCCTAGAGAAATAGAATTGAAAGATGTTGGTAGCAATATTGCGGACTGGGTCCGTGATCTGAGGATTGTCCTCATTGCTGCACAGAAGGCTTATGTCCTTAATGCACCGCTCGGTGCGCCACCCCCTCTAGCGTCGTCTATAGATGTTGTGAACATCTGACAGGCACGTTTCGATGACTACTTGATAGTTTTGTGCGTCATGCATTACGGCTTAGAATTGAGGCTCCGAAACGTTTTGAACGTCACGGAACATATGAGATGTTCTAGGGGCAGAGATTGTGATCTCAGGCTCGTGCCTGTGTTGCGAGATATGAGATCTCCAACAAGATTCTTTGCCTGTAAGATGAAGGAGAATAGCTCAATCGTTGAGCATGTACTCAGATTGTCTGGGTACTACAATCGCTTGAATCGAGTGGGAGTTGATCTTCCAGATAAGATAGTGATTGATATAGTTCTCCAAGTCACTATCACTAAGCTACTAGAACTTGGTGATGAACTATAAATTGCCAGGGATAGAAATGATTCCTGAGCTTCTCGCGATGTTTTGACACCGCGAAGGTAGAAGTCAAAAAGGAGCATCAAAGTGTTGATGGTTAGTAAAAACCACTAGTTTCGAGAAGGGCAAGGGCAAGTAGGGAAACTTCATGGATGGCAAGTCAGTTGCTGCTCCAGTGAAGCAGCCCAAAGTTGAACCTAAACCCGAGACTGAGTGCTTCCATTATGAGGAGAACGGTCACTGAAGCGGAACAACCCTGGATACATGGTAGATAAGAAGGCTGGCTAAGTCGACAGAAGTATATTTGATATGCATGTTATTGATGTGTACCTTGCTAGTACTCCTAGTAGCACCTGGGTATTGGATACCGGTTCGGTTGCTCGAAATAAAAGCTACGGAATAAATGGAGAACTAGCTAAGTGTGAGGTGACGATGTGTGTTGGAAATGTTTCCAAGGTTGATATGATCAAACATCGCACGCTCTCTCTACCTTCGGGATTAGTGACGAACCTAAATTTTATTTGGTGTTTTGCATTGAAGCATGAACGTGATTAGATCATGTTTATTGCAACACGGTTATTCATTCAAGTTAGAGAATAATGGTTATTCTGCTTACATGAATAAATACCTTCAATGGTCATGCACCTAGTAAGTGTGGTTCATTGAATCTTGATCATAGTAATACACATGTTCATAACAATGATGCAAAAAGATGCAAAGTTAATAATGATAGTACCACATACTTGTGGCACTGCCGCTAAATGTCATATTGGTATAAAGCGCATGAAGAAACTCCATGTTGATGGATCTTTGGACTCATTCGATTTTGAATCGGTTGAGACATGCGGACCATGCCTTTTGGTAAGATGACTAAACCCCGTTTTCTGGCTTGATGAAACGGGCAAGTGACTTATTGGAAACAATGCATGTTGATGTATACGATCCAATGAGTGTTTATAGCTTGCAGTGAATATCATTGTTTTCTTACCTTCACTGATGATTTGAGTAGATATAGTGTATATTTACTTAATGAAACACAAGTCTGAATTGTTTGAAAGGTTCAAAGCAAAGTTCAGAGTGAAGTTTAAAGATCATCGTGACAAGAAGATAAAAATTTCTGCGATATGATCGTGGAGGTGAATATCTGGGTTACGAGTTTGGCATACAAATTTAGACAATGTGAAAGTTGTTTCACAACTCACGCCACCTGGAACACCATAGTGTGATGGTGTGTCCGAACGTCGTAGTCATGCCTTATTTGATATAGCACATACGATGATGTCTCTTATCGTTTTAATACTATCGTTTTAGGGTTATGCATTAGAGACAACCGCATTCACTTTAAAATAGGGCACCATCTAAATCCGTTGAGATGACACCGTGTGAATTATGGTTTGATAGAAACCTAAAGCTGTCATTTCTTGATGTTTGGGGCTGCGAAGCTTGTGTGGAAAATGTTTTCACCTAATGAGCTCAAACCCAAAGCGGATAAATGCATCTTCATAGAATACGCCAAGAACGGTTGGGTATACCTTCTATCTCAGATCCGAGTGCAAAGTGTTTGTTGCTGGAATGGATCCTTTCCTGAGAAAAGGTTTCCCTCGAAAGAATTGAGTGGGAGGAAGATAGAACTTGATGAGGTTATTGAACCTTGTTTCAATCAGAGTAGCGCAGCGCAGAAAGTTGTTTCTGTGAAGCCTATGTTAGTTGAAGAAAGAAGTTAATGATGATGATCATGAAGCTTCGGATCAAGTTACTATCGAACCTCGTAGGTCGACAAGGACGTGTACTGCTCTTGAGTGGTACAACAACCCTGTCTTAAAGGTCATGTTGTTGGACAGCGATGAACCTACGAGCTATGGAGAAGCGATGGTGGGCCCGGATTCCGACAAATGGATGAGACCATGAAATCCGAGATAGGATCCATGTATGAAAACCAAGTATAGACTTTGGTAGACTTGCTCGTTGGACGGCAGGTCGTTGAGTACAAATGGATCTTTAAAAATGAAGACAGACGCTGATGGTAAATATCACCATTTGTAAAGCTCGACTTGTTGCAAAGTTGTTTGTGACAAGTTCAAGGAGTTGACTACGATGAGATTTTCTCACTCGTAGTGGTGCTAAAGTCTGTTGGAATTATGTTAGCAGTTGCTGCGTTTTCAATTATGAAATCTGACAGATGGATGTCAAAACATCATTTCCTTAACGGTTTACTTGAGGAAAGGTTGTATGTGATACAACCAGAAGGTTTTGTCAGTCCTAAGGATGCTAAAAGGTGTGCAAGCTTTGGTGATCCTTCCATGGACTGAAGCAAGCATCTCGGAGTTGGAATTTACACTTTGATGAGGTGATCAAAGTTTTTGATGTTTATACAAAGTTTACGAGAAACTTGTATTTGCAATAAAGTGAGTGGGAGCACTATAGAGTTTCTGATAAGTATATGTGGTTGACATATTGTTGATCGGAAATAATGTAGAATTTCTGGAAGGCATAAAAGGTTGTTTGAAAAGTGTTTTTCTAAGGAAGACCTGGATAAAGCTACCTAATTGTTGAGCATCAAAATCTATAGAGATAGATCAAGATGCTTGATGAGACTTTCAATAAGTGCATACCTTGACAAGATTTTGAAAGAGTTCAAAATGGATCGGCCAGAGAAATAGTTCTCGTCTGATTTGTAAGGTGTGAAGTTGAGTGAGACTCAAAGCTCGACAACGGCAGAAGAAAGAGAAAGGATGAATGTCGTCCCCTATGCCTTAGCCATAGGCTCTATATTATGCCATGCTGTGTACCGCACCTATGTGTGCCTTGCCACGAGTCTGTCAAGGGGTACAAGAGTGGTCCAGGAGTGGATCACTGGACAGCGGTCGGAATTATCCTTAGTAACCAGAGGACTAAGGAAATGTTTCTTGATTATGGAGGTGATAAAGAGTTCGTCGTAAAGAGTTACGTCGATGCAAGCTTTAACACCTATCCGGATGACTAGTAGTAGCAATCTGGATACGTATAGTGGAGCAGCCATTTGGAAATAGTACCAAGTGGAGTGTGGTAGCAGTGATTACGGTTTGACATAGAGATTTGCAAAGTACACACGGATCTGAATATCGCAGACCCGTTGACTATAAGACCTCTCTCACATGCAAAGCATGATCGAGCCCCAAAACTCATTGGGTATTAGATTCATAACAATGCGAATCACATGGTGATGTGAACTAGATTATTGACTCTAGTGCAAGTGGGAGACTGTTGGAAATATGCCCTAGAGGCAATAATAGATTAGTTATTATCATATTTCCTTGTTCGTGGTAATCGTTTATTATCCATGCTATAATTGTATTGATCGGAAACTCAGATACATGTGTGGATACATAGACAACACCATGTCCCTAGTATGCCTCTAGTAGACTAGCTCGTTGATCAAAGGATGGTTAAGGTTTCCTAGCCATGGACATGAGATGTCATTTGATAACGGGATCACATCATTAGGAGAATGATGTGATGGATAAGACCCAAACTACAAACATAGCATATGATCGTGTCAGTTTATTGCTACTGTTTTCTGCATGTCAAGTATATGTTCCTATGACCATGAGATCATGCAACTCACGGATATCGGAGGAGTGCCTTGTGTGTATCAAACGTCGCAACGTAACTGGGTGACTATAAAGGTGCTCTACAGGTATCTCCGATGGTGTTTGTTGAGTTGGCATGGATCGAGACTGGGATTTGTTACTCCGTGTGACGGAGAGGTATCTCAGGGCCCACTCGGTAATACAACATCACAACAAGCCTTGCAAGCAATGTGGCTAAGTGTTAGTCACGGGATCTTGTATTACGGAACGAGTAAAGAGACTTGCCAGTAACGAGGTTGAACTAGGTATGGAGATACCGACGATCGAATCTCGGGCAAGTAACATACCGAAGAACAAAGGGGACGTTATACGGGATTAACTGAATCCTTGACATAGAGGTTCGACCGATAAAGATCTTCGTAGAATATGTAGGAACCAATGTGGACGTCCAGGTCCCGCCATTGGTTATTGACCGTAGAGGTGTCTCGGTCATGTCTACATAGTTCTCGAACCCGCAGGGTCTGCACACTTAAGGTTCGGTGACGTTTCGGTAGTGTAGAGTTATGTATGGTGGTGACCGAAGTTTGTTCGGAGTCCCGGATGAGATCCCGGACATCACGAGGAGCTCCGGAATGGTCCGGAGGTAAAGATTCATATATAGGAAGTCCCAGTTTGGTTTCCGGAAAAGTTTCGGGCTCATCGGTAGTGTACCGGGAGTATCGGTATTGTACCGGGAGTGCCGGTAGTGTACCGGAGGACCTCCGGGAGGGGTACTTCGACCCCAAGAGGTCCATGGGCTGTGGGAGAATAATAACCAGCCCTTATTGGGCTGGGAAAACAGCCACAAAGGCCCATGGCGCAGGAGAGAAAGTCCTAAAGCAAAAAGTGGAAAATCAGCCAATAGGAGGCAATCCTACTCCAACTAGGATTGGAGGTGAAGTAGGATTTCTTCCCACCTCCTATTTCGGCCGACCCAAAGGCCTTGGCTGCCTCTCCTCTCCTCTCCTCCTATATATACTAGTGGATTGGGTGGTTTTTGGACAGAATTTCCGGCCACGTGCTACCCGTTTCACCGGTGCACAGTTTCTCCTCTAGATCGGTTTTCCGCGGCGCTTAGGCGAAGCCCTGCCGGAATTGCTCCACCACCATCACCGGAGCGCCGTCACGCTGCCGGTGAACTCTCTCTCCTCTCCACCTCCTCTTGCTGGATCAAGACGGTGGAGATCGTCATCAAGCTGCACGTGTGCTGAACGCGGAGGTGCCGTCCGTTCGGCGCTAGATCGGAAGGACCGTGATCGAGATCGCGAGACGGTTCGTGATGAGATCGTGGAACGGATCGTGATGAGTTCGCGGGACAGATCGTGATCAAGATCGTGAGACGGATCGTGATGAGATCGCGGGACGGATCGTGATGAGTTCACGGGACGTATCGTGATTGGATCGCGGGACGGATCGTGATGAGATCGCGGGACGCTCGGCGATTTGGATCGCGAAGATGTTCGACTACACCAACCGCGTTTCTTAACGCTTCCCGCTTAGCGATCTACAAGGGTACGTAGATCCACTCTCCCTCTCGTAGATGCTCATCACCATGGATAGGTTTGCGTGTGCGTAGGAAATTTTTTGTTTCCCATGCGACGTTCCCCAACACTTAATTCATCAAGCATATCATCTAGTCTAGGAATAGGATGACGATAACGAATAGTAATATTATTAATGCCTCTACAATCCACACACATGCGCGATGTACCATCCTTTTTAGGCACTAGAATAATAGGAACAGCACAAGGACTAAGGGATTCACGTATATAACCTTTGTCAAGCAGCTCCTGTACTTGACGCATAATCTCCTTTGTCTCCTCTGGATTGGTACGGTAGGGCGCACGGTTGGGTAGGGATGCACCGGGAATTAAGTCAATCTGATGCTCAATCCCGCGAATAGGCGGTAATCCCGGTGGCACGTCTTGTGGAAAGACGTCAGCGAACTCCTGCAAAATGTTAATGACAGTAGGAGGCAAAGAGGGAGGCATGTCCTCGAATGAAAATAATACCTCTTTACATACAAAAGCATAGCAAACATATGTAGCAACATCCAAATCATTAATATCAGATTTAGTAGCAAGTAAACATCCACTCTTCAATTTTATTTCAGAGGCAACAGTAGATGATGGTTTATTATGCTTATGGTGTTGCTCAAATTCCTGTGCTACAATCTGATTTTCACTCTTATTTTTCTCCTGTTTTGCTTTACTAGCTCTAGCAATGTCATCTTTCATAATATGTTCGGGAGACATAGGAAGCAAAGTGATATTATGATCCTTATGAACAAGAGTATACTGATTTGTCCTACCATGGTGTACAGAATTTTTATCAAACTGCCATGGTCTACCAAGTAAAACAGAACATGCTTGCATGGGTACCACATCACAATCCACATAATCAGAATATGTAGCAATGCTAAAATGCACACGAACAGTACGTGTTACCTTAACCTTGCCACTATTGTTGAACCATTGGATGTAATAAGGATGAGGATGTGGTCTGGTGGATAGAGACAGCTTCTCCACCATCTCCATGCTAGCCAAGTTATTGCAACTCCCTCCATCGATGATGATGCGAACAGAACGCTCTTTCACAACTCCCTTTGTGTGGAACAAGTTGTGCCTCTGATTTTGCTCAGCGTGTGTAACCTGCACACTGAGAACACGTTGAGCAACTAAACTTTCATACCTGTCAGCGTAATCAGCAGCCATGTATTGTGTTTCTGGTTCTGCATCCTCGCCACCCTGTTCGTCACTTGCAATAAGTGCCAAAGTCTCCTCATCATAATCACTAGCGGACGCATATCCACCATCCTGAGTAACAATCATTACACGCTTGGAAGGGCATTCTCTCGCATAGTGACCTCCACCCTTGCAACGACGACATATAACCTCATGTGTTTGCCCTGTGGATGCAATAGATGAAGAAGAACTCTGTGCAGGCCCAAAAGGTGTGCTCTTCGTAGAGGGTGCAGTAGGAGCCTGTTGCCTGGTATCGCGATTAGAGTTGGAGGTTGAAGGAGGTGGTGTTGCAGCAGGACGTGCGGAAGCAGAGGAGGTACGTGGCGTCCATGATGAAGTACGGCCTGCAAAATTAGTAGTTCTCGCCATTGCCTGTCGATCCTGCACTTCACGTTCAGCTTTGCAAGCAAGATGAAATAAACGAGTGATAGTGTTATACTCCTTATACTCTAGAATAGTCTGAATCTCTCTATTTAATCCACCCATAAAACGTGCAAGCATAGCTTCATTCTCCTCAACAATACCACATCTAATCATACCAGTTTGTAATTCCTGATAATATTCTTCTACAGAATTTTTTCCTTGTCTTAAACGCTGCAAATTTTGAAGCAATTCACGTTGATAATAAGGTGGCACCCAACGATTTCGCATAGCAGTTTTCAAAGCAGCCCAAGTAGTTGGAATATTATTAGGGTGTATTCTACAATGTTCTGACCACCAAACACAAGCAAAACTAGTGAATGAACAAACAGCAGCAGCAACACGTCGATCCTCTGGAAATTGTAAGCATGTAAAACGTTGTTCTGTTTCTAACTCCCATGTAAGATATATATCAGGAACATATCTACCCTCAAACGTCGGAATATTCAATTTAAGTTTAGGGAGATGGTCATGATCCCGTACCTGCGGGGGTGGTGCAGCCCTACCGTTACGGTTGTAGCCATGTGGTCGACCTGGTGCGTATGGTGGTGGTTGCCCATGGGGCGGATCTGGAGCAACCTCTCCCTCATCATCGAAATCACCATCATAATCTTCAACCTGCTCAACGACAGTAGCCGCACGAGCCACCGAAGTAGCAGCAGTATCAACAGTACCAGGATGTTGGGCGTGGCCGAGAGGCACACGTCGCGCTCGTCGTTCGAAAGGAATAGGAACTGCAGCTGGTGGAGGTAGACGGGCAAGCACCTCATTGAACTTGGCGTCCATCTTGGAGTCGAATGTCTTCTCCAAACCATCTAGCTTCTCCATGGCAACTCCAAAGTTGTTCACGAAGTCCTGTACCTGCTCAGCCATCATTTGCTGAAATTTATCATAGAGCGCTTTGTTGGTCATGCTCTCCCAGTCGATCTCGTCATTGTGTGATCCTGGCATGGTTAGCAGAAATAGGAAACACACAATATGAAGCCTACAGACTGCTGGGACGTGGTGGTGGTGGTGGTGTGGCACAAATCCTTTAAGCGAATCTCAATTTCTTACCAGTTCTTACCCAGTAGCAGGCGGTGATCGGCAACCGTTGTAGCCAAAACTCTCAAAGCTTGGATAGAGCGATTGCCAGGTGGTGTCAAGCACACGGCGTAGGAGTATGTGGAGCTGGGATGGCTTATAATATGGTAGCAAAAAGGGTCAGCAATAATCAATTCAGAGATGCAAGGTTGAATAAACGCTCAACGACGGTACTGTGCTGGTCCTAGGCTAGACCGTGCTAGAGACGCGAGCCTAAAACACCAACAAAAACACGACGATACACCTAAGCAAGGGAAAAGCACAATCGGATTTTTTTTTTTCGTTTTTTTTTTTTCGGCGCCTCTTTTTTTTTTTTTCGGCGCCTCTTTTTTTTTTTTTTTCAAAAACTCACTACAATGGCGAGTGTCTCAAAACTCTTGCCACGTCGTATAAGCAAGATGGGCACGAATTTTTCTTTTGGACTATTTTTTTTTTCTGGAGCAATCCGGGGGCTGCGACGACCCAAAAATTTCGACAAAAATCACTATGATAGCAAGTGTCTCAAAACGCTCCGGGGAACCTAAAATCAAGATAGGGAAAAAATATTTTCAGCCGAAATTTTTTTGGGCCAAAACGTGCTCTGCAAAGCGTGCCAGACTCTTTTTTTTTTTTTTTTTTTTTTTTTTCCGACACCTGCGCAGGTAGCAAAACACGGATCCGAAATCAAAAGGATCTCGAAACTAAACCTAAAACGAACTGGACTTGGATTGGTGGAGGATTTGTGGTGGTATGTATGGACACCAATGGAGAGTGATGATGGATGATGAGATATGGCAGCGGCGATGATGGTGGTGGTATATGGCAACTATGAAGATGATGCGGGGGCGGCGTGACAACCTGTGAAAAGAACTCGAAACTCTAAAGGACTAGACACTAAGACCAGCAACTCGACACAACGATGTAACCGCCAATTCAACAAAGCAAAATACTGAAAAGACTATGCAAAGGCTCAGATTGGTTCGGATATGATGATCTAACCCTAATTTGTTTTTTGGCTTTTTCGTGGACTAAAGGTATGAAGAACAGATGCGATCTAAACTACGAAAACTGGTAAAATCTCACCGAGCAACCTGGAAATCTGATACCACTTGATATAGGCGAAGTTGTCCCTGTCTTTCGATGAGATGGTGGCTATCGTTTTTGGTGGAGTAGACTTTGACGATCCGACTACGAACGTGTGAGACGTCGCGCCTTAGCAATCGCTAAACCAACTCTGAGAGGTTATTGACCACGCCGGAGCACGATCAACCTGACCACGAGGGTCTATTTCCTGCACGCAAACGAAGAACAAGCAAGAAACTAAGATTGCAATCTGGATATTGCGAATATAAGAGGAAAGCTTTATTGATGAAGTGGGGTTCTGTGACGCCTTTGTCTGGTCGCGGAACACAAACGAAGAACGCGAAGTTGCTGCTATGGCGAACTTGTAATCTAAACAAAACCCAAACCTAAAACGAAGCCCTAAGGGCTGTATATATGGGGGAATAGAAGGGAATTTCGTGGCCCCTTGGAGGAGGGGTCCGAAACCGACCCTAAGTCAGTTTCCCCATACATACGGACTCTAAAAACAGCCTATAATATGGTATTTCGAAATTACATGGGCCTGGCCCAAAATTAAGGTGGCGCAGCACCTATATTAGCCTATGGACGAATTTTATAAAGTGGCATCATGCATATTTCGTCCACAGCTTCCCACTCCCATTATGGTGGCTTCAATGTGCGAAAATCATCACTGGAAGCTCCAATGTTCTTCCCCGCGCGCGCACCTTCTCCTCCATGCTTGATCCCGCTCCAATGGTCATCCTTCTTATCCATGATAGGTCCTTCATTCATAAGTAAAACAAAAGTATCTAATTTAGGCAGCATCATATGTTCATGAATATTAGAAGGATTTCCAAGAAACGAAAGTACCTGGTAATTCAATTGACGTGCGCGAGCTCTAGTAATTGGTCCTGTATGTATAGCAGTCGGGGTGGGTGTAACATTAGTAAGGATGTCCTCATCACTGGGTGCCTCCTATTATCGAGGAGTAGAGCTCCAAGGGATTCTTGACACATCGTTATCGTTCAGTTTCCTTAGTATCTCAGGACGGAGGATGTTCCAAATTTCTTCAATACTTCTCGTGGCAAGATAAGGCTAGAGTCACCCAGTACTGGGGAGGCGTCCGGGTTACTGCCATGTTTGGTATCGTTTTGTTTTCAAGGGTCCGAGATAGATGGAGTTCCGAAGCCTCTAGTTATGTGTTGACGAATGGATACAATTGGAGTGTAGGGCTTGTTAGTTGTGTGAGATATTTTGCCTCCCTGTATCCCCAACACCCGAATACATAACCAAAGATTTCGGAAGTTCTTAGGTGGGAATTCAAGTAGTTACCTAGGCTATCTTCCAACAGATCATGATATGAGGTTGGGGTTCGACATCTAGTGGTTCGTTTGTTCACGGTCTTTCTTATAGCGGTTCTTTTTGTGTATTAAAGAGTCCTTGTAGCTTGCTACGACTCGGTGACGCTTCGTATGTCATGTGCGCTGCCTTGCACATGATGGCTACTATAAGATCGAGCCCGTGCGAACCTTACCACGAAAATATCGAGCGGAATCTCTGTCATGTATTTATTATGGCTTGTTTCGTAAGCCCCATCCTTTTTTTGTTTTGTATATGGTAATTCGAGTTGCTTTGATGTCAAGTGGTGATTTCATATCTTTCCTAAATGGTGTTCGCATATTTCCATGAGACTAATCGTTGGATCAGCCGGGGTTGTCATATCAATTCTTTTCATCCGGCGTGCTCTCTTCAAGTGAATTCTATCCTTTTCAATATGTGCAAGATCAATCCTCATATTTCTTTCCAGAGTTTGTCTCATCTGTCCCAAGTTTTCTTTGTTTTACCCACCCTCCCATCCTGTTTCTTCAATGATTAAATTATCATCCAAGTGCCTTCTCTATTCATGTGATGCTTCCGCTATCTTTTCTCTCGTATTGTTGCCAATGATCCCTTGTAAAGATTCTCAAGAGTTTCAATTTCAAGATCTATCCTCATATTCCTAGTTCTCGTTGTTATTATTCCGGTGAATTTGATTCAAGATCTCGGTGTTCATCATATCCTTTCTCATTTGTTCAATGGTTTCCATGTTGGAAATTCTTATCAAGCCTCTCTTGGTTTTCATATCTCTCTATTCTATCTAGAGTGTTGAAGATATTCAGAAGATTCATGTTTCCGTTTATAATATTTTCAATTATTTTGAGGTTCTCACCTCATCATCTTTCAGTTGTATTGGTGCAATCTCTCTTTCTAAACAGTCTTTCAACGGTGGTTTCTTTTCAATGGGCCCATAACCCACCGGTTTTGCCCAGGATCTTACCTGGCTCTTCTAATAATTCCAGAGATGTCCTGAAATTTTTTCAAATATGATGCAAGAATGATTTTTGTCAGTCATATTCATTATCCAAGATCGCTTCAATTTTTTTTCATTGTTGGCTCAACCTTTTCCTTATTCACTATTCCAGTGTTTCTCAACAATTCATGGTGTTGCTTCTCGTCATTATTCTCAGTATTGAAGACCGAAGGAGAGTTTCTCTTAATCTTGGTCCATTTTCTTGAAGATTCATGGTTTCAGCTTCTTGCTATCCCCTCAAATTGTTTCGATCATGATTAATTCCTCCCATATCTATCTGGTGCATTTTAGATTTGTTTTCATTTCTTGATCCTTTGAAGGTCATCTTTTCAGAAGATTCCTCGTTCTCAGCTTTTAGCTTTCGTTCTCAAATTCTTCTCAATTTTTGTCTCTTTGTTCGTATCTCAATTATTCTGGTGCCTTGTGAAGTTTTCTATTAGGTGGATCATGATCTCTTCGTTCCCATGCATCTTCGGTCAATCGTAGTATCCTCATTCGCATGTGAATTCTTACCGGTGTTCTCGTGCAAGACTTCTTCAAGTTTGTGATCTCTCTCTCTCTCTCTCTCTTCAATTATTTGCAACAAGAATAAGTGGTGTGCGAAATCTATTGCTTGTCATCAATTTAACTTGATGAAGGATAAGCATAACATAATTCTTATTCTAGATTCATCAAGGTGATTTCAATCCTTCTTCCGGAGTGTTCGTGGCATCAAATTCTTGGTTATAAGTTGCTTATCTTTTTCTTTACCGAGTTTAATGTTTTCTCAAGTATCTCGTCGCGAAGCTTCATCTAAATCATAGCAAGGCCTCAATCTTGTTCTTATTCAACCTTCATTTGTTCTCATCATTCTTTTGTATATGATGGTTCTTCATGGTGGTTGTTAAGGATGTAAATTTTTCTCGAAGTGTTCTTCAAGATTCTTGTTGGAGGTGATCAAGTGTTCTTTTTCTTGGATTTCTAAGTTCAATTCCTTCTCCATTGTCTTTTGAGATGGTGTTACTAAATTCTTGATTATGAGGAGTCTTGAAGGAAAATTGTCAAGAATGATATAAGTAAACCCATCATGTGTTCTCGAAGTTATCTTGGGTTGGATTTCACCTAAAGCATTTCCTAAGGATTGTTGCTATCATGGTGTCATAAATGATCCAAGTTTTCTCCTCCTCTTCTTCGTGGAAGAAATTTTTCATCTCTTTTGCTTCCAAGCAATCCTTGTTTTGTTAGTGGCTAGTTATCACCTCATTATTTTGAGATGTTGTTTATAAGCCCACAACAAGCTTATTCTTTTTGTTGTTGGTTTTTCAACAACTCCGTTCAACCTATGCTTCTCAAATTCAATTAGGGTAGTTATTAGCATTTTCTTCACCGTTTGTTTCTTTCCAATGATCTAGCTTCCATTCCTTCATTCCGGAGGCATTGTGATGTTGCACTTTTCAACTCACATCTAGTTTGATTAAGATCATGTTCTTTCATTGCGTATTCATTTGACCTGAGTGTTATGTTATCTATTCAAGTTTTTCCATCTTATCAATTTTGCCTCTCTTTTCTACTGAAGTGCCGCCCAAATTTCTTTTGAGTTCTTGGTTGTTCCTCATGTTGTTCTTAATATCTTTCCAACCTTCATGTTTCATTGGTTTCACTCGTTTGTCAAAGAAGAAACTAAGTATTCCTCTTGCTCTTTCTCTTCCCCTTCTCATTCTAGATCTCGGGACTAGATCCTCTTGTAGTGTGGGAGAGTTGTAACAACTTGAGACCGGCGTTCCAGAAGATTCCCCTTTTATTTCCATTCTCGTCGTGTGATTGGTTTGGTTTTTGCATTCATCATTGCATCATACGCATCATCTACATAGCAGCGTCGCTCCTTTTCGAAAACTTGCATCTGTCCATAGTTGTCGGTTCTCTCCGTTCATGTCGTCGGCCGTTTCGAGACCGACCACACATGCATGCGCCCGCGGCATCGATAAAAATATTATGTTAAAGTGCGTAAAAAATATTCTTGGATTGGGTCAAAAGTTGTCATGACGTCTTGTTTTATTGTCGGTAGACCGCTTGCCGAATTTTGTCGAAATCAGAGGTCGTTTGATACCCCAACGGTCAGTCGTAGCAGTGCGTCATCGGTTTAACTGTTGGACGTTTACGGTGTTTTAATAAAACTTCATTGCAGGGCCGCAAACTTCCCTCTCTTCTTGGCCAAACCCCCTCTACATGGCCCAACTCAGCCTAGCACCCCCTCTGCTTCCGAGCCATCCGATCGATATCGAACGGCTCGAAAACGGAGCAAAACCCCCTAACCTAGCCCCCATTTTCCTATATAAACACCCTTAGTCTACCCTGCCTCGAAATCCGCACCCCTCCTAACCCTAGCCGCCACTCGATGCAGCTAGCCTCCCACCACCCATCTCGCGGGCCTATGAAGCCCACCTGGTGGCCTGCCTGGGCCCGAATCGCTGTCGTCGCCGCCCGTATGCGTCCATCGTCTGCCGCCCGCTCCCCTCCGATCTGCAGCTGCCATGGCGTAGCTCCGCTGGCCGCCATCTCCCGCTCATCCCCATGCCCCGTTGCCTCGCGGTACCCCCGTCGGACCAAGGCCAAAGCCTCGCCTTGCCCCATCTCGCCTTATGCTCCCTTCCTTATCCCTCTCTGTCTCATCTCTCCCTCTCTCTATGGGACTGCAAGGAACCCCGCCGCCGATGAACATGCCTCGCTGATGCCCCAATACGACCAGATTGAGGCGGAGGACGAATGGATCTGGCCTATCCGCTATCAGCCGCCATGCCGGAGACCTCCACCACTCGCTGGAAGCCGTCGCCGCCGCCTGCGATCTGCTCCTGATCGAGAGCGAGGAGGAGAGATCCCGCTTCCTGTGTTGACCGACCGCCCAGCTCCCTCTGCCTTGGCCTAGCTGCATCAACGGGCAAGGCCCGCAAAGTGAGGCCTCCCCCACCTCTGCCAATTTAACGCCTAGTGTGCTTTGTGATTATCTAGCACCCCTATCTAGTTTTGGCCCCTATTGCAGATTCGGCCCACGTAGCATTTTTTTAACCTGCGAATTTGTCCAATTATTTAGGGAATTTCATAATTACAGAAAAAGCATCATTTTGCATTGCTCACACATACATAATCATGCATCGCATGTAAAAACTTAATATATGAAAAATGTCCAGCATTATGTGTAGATTAATTATGACCCATTTTCATGCATGATAAAATATGTGATGTGATGTTTGCATTTAATTTGCATGAATAACTTGCTAATAGGTTTATGCCATAAACTTGCATAATTAATTGTGACAAATTTTCCTACATGATCACATGCATATTATATATGTTTTCGGGGTAGAAAAATCCATTGAATTTATCTGTACATTTAGTTTTGTCATTTGAGTAAGTTTTTTTGCATGTTATTTTTGCTATGATGCCCTTTTGTTATTTCCGTGTGATTTAATCCATGCTTGATATGAAATAATTTTGAACATGGGAAATACCTTTTGACATGTGCACTAGCACCTGGTCATTTTGCTTGCCATAGAAAAGCATTTTTAGGTGTTGTTTTCTTGTTGCCAACATGCTATAAAAATTGTGCTGTTTTGAGCTGCGAAAATATTTCTATGTCTGGAATATGTAACGTCTCGTTGCTGTCTTGCCATGTGTTTTGCTAGTCATGTAGAACCCTTTTGAGGTTGGTGTAGTGGAGTTATTTGTAGCTTATATGGTCTACTACCATGCTATTACTTTTCATGCTATAATATGCACTGTAGCTTATAGTTTTACTGTTGTCAATATGCCTTTATGATAAAAATTGCACTATCAAAAACTGCTATTTCACTAAGTCCGAAACTGTTTTCAATTAGCCATGTTGTGAGCTTCCTACCATGTGATCCATGCCTCTTTTGAGTATGATATGTGAAGATGAAATGAAGTGTGTGTTATATGATACTGCCCCATGCTTAGTTGGTGCATTTTAGGATCTTGTAGCTTGTTGTTTTCATGTGTGCAAAATGCCATCTCGCTGTTTTTGGCAGATTTCTACTAAACTTGTGTTGGTTGTGTGGTTGAACCGTAGCTCCGTTTTGGGCATACCATATACGAAACTTGCTTAGAATATCATGTAGTATCATATTATAATGTTGCATCCATGTTTTGAAGTGCTTGTGGTTATCATTTTCATGCATTTTGCATTCATGGCATGATCCTCTTGTGTGTATCATATCTTTTAGAACGTAGCTCCGTTTGAGATGTTTTATATATGTAAATCGACTATAATGACATGTAGAATCATGTGGTATGAATTATTTTTCAGTTTAATAAATATAAAATATGGTTAGTTCAGATCTGGACCAATTTCGAAATTAACTTATGGGGATGTTTTAGATATGCTATATGTTGCTTTCGGCCTCATTTCAAATGCCTAGATGTTGTAGTTGTGTATGCTTCACCGTTTGCCATGTTAACAACAGTTAAGATTGATGTGTACCTAAACGGGAGTGAAGTAAGTAATTCAAATATGGAGTTTCGTCAATATGCAACTCGTTTCATATTGAGCTTCACTAAATGTGTAGGAGTTGTTTGATGTGCTTCGCCATGCCTTGCATAATTAAATGAACATGCATCATATTGATTTGTGCATCATGTCATGTATATGTTTGTGGTGTTATCGTGTGTTGATTGTTTGTTTCAGATTGTTCCTTCTCGATAGAGTTTCGAAAGCGTTTGGAGTGTGAGGATTCGTTCGACTACGTTGGCCTGTCTTGTACATGGATTCGTTCTTCTTTCAAGCGGGATCTCAGGCAAGATGACACATTTCCTTGGATACCACTACTATCATTGCCATGCTAGTTGTCTCGTTTTCTATCGCTATGTCACACCGCCTACCACTTGTTTGACAAGCCTCCCAACATTGCCATGATAAGCCTCTAACCCCTCCACATCCCAGCAAACCTTGTTTGGCTATGATATCGCTTGCTCAGTCCATCTTATAGCGTGTCTTGCTCCAGGTGCAATTGCTTCCATGTGATAACATGTATATTCTTTGTTGTTATCACAATATTATTGCTATTTAATTTAATGCACATATATACTTGGTAAAAGGTGGAAGGCTTGGCCTTTCGCTCGGTGTTTTGTTCCACTTTTGCCGCCCCTAGTTACTTGTGAACTGGTGTTATGTTCCATAATTCAGCGCTCCTAACATGCTCAGGGTTGTTATGGGGATCCCCTTGATTTTCGTTTTAGGATAAAGCTTGTATGGCAAGGCCCAGCATTGGTACTACATTTACCTAATAACTAATAAAATGCATAGGGACCTGCCGGCACCCGCGGATAATTTAATCAACCCCCAGGCCAGTGCTCCTCATGAGTGTTGGTCCAAAGTAGAGTTGTGTGCGGGGCCAACCCGAGGCAACTCAGGTGATTTCTACTAGGCCACTGTACGCTGTGCTCATCCGGTTGTGCCCTGAGAACTAGATACGCGGCTCCTATCGGGATTGTCGGCATGTCGGGCGGCCTTGCTGGATTTGTTTTACCTTTCTAGAACGTCTTGAGCGAGGAATTCGAAAAATACTTCGGGCTATCTCAAGGTTGTGGTTTTCCAATGGAATTGCCTAAGAAATCACGAGATTCGTGGTCGAGGTTATTCCTGCTGCGTGTGGTTAATTTGTGATGGATGAGTTGGAACACCCCAACAGTGTTAAATCTTTCAGAAAGCCGTGCCCGCGGTTATGTGGCAACTTGGAAAACTTTGTTTAACACCCGGTCATAGCAAACTTGAAGTAAACTCTAATAAAATACACCAATTGTGTGAGTAACCGTGACTATCTCTTCTCGTGAGTCCTCATCTGAGAGAGAACACGGCGGGGCTATGTTTGACGTAAGTAGGTGTTCAGGATCACTTAGTGATCATTATTAGTTCACATACATTATGCGTAGCCCACCATACTTTACTTTCTGTATTTGTAAATTAGCCACTCAAATAAATGCTTAGTTGCTTGCTACAGACTCACCAGTTAACCATACCTCTCCCATTAAGCTTTGCTAGTCTTGATACCCTTGGAAATGAGATTATTTAGTCCCTCTGGCTCACAGATTACTACAACAACAGTTGTAGGTACAGGTAATGCGATGCCTTGATGCGAGCATGATGCTTGTTCTATTTGGAGTTCTTCTTCTTCTTCTTCTTCATCAATCTAGGATGGGTTCCAGGCGGCAGCCTGGGATAGCAAGGATGGATGCCATTTTATCGTTTGATTTCGTCCGTAGTCGGACCCTGCTCTTCTATATGATGTTTGAATATCTTGTTGTATTGATGTGATAGTGTTGTAGCTTGTGGTGAGTGTAAGCCAATTCCATATACTCATCTCTTCGGTACATGTACGTGTAATGATATCCATTCTAGAGAAATGATGAGATGCGCTTCTATCCCTGTCGAGGCCCTCGTGCCAAAATAAGGATAGGATCGCATCTTGGACGTTACAAAGACCTTGCCGTGATGACCTTCAAGCCCCCGGCAAGGCGAAGCCGCGACAAGATTCCGCCAGCGCAGAGGCTAGGTGTCGCCCCCCTGGGCACGTGTCAAGACGCCTACGATGGAGGGGGCTAAGCGGTGCCGATGAGACGGGATCCTGTCCCGTCCTGTAGAGAGTCAGAGATGCCTGATGGTGCATTAAATGCGTCTATCCTACGCCGTCAGTGTTTGGAATGATAACACTATACACCCCGTGTATGCACTGTGCGTCACTATTGGTGACCCCTTCGATAGTATAAAAGGAGGCCCAGGGCGTTACCGTGGAGGACTTTTCGACTTTTCGATCTTTTCTGGCCCATTCTGCATGAGTAGCAACTGTGTACTATAGTGCTCCCAGAACCTGAGCTAGAACTCATCCAATACAACCAAGCAGGTGTAGAGTTTACACATCTTTGCGGCCCAAACCTGGTTAAAATCCCACGCGTTATTCATCAGAGCTGCTCTCTGTGTGAGCCTTCTTCCCGCCGAACCGTAAAGGGATCCCTCCGATCCCTTAGGTGTCATTTCCCTGACACGAGTCAGTCCATCCACTGGTGGTGGTGGAGGTGGATTGTTGTTGTTGTTGTTGTTGTTATTATTCCCCATGTTCTGAGTGAGCAGCTAGATCAACTGGGCATGTCCTTGAAGAAATTGTTGCATGTATGGTGGCACATCATTGTTGTTGTTGTCTCCTGAACCACTATCTCAAGTACGTCTTGACGACACTAGTGGTTAAGCATAGATGAGATATAGACAGAATTATGCCTAAGCGAAAATACTACCCATATGTTGATAAGTCAGTTAGAGGGTTGAGTCAGTCGGAGCATGAAAGTCCATGGTTCCACAGGCAACTTAAGGGCAGCACATTTTGACAGGCCATCCGCAATGCCGTTCTCTGTACGTGGAACGTGCTCCATTTGCAGGCCGTCAAAACATTCTTCCAACTTCCTCACGTCATCTACATTAGCTTCCATCAATGGACTCTAATAATCTTTGTTCACTTGCCTGACGACAAGTTGAGGATCACCTCTGACAGTAAGTTTCTTGATCCCAAGGTCTACCACGATCCTGAGACCGGCAAGCAGTCCTTTGTACTCGGCAATGTTGTTCATTGATCTCTCCCGAGGAAAGTGCATATGAACCACATACTTGAGGTGCTCTCTGGTGGGTGCGACTAGCAGCACTCCGGCACCGGCGCCTTGCAGTGTGAAAGCTCCATCAAAGTACATGACCCACTATTGACCGGTTTCCCTGCCGGTGAGAGTTGGCTCTGGAACTTCTTCATCTGGCGTTGGGGTCCATTCTGCAATGAACTCCGCCAAGGCCCTTCTCTGGATGGTTGAAGTGCTTTCAAACCTAAGACCAAATCTTGATAGTTCCAAAGCCCACTCCACAATCCTGCCGGTAGCTTCTCGGTTCCGCAAAATCCGTTGTACCGGGAAGCGGGTGACAACGGTGATCTCATGCGCTTGGAAGTAATGGCGCAGCTTCCTCGAGGCTATAAGAAGTCCAAAGAGCAACTTTTGTATGCTAGAATATCTTGACCTAGCCCCCTGTAACAAGGAGCTAACAAAATAGACTGGGCGCTACACCATCTTCTTCTTCTGGATTGTCTCAGTCAATTACGTGGACCCTTCTTTGTCGGCACCATACCCTACTGGGGGATGCCCTGGCTCGTCGTTTGGCGATCTTGCCACTGCCGCTGCTTCTTCATCAACCTCCCTTTCAGCCACTAGCGCAACACTCATCACTTGATTTGTTGCCACTAGATATAGCAGCAACGGCTCTTGTGGTTTTGGCACGACTAGGACTGGTAGAAAGGAGAGGTACTTCCTCAAATCCTGCAACGGTGCCTTCGCTTCCGGGGTCCATTCCATTGGACCTGCCTTCTTCAAGATTTTGAAGAAGGGCAAGGCGCGCTCGACAGACTTTGAGATGAACCTACTCAGAGCAGCAACACAGCTGGCAAGACGACGCACATCTTTGACACGTCTTGGCGCTTCAATTTGCTCAATTGCTTTGATCTTGTCGGGATTTTCTTCAATTCCACATTGAGATATAAAGAACCCAAGAAGCTTGCCGGATGGGACGCCAAACACACACTTCTCAGGATTGAGCTTCATCTTGATCTTGCGTAGGTTTGCAAATGTTTCTTCTAGGTCTGATATGAGCATGCCCTTATCCTTGCTTTTGACCACTATGTCATCCATGTAAGCTTCCATATTTCTATGTAGCTGGGGCTCAAAACCAATCTGGACCGCTCTTGAAAATGTAGAGCCGACCCTTTTCAACCCGAAAGGCATACATAAAAATGCAATACGTACCACATGGGGTGATGACTGCGGTCTTCTCCTCGTCTTCCTTGGCCATGAAAATCTGATTATAGCCGAAATAGGCATCAAGGAAAGACAATAAGTCGCAGCCAGCAGTGGAGTCCACAATCTGGTCGATGCGCGGCGAGGTAAAATGATCTTTAGGGCAGGCTTTATTGACGTCTATGAAGTCAATGCATAGCCTCCACTTCCCATTCGCCTTGCGCACTACAACCGGATGGGCCAACCACATTGGACGGAGTACTCCTCTGATCAAGTCAGTCGCTTCTAATTTCTTCATCTCTTCGGCAATGAACTGTTGCCACTCCAAAGCTTGCTTCCGGACCTTCTACTTGACGGGCCATGCGTGAGGATAGATGACTAGGTGGTGCTCAATCAACTTCCTAGGAACACCGGGGATATCAGATGGTTGCCATGCAAACACATCAACATTCGCCCGCAGGAAGGCGATGAGCTCGCTTTCCTATTTGTCGTCGAGGGTGGAACTTATGGTGAAAGTTCCCCCCATACCATCTTCCTTGGTGGGCACCTTGTTAGTCTCTACAGAGCTGCCTTGGGCTTCTTGATCTTGCCGGTGGAGCTCTTTGGCACATCGTCAACGGGAGCGCAACACCTCGAGGGGGCGCGCTTGCCGGAATGTGTTTCAGAGGCCTTGCCGGTCTTCTTCCCTCTGGGAGCTTCAGCGGCAGGAGCAAGTGCCTTGGCGGCAGGTCCTGCAACTGCCTCCCAATAGAGTTGATCGGCGCAAATAAGTGCGCCCTTCTTGTTGGAGTGGATCGTGATGACGCTCATGGGGCTAGGCATCTTCAACACATTGTATGCGAAGTGTGTGGCCGCCATGAACTCGGCCAGCATCGGGCGACCAAGGATGCCGTTATAAGGGAACGAGATCTTGGCGACTTCGAAGACGATCTTCTCTGTTCTAAAATTTATATCATTGCCAAATGTCACCGGCAGCATGACCTTGCCCTTCGTCTAAGTTTTCCCTAAACTGACCCCTTGGAAAGCGCTTGTCCGCTCGAGATCTTCATCGGGGATTTGCAGCCTCTGGATGACATCGGGAGAGATCAGGTTTAGGCTGGCCCCACTGCAGACTAGCATCTTCGTCACCTTGAGGTTGCGAATTGTTCATGAAACCAACAACGGCAGGCACCCAACCACAGTTATGCAATCAGGGTGATCCTCGGTGTCGAAGACGATAGGAGTGTTGGACCATTTTAGAGGTCTCTACGCGCCTATGGAGGGCTTTGTCGCCTTTACCTCGCGCGCCCATTGTTTAAGTTGGCGGTGAGAGGAATGCGATGAGGCGCCACCTTTAATGCACATCATCTCTGTAGCCTTTTGAAACTCATGCTCGCTGGACTCGTCGTCCTTTGCGGCGTCATCATCGTCACCCTCTTGCTTGTCGTGGCCACGAGCCGGCCGATGTTTTTGTTGCACGGGCTTGCCACGATGACCACCTCGGGCAACGCGCTTCTTGTCGGATCCCTCTGCACCATCCTGGCATTTCTCCTTGTCTCCCCTCTCGTATTCGGCTTTTTGCTTCTCGGTGAGCTGCTCAACTTGCTGACAGTCTTGGAGATCATGGCCCTTTGTGCGATGGATCTTGCAATATTGCTTGCCAGAGCCTTCCGTCTTGTCGGCAACCGCCATTGCCTGGCAGGGGATGCACCCGGCAACATCCTCGCCAGGGTCATCAACCTTGCCCTTCTTAGCAGTACCGGGTTTGCCGGATCTCTCCACGGCAAGAACGGCTTTGCCCTTTTGCTTCTTGTTGCACCGTTGGCCCTTGTTTGTCGGGGCCGTGGTGTCTTCATCTTCAGAGTCGAGTCTTGCGCCAGTGTCTTCGCCGGGGAGTCTCCTTCCTTCTTCAGCCCGAGAGCATTTGTCTGCCAGAGCGTAAAGCTCGGCAACATCCCTGACTTTGTTCATCACTAGCTCTTCCCGCATCCTGGTGGTTGCGCACGTTCTGATGGAACACACTGATAACAGCGATAGGAGGAACGTCTGGTATGTTGTGGTGCACGCGGCTAAACCTTTGGATGTACTTGCGCAAAGTCCCGCCCTTCTTCTGAGGGATGATGTGCAAGTCGTTTGCTTGGCCGGGAGCTTGGTGATATCCAGTAAAGGCGCCAACAAACTCATGGCACACGTCTGCCTAGGAGGAGATGGATCCCTCCGGCAGGTGCATCAACCACGACCGGACGTTGGGCTTAAGCACCAACGAGAAGTAGTTGGTCGATATCTTGTCGTCACGAGCCCCGACAGCCTACACCGCAATGGTGTAGATGCTCAAGAACTCCGACGGGTGAGTCTTGCCATCATACTTCTCCGGGACTTCTGGCTTGAATGTGTTGGAATTGGTCCACTGGACTTGCCATAGCTCATAGGTAAACGCTAGACAACCCACCTCGTAAGGTCGGCTGACAGGGTACCCTGGCGGAGACTTGTCTACAGCGGGCCCGCGTGCCTATCGGACTGAAGGCCCATTTCCTGTAGCTGCTCGATTGCAGTTTGAGCGTCTTCCTTGCTTCGTTCCCGAAGAACTTAACGCTGGTCACGGCATGTCCATGGATCAGACGACGTAGTCGAGTAACCGTCGTAAGCGTCGGTCTGTCGAGCAGGTGACCGGTGTTGTTGCTGCGAAAGAGAGTGCACCGTGGGCGCACCGCCTCTAGCTTTCTCCCGGCTGGCTTGAGCCGGCTCAGTGGACCGAAGCCTATTTGCGAGGCTGAGGAGGCAATGAATGGTGGGTCTCCATTCGTTGAGCTTCTCCGCAGCAGGAGGGAAGTTCAGGAATAGCTGTGCCCACGCCATCGCTTCTTCCGACGCGGTTGGCAGCGAATGGCATGAGGAACGCGAGGTGCTCTGACTTCTAAGTGTGTTAGAAGGAGCACCGTCACGGTCTCGCGTCGGCACGCCACTCCTGCTAGCATGCTGACGAGCATGCTAGTCCCACGCACCTTGGGAGTGATGCGCATGAGCTTTTCCGTGGGGACGTTGAGAACTGCGAGAGCCGTGATGCGAGTCCTCATGCGTGCCTTTATAAGGCCGTGGTGATGGCGCTGGTGTGGGCACCCTGGAAGATACCCTTCCGTCCTTGGGGTTCACCGTACCACCCGCAGGCGGTACAACTCCGCCCTAAGACCCAGCGGTGTGGGGGTACTCGCCGCTGCCATGGACGTCTCTGCGGCGGGCGTCGCTGCTTGCTTGGCCTTGATCACCAGAGGGCTGCGGAAGTTCTAAACCTCTGCCTCCTGCTCCACCCGCGTCCACACCGTCGCCGGTCTATGCAGATACAGGGACAGCGGGCGCAGATGGGCCAACCGCCATCAGACCCTTCTTCTTGGGGGCCATGGCGACGACAAGCATGAAAGAACTAGCACGCTGATCACCAGAGAAGGTTCACGCAACCTATCCCCCCTACCTGACGTGCAAAAGATGTAGTGGGGAACGAACACCTATGGGATCGGAGTGACCCCTTTTAGTTCGGCGGAGGGCGAGGGGTTCGCGCAAAGAGCAGGTCTGGAGAGCAGCACGCGGGGGTCTTACCTAGGTTTGGGCCGCAAGGATGCGTAAAACTCTACTCCTGCTTGGTTGTATTGAGAGTGTTCTTAGGGTTCTAGCTATGGGAGCACTATGAGCCGCTACCACGTGTCTGGGCTAGAAGGTCCCAAGACTGGCCCCGAAGTCTGAAAATCCTAGGGCCCCAAAAGTCCTCCACTGTATCGCCCTGGGCCTAACAATGGCATACAGTGCGTACAGTGGCGTACAGTGCGTACACGGGGTGTACAAAGATACAGTGCTATCATACCTAACACTAGTGGAGTAGGACAGGCGCATTTAAAGCACCGTCGGGCATCTCTAACCGTCTGCAGGACGGGACAGGAGACCGTCCCATCAGCACTGCTTAGCCTCCTCCAGTGTCTTCGTTGCGACGCATGTCCAGGCAGAACGACACCTGTCCTGGGCGTTGGCGAGGCCTTGTTGGGGCCTTGCCTTGCCGGGCTTCGCCTTGTCGGGTCTTTCCAGGGCCTCGTCCTTGCTCGTGGGTCGGTGGGTCATCCCGGCAAGGTCTTGCCTGATTCTTCCGTGTTTGTGCCTGGCAAGTCCATGTCGGGCCTCGTCGCCAAGGTGGCTACTACTGCCCGTGCACGAGTAAAGGGGCACTGGAGAGCCCAAAACTCTAGTGCACCGACAACAAGTTCTTATTGCAAGCACGTATGACTATATACGATATACATGCCTACATTATATAGTTGAATTGCAGCTAGTTCTATGTCGCTCTAGTATGTAATTGTTACGCGATTAATGTCATCTAAATCATTATCCATCACTGATGCACGTGCCTATGCTTTACATATACTGAATCTTTCTAACTTACTAGTGTTGCTACTATTTTCACAACTACAAAATTGCTACTATTGCTGTGACTACTACTATTTTACCGTGCTACTAAAATCTTTGCTGCACACAGATGCCCCAGGTGTGGTTGAACCGACAACTCAACTGCTAAGGCCAAAAAAATATTCTTTGGCTTCCCTTATGTCAAATCAATAAATCAGAGTGTAATGCTTACCGCAAAGATTGTTGCGATCCCGTACACTTGTGGGTTATCAGTCGGCTGCTTGATGCTTGATCTTCAGTAACATATTAGTACTTGTCGATCACTTTCTTGTAGGCCTTCTTCACGGTTTTATAAACCAAGTCTTGTGTATTGCTTGGAGCTTTCCATCATCGAGCCCTATTGCCAGGAAGGCTACAACTGTCTGTGCAGTAGTTAGGGTACTAAGGCACCCATGTTTTAGTACACTGACAAGAGCCCCCAGGCCTGGGCTACACAAGTGTGAGAAGCATTGTTTGGCTAGGCCCCAAAACAGTGTACAGACACACATGGTGGGGAATAATTTTCGTAATCATCATTTTTACTGCATGCCCACTACGCGCATTAAATGTGGGACGTGGAAGAGGTGGAAGAAAAGGACAGTCAAGGGTCGTGCGCCTAAAAAAACAGAACCACGTCAAATGGTGGAGAGAGAGCCGCCGTGCGTTCCCCATAAAAAGGAATCCACGAGGGTGCTACTCATCCACGGCTGCCATTCCCAATCACGTCATCTCCGCCATCTCAACCTTGTGCAAAACAGAGCTCTTCACCATCTATGTGTTTCCCCCTTGGCATACCCCAATCCACCTTCTCAGGTCCGCCATGGCGCCGAATAAGGCTGAGAAGCCATTCAACCCGGGGGTAGAGAAGAGAAAGGAGGCCACAGTTATGTTGTGGAGGACGAATGTCGTCTTCTCTCCATTGGCAATGAACCACAACAATCTTATAATGCGATAAGCATACATGTGGGGTTAGGATACGAAGCCACACGCCACACCGCATGTGCTCCCCACCAGCATCAAGCCTGGCAAGAACAAGTACCCCTTGTTCACCACATATTTTTACTGCGGACTTGTTCCCCCTATTATGATTTCTTCTTCGGGATCATCTGGATCTATGGATTCTAGCACTTAAATTCCACCCCAAATACTGTCACTTTTATGCATGTGTTTGCCCACATGTGTGAGAATTTTGTTGGAGTGATTCCCAAATGAAAAGGTCGAGATGGACTTAGGGGGTGAATAGGTACAATTACAAGTTTTAATAGTTACTTAGAATTTTTTGGCAATAATGCGGAATATGAAAGTGAGAGTAACAATTTCAAAGGTGATAAGTAGACAGGTATAGTGAGGTAGTTAAGCAACTAAATAGTTAATCAACACAATGTAACTTATGCGAACACAAGCAGAAAAGTAACCACAAGTAGGGAGCTAGGGTTAGGGATAACTACAACTCCGAGAGATGAGGATGCATGCCGTTGTTCACTTCCTTGGAGGGAAGCCACACCACGTTTAGAGAGGTGCATGTTACCACGAAGGCATACCAATGCCATAAAGGCTCACCCTATTCTCATCTTGAGACAACACCATGAAGGCATTTCTCAACCACTAGTGGTAGACCATGGGATGGTTGATACTTCCATTTTGGATCATGATTTCATATTGATATTTGTGTTATTCTTGTCCATTATTCCCTATTATCATGCAATTCCTATGCCCTTTCTCTATGAATATGTAAGGTACATCACAAAGAGGGAAATATCCGGAAACTAGAATTCTGTACTGGCAAACCAAGAAAAAGGTAGAAAAATCACTAGACTCCAAATGACATGAAACTTCACAGAGAATTTTATGAATAGTTAAGAATTATTGGGCCAAAAATATACCAGAGGGGGGCCACCTGCTGGCCACAAGGCAACAGGGCGCGTCCACCCCCTTGGGCGTGCCCTGATTGCTTGTGGGGTCGTAGGAGGCCTCCTACCCCCCCTATTCTCCTATATGGTGTGTTTTAACATATAAAAAATCACAAGAAATCTCTCAACATAAAGCACCACTATCTCGAGGCGGAAACCTGGGTAGAGGCCCTTTTTCTCTCCGCCAGTCAGATTTTGCCGGGGGAATTCCTCTCCGGGAGGGGGAGAACGAAACCATCGTTATCACCAATGCTTCTTCCTTCGTGAGAGGACCAATATTCTTCAAAATCTTCACTAGAACCATCTCATATCCAACCCTAGTTCATCTCTTGTATTCAATCTTTGTCTCAGAACCTCAGATTGGTAACTATGGGTTACTAGTTGTGTTGATTACATCTTATAGTTGATGATTGTTGGATTACTTGGTGGAAGATATTATGTTTAGATCCTTAATCATTATTATTATACCTCTGATCTTGAACATATTGATGAGGTGTGAGTAGTTACTATTTTCCCCGGGGACATGGGAGGAGTCTTGTTATAAGTAGTCTTGTGAAGTTGGTATTTATTTGATATTTTGATGATATGTATGTTGTTACTTCTCTCACTAGTGTCATGTGAACATCGACTACATGACACTTCACCATGGTATGGGCCTAAGGGAAGTAATTGCAGAGTAACAAGTAGATCATGGTTTGCTAGAGTGATAGAATATAAACCCTAGTTTATGTGTTGCTTCATAAGGAGCTGATTTGGATCCACACGTTTCATGCTATCGTTAGAGTTATCTTAATTGTTCTTTCATAGTTGCGGAAGCTTGTGAGATGGGTTAATCGTAAGTAGGTTGTTTGTTCAAGTAAGAACCTCACCTTAGCACCGGTCCACCCACGAATCAAATTATCAAAGTAGCCAATGCGAATCAACTCAACATGATGAACGTGATTGACAAAAATTCTCAAGTGTCCTCGGGAGCACTTGCTAGATATAAGAATACTTTCAGGCTTGTCCTTTCCTATAAAAAGGATTGGGCTACCTTGCTGCACCTTTGTAACTATTGTCACTTGTCACTTGTTACGAATTATCTTGCTACTAAACTATCTACTATTCTTACGCACAACACTTGCAGAGAATACCTTGCTGAAAACTGCTTATCATTTCCTTCTACTCCTTGTTGGGTTCGACACTCTTACTTATCAAAAGGACTAGGATGGATCCCCTATTCTTGTGGATTATCAAGACTCATTTCTGGCGCCGTTTCCGGGCAGTAAAGCACCTTTGGTAAGTGGAAATTGGTAAGGAAACATTTTCCATACGTGCTGAAATTTACTATTGCTTGTTATTATGAAACGGTCACCCTTTGAGTGGCTTGTTCTGGGCATCTTGGCCTCGAACTAAAGTTGACAAAGTTGTTCCTCAACCTACCGAACCTACTGCAAATACTATTTTTTTTATTATGAGATCCTTTCAGGTATGGAAGATAAACTGTTGGCTAATCCTTATGACGGTTCAACTCATCCAGATTACCATTTGAAATACGTCGATGAGTTTTGTGGATTGTTTAAGCTTTCAGGTCTACCCGGGGAAAAAGTGAAGAAGAATATTTTCCCTTATGTTCGGAGGGAAAATCATTAATATGGTACATGCTATTGGAAGATATTTGATCATGGGACTGTAATCACTTGAACCTGGAATTTCAACCAAAGGTTTATCCTATTCATCTAGTCCATTGTGATCGGAACTGTAGTTATAATTGCTGATCTCGTGAAGGAGAAAGTATCGCTCAATGTTGGGGGAGGCTTAAATTTATGATGCACCCTTTCCCAACCATGATCTCTCGAGAGAAATGATTATACAAAGTTTATATGATCGGCTTTCTCATGATGATCAAATATTAGTCGATTCTTGTGCTACTTGTTCCTATATCAAGAAGACTATTGAATTAATGGGATCTTCAAGAAAGAGTTAAACGCATCTCTCAAGATTGGGAACTCGGCAAAGGTAAAGAGTCAGGTATAAAGCTTAATTTTGATTGTGTTAAATCTTTTATGGAAACTAATGATTTCGATGAGTTTAGCAATAAATATGGTCTTGACTCTAAAATAGTGCTACTTTCCATGAATCATTTGCAACTCATGTTGATCTTCCCAAGGAGAATTGGTTTAGATACCGTCCTCCCTATGAAAAAAACCATTAGAGGAACCTATTAAAATTAAGAAGGAAGAAGTAATTGTTAGCCTTGTTGATCCAATTGTTCCTACTGCTTACATTGAGTAATCTCCTTTTCCTATAAGGATCAAGGAGCATGCTATGGCTACAACTTTCGTCAATAAAAGTCATGTGAGGACACCTAAACCTTCTCAACAAATAAATGTCGAGCAAATGTTTTTATGGTTAAGGATCTCCTAGTTGATAATATTGATGGCCAGGTTATTTACTTATGTGATGGAGCTGCTAGAATTTCAAAACCTGTTGAAACGAGCGAGATGAGCTCGATAAAAACAAACTAGTTGTAGGCATGCCTGTTATCTCAATTAAAATTGAAAATCATCGTTACCATGCCTTCTATGACATTGGAGATAGTGTTAGTGCTATACATTTTACATTAAATCAAGAAATTGTGCATGACATAGCACCCTCTGAGATTGAAGATATTGATGTCACTATTAAACTTCCAAACCGTGATACTATTTCAGTGCTTGGAACTTTTAGAGATGTTGAAGTATTGTGTGGAAAAGTCAAGTACCCTATTGATTTCCTAGTATTGGTTTGTAACAAGATCAGTTTTGTCCCATTATATTTGTTAGACCTTCCCTGAATACTATTAATGCTGACATTAATTGTGCTACTCAGAAGGTTAAAGTAAGCTTTGGTGATGTGTCTCATGAATTTAATTTCTCTAAGTTTAGTAGACAACCACATGATTTTTTCCTAATAAGGATGAAATAATTTTTCTTCCTTCTATTGTCGTACCTCCTACCGATCCATTAGAACAATATTTGCTAGACCATGAAAATGATATGCATAGGAATGAAAGGAATGAAATAGATGGTACATTTGTTAGACAAACACATATCCTTAAACATAACTCGCCAATTGATATGTTAGGGGATCCTCCTCGACCGAAGGGAGATCCCGTGTTTGAGCTAAAGACATTGCCTGATATATTGAAATATGCTTATCTTGATGAAAAGAAGATATATCGCTTATCTTGATCTAAAGAAGATATATCATGTTATTATCAGTGCTAACCTTTCAAAGCATGAAGAAATGAGATTACTTAAAACTCTAAATAAGCATAGGGCTGCAATTGGATATACTCTTGATGATCTTAAGGGAATAAGCCCCACTGTATGTCAGCACAAGATTAATATGGAACCGGATACTAAACCTATCATTGATCATCAA
This sequence comes from Hordeum marinum, assembly GCA_022496015.1. NCBI lineage: Eukaryota > Viridiplantae > Streptophyta > Magnoliopsida > Poales > Poaceae > Hordeum > Hordeum marinum. The sequence continues at coordinate 235,273,958 of CM039677.1, forward strand.
TGCCATCTCAATCCTAAGATGAAGGAGGAGGTAAGAACTGAGATATTAAAAATTCTGGAAGCAGGTATAGTTTATCCTATTGTTGATACTAGATAGATGAGTCCTTTTCATTGTGTTCCTAAGAAAGGAGGTATAACTATTGTTCCTAATGATAAATATGAGCTTATTCCACAAAGAATCATAAGTGGTTATAGGATAGCGATTGATTTCAGGAAATTAAATGAAGGTACTAGGAAAGATCATTACCCCTTGCTTTTATGGATCAAATGTTAGAAAGACAATCTAAGCACACACACTTTTGTTTTCTTGATGGATACTCTAGTTTTTATCAAATAACCGTGTCAAAAGAGGACCAAGAGAAAATTACTTTTACTTTCCCTTTTGGAACCTATGCTTATAGGTGTATGCCTTTTAGTGTATGCAATGCACCTGCTACATTTCAAAGATATATGACCGCTCTATTCTCTGACATCTGTGAAAAGATTGTTGAGGTTTTCATGGATGATTTTTTTGTTTACTTGACTTCCTTTGATGATTCCTTGAGCAACCTTTATCGAGTTTTGTAGAGATGTGAAGAAACTAATCTTGGTATAAGATATAATAAGTTGATGCAATAGATAAAATGCCATGCCGAAAAGATATCAAAGGTATAAGAAGTTTCCTTGGTCATGTTGGTTTCTACAGGAGTTTCATTAAAGATCTCTCAAAGATTGCTAGGCCATTAACTAATCTTCATCAAAAAGACATTCATGTTGTTTTGTATGATGATTGTGTAGAGGACTTTGAAATACTTAAGAAAGCCTTGATTTCTACAACTATTACCCAACCACCTAATTGGAACTTACCATTTGAAATTATGTGTGATGCTAGTGATTATGTTGTTGGTGTTGTTCTAGGGAAAAGAGTATGCAAGAAATTGAATGTTATTCATTATGCTAGTAAGATCCTAGACATTGCTCAAAGGAATTATGCTACTAGCAAGAAGGAATTTTTAGTAGTTGTTTTTGCATGTGATAAGTTTATACCTTACGTCGTTGCTTCTAAAGAACTATTCATGCCGATCATGTTGCTATTAAATACCTTATGGAAAATAAAGATGCTAAACCTAGACTTATTAGGTGGGTGCTTTTACTACAAGAATTTGACTTCCATATTGTTGATAGGAAGGGAACTGAAAACCCTGTAACAGATAACTTGTCTAGGATGGAAAATGTTCTTGATGACCCTCTACCTATTGATGATAATTTTGCGGGTGAGCAACTTGATGTTATAAGTACTTCACATAGCACTCCTTGGTATGTTGATTATGCTAATTACATTGTTGCTAAATATATTTCGCCTAGCTTCACCTATCAAAAAAAGGAAAAAAATCTTTTATGATTTATGACATTACTTTTGGGATGACCCACATCTTTATAAAGAAGGAGTAGATGGTGTTATTAGACGTTGTGTACCTGAGCATGAACAGGGAATATTCTAAGGAAGTATCACTCCGAGGCCTACAGAGGACACCATGTCGGTGACAAAACCCCGCACACAAGGTATTGCAATCCGGTTTTTATTGGCCTACTCTTTTTAAAGATGCTGGTAAGTATGTCCTTTCATCTGATGAATGTCAAAGAATCGGTAACATCGGTAGACATCGGGAAATTCATATGAACTATTCACTTCTATCGAACCATTTGATGTTTGGGGCTTTGATTATATGGGACCTTTTCCTTCCTGTAATGGGTATACTCATATTCTAGTTGTTACGTTACTAAGTGGTTAGAAGATATTACAACTAGTAGTGTTGATGATAACACCTTTATTAAAATGCTTCAAGACATCACTTTCCCAAGGTTTGGAGTCCCTAAATACTTAATGACTGATGGTGGTTCACATTTTATTCATGGTTCTTTCGGTAAACTTCTAGCTAAATATGATGTTAAGCATATAATTGATCACCTTATCATCCTCAGTCTAGTAGCCAAGTTGAATTGAGAAACCTAGAAATCAAATTAATTTTGGAAAAGACTATAAATTGATCTAGAAATAATTGATCTAAGAAACTAGATGACGCTTTATGGTCTTATAGAAATGCTTATAAAAATCCCATGGGAATGTCTCCATATAGAATGATCTATGGAAAAGCTTGTCATTTACCTATTGAGTTAGAACATAAAGCTTATTGGGCAATTAAAGAACTTAATTATGACTTTAAACTTGCTGGTGAAAAGAGGTTATTTGATATTAGCCCATTAGATGAATGGAGGACACACACCTATGAAAATGCCAAGTTATTTGAAGAAAAGCTTAAAAGATGGCATGGAAGAGGATTCAAAATGAGAATTGAATGTAGTAGACCTAGTGCTTTTGTACAATTCTCGTTTTAGACGTTTTGCAGGTAAACTCCTCTCCAAATGGGAAGGCCCATACGTTGTCGAGGAGGTCTATCGCTCCGGTGCTATAAAGATTAATAACTTCGAAGGCAAAAATCTGAGAGTGATAAACAGGAAAATAATTAAGAATTACATCTATGGTATGCCCATTAATGTTGAAACTAATATTATTCAAGTGATAACACCGGAAGAGCACATAAGAGAGACCTTCCGTAATACTCTAGAAACCTGAAAAAGGAATAGGTATGTGATACACTAAGTAAACTGACTCCAAAAATACCAAATATACTCCTGTATGTCCTGACCATCGCATCGCGTGTTTCTCCTCTGTTCTTGTTTCGAGCTGTTTTTGACAGATTTCCAAAGGCATGGGAGCTATGTCTTCGTCCTCCTCAAACAACATTGAGGACCAAGCATGGCTATTACATATGGAACTTGAACGAGAAGGATCTAAAGAAATTATCTTAGGAGAAGAACCTAGAGACTCCATGGAAGTGCATCCTCCGACCTCAGAACATGGGACACTAGTGGACATCTCCACTTCTTCGAACCCTTGCCCACCAATGTGGAGGAATGCTCAGTTAGCACAGGAAGCGCAAGATGAAGCTGTCCCAAGGAGGCCCCTCGGCAGGTTACATGCAAATAACTTTCACAATTTGATTCAAAATTATGGAGTTGAGAATATTTCTCGCTCGTATATACCGTCCAATTGGGAAATCTCTCGTCCAAGTGAAAGTGAAGCAGGAAAAAGTGCTTGGTGGCCAGAGCATAAACATATCATGGAGGAAGTACAAAAGAACACTATGATGACTCAACAACTACTTCATGAAATAATGAAGTTAAAGGCTACCCCACTAACCATTTCCAATGACAAGCCTACTACATCATCACCAATATAGCCCAACAGGGACGCTTGAGTACATGAGTATGGGCACCACCCTTAGCTTGTTCTGATCTTGGGGGGAGGTGCCCCGATATCGTATCACCATCACCTTTACCACTACTATCTATCTTAGTTCGATCCTTAGTTATTTCTTGATTTAGAGAAATAAAATTAAGATTTTCTTTGCTTAGAATTTTTTCTTTGAAATCTATCTATCCTTTTAATTGGATGTGAGAGTTATATCATAAATATTAGTTGAGTTTGTGTGCTTTATTTTCGTGCACTCATCATCATAGCATAGCAATAAAAGAATTAGAAAAGATCATATGATTATCTCATGGGGAGTTATGACTTCACATATAAAAAAGGATAAGTGGTAAAATATGTTGAGAACTAACAAACATAGCATTAGTAATTGATATAATCTATGCAAGATTATGATAGAGAAGATGAGATTCACATATAAATACACTATCTTGGACACCGTTTATGATGTTGGCAATCATCAAATATTATATAATGATGAAGTGTTGACGTTGGACCTGTGAGAGAACCTAATGATCATGATTGTTTACATTTGCATAGAAGTTATATTTTCATGGATCCTTTAACATGTGATGCTTGCTTTAGATATTTTCCTAGCCAAAATTTTATGCACTAAGTATAGATACTCCTTGTGCATCCATAACCCTTTAAACCTAGTTTCCTTTGCATGAGAGTCCAACATACCTACCTATGGATTGAATAAGATCCTTCAAGTAAGTTGTCATTGGTGCACAAGGCAACAAAAATTTCTTCAAAATATGTATGATCTTTTATTGTAAGGGAAAATAAGCTTTGTACGATCTTGTGATAGCAAATAAATAAAAGTGATAGAGTCCATAATAAAATTCACTATCACAAGGGGCAATACAAAGTAACGTTCCTTTGCATTAATTGTTTGCACATTCAAACAAAGAAAGTGCATGACAACCTCTTCTTCCCTCCACAAAGGGGCAATCTTTTATATTTTTACAAGAATTTATTTTCATGCAAGAGTCAATAATATTTACCTTGTCCCTACCTATTAACTCTTTAGTTGGCAAAAATTATGTGTTAAGGAACGATCAAGACAAATATATCCAGTTGAATGCAGGTGACCATGATTCATTATTGTTGACATTATCCTTGAGGTGAATAAGTTGGGTGTCAAATATAATGAAGCCCACAACTTCCTATGTGTCCGACAGAAACATTAGCTCCAAAAATTAGCAATGTGTGTCAACAATCATAAAATTATAAATGATAGTTGAGTATGTGAACTTCCTAGAAATAAAAGCTCTTACATAGACTCTTCTCTTGAATAAGATGGATTATGATTATCTCAATGACTAATGGCACTGTTTGTTGGTTGTCAATACAGTTTATGTTTCATACTACCTTAGTTGTGAATAGATTGTGACGTGTTTATGAGAAGCTATATGATGGAAAACTTGCTGCTATGCTAATATTCATGAAGCTCTCATGTCCGTATTTTGTTTTTATCGACTTCTCCCTCTCAAATCATATGGTCGTTATTCTTGAGCTCGACTTTCGCTTGATGACAAGCAAGGTCTGAGCTTGGGGGAGTTGATGCTACCATTTTGCATCATGATTTATTATTGATATGTGTGTTATTCTTGTCCATTATTCCCTATTACCATACAATTCTTGTGTCATTTCTCTCTGAATATGCAAGGTACATCACAAACAGGGAAATATCTGGACACTGAAATTCTGGACCAGGAAACCAAGAAAAAGGGAGAAAAATCACCAGACTCCAAATGACCTAAAACTTCACGAAGAATTTTTATGGAATAGTTAATAATTATTCGGCCAAAAAATACCAAAGGGAGGCCACCTACTGGACACAAGCCAACAGGGTGCGCCCACCCCCCTAAGCGTGTCCTGATGGCTTGTGGGGGCCCCAACAGGCCTCCCTACCCCCTCTTATCCTATATTGTGCGTTTTACCAAATAAAAAATTATAAGAAATATCTCAAGATAAAGCGCCACCATGTCGAGGCGGAAACCTAGGCAGAGGCCCTTTTGCTCTCCGCCAGTCAGATTTTGCCAGGGGAATTCCTCTCTGGGAGGGAAGATCAAAGCCATCGTCCTCACCAACGCTTCCTCCATCGTGGGAGGACCAATATTCATCAATGTCTTCACCATCACTATCTCATCTCCAACCCTTGTTCATCTCTTGTATTCAATCTTTGTCTCAAAACCTTAGATTAGTAACTATGGGTTACAGTTGTGTTGATTACATCTTATAGTTGATGCTTGTTGGGTTACTTGGTGGAAGATATTATGTTCAGATCCTTAATCATTATTATTATACCTCTGACCTTGAACATATTGATGAGGTGTGAGTAGTTACTATTGTTCCTAAGGACATGGGAGAAGTCTTGTTATAAGTAATCTTGTGAAGTTGGTATTAATTCGATATTTTGATGATATGTATGTTGACTGCATGAAACTTCACCATGTTATGGGCCTAAGGGATGTCATTGTGGAGTAACAAGTATATGATGGGTTGCTAGAGTGACAAAAGCTTAAACCCCAGTTTATGCGTTGCTTCATAAGGGGCTGATTTGGATCCACACGTTTCATGCTATGGTTAGAATTATCTTAATTCTTCTTTTGAAGTTGCATATGCTTGCCAGAGGGGGTAATCATAAGTAGATTGTTTGTTCCAGTAATAACATCACCTTAGCACTGGTCCACCCACATATGGAATATCAAAGTAGCGAATGCGAATGAACTAAACATGATGAACATGACTAGACAGAAATTCCCATGTGTCCATGGGAGCAGTTGCTAGATGTAAGAGTACTTTCAGGTATGTCCTTTCCTATAAAAAGGATTAGGACACTTTGCTCCATATTTGTACCTAGTCCATCTAATTAGTGAAATAAAACGAAAAATGATAATACCTGCTGAGAATCATAATGAAGAAGCGAGCTGGTCACTCCTAAGTGACTCCTAGGTGTTTCCTAGGAGATTTTGTCCCGGTAGCCACTCCGGCCCTGGCGGCCACCACATCCCCCCGCCGGTAGCCACTTTGTCTTCGGCAGACACCTCTCATCGCCAAGATGGCACCTTTTGACCTCAACTTTGATCGTGGCAAGAAGTTTCCAGCGGAGATGAGATCCAAGTTTTTACATCCAGTGGTTTTCTCCCCGGGCTTTCGACAACGTGAATTCACTCTGGTGGTATTGTTCTATAGATCATCATTCAAGCTTGATACAAACACGGTGAGTGTTTCTCTTCATGCTATGTTTGGTGGCTATGACCAAGGTTTTTGGGTGCGCCTTCTGAAGGATAGATCTTTCAAGTTCTCTATGGCTTCCAAGTCAGTGGGTTTTGAGATATACAAAGCGGGCAGAATAATTGAGACAGAGTTTGAGGTAGTGTTTAGTCTTTGGAATTTTGGAGGCCCTAATTGGCGTCGAGAAGAAGTTGCTTATTATGACGAACTTGACAAAGAGTGGACTTTGATCGGTAGACATGGCAAAGCGGTTGCTCCTCGCTCTGGTGATCACCAGAGTTCCACCATGGTGGCTCAAGCTAGTAGGTCGATGTTCGAGAGATTATCGGACCGTATTCAAGGAGACACTAATCAAGGGAGTATTGTCAGTTACTCTTATATTAATTCTGATTATTTTCGACCGCAAACAAAGCCTCTCACCTTGCAATGTACTCGGGAGAGCGGGTACATGGTTTGCTTTGAATGTGGCGTCCCAGGTCATTACACGCGAAACTGCCCGATCCCAAATCTCCTTGGACTCTGGCCCTTTATACGCTTTGATTCCTTTCCCAGCCCACCAAAGCAAGCTTGGGCCGAAGGTGTTGCAGACTCTTGGTTTCACTGTGCCAGCCCATCTCCACCATTAAGGCAGGCATCGACATTTAGGAGTTGCTTAGAGATTTTTTTTCAAATTGCCAACCAAAACCTCTTCCTGTCTCCTCACATTCTCCTCCTCCTTCCAACTCTGCTTCCTCACCAATGAGCTCGCCTTCTTCCTCGTCATTGCCGGCCAAGGAAGTGCTGCGCCATTTAAGTCAAGCTTCGCAGGTGGCCAATATTCCCATAGACCCCACCCCCTTCATCCCCCATGGCTTTCAGATACAAGAGGTCGAGGGGAGGACCGAGGTTTCCAGAGCCATTCTGCCTCATCGCCCTCGTCACCATGAATATTGGGTGATAGCCTCCATCTTCCCACACCCCAATGAGGTATTTTTTGCAAATGTTCGAGAGGTCCTTGAGGAGTTCTTGCAAGGAGTAGCAGCTATGGGGTTTCGTTAAATCCAACCATGCCCATTTGGCGAGGCTTATGTCCAGCTCAGACATGTTAGAGATAGAGATAGATTGATTCAGCCGAGCCTGCATCCCTTTGGAGATGTTTTCATTGCTTTCACCAAACAATGAGGGTCAAAACTGGCACAGAGTTCATTTCAATACAACTTGCTGGTTACCATTCATTGGTGTCACATTTGATTACTTCAATTCAGAGGACATAGCTGCAGCCATTGCAAAGTGGGGCAGGATAATTAGTTGGGAGAAGGAAGATGCTCTGAGAGGAAAGATTCTGGTCAAGGCAAGAGTCAAAGATCTTGCTGACATTCCCAAAAGTATTAGGTTGTTTGAGGGAGAAAGCTTTGAAGAGGAATCTTGGACTTCCTCTATTGAAGTTCTACTGGAAGAAATGTTGGGAGGTGGTCCTACTGATGAGGACCCCATTCCACCTCCTAGAGTGGATCCCCACCTTGTGCCTCGGCATGCAAATGATTTTCCAAGGTTCTAGCCTCTGCCTTTGAACAATGTGCAACCTCCAAATGATGAGTGGGATGAGTGGGATGAGCAAGATGAGCAAGAACAGTAGGTATTCCCTCAGCAAGACCCCCTGTTCCTGCTCAACAACAAGAAGAAATTCCTATGTTACACCATTATGGGGCTCCCAACAACAGTATCACCACCACCATTTCTTTGTCTGATGGCATTCACTCCATTGCTCACACTGTTAGTGAAGACGTTAATCAAGGAAATCTTGCCCCAATCATGGGACCAGGGCTTCAAAACATTGCCATGGCTTACCAAGCACATGGTGAGGAAGATGATCAGCATCTAGTAGCTAGCAATTTGGAGGAACCAGAGCAGCAGAGTGGGATTGGACAGCCACCTGTGAGTGAAGTAACTAACTCCTTAGAGCACCATAATACTCAACATAATATGGATATGTCTGAAATACCCATGGATGTTTGTGACAAAGTTGGTTGTTCTACAAGAGAAGAAAACCCCTTTTGGGAAGCTGCTGACAGTGATAATGTTATCTCCACTGAGAGTGTCACAAAAGATATTCACATAGGAGCCCCAAAAGCTGGGGAACAAGTGATGAAGGATAATACACACAGTGTTGCTGAAAAGGCAGTCAACAATGGAAATGAGGAGGTTCCTCCAAACCTAAACCCACAACCTGGCACACCTTTAGATATTCCCAAGAGAGGTATTGATGTTACACAATCCTTCCCCAGTCCTTCTCTAACATTTGATTTGCAAAACACTGCTGAGTCTCATGCATTGGATATAATTGTTGGCTCACACTTAATTTCTGAAGAGGGCTTGGATCTCTAGATAAAGCACTTTGCTCCAGTCACTTAGGGAGACTCAAATTCCTTCAAGATTGAGATACCATGTCGTGGGGAACGAGCACCTATGGGATTGAGGGGATACCTTTCGGTTCAACAGGGGGAGGACGCGGGCAAAGAGCCGGTCTGATGAACAGCACGGAGGGAGCTTTTACCCAGGTTCGGGCCGCACGGATGCGTAATACCCTACTCCTTCTTGGATGTATTGATCGTGCTCTAGAGTAATTGCTACATGAGCGCCATGGACGGTTGCCACATGAGCTCGATGACCCCTAGTTGTCTACTGGCCTAAAAGTGGGGGTATCCAAAGGTCGAATAGCCCTTTCCTGTAACGCCCTGGGCCTCATTTTATACTCAATGGGATCCCAATACTGGCATACAATATGCACACTAGATGCACAGTGCAACAGTGCTATCGCACCTAACTTTGGCAGAGTAGGACAAGAGCATTTAATGCTACGTTAGATGCCTCGGTCCGTTTGTGGAATGGGACGGAGGCCCGTCCCATCGGCGCCGCTCAACCCCCCTCCAGCATCGACGCTGCGACACGTGTCCAGGCGAATCGACACCTGGCTTGTGTGCTGGCGGTGCTTGCCGGGGGCTCGCCTTGCCAGGGCTTTGCCTTGCCGGGGAGGGGGCTTTGCCTCACCTAGAGGCTCTAGACCCCTCCCAGCAAGGGCTTGTCAGCAGCCTTGAATCTTCTATGTTGGTTCTTGATAATCTTCCTCTGGGCCCTATCATCGAGGTAGCTGCTACGACCCATGCACAAGTAAGGGGCACTAGGTAGCCCAAAAACTCTAGTCAACCGACAGTAGCCCCCGGGCCTCGGCCATACACGTCGCGAGGCATTGTTGGGCTAGGCCCAACCGGTGCACGGACACGCGTGGTAGGACCTTCCAACCGTGGCCATTGCGCCCGCGCACTTCCCCACGCGCCCATCGAGTGCGGGTGCTGGGATACGTGCGCGGCGCGGTTGTGGCATTTTAAATGATCACGCTAGATCCCGTCCGCCACGTGCGCCGCATGCATAGCAGGGAGCCAGCAACGGGCGCCCGTGATTTAATGTCCCTGAAAAGGGTACTAACTACGGCACCATGGATTGGGGCAACGGGGCGGTTGCAGTTCGCTCCGTGATCGAGGGCGCCACTATTGTAGGAAGTGGGCGGCGTCCTTTGGAGCGGGGGAGAGCTAGCCCCTGCGCTTCCTCACCCATCCTCCTCCTGCCCTTTGAACGCAAAGCTCCGCATTTCGTCTTCTCCTCAACTCTTCAATCTTTAGGCAGCTCTCACCCTCAGCCATGACCAGGGGGCGAGGGCGGCCGCCATCCTCTGCCTAAAGGAGGAGCTCCTGTCAGGATCATGCTGCCGCTTCAGCCATGGAGGCGGCAGGCGGCTCAGTCCTACGTGGCGGAGGAGGTGCGAGGGGCCGGGGCCGTAGTGGGGGCCGAGGTCGGGGGAGGCAGAGTGCCGCTCCATCCCCTCCTCCGATGCCGGGCACCTCCATTGGGGAAGCCCATGCCGAGGGGATGGTGCTAGACTTCGTCCTTGAACTGGGCGGCCCCCTCCGGAGCCACCTGTGCCTCCCATGCCGCTTCGCCATAGCGATGGGGGCCGATGAGTCGCCCTTCTTGTGGAAGCGGGCGGCGGGGTGCTACAACGGCATGACGCGGGTGGTCGCCGAATACCCCTCGCGCCACGTCATGTTCCTTAGGCGCGGCTGGAAGACCTTCGCCCATGCCCACAACCTCCAGGTGGGGCATGTCCTTCGCTTGAAGAGGACGGAGGCCGACATGCTCTCCGTCAAGATTTACGGGAGGTACGGTGTCCGCCTCAGCTGCTGCGAAGAGAGCGCGAGCAGCGCCGAAAGCTTGTCCTCCGGCGAGAGTGATGGGGAGGACAGCGGCGAAGACGGCGATGATGAGACCGGTCCTCGGGCGGTCAAGTTAGAGCCCGAAGATTCGAGCTCGAACTGACCGCCGGTAGCACCATCATCGCCAGCCTCATGCCTCTCCCCCTCCTAGCAAGATGTCCTTGCCGGGTGCTTTCGTCCCGGGCGCTACATCATCTTCCAGCGGCCCGTGGACTTTGGCTTTTGAGGGCCACCTTCCCCCTCACCGCCCGCTCTGGCCCTCTCCTCTGCGCCATGCTGGCCAAGGAGGGGCCAGGTCCTTGCCTGCCCATCTGGTAGCCCTGCCCCCTCCGCGCAGTGCTGGTCCAGAGGGGTTAGGCTGGGCTTCTGCCGGGGGCCTCTTGCCATATTTTTCTTCTTGTATCCCGCCTCTCCTTTCCATCTTTTTCTTCTTGTAATCTCCCCTAGGGGAGAAAGTCAAATAAAGATGTACTCAGGGACAAGTGATACTTTATGTAAATTTCACCTCATTTGAAAAATGGTATGCTATCTTCCTTGTCGAATCGTTTCTGTGTTATGGAATTTTTCCCTATGCCCTTTTTGGAAGAATCTTGCCGGCGCGTGTAGCCCTACAACGAGCGCTTTGAGGAACGGATCCTTAGCAGCCTGCTGGCGGTGCCACTGTTGGCAAGATACCTTGGCGTCCTTGGTGTGGCCGTTCAAAGCATCGGCCTTGCTCGCAAAATGGGGTAAGTGCGCGAGCACTTGGCACTTCGATTGCTGAGCGGACTCGAAACAAAACAAGGAGTGTGGTGAAGCCACTTAAGCCATTGAGCTATACCGAGCGCAATGAGGGTGCAGCCAATCGCGACAAGGTTCCCGTGCGTGCAGGTTTACCACACAGAAGTCGAAATTGCTCAAGGAAAATAACTTTATAGCATAAATTCATATGGGGTTTTCACAACTTATGTTTTCATTGGTTCTCTCCTTCCGACAAGCTTTCTTTGGGACATCATCCATAGGTACCCATACCATCATTCCCCCGGGCAAAGCTGGGCGCAAGGGGTTCTTCTGTCCTTTCGAGAAAAAGAAAGAAGAGAAAATATGGACACGGAACCTTGGCGTTCCGTTAGCTCTTGTCGGGATTAGGTGTAATGCAACATTCTGGATAACCATGCACATGAGCAAACATGGAAATCGAACAGAATGGTAGAACACTTATCTTTATTTAGCTACGCATAGGGTCTGAGCCTGGCTTTGTACCAAGGATTACATGCTTCTGCGGCAAGACTTGGACAAAAGGTGGTTGCTGTGGCCGGCCCGGCAACCGCGCCTCATGGGTAGAACTTTCGAAGATGTTCGATATTCCAGGAGTTGCTCACCGGAACGCCAACTTCGGTCTCTGGGCGGACTGCGTCGGGCCTGATGACTCGTACTACCTGATAAGGGCCTTCCCACTTTGGCGTCAACTTGTTTTGATTCTTGGCGGACTGAACTTGCCGAAGAACAAGGTTGCCTTCCTCAAGACTTCTGGTATTGACCTTGCGGCTATGGTAGCGGCGCAAGGCTTGCTAGTAGCACGCGGCTCTCACTACATCCTGAAGAAGGTCTTCCTCAAGGAGCGTTGCATCGTCTTGCCATAACTGCTCTTGCTCGAGCTCGTCATAAACGAGCATTCAAGGAGACCCGTATATGAGTTCCGTGGGGAGAACTGCCTCTGCCCCATAGACTAGGGAGAAGGGTGTCTGGCTGGTAGCTCGATTTGGTGTCGTCCTGATTGACCAAAGAACCACCGGCAGCTCATCAATCCAATGCCTAACGCACTTGTGTAGCTTGTCGAAAGTTCTTGTCTTGAGACCACCCAACACTTCTGCATTAGCCCTTTCCGCTTGCCCGTTGCTCCTCAGGTGGGCGACGGAAGAAAAACAGATTTTGCTGCCAAGGTCTTGGGCATATTGCATGAAGGCGTGGCTCGTGAACTCTGTGCCATTATCAGTGATGACCTTGTTGGGGACACTGAAGCGGCAGACTAGTCCTTTGAAGAACTTGACGGCTGATTGTGTTGTCACCTTTCTCACTGCTTCCACCTCCGGCCACTTGTGAACTTGTCGATTGCGATGTACAAGTACTCAAAGCCCCCGTAGCGCGGGGGAAGGGGCCCAAGATGTCAAGCCCCCAGACCAAAAATGGCCAGGAGAGAGGGATTGTTTGAAGGGCTTGAGTTAGTTGATGTAGCTTCTTGGAATGGAACTGGCATGCTTCACACTTGGTTACTAATGCCGTTGCATCTTGGAGGGCGGTGGGCCAAAAGAAACCTTGTCGGAATGCCTTTCCGGCATGTGCTCTTGACCCTATGTGGGAGACACATATGCCTCCATGTATGTCTGCCAACAGCTCTAGTCCATCCTCCCGAGGAATGCCCTTGAGTTTCATGTCGTTCGATCTCTTTCTTTACAGGATGCTGTCCATGAATTGATACATACGATACCGGCGGGCTACCTTTTCTGCTTCCTCTTGCTCTTCGGGGAGTTCTCCTGTTTGAAGGAAATGGACAATGTGCTGCACCCACGCTGGAGCCTGGGGCTCGACAACAAGGACCAAAGGCGTATGTTCTACCGGTGGAGCATCCACTTCGAAGGCAAGGGCATGAGGGCCTTCCGGAGTCTACTGCACCCCGGCAAGCCTGGTGGGAATGCATGCTTCCATGACAAGTGCTGGGAGCCCTGCAGGAGCGTAGCATTCACCAGCAAGCCTGACATTCCTTTCGGCAATTCTCTTGCCGGCAGCCTTGGGGAGCTCTGCCGAAAAATACTTGTCGGAACTTAGCTTTCTTCTCTTCTCTCGTCCGTTTGATGGTGTCACAGAAGGTTGAGTCAGTTCGAGCACGAAAGTTCTTGGTTCCACAGGCAACTTAAGAGCGGCACATTTTGACAGGCCATCGACAACACTATTCTTGGCATGCGGAACATGTTCCATTTGCAGGCCGTCAAAACGTTCTTCCAACTTCCTCACTTCATCCATGTATGCCTCCATCAACGGACTTTGCTAGTGTTTGTTCACTTGCCGGACGACAAGCTAAGAATCACCTCTGACAATGAGTTTCTTGATCCCAAGATCTGCCACGATCCTGAGACTGGCAAGCAGCCCCTCGTACTCGGCGGTGTTCTTTGTTGATCTCTCCTAGGTAAAGTGCATCTAGATCACGTATCTAAGGTGTTCTCTAGTGGGAGTGACAAACATCACCCCGACACCGGCGCCTTGCAGTAAGAAAGCTCCATCAAAATACATAATCCATTCGCAATCTGTTTCCTTTCTAGGGAGGGTTGACTCTGGAATCTCTTCGTCGGGCATTGGGGTCCATTCTGCAATGAACTCCGCAAAGGCCCTGCTCTGGATGATTGAAGTGCTTTTGTACTTAAGACCAAAGCTTGATAGTTCTAGGGCCCACCGCACGATCCTGCCAGTAGCTTCTAGGTTCCATAATATCCGCTGCAGCGGGAAGTGGGTAACGACGGTGATCTCATGTGCTTGGAAGTAATGGTGCAGCTTCCTCGAGGCCATAAGAAGGCCAAAGAGCAACTTCTGCACGCCAGAGTACCTTGACCTAGCCCCCGATAACAAGGAGCTAACAAAATAGACTAGCCGCAGTACCACTTTCTTCTTTCGGACTATCTCTCCTGAGTGCACAAATCCACCTTCACTGGCACCAGACCTTGCCGGGAACTGTTCTGGTTCTTCATACGGTGGTCTTTCCGCTGTTGCTGCCTCTTCGTCAACCTCTCTTTCGGCCACCAGCGCAGCGCTCACCACTTTATTTGTTGCGGCCAGGCATAGCAGCAACAGTTTTTGTGGCTTTGGCGCGACCAGGACCGGCTGAGAGGAAAGGTACTTCTTCAAATCCTGCAGCGCTGCCTCCACTTCCGGAGTCCATTTCATTGGGCCTGCCTTCTTCAAGATTTTGAAAAGGGGGGGCGCTCTCAGCAGATTTTGAGATGAACCTACTCAGGGCAGCAACACAGTCGGCAATACGGGGCACGTCTTTGATACGTCTCAGTGCTTCAATCTGCTCAATTGCTTTGATCTTGTCGGGGTTCGCCTAGATCCCACGTTGAGATACAAAGAACCCAATAAGCTTGTCGGATGAAACGCCAAACACGCACTTCTCGGGGTTGAGCTTCATGTTGATCTTGCGCAGGTTCGCAAATGTTTCTTCCAGGTCTGATATGAGCGTGGCCCTATCCTTGGTTTTGACCACTATGTCATCCATGTAAGCTTCCATATTTCTATGCAGCTAGGGTTCAAAACCAATTTGGACTGCTCTCGCAGATGTGGAACTCGCACTTTTCAACCCAAAAGGCATACGCAAAAAGTAATACGTACCATATGGGGTGATAAATGAGGTCTTCTCCTCGTCTTCCTTGGACATTAAGATCTGATGACAGCTAGAATAGGCATCCAGGAAGGATAGTATGTCGTAGCTGGTGGTGTAGTCCACAATCTGGTCGATGCACGGCAAGGGAAAAGGGTCCTTGGGGTAGGCCTTATTGACATGTGTGAAGTCAATGCAAAGCCTCCATTTCCCATTTGCCTTGCACACTATGAGTGGATTGGCCAACAATGTTGGATGGAGCACTCCTCTGATTAAGCCAGCCACTTCAAGTTTCTTGATTTCTTCGGTGATAAACTATTGCCGCTCCAAAGCTTGCTTCCAGACCTTCTGTTTGACGGGCCTCGCATGAGGGCAGATGACTAGGTGGTGCTCAATCACCTCCCTGGGAACACCGGGGATATCAAATGGTTTCCATGCAAACACATCGACATTCGCCCATAGGAAGGCAATGAGTGTGCTTTCCTATTTGTCGTCAAGGATAGAGCTTATGGTGAAAGTTCCCCTCGTGTCGTCTTCCTTGGTGGGCAACTTCTTGGTCTTTGGTGGAGCAGCTTTGGACTTTTCCTCTTGCCGGTGGAGCTCTCTGGCACATCGTCAACGAGAGCACAACCCTCCGAGGAGGCGCGCTTCCCGGAATGTGCGCCAAAGGCCTTACCGGTCTTATTTCCCACGGGAGCTTCAACGGCAGGAGCAAGTGCCTTGTCGGCAGGTGCTACAGCTACACCCCGGTAGAGTTGCTCAACGCAAACAAGAGCGCTCTTCTTGTCGGAATGGATGATGATGATGCTCATTCGCCTGGCATCTTCAGTACATTGTAAGCGAAGTGGGTGGCCGCCATGAACTTGGCCAGTGTCGGGCGACCAATGATGCCGTTGTATGGCAGCGAAATCTTGGCAACGTCGAATATGATCCTTTTCGTCCTGAAGTTGATGTCACTGGCAAATGTCACCGGCAGCGTAACTTTGCCTTTCGGCTGGGTTCTTCCTGAGTTGACCCCTTGGAAAGTGCATGTTGGCTCAAGATCCTCATTGGGAATTTGCAGCCTTTGGATGACGTCCGGTGAGATCAGGTTCAGGCCGGCCCCACTATCGACTAGCATCTTCGTCACCTTGAGGTTGCGGATTATCGGAGAAACTAACAACGGTAGACACCCGACCATAGTCACGCGATTAGGGTGATCCTTAGCGTCGAAGATGATAGTAGTGTTGGACAATTTCTGAGGTCTCTGGGCACTGATGGAGGGCTCCACCGCATTAACCTCATGCGCCCACTATTTAAGTTGGCGGTGGGAGGAATGCGATGTAGCGCCTCCTTCTATGCACATCATCTCTATGGCCTTATGGAACTCTTGCTTGTTGGACTCGTCGTCCTCCTCGACGTCATTGCCGTCTTGTTCTTGCTTGTCGCAGCCACAGGTGGGCCGGTACTTCTGTTGCTTGGGCTTGCCGTGGCGGCCTCCTTGGCCCGCATGCTTCTTGCTGGATCCCTTGGCACCATCCTTGCCCTTCTTCTTATCTCGCCTTTTGTACTCGGCTTTTTGCTTCTCGGCAAGCTGCTCTACTTGTCGGCAAACTTGGAGATTGTGGCCCTTGGTGCGATGGATCTTGCAATACTGCTTGCCGGAATCCTTCGGCTTGTCGGCAGCCACCAAGGCATGGAAGGAGGCACACACGGTGGCATCATCGTCGGGGCCATCAGCCTTACCCCTTTTGGTGGCGTCGGGGCTGTCGGATCCCTCGACGGCAAGCACAGTCTTGCCTTTGTGCTTCTTGTTTTGCTGCCGGCCCTTCTTTGTCGGGCTACGGTGTCTTCTTCTTCGGAGTCATCCCCCGCACTGATGTCTTCGCCAGGGAGTCTCCTCCCTTCTTCAGCCCGAGCGCACTTGTCCACCAAGGCATAAAGCTCAGCGACGTCCCTGACCCTGTTTATTGCCAGCTCTTCCCGCATCCTACAGTTACGCACGTTCTGATGGAACGCGCTGATAAACGCCAATAGGGTGAACGTCGGGGATGTTGTGGTGGACGCGACTGAACCTCTGGATGTACTTGCACAGGGTTTCGCCTTCCTTTTGAGGGATGACGTTCAGATCACTCTCCTGGCCAGGGGCTTGATGGACACCGGTGAAGGCACCAACAAACTCATGGCACATGCACACCCAGGAAGCAATGGACCCCTCTGGCAAGTGCACCAGCCATGACCTGACGTTGGGATTGAGCACCAAAGGAAAATAGTTGGCTAATATTTTATCGTCGCGGCCTGCGGCAGCCTGCACTGTAATGGTGTAGACGCTTAGGAATTCCGGTGGATGAGTTTTGCCATCGTATTTCTCCGGGACCTTCGGTTTGAACGTGCGGGTGTTGGGCCACTGGACTTGTCGTAGCTCGTGGGTAAACTCTGGATAGCCTACCTCGTTAGGTAAGCTGATAGGATACCCCGGCATAGGCTTGTCTACAGCGGGCCCCGCACACCTCTCTGACTGGAGGTGCGCTTCCCGATGTTGTTCAATCGTGGTTCGGGCATCTTCCTTTCCCCGTTCCCGACAAACATGATGCTGATCATGGCGCGTCCGTGGGTCGGACGACGCCGTCGAGTAGCCGTCTTAGGCGCCGGCCCGTTGGGTCAGCGACCGGCAGCGCTGTTACGGAGGAGATCTGGGCGCCTTACAACCGGTTCGAGACGGTCCGTTGGGTCGGAGCTTGTTTGCGAGGCTGAGGAGGCTCTGAATGGTGGCTCTCCATTCGTCAAGCTTCTCCACAGCGGGAGGGAAGTTTAGGAGTAGGTGCGCCCATGCCACCGCTTCTTCCGGGGTGGCCGGTAGTGAATGGAGGGAGGAACGCGAGGTGCTCTGACTTCTAACTATGTTAGACGTTGCGCCACTGCTGTCCCGTGTTGGCATGCCACTCCCGCTTGCTTGCAAGTGAGCATGTGGGTCCTACGCATCCTGGGAATGATGCATAGGTGCTTTTCCGTGCGGACGCTGAGGGTAGGGGGTGCCATGGCACGGCTCCTCCTGCGCGTCCTGAGAAGGCCACTGCGTAGGCACGGGCCTGGGATCCCTAGAAGACACTCTCCTGCCCCCAGAGTTCCTAGTACCCCCCGGAGGTGGTACCGCTCCGTCCTAAGACTCGGGGATGCGGGGGTTCCCATCGTTGATGCCTGCTCGTCCTTGGTCCCAAACTTCTGCTTTCTTCTCCTCCACCCGCATCCGCACTGTCTCCTGTTCGAGTGGATACAGGGACGGCGGACATAGATGGACCAACTGTTGTCTGGCCCTTCTTCCTAGGGGCCATTGCAACGATGGAGTCATGGTTCGGACCACCAGAATGGATTCACACCGCTCACGCGCCCCCTACCTGGTGCGCTAGAGATGTCTTGGGGAATGAGCACCTATGAGATCAAGGGGATCCCTTTCGGTTCGACAGGGGGCGGATGCGGGCAAAGAGCCGGTTTGATGAACAACACGCGAGGAGCTTTTACCCAGGTTCGGGCGCACAGATGCGTAATACCCTCCTCCTGCTTGGATGTATTGATCGTGTTCTAGAGTTCTTGCTACAGGAGCACCATGGACGGCTGCTACAGGAGCTCGATGACCTCTAGTTGTCTTCTCGCCTAAAAGTGGGGGTATCCAAAGGTCGAAAAGCAATTTCCTGTAATGCCCTAGGCCTCCTTTTATACTCAAGGGGATCCCAATAGTGGCGTACAGTGTGCACACAAGATGCAGAGTGCAACAGTGCTATCGCACCTAACTCTGGCGGAGTAGGACAAGAGCATTTAATGCTCCGTCAGGCGCCTCAGTCCGTCAGTGGGACGGGACGGAGGCCCATCCCATCGGCACCGCTCAACCCCCCTCTAGCATCGATGCTGCGACACGCTTCCAGGCGAATCGACACCTGGCTTGTGTGCTGGTGGTGCTTGCCGGGGGCTCGCCTTGCCGGGGCTTTACCTTGCCGGGAGGGGGCTTTACCTCGCCTTGAGGCTCTACACCCCTCCCAGCAAGGGCTTGCCGGTAGCCTTGAATCTTCTATGCTGGTGCTTGATAATCTTCCTCTGGCCCCTACAGTCGAGGTAGCTGCTACAGCCCGTGCACGAGTAAGGGGCACTAGGTAGGCCAAAAATTCTAGTGCATCGACATACCCGTAAGTTGGTTCAACTTCATAATCCATCTACTATTACTCCTGACAAATTTGGACGGACCATGCACTTATTGAAATCTGAACTATGAAATGTGCTAACAGAAAGTTGCTCTTCTGAAGGAAATACCATGTTTCATATTCCTGATGGATGTTCTACTACACAGGCTTCTAGCTGCAAAGAAATAATGCTTGGTCTGGGTCAAGAGAATGAGGGTATTAGCCCAGCTGCTCACTATTCTAGTGGGGCAGGTAGTCCTCTAAAGCAAATGTCCCCCAACAAAGTGATTCTCCTGCCCTTGGGAGAGACTATCTCAAAGAAAAGAAGTGATAAAGAACCAATGGTGGAAACTGAGGTAAGAAGGAGTGACAGAATTAAAAAAAGATAATAATGGATATAGGAGGAAATATTGTGAAACAAAATCTTTCTTACCATGCAATGTTGTTTCACTAATTACTCATAATAGAGTGGTCAAAAATCTTACAAAAACTATTTGCAAGGTGTCTGAGGAAGAACTTCAAGAAAAGTTGTCCAAAAGACTCAAGCAGAAAGGACAGGAGGATGTGGCCAAGGTGGACAAAGCCACATGAGTAGCAAAAAAACAAAGTTTGTGTAATGATGTTGCTGCAACATAACACTCAACACAGAGATGCTTCAACTATTTATCCTGGGTCACCATATCTGGGTGTATGCTGGTTTTAAGGATGTCAGTTTATGTAAAAAGTTGGTTTTTGGATCAATGTGGCACCTTTTGTTAGTTGACCTTCTGCTACTTATTAAAGAGACCTGCCTTTGCTATTTCTGTAAGGATAACCATGAACTCATGATGATGTATGAAAAACCTCTTTATAGCCTAATCATGTTGTCAATGAGTTGTATCTACTTTATGGGTTGTGGTGAATTGTGCATTTGCAATATGGGTCTGAAAAATGAAAGATCTAGCTCATATTTTAGGACACATACCAAGGGATGGTACTTGGTATCCCAAATGAAGCTAATCTAGTTTATAATGAATACCAATAGATCATGGAACATCTTGAACTAGAATGTCAGAGGTTTAAACGCACGAGACAAATGGTTGGCTATTAGACAAAAAGTTGAAGAAAGTGTTGCTGGAATTGTTTGAATTCGGGAAACAAAAAGAGAAAATTTTGATATGGGTTACATCAATCAATTCTATCCACAAAGATTTAACAAATTTGAATACCTGCCTTCTATTGGGGCCTTTGGAGGTATTTTGACTGGTTAGAATGGAGCTTTATTTTTTGGTGAACTCATATTTCAAAACAAATTCGACATCTTAGTTCAGTTGTCATGCACCACCAATTCCAAAACCTGGATTCTTATAAACATCTATGGGACCAACCACCTGGAAGACAAAATTGAATTCATAGACTGGTTCAGTAACATTCAAATGCCCACTAATGTGGATTGCATTATCATGGGGATTTTAACTTCATCAGGGCACCTGAAGACATAAATCATTAGGTGATACAGGAATTACCTTTAAAAGGTAGACACTTTAGCTAGAGTAACATGTAGGAAAGCCCTCTTTTGGAGAAACTGGATTGGTTCTTCACCTGTGCAGCTTGGATGACTTCTCACCCTGACACTATTGCTTTGCCATTGTCTAAACCCATTTCTAACCATCTCCCATGTGTGATTAAAAATTGAACAACCATTCCTAAGTCTAAGGTTTTCAGGTTTGAAAATTACTGGCTCAAGCACAGTTCATTCAAACATATAGTTCAAGTAGCTTGGGCTATTCATGTGGGACACACTTATTCAGCTAAGAAAATCAATGCTAAATTTAAAAACCTGAGAAGTGCTCTGAAGTTATGGGTCAAAAGTTTGTCATGTCTCAAAAAGCAGATTGAAGATTTAAATGCCTCCATTTTCCTGTGGGATCCGATAGAGGAATATAGTGATCTTTCTAATCTTGAATGGAATTGTAGGTCCATACTGAAAGAATGTATACTCACAGTGCTTAATAATCAGAAAATATATTGGAAACAAAGAGGAATTATAAAAGGATTTAAGTTTGGTGATGAGAACACAAAATTCTTCCATACAAAAGCTTCAATTAATCACAGGCATAATAAAATTGCAATGTTTAGGAATGAAGATCAAGTGGAAATCACTGACCATGAAGGAAAGGTTGCACTTCTCTGGGAATCTTTTAAGAAGAGATTAGGTCAATCTAATGGGCACACAATGCACTTTGACTTGAATGAGATTTAAGAAAACAGAGTGGATCCCCAAGTTTTCCAGGACCTTCAGAAACCATTTACACAAGAGGAAATTGATGATGTGGTAAAAAACCTGCCTACAGATAAATCTCCAGGTCCAGATGGTTTTAACAATGAATTCATCAAAGCCTGTTGGGACATCATTAAGGTGGATATTACTGAATGTATCATGGTTTTTCATGCTGGCACTATAAACCTTGAAATCATTAATACTTCTTTCATCAATTTAATCCCCAAAAAAGAAGTGTCAGTTTCACCTAATGATTTCAGGCCAATTTTTCTGCTGAATGGAGTTCTCAAGATTATCACCAAACTCTTGCCAATAGACTGCAAAAAATATTATTCAACTGGTACATATCAATCAATATGGTTTTCTCAAAGGCAGAGTAATTCAGGACTGCCTTGGCTCGGCTTATGAATACATCCACCAATGCCACAAATAAAAAACAGATGCTGGTGATTAAACTTCATTTTGAAAAAGCTTTTGACACTATTGAGCATCAAGCCATCATTGTTATACTCAGAGAAAATGGATTTGGGGAAAAGTGGATTCCATGGATGCAATTAGTCTTTACATCTGCATCATCTGCAGTAATGCTAAATGGTGTTCCTGGGAAAAAAATTCTAATGTAGAAGAGGAGTTAGATAGGGTGATCCATTGTCTCCTTTAATCTTTGTCTTGGTTTCCCACCTACTCCAATAGATACTCAATAGGGCCATGAGACTGTATCTAATTGCCCCACCACTACAAGTCAATTCATGCCTTCACTTTCCAATAGTGCAATATGAGATGACACCCTGGTTTTGATGGAAGCAAACGCCAGACACCTGATTTGTCTCAAAGCACTACTGAACACTTTCGCCTCAGCCACTAGATTAAAATTCAATTGTGGAAAAACAAAAATCGTACCCATAAACATTGCTGAAGACAAAGTGGTCATATTCACCAATACCTTAGAATTTGCTAGAGGACAATTCCGTTTCACCTATCTGGGCCTACCTTTGGGTATTTATAAACCAACTATAGAACAATTCTTGCCCCTAGTTCAAATAATTTCTAAAAGGTTGGTTGGTATCTCTACTTCATGACCCAGGCTGGAAGATTGCTACTAGTCAAATTTGTACTTGCATCTCTTTCAATATTATTCATGTGTTGTTTGGACATACCCATCACCATCAAAAAGCAGATTAATAAATACTTGAGAAATTGTCTTTGGAGGAGCCCCGACTTGCAAGATGACAGACCAGCACGAGTGGCATGGCACACTTTTGTAGACCTAAGAATCAAGGAGGGCTGGGAATAATGGATATTTACACTCAAAACAAGACCCTACTCATGAAAAACCTGCATAAATTCTTCAATAGGCAAGACATACCATGGGTCAACTTAATCTAGGAGACTTACTATAGCAATGGACAGCTACGAGGAGAAAATAAGGTGGGATCATTCTGGTGGAGATCAAACTTGGTTATCATTGATTATTTCAAAGCAATTGCCACATGCAATGTAGGAGATGGAAAAAGTGCCATGTTTTGGGATGACATGTGACACCAATTTGTTCTGAAACATAAGTTTCACAACCTATACACATTTGCCAAGAAGACAAATCCGAATGTCCAGCAAGTGATAAACACTGAGTACCTCGAGGACCTATTCCATCTCCCACTAACTATTCAAGCATATGAGGAGTTCTTGGAAATGGAAAATATTTGTATTACTTAACAACAGTCTGAATGCTTGAATTTAGTGGACACATGGTCTTATATTTGGGGAAACTAATTCTACTCCTCCATCAAAGCACACAAGGTTCTTATAGGATACAAACAAACACCACCTCATTTCACTTGGATTTCGAAGAGCTCTTGCCAGCCCAAACACAAAGTGTTTTTCTGGATGCTTCTACATGATAGAGTGAACACAAGAAATCTTTTAAGAAGGAAGAATTTTGTGCTGGAAGAATACAACTCCGCAGTGAGAGATTGTCAAGAGGAAGAAACACTTCATCATCTATTTTGGGGGTGCCCTTTTGCCACACAATGTTGTGACTTTATCCGTCCCTCAAGAACCCACAACTTGTCAGTCTTAGAAGCATATAAAGATCTAAAAGACAAGTTCAATTATCCTTTCTTTATGGGGATTATCATGCTGGGATCATGGGCTATCTGGATCTCCAGGAATAATAAGATCTTTGAGAACATTGCACCCTCTTTTCAGGGCTGGAAATTTATCTTCTTGGAGGAACTAAAACTGCTCAAATTCAGAATAAAGAGAAAACATCTACAATAGTTTAATACTTGGTTGGATTCAATTATGTAAATATAGGTTTTAGGGTTTTTAGTTCCTCTTTAGTTTTAGTTCTTCTTCTTTTGTATTATTTTCCTTTTTTCTTCTTTTATAGTTATTTTTATTGCTTTCAGGCTTACCTCAAGCCTAGCAGACCTTGTTCCCTCCTTCATTTATTTAATAAAAATTGCAGTGGAGTTTTACCCTACTTTCATAGTAAAAAAGAATCATAAAAATTATTTACAATGCTGAGACACAATCTGGTAGTGAACATTCACCTAGTGATAATGAGAATAACAATAATGATGATGTTCATTTAGAGGCTCAACCAGATAGTAATACAGAACCTGATAATGATGTGGAATTAGAACCTACTGAAGATCTTGATAACCCACTTCCTAAAAAGGAACATTATGAGAAGAAAGACTATGCTACAAAACATGGTACAGAAAGAAAACCATGGGTCCAAAGACCCATGTCATTCCCGCGTAAGCCTTTTAAGAGTAAGGACGATGAGGAGTTTGAACACTTTGCAGAAATGATTAGTCTTATCTTTTTGTGCACTCGCTTGAATGATATTTTAAAGATTCCCCCATTTGCTAAGTATATGAAGGGCATTATTAACAAAAGAAAAATATTTGAAACTGAAATTGCTACTATGTCTGCGAATTATTATGTTGATGGTGGAGTGCCTAAGAAGTTGGGAGGTCTTGGTATACCCACAATACCTTGCTCCATTAAACAAAGTTGTGTTAAAACTGCTTTACGAGGTTTAGGAGCCGTTGTTAGTGTTATCCCTGTTGTCGGTGTCAAAACCGGCAGATCTCGGGTAGGGGTCCTGAGCTGTGGACCGTGGATCGATGGGTAACAGGGGACAACAGAGACAACGTTTACCCAGATTCGGTCCCTCATGAGGAGGTAAAACCCTACATCCTACCTAATTATATTGATGTGGATGAGAATTACAGAGTTGATCTACCTCGAGATCGTCTAAGATAAACCCTAGATGAGTTCACCTGTGCTCTACGAATGGGACCCTCTAGTTAATATAGACACCAGGGGTACCCGGGGTTACACATAACCGACCTTTTACAAGGGATAGATACGCAGATCCCATCTTCATAACTTGGAGGCCACAGAATTCTTCGGAGCTTTCCTTCCTAAACAAGGGGTCTCCTCACATACCGGCCCTCTTTAGAACAACCCGACAAGTCCGCCCATGAGGAATGAGCCGACGGCCCAAGGACCCCTTTGTCTCGGACTCCATCGGTAGCCCCCGAACTAGCCTCCAACGTCAAGGTATGCAGTCTTCGGCAGCTTCGCGTATCCACAGTATTCGGCTTGCGAGGCGAGTTCCCTCTATGATCAGCTGACTCCAACTTGGTCTTTGGTGATGCTCTGTCTTCCAAAAAATGATTTGTTTATCCCTGAAGGCCAGACGCCCGTGTGTGAATAGTACCCTTATCTGACAACCTTTATGACGAGAAGCCATAATAGCCAGTGACGAAAACTTGATTCGCGACTCGAGGCCGCCTTTCCAGCGGAACGCCTTATCAATATGAAGATCGTGTCACGTCTTTCATGGAATATTGGTAATGATGTGGGTAACCTCACGCGCTATAACAGTATGATTGCTTCGGAAAGTTCCACAACATGAGGCAGTAAAAGAGGACCCTTGGTATTACGGCGTACCATAAAAAGGAGAAAAAACCCAAGGCATTTATACGCATCCAGACTTGATTCCTTCTCGCATCCCATCCCTAAGCGCCTAGATCCATTTTCTTCATTCCCTTAAAAGCCACCCTCCCCGATCTCAATCAAGGCTATCTCGAGATGGCAAGGCAAGTGGGAAGCCTCTTGCGTCACCGACAAAGACATCCAGGAGCTGAAGTTCGTTGGATACCTCTCGCCCAACGGCGCCCACCACCCTCTAGAAGAAGGCCGGGTGGTGCCCA
Organism: Hordeum marinum; assembly: GCA_022496015.1. Classification (NCBI taxonomy): domain Eukaryota; kingdom Viridiplantae; phylum Streptophyta; class Magnoliopsida; order Poales; family Poaceae; genus Hordeum; species Hordeum marinum. Next base: position 235,299,745 of record CM039677.1, read on the forward strand.
CTCCGAGCCGGGCAAGAGAGTGGTATTCATCCCCCATTTCCTCCGAGGGTTGGGTTTTCCACTCCACCCCTTTGTTAGGGGGTTGATGTTCTTTTACGGGTTAGACTTCCCTGATTTCCCCCTAACTCTTTCCTACACATATGGGCCTTCATCACCGTCTGCGAGGCCTTTCTACGGGTCTAGCCGCACTATGTCCCATGGCTCAAGGTCATCAACATGAAGGCGAGCATAGTCAGCGGCCAACACGCCGACTACAGAGGGGATGTGATCAGTAAGGTTCCATGGGTCGAGTAGTCGGATGACACCTTCATCGACACCATTAAGGTCTGGTAGAAGGAGTGGTTCTACATCACCTAGCCACAAGATGCGGGATGGTCGGTGCCAGCCTACTTCAGATCTGGTCCACCCATGAGGTTAACCTTGTTGATCAGGAAAGGTCTTGACTGGGGATCCACCTCGGAGGTCAAGGCGCTGCAGAAGGGCACCACACAAATGGTGGAGGCCAAAATCGAGTTGACCAACATGGTCCAGGACATGGTCCACCGCCGCCTCCAATCATGTCAGTCCCGGGACACCTCGATGTGGTCCTACAAGCTCGGGCATCCGACCATCATGCACAAGTTCTTCCACACAACTCACGAGAAGTTGTGCAAAGTGCTATTCAAATCCATAAGGAATGGCCGGCCAAAGAACAAGACATCGGCTTAGACGCTGACACCCCACCCTTCGGCAAGGGTACAACATGGTTTCTATTTTATTCCGAGTTGTAATCCTTCGGCAAGGATCTAATCCTTTTTCTCATTGTCTTTGCAGGGCTTGATAGGGAAGGCCGTGAAGATCAATCACCCAACCCTCCTGCCCGAGAACCCTAGGTCGCCCCTGCTGACGATGCTAGCCGTGGCGTCATACGCGGTGCCAGAGAAGAAAGAGATGAAGAAGAAAGAGGAGGCCCACGAAGGCCTCCGCCCTAGGGATCCTCTGGATACTAAGTCTAGAGAGACCCAAGCCTCTTCTGCCCATGAGGAAGAACATGAGAAAAACGGGGGAGAGGTCGACTCTCCCTAGACAAGGAAGAGGGCTGTGCCGGAGGACGCAGAGCAGCATCTTCCTCCCTTCACCCCGAAGAAGCCCTGGAAGGCTAAGGTGCTCCTGCCAAATGACAGCTCGGATTCTGATGAGGATTCCAGGGCTTTCGAGAGGCTTCCTCGAAGGAACCCCATGGTCAAGCCCCCACCTCAAAGGTACTCAATTTGGACACCATCTAGTATATTTACATAGAGTTTTTGTTACTAACCGGTCAAGTGCCATCCATGTCACAGTCCGGCCCAAGACCTCCCAACCGAGCAGGTTTCAAAGGGGGATTCTCCATTGGCCGAGCAAGTAGAGAGCGAGACAGCGTCCCGCACCACGCCCCCTCCAGCTGCAGACGAGACCGCGGAGGTGTTATCCTATCTGACCCCTCCTGTGCCGAACATTGGGGGCGAGACGGTCATGGTTGAGGCACATACCTCGGTCACCAAAAACCAGGAGGCCGTAGCCAAGGATAATACCTCGGCCGCAGAAGCACAGGCGATCGATTCCCTCCTGGCAAGCAAAGAGGGGGCGCAGTTCGCCCAGCCCCCCCTCCACAATCGACTACGGAGGCCTCAGTGCCTCCAACGTCATTGATTTTGCCGCCCCAAGGAGGAGAAGAGGAAGTGTCACTGTCGGTGCTGCCGGACCGTGTCCAGGTGGCCGGCCATGATGGAGGACGCTTTGTCTGACTCTTCCATTGCCGAAGATCACCGCACCCTTATGGGTGCGGTCTTATAAAGTATTCAGTCCGTTGATAGCGTACCGAAGGAAACCTTTAGTGGTCTAATGGCGGATTTCAAGGTAAGCCATCTTCTTTTCATAAGGACAAGTTTTATTTATAAGTTTACATATGCCTTATAGGTATAGTAGCCCCCGAGCCATGGGTGAGTTTGAAAAACTTGCCCGGGGATCATATAACCTAGAAACATGACCTAATAGTTCAGAACCAAATAACTCGGATGCTTGCTTATATATAAGTTTTGTAGGGCTCGTCCTTGGCTAGGGCCTTCAACGCCCTTGAACTGGCCGAGCTGAACCGGAAGCTCCAGAGCTCTGACGAGGAGCTTGATCGTCTGAACAAACAGTTTGACGAGATGCAAGGTAGGTTTAGACCGTACTTGCTAAATTTATTTATTTTCTCATTAGCAAGAATTATTCCGGCTTTGGTTCCTGATTTTGCTTCCATTTATACCCGTAGCCGCAGGTGTAGAGGTTGAAAACCTCAAGGCCGAGCTCTGGAAGGACAAGAAGGAGGCCGCCGATCAGAAGGCAGCGGTCGATAAGGCGGCCGCCAAGCTAAGCTCGTTAAAATTTGAGATCAATAGGCATGAGGCTCGAGTGGTCGAGGTGCAACAAGAGCTCCAGGATGCAAGCGCTAAGTGTGAGGCCCTGGAGCAAAAGGCCAAGGACGAGGCGACCGAGCTAACCACGCTATCCTCCGATCTCAAATTGGAGCGCGTTGAGAGGCGGTTCTTAGAAGAAGAACTTTGCCAAGTCAAGTTGTTTGCGGATGGTAAGTCATACTTATTGCAATGTGCCTTTGGTGGACACAGGTTCGCCTTTCTTACACGGATGTGGCATTCCTCAGGCGCCTTTTGTGGACCTCCCGAGGAATGAGGTGGATGCGGCAAAGCACTTTGTGGATCGAGACGGGGATGTGGAGCAGATGTTGTTTTGGGCTCAATTTGAAACCCCTGAGCCACATCCCCTTCTCGGCTATCAGATGAAGCAGCTAATGGAGCTAAATAGGATGGGGGAACCGGACTTAAAGGATCTCTACATCCAGCTCTGGCCCATCGAGCCATTGCCGAGCAACTATTTTGGTTTGCTGCAGAAGCTTCACGATGCCGTGTCGCGGATTGAAGCCCTAAAGCGCTTTGTTAGCATCAAGGGAGCATGGATAGCATTTTCTTGGACAATGAGGCATTGGCCGAGGGTGAAGCCGATTGAGGTGGACATCACGCCCCGCCTTCTGGGAAGGAACATAGGTGCCCCGAACTTTATTTCCCTGCCGCCTTAGAGGGTGCTCGGTCTATAGAGACCCAATGCCCCAAAGGTATAATGTATGAGTGAGGGTGTTATCTTGTGCCCTGAAGACAATTACACATTATAATGCTTGTCACGAATATATCGTATTATGTATTATTTCGACTCCTACGTGGCCGTTTTAATCTGAAAGTTCCTAGTCGTCGGCTTCAACCCCCATGTAAATACTAAAAGGGGTGTTTCGACCTCCGCATTGGATCCTTAGCCATATATCGGCGCCCTTAGGCGGTAGTGTGTAAGAAAAACAAGGCAATCGGACTATGTGGCTTTAGTGCTTTCACTTAGCCTTAGGAGCTCGAATGCAGGGGCTGGTGACGAGCCCCCAGTATTCCGTGGTGGTCTTTTTGACCAAAGTTTGTGACTAGTACCACAAGGTTTTGGGAAGGTAGAAACCCCTCGTATGACACAGAATAATCTCCATCGATTTTTAGTTTGTCACTTAAGCTCGGATCGCAAACCGCTTCTCATTTATTATGACAGCCAGTTTTTGGCTTTCTCCACTGTGTTACTTCGCCAGACCAGCTGACAATACAATCGAAGTGGTTCTCCCTTGCCCTTTTAGCTGAACTGGCAGAATGTAAAGGGGTAAGCATAGGAGCGGGGTAACCCAACTATTGACCCAAGACATAATTGGGAACCGATTAATATAATGCAATATCCGAGATGCCAAACACATAAAACATAGTGATGGGGTGGTGCTTGGGGCGGGAATTATACCCAAGCCACCGGTCTATTAACCGATAGCACCTATCCTGTACCGGAAAGTTTTCCTTTATGGTGCCGGTGAGCAGGAACACGTTGTCTAATCATAAAAGTGCTAAAAACAGGGCACCCGTAACAGTCTTATAATTCATAATGCCAAGGTGGCTGTTATAGGTAATTCTTATTTCGAAAAACAAAACAAACTTTACAGGATAGCGTTTTACTTAGGGCCTTCGATGGGTGGCTTTACGTCCTCCATGTGCCCGGCTGCGCGCTTACTCCTTTGCCCTCAAGATGGGAGCGACCCCTTAGAGGTAGTAACTATTGGCAGATGGACCTTGAGGAAAGGGTTCGTGAGAAGTCATCGTAAAATGTGTAAGATTGATGCTTGGTGGATCCTTGATGGTATTCCACCTTTGTCCGAAGAAGCATTTGGACTGTAGTTCGGTTGAGCCGGACATCTAGTCCTCGAAAGTAGATCCCCACAGCTGCCCATGGTATCTTAAGAGAAAAATTGTGTCTTCGAGGGACATACCTTATGGCTAGTCGGGCCGTGCTATGGGGAGTGTTTCCCTATTTGTGTTGAGCGAGAGATGGCTCCGCCAGGTCCAGTTGGGCTCAAGCTCGCTTGCCCGCTTATCGCGTCTTGATGACTGATTGGGACCTTGGTGATTCATTGTCGTATTAGCATTCGGCTGCTAATGTGTTCTTCGGTCTGGAGAGAGTAGTCCATATTTGTAACAGCCCGACGGTCCAAAAGATTCGCCTTTTATTCCCATTCTCGTCATGTGATACGTTTGGTTGTCGCATTCATCGTTGCGTCATTCCCATCATTTGCACAGAATCAGCATTCTGTCGACATGAGTTTTGAAAACATGCATCCGTTAATAGTTGCCGGTTCTCTCCGTTTTGGTTATCGACCGTTTTGTGATGAACCACACACGCACGTGCCCGCAACATCGGTAAAATATTGTTTTCAAAGTGTGTACAAAATATTCTCGGATTGGGTCAAAAGTAAGCATGCGATTGTAATATAGTGTAGCTAGACCGCGTGTCAAATTTCGTCACAATCGGAGACCGTTTGATACCCGAACGGTTGACCATAGCGGCACCGTCATCGGATTATTTGTTGGATGTTTTGGTTTATAAAACTCTATGTCACGCTACAAACCTTCCTCTCTTCTTGGCCCAACCACCTCTCCCCAACCCACTAGCCCAACCTAGCCCCCTTCCGTTCGTGGCCATCAAATCGCGATCGGGTGGAGGAGATCCAACCCACCCTAAACCATTTCCAATATAAAATCACCGCATGGAGACAGAGCCCTCAATCTCCAGGGTTTACCCTTGCCAAAATTGCAGCCACCAACCTCATAAACCCCACCTTCTAGCCCCACCTCCTCCAAATCCCGCAACCCTAGCCACCCCTGAGATCTGAACCCTTAGATCTTGATATAGGGGCTCAAAATTAGCCAAAACCCCAACCCGGACAATGGACATGTCCGGGCGACCACAGAGCCCTCGAGCACCACCGCAGTCCAAATCCGCCATGGACGATCCGCGTGAGCCGCTGCCGCCCACGCCTCCTCTCTCCTCGTCGTGCCACTCCCCACCTCCTCGTCGGCCAGTCGTCGACAGACCCGACCTAGGTCGCCCCTCGCCTCGTCTCTCTTCTCTCCTTCTCTCCTCTAATATCTCTCGCTCCCTTCATTTTATCCCGCAAGAGCTTGTCCCCGCCACCACTGAAGGTCTCTACAGGTCAGATCTGAGGCAGCCCTTGTGTAATCCGCCTCCTTGTGTGCCATTTTCATCGTTCCCCCTCCCCCCCCCCCCCCCCCCCGCGCAACCTCCTCACCTCACCACTTGGAGGTCCAGCCGCCGCTGCCAGGTCCACGATAGGGGTGAGCAGCCGTCTGAGATCCGCCCGCTCGTGTTGACCCGCAGCTAGGACGCATCAGGCTAGGCCGGCCCAGCAGCCTACCATTGACCACGCCCGAGCCGCTTGCCCCGTGGGCCTCCTCACCGATTGCCCAATGCCAGCTGGTGAGTGGTCTGTGCTATCCGCCACCTGTGGGCCCAATGTATTGTATTGCGTTCAATCTGTTTGAGGTCCTGTACTAGATTTGAACCAATTCATTTTTTTTCATGCGCTATGAATTTCTCTATTTACCAAGGAAATTATAGATTTGCAGAATATTCCCTCATGTCCATCCATTTAATAACTCACCAACCATGCATCATATGTAAAAACTTTATACATGTAAAATGTGGAGAATTTTGTGTAGATTCATGATAACCAACTTTCACATGAGTTTAAAATGTTTAAACTTGTTTGTTTAAATTTGCATAAATGCCATGTGAAATGATTTATTTCATAACTATTTAACCGTAGGTCCGATTAAAATGTTCCACATATGTGACTTGACTAGAAAAACATGTAGAATCTCATGGCACACTTTATTTTGATGTTTAAAATATATAAAATATGCTTAGGAGAGCTCTGTACCAAACTTAAAATATGCATATGGGGTCATTTCAGAAATGCTATATGTTGCTTCCGACCTCATGTAAAATGCCTAGATGATGTAGTTGTTCATGCTTCACCGCTTGCCATGATAAAAAACATTAACCAGATTTCTCATAATATGGAGTGTTATTATTTTGTATGTATGGTCCCCTTCTCCATTTAAAATTGTTTTAATTCCATCTTCACGTTATGCCATAACCACCCATGTTAAACAACATTTAATATTGATGAGTATCTAAACGAGAGTGAAGTAAATGATTTGAAGGTGGAGTTTCATCACTATGCAACTCCTTCCATATTGAACTTCACTTAATGTGTAGTAGTTGATTATTGTGCTTGTCATGCCTTGCGTATTAAACCAGACATGCATCATATTTGTTATCATGCCATGTACATGTTCGGGTGTTTGTCATGTGTTGATTGTTTGTTTCTAGATTGCTTCTTCTCGATAGAGTTCCATAAGCGTTCGGACTGTGATGATTCATTCGACTATGCCCCATTCGTCTACTTCACAGATTCATTCTTCTTTCAAGCGGGATCCGAAGCAAGATGACCATTTCCCTGGATACCGCTACTATCATTACTATGCTAGTTGGCTCGCTTCTACCGTTTTGTCTTGTTACCTACCACTTGTATATCAAGCCTCCCAACATTGCCATGATAAGCCTCTTGTTCACCGTGTACCCTCGATGCCGGGGGTGATGCACCGCAGCTCATGTCGAAGGGGACCCGTCCGGAAGCGCGGTACGCAAGCAATCCGACGGGAGCTTTTGTAGACCCAAAAACCCCACACGCCTGGGAGAGACCCCGTCAGGGTGTGCGGCGGCTATGGGCTGCCCTAGGTCGACCTAATCGCCCCTAGGGCCTCATGGATCACTGCCCTCCAAGAAGAAGAATGAACGAAGAATGAGAAGAAAGATACAAGGGTAGGGGATAGATGAACACGGAAAAGTAGTAGATGTGTTTGTTCGATTGTGTGTTGTTCAATCGGCCGGGAGCTTCATCTATTTATGAGGCGGCTTGACTTCCCGTACAAGAAAAGGACTCCAAATCACGTCCAAATCATTCCAAAATTAACCGAACTCGGATTAAGGTATGTCTGGGACATTGGTTCAGTTTTTAGTTCCCACGGGCCACAAACAACCTCGGATGAAGATGATGCCAAAAGCAAACTTGACCGCTTCGACGAGGCGAACAACTTTTGTGTTGAATGTTTTTCGATTCGAAGCTATATCGAGGTCTGAATCTCTTATGTAAAACAGCTGATTGGTGGCGCTACCCATCAGACACGTGTCTGGTGGGGCGCGCCATATTTTGTCTCCTGACAGGGCTGCATTCTAATGGCTCTAACTTTTGCATACGAACTTGAATTGAGACGATTTTCATATCATAATCGACCATTTCAACGAGGCGAAGACAATCCCTTTAGAAACGTTTCTCATATGATGTCATCTTGGGGGTGTAATCAGCCGAATAGTGTTCTGCATACAAAATATCAGTACTTCGAACACAACTTCGGCCTTAGGGATGAGATCGGATCGCTATGGCCAAAATATCAAAGTTTTTTCCTTTCTACGATACCGAACTTTCTCACTTTGAGCATTTTTCCATTTGAGGCCTTCTTAATTATGGTTTTGACCATACCAAAATCGGGTGTCAACACATGCCCCTGTTTTTCGGTGAAGCTTGCGTGCCGAAAAATAACTTGTACCATGTTGGTTCTAAGGACGATGTCAACACTCCATCAGCCATTTTGCATGTTCTTAGGGTGACAAGTATATATCGGCCATTACTTGTTTGAATCCTTGATGCAAACTTGGGTGAAACCCTTTCAATTTCATTAACAATCTGGTGATAAAGTTCGACAGATATGTATCTCAAAGCCATTCTCCAAACCATATTGTTCACCCTTCTGCTAGGTTCTTCCAGGTAATCAACAATGAGTTTTCTTGAATCCTTGATTTCGCCTGCATGAAAATTCCATTAGTGGCCGAAGCGGTGGGCTTCAGTTCGGCCTTACCTATGTTGACGAGACTAAGCATCGGCTATTAATAAATATGCAATACACTATGATCAATATGGTAGTCGGATGCTTGCAGTGCAAACTTTCTCCAATTATCATGTTTAGATATATGAAACTTTCTAAGTAACGCAAGGAGAATATTACATCTATACGTGCCTCAAGATAAATTATAAGTGATTCGTCAAAACATTGATAACTTTTTGATACTCATTGCACTACTAATAACGTATCACCGAAACCATCAATATGTATAGCACCTATAGCAAGTAAAAGATTTAATACGAATAACAATGCATATTTGGCTTTGATTAATTGTGCAAAAAATATTCTAAGCGGCATGAGGCTTCAAAAATAGTATTATAAGGAGATATATAAACAACACCAACACCTTGGCCATTGCTACGAATTGAACAATCAAAATATAATCTCCATAGTACTAGAGAGACAAGTCTAATATCAATATTATGCATGTCATTAATCCAATGTTTAGTAATAAAATCAGCTATGATTTGGCCTCTTATAGATTTCAAAGATGCATAAGCCAAATCATATCCAAACAAAGTATAAGCCCACTAACCAATTCTGCAACTATTAATTGGTCTATGCAATATATATTCAATGACATCAGTTCGACAAATTATCATACAAGCATGTAATAAGTAATGTATCAATTCCATGCAAGCATGATATAGGCATACATATAAATTTCCATGAGCATGAACCTTGTCTCATCCTCCAATCAAATTAAGAACGATGTTACAATACTACACTTGCCATGCATTGACATACTCTTAGGACGATAGATAAATATCGGACATTACCACAAAGTCCATGTAAACTTCATCCAACCAAGCACGTATAGCCGAAATAAACAAATGAAATGGAAAATCAAGAATTTCGGCCCTTTGGATCAGCAATAAACATGTAGCTAATCAAATGTATAGTGATTTGGTAATACCCTTTCATGATATACAGAATTATATTGCAACCCTGGATCAAAATAACCCCATGGAGGGTAACCAATCATACTCGAGGACGAGTTCCATGTCATAGGAATGACCTTCGGCTGAATTGTTTACTGATTTCATTCTTCTCCTTTTTCACTTGTATTATACTTGTTGCAATAGAATCTTGCACATCATTTTTGTTTTGATTGTCACCCTTGGGAACCCATGCCATGTTCTTCTTTCTCAATTCTTGTGCACTAAGTTTTTGCAACTTCTTCTTTTGCCAATACGATAAGCCGAGTGAGCACCCCGGCTGTGATTTTGTTTGAAGCAATGCAATTCTTATTTTCCTTATGCACCCTCAACTTCTTTTCTTCAGATTTGGCACTTTGATTTTAAACAATTGATTGCTTCACTTCTTTGCCTTTCGTAGCCAATGTCAACACTTTCATTGGCTCTTTTTCATTTGAGATCAAATCTGAAATAGCACTCTTACGACCATCTTTCTTGACCCGATATACTTGCTTGACCACCTCTTTCTTCGTCCATAGGGTCCGGACCGATTCCTTATGATTGAAACGGTCTTTAAAATATGATTGTTCAAATGTTGATCCTCTCGAAGCTGCATAATATTGGTGAGATGATCTAACATAAGATGGATACTGTTCCTTTGTATCATAACTCTCCCATGATGGATATGGATCTACGTGAGCACAGGGAGGCATCCATGGCATTGGCATTGGTGGCCCAAAATATGGATATGAATATACTGCATTAGAATTATCATTTTGCCAATACCGATCCTCGGGTTTGCGCCTAGTGGGTAGTCTTAATGTTCTTGAATTACTTGGCCGATAAGAAATGTTCTCGTCACTTATTTTCTAATATTTTTCCAATAGTTGCGTGAAAGTGACTTTCAGCTTTTCACCTTTGTGCGTACGTCGGCCTTTGTTTTATTTGGTTGTGCTTGCACCGATCGTTGGATTTTCTTGCTGCCCCCAGTCCTTGGCGTCTTCATTGTAGCTTCAACATAAATCTTGCCCTCAAGATTATGTGCATTATGCTCTTCAACAATTTCTATTATTGAAAGCTTGATCCCATCACGTGCAGTTTTTACCTTCTCTTTAAATGGACCGGCTTGAAGCAGCCGATGCATAAATTTTTTGCCATCCGGAACAATTGGAATGGACTGGTCATCTCTTGGTGTTTCAACAAATTTCAATCGTCCTTTTTCAATGGCTGATTTAACTATTTGATGAAACATGTTGCAATCCTCAAAATTATGCTTGAACAAATCATGCAACTTGCAATACATGCGTCCATGGATAGATGGCTCGACATTGTGATCAAGAATTCTAATATAATTATTTCTGAACAACAGATCAAAGATTTGATCACACATGTTAGAATTGAGGGTATAATTTTCGTTCTCTAACCGCTCTTGTTGTGAGAACGGCTTTGGAAGTAAGTCAATGAATGGTTTAGATTTTGCATCCCCCCTTGAGCCATGCATCGTTGCACTCTATCTCCAATGTATTTAAATAAGAAACTATACTAGCATCGGTTTTCTCAAAATATTTTAACCTTGGCTTTAAATTTCTGAAACGAAAATAGTTAGAACCCACATGTCTTAACTGAGAACAAATGTAAGCCAAGTAATAAATAATAAAAGCTACCCAATTAGGTATGAACTTTAAATAAAGCAATGTGGAAAGCCTTGGTTGCAACAATAAGTCACAGTCGGTTTATTAAATGGTGCAATGGGTTGACCCATATGCTCAATAACAATTTTATTGCTAACAAGTAAATTACCCTTATTCATTGGTCTTTCAAACTTACTTATGAGTATTTTTCTAATATATGCATCAACAATAAAGTTGTGACCAAATCTGAAAACAGGTAAATTACTTGCTAGACATACCTCTTCAAATATGCTGGGAGAGCATGATGGTGGGTGACTTGAAGGGTATCTTGCTCCGCCTTTGGATAGCTCCCCAACGCCTTGTCATCATCTTTTTCTTGATTTCATGCATCATTAGTTTGAAGATCTTTGTTCGCCAAACTTTGTTCGGCTACTTGTTCTTGTTCTTGAAGCTTGTCAATTTCTATCGCACGAAACTCATAGGGCAAAAAGTAGGTTCTATTAACTTCAGAAAAATCAAGTATGGCTGTTTTGCTATACTTTCCATGCCCTTTCTCAACAATGCTTGCCTCTTTAGATTTGATGGATTCAGAATGTATACTAGTTGATTCGTCTTTTTCAACCGAGGCACTTTCATGTTTCGAATTACCCTTCTTTTCGTTGATACTACCAATTGGTAATGCTTCTTTTACTTGAGCCAATTCTTTTTCTTTCTGTTCCTAGCGGTGAGTGGCAAAATTGGCTTTAAGCTTTTCTCAATTTCAGCCCACTCCGGATATGATTGCCCCTCCAATGCTATTAGACTCTTTCGGCAATGACACGTGGGTGTTGCCGAAACTTTGCAATTGTGTAGGGGGTTTATAATATTATGTAGTAGTAGGTGAAGGCATATGCATTGTTGTTGAACCATATTTTTGCTCGCCAATTCTATCAATTGGCAAAGATTCATCTTCTTGCAAAACTCTAGCTCTTATTGCGTTATAATCAGGAACTAGCCCCTTATCATGTTCTTCAAGGCAAAGAGCACTAATATTTTTATTTCGGTCTATATCCCTTTTAATGCAGCCACTTCGCATTCTGTAAGGGATTTCTCCACAATACTCTTAAACTCTTTCAGCAATGAGGTGTTGCCAAAATTATGCAATTGCGTAGAGGATGCATTATATGCTACAATATTAGATGATGGCATGTGCACTCCTGCAAAATTTTCACTTGCTCGGCTATGATCATGAAGGTGCGAAGCCGAATTATGAGCATCTACAGTTGTATATGATGCCAAAAAATTACTAACAGGATGTGTAGCATATGACGGTTGAGAGTAACTCGCCGAATAGCTACCAGCTGCATGGCCAATTCTCCCATCCATCGGCATGGTTCAACTAGTATATTTCAAATTAGTTGCCGACGAATAAAAGGGTGAAACACTTTTTTGCTTGACATTGGAAATTCTAACATACGGTGTTTCAAATTTATTAACCGAACTCACCGTGTTGTTCATAGGCATAACGATTTGAGGGGTTGCCGATGCATCAGAGTTGTGATACATATGGTGCATGTTGCTAGTATCATAAGAAGTTGAAGCATGTAAATTACTTTGAATCGGCCATTGCATGTAGTTAGATGCATGATTGAAAATACTAGGGCTGGCCGATAGAGTATACTCATTGAACAATCTAGTAACACCATACGAATTATTTGCATCTACTTTAGGGGACTGGGTATTCATATTACCTTTGTAGATTGCAAACCCTAGATGACGATCTCTTCATAGCAAGAACGTACTGGAGACCTTTTGTCACTCCCAAGATGCAGTCCTATCCTTATTTTGGCACGAGGACCTCGATGGGGATAGAAGCGCATCTCGATGCGTTCACAAGAATGGATATCATTACAAGTACATGTACAGAAGAGATGAGCATATGGAATTGGCTTACACTCGCCACAAGCTACATCAGAGTCACATCAATACAACAACATACTCAAACATCATACAGAAGAGCAGGGTCTGGCTACGGACAAAATCAAACGATAAAATGACATCCACCCTTGCTATCCCAGGCTGCTGCCTGGAACCCATCCAAGATTGAAGAAGAAGAAGAAGAAGAAGAAGAAGAAGAAGAAGAAGAAGAACTCCAAGTCAAATCAAACAACGCGCTCACGTCAAATCATCGCATTACCTGTACCTGCAACTATTGTTGTAGTAATCTGTGAGCCACAGGGACTCAGCAATCTCATTTCCAAGGGTATCAAGACTATTAAAGCTTAATAGGTAAGGTATGGATAAGTGGTGAGGCTGCAGCAAGCGACTAAGCATTTAGTTGAGTGGCTAACTTATAAGTACAAAAAATAAAGTATGGTGGTCTACGCATAACAGTCGTGAACTAGTAATGATCACTAACTGATCCTAAACACCTACTTACGTCAAACATAACCCCACTGTGTCCTCTTTCGGATAAGGACTCACGAAAAGAGACAGTCACGGTGACACACACAGTTGGTGTATTTTATTAGAGTTTACTTCGAGTTTGCTATGACCGGGTGTTAAAGAAAGTATCCAAGTTTGCCACATAACCGCGGGCACGGCTTCTCGAAAAGATTTAACTCTGCAGGGGTGCTCCAACTCATCCATCATAAATTAACCACACGCAGCGAGAATAACCTCAACCACGGATCTCGTGATCTTCCCAGGCAATTCCAAAGGAAATCCAACACCTCGAGATAGCCCGAAGAAAATCAGAGTACCTCACTCAAGATGTTCGAGAAAGGTAAAACAAATCCAGCAAGGCCTCCCGGTGAGCTAGATCCGTAGCTAGAGCCGTGCGCTCTCTATCCACGGGCATCATCCGTCTATGCTAAGTGGACAGTAGCCTAAAAATGCCTCGAGTTGCCCCGAGGTGGCACCGCCGACTGCTACGTAGGTGGATCAACACTCATGCGGAGCACTGGCCCGAGGGTTGTTTAATTTATCCACGGGGTCCGGAAAATCCCCTATCCAAGTTCATTAATTATTTGGCAAATGTAGTACCAATGTTGGGCCTTGCCAGACAAGTTTTATTCTAACCCAAAAATCAAGGGGGTCCCCATAACAACCCCGAGCATGTTAGGAGCGCTCAATTATGGAACATAACATCGGTTCACAATTAACTAGGGGCGGCAAGAGTGGAACCAAACACCGAGCAAAAGGCCAAGCCTTCCACCTTTACCAAGTATATATGTGCATTAAATTAAATAGCAGCAATATTGTGATATAACAAAAGAATGTCCATGTTGACACATGGAAGCAAATGCACCTACAACTAGCAACGCTATAAGAAGGGCTGAGCAAGTGGTAACATAGCCAAATAAAGATTTGCTGGGATGTGGAGGGGTTAGAGGCTTTTCATGGCAATGTTGGGAGGCTTGTCAAATAAGTGGTAGGTAGCAAGACATAACGATAAAAGACGAGACAACTAGCATGGCAATGATAGTAATGGTATCCAGGGAAATGTGTCATCTTGCCTGAGATCCCGCTCGGAAGAAGATCGAGTCCATGAAGAAGACGAACCAACGTGGTCGAACGAATCCTCACACTCCGAACGCTTTCAGAACTCTATCGAGAAGAAGCAATCCGAAACAAACAATCAACACAAGATACACCACAACATATGCATGACACAATGCACAACAAATATGATGCATGTCCGGTTGGTATGCAATGCATGACAATTCACATCACACAACTTCTACACATTAAAGTGAAGCTCAATATGCAACGAGTTGCATATTGACGAAACTCCACAGTTGAATTATTTAGTTCACTCATGTTAGGTACATGGCAATATTAAATGTTTTTAAACATGGCAAGAGGTGAAGGACAAGTAAACTATACTATCTAGGTATCTTAAATGAGGTCGGAAACAACTTATAGTATTTCTGAAATGACCCCATATGTTAATTTCGAAATTGGTCCAGATCTGAACTAATCATATTTCATATTTTTTAAATAGCAGAATAAAGCACACGATCTTATTCTACACGTCATTCTATTCGATTTACATATATAGAACATCTCAAACGGACCTATGGTCTAAAAGATATGAGCAACACAAGATGCACATGGCATGAATGCAAATGCATGGGAAATGCAATCGCAAACATCTCAAATCATGAATACAGCAAGTTATTATGAAACTACATGAGATTCTAAGCAAGTTTCATATATGGAATGTCCAAAACGAAGCTACGGTTCACCCACAAGCAACAAAACAAGTTTTAGTTGAAATCTGCCAAAAACAGCAACATGGCATTTTGAACATATGCAAACAACATGTTACAATAATCTAAAATGCACAAACTAAGCATGGGGCAATATCCTACAACATCCACTTCATTTCATCTTCACAAATCATATTCAAAACATGCATGGATCACTTGGTAGGAAGCTCACAAAAAGGATACTTGAAAACAGTTTCAGACTTAGTGAAAATAGCAGTTTTTGACAGTGCAGTTTTTATCACGAAGGCATATTAACAGAAGTGGAACTATATGCTACAAGACATATTATGGCATGAAACTTAACAACATGCTAGAGGACAATATCAACTACAAATAACTCCATTACACCTACCACAAAAGAGTTCTAGATCACTAGCAAATCACATGGCAAGACAGCATCAAAATATTACAGATTCTAGACTTAGAAATATTTTAGCATCTCTAAAACAGAAGAATTTTATATTAAGTTGACAACAACAAAACAACACCTAAACATGCATTTTTATGACAAGCAAAATGTCCATGGGCTAGGACACATATCAAAGAGCATTTCTCATGTTGAAACTTATGTCAAAACATGCATGGATTAAATCCCACGAAAATGACAAAAGGCATCACAGAATAAATGACATGCACACAAAAATGCACAGATAAATCACATGGATTTTTCTACCCCGAAAACATATATAATATGTATAGGTTCATGTAGAAAATTTAATCACAATTAATTATGCAAGTATTAGGCCTAACCACCTTATAGCAATTTATTAATGCAAAATTAAATGCAAACATCATGCTAACAATTTTATCATGCATGAAAATGCAATGCCGATGATATGAACATTTTTATTGGATGGTTGGATTAATTCCGATCCGCATTTATATAATTATGAAAATGCAATAATATGACATATATGCACAATGGCAGGAAATAACATGTTAAGTATTTTAGCCATGGGTGAAAATGACATTTTATTAATCTACATATTTTTCTAAGCAATTAACATGTTTAAATTATTTAAACCCGATGCACGGTTTAATTCCTATAATGTTTTAAAGACGCGGAATAAATAAAAAACAAAGGGGGGGGGGGGACTGCTCACTTTGGGCCCTCTTGGGCCGGCTCGGTGGCGCTGGGGAGACTAGCGGCTGGCGCTGCTGGGCCTGGGCGAGGCCCACGGGCGGGCAGCGCACGAGCGGGGCACGGGGTCAACGGGCAACGGGCGAGCGGGACGTCCCCTGCCCGATCCCGCTAGGCAGCCTGCGGCGGCGCGATGGCTGGGCGGCGGCTAGGCGAGCGGCGTCGGCCCGGATCCGGCCGGAAGGAGGTCCCAGCGGCGACTCCATGGCGGCGGTGGCGATCTGCAGGGACCTGCGGCACAAGGAGAAAGAGAGGGAGGTTAGAGGAGGAGAGGGAGAAGGAGGGAAGGGAGAGGCGGCGGCCGGCGAGGCCCTGGCGCACTCCGGCGGCGGCGCTCCGGCGACCGGCGGCGGCTCCGGCAAGGCCGGGTGGAGGGGCTGCAACTTGGGAGGAGCTCGGGATCGGGGCTGCCATGGGAGCTCGGGCAGGAGCTCGGGAACGGGCCCGGATGGGCTTCCCGGGCTCAGATCTGGGCTCGGGCGGGCTGGCGGCTGGAGAAGGGGGAAGGCTAGGGTTTGCACGGGGAACGAGGGGACTAGGGGCTATGTATAGGTTTCGGGTCTAGGGTTTACGGTCGCTATCCGTTCTCGGAATGTCGGCTGTCGATTCGACGTCTGGAAACGGAAAGGGGCTACGGCGGCTATGCAGAATGGCTAAGGGGGGAAGAGAGAGAGAATGGTGGCCCGTGGCACAGAGGTTTTAAAATACCAAAAACGTCCGACGATAACCGATGACCGCACTGCTACGGATGACCGACGGGGTATCTAACGAACTCCGATCGCGACGAAATTCGACAGGCGGTCTACTTACGACATAACAAGACTGCATGCCAAGTTTCAACTCAATCCGACAATTATTTTGCGCGCACTTAGAAATGGTTATATTTTTTAAATGATGCCACGGGCGCGTGCGTGTGTGGCTGGTCTCGAAACGGGCAACAGCAAGAACGAAGAGAATCGGCGACTACGAACGGATGCAAGTTTTCGAAAATGGGTGACGATGCTATGCAGATAATGTGAATGATGCGATGATGAATGCGACAACCAGACGAACACATGACGAGAACGGAAATAAAAGGGGAATCTTCTGGAATCTTCTGGAACGTCGGTCCCGGGCTGTTACACCGTTCAAAGCTTCATCCCTAGTGGAGTTGCCAAAAAGTGTGTTCGCACACGAACACGTTACCGTGTACCCTCGACGCCAGGGGTGATGCACCACAGCTCACGTCGAAGGGGACCCGTCCGGAAGCGCGGTACGCAAGCAATCCGACGGGTGCTTTTGTAGACCTGAAACCCCACACGCCTGGGAGGGACCCCGTCAGGGCACGCGGCGCCTATGGGCTGCCCTAGGTCGACCTGATCGCCCGAAGGGCCTCGTGGATCACTGCCCTCCAAGAATAAGAATGAACAAAGAACGAGAAAAAGATAGATGAACATGGAAAAGTAGTAGATGTGTTTGTTCGATTGTGTGTTGTTCAATCAGCTGTCACCTTCATCTATTTATGAGGTGGCTGGATTTCCCGTATAAGAAAAGGACTCCAAATCATGTCCAAATCTTTCCAAAATTAACCAAACTCGGATTTCGATATGTCTCGGACATTGGTTCGGTTTTTAGGTCCCACGGGCCACAAATGACCTCGGATAAAGATGATCCCAAAAGCAAATTTGACCGCTTCGACGAGGCGGAGAACTCTCGGGTGGAACGTTTTTCAATTTGAAGCCATCTTGAGGGCCAAATCTCTTACGCAAAACAGCTGATTGGTGGCGCTACCCATTAGACACGTGTCTGGTGGGGCGCGCCATATTTTGCCTACTGGCAGGGCTGCATTCTAATGGCTCTAACTTTTGCATACGAACTCGGATTAAGACGTTTTTCATATTAGAATTGACCGTTTCAACGAGGCGAAGACAATCCTTGTAGAAACGTTTCTCATATGATGCCGTCTTGGGGGCATAATCAGCCGAATAGTGTTCTGCATACCAAATCTCAGTACTTCGAACACAACTTTGGCCTTAGGGATGAGATCGGATGGCTATGGCCCAAATATCAAAGTCTCTTCTTTCGACGATATGGACCTTTCTCACTTAGAGCATTTTTTTCATTTGAGGTCTTCTTAGTTATGTTTTTGACCATGCCAAAATCGGGTGTCAACACCTCTAACCCCTCCACATCCCAGCAAACCTTTGTTTGGCTATGTTACTACTTGCTCAGCCTTCTTATAACATTTCTGTCTGCATGTGCAATTGCTTTCATGTGAAAACATGGATATTTTATTATATCACAATATTATTGCTATTTAATTTAATGCACCTATACACTTGGTAGAAGCTGAAGGCTTGGCCTTTTCCTCGGTGTTTTGTTCCACTTCTGCCGCCCTAGTTACTTGTGTATCTGTGTTATGTTCCATATTGAGCACTCCTACAATGCTCGGGGTTGTTATGGGGACCCCCTTGATTCTCGTTTTGGTATAAAACTCGTCTAGCAAGGTGCAACATTGGTACTACATTTGCCTAATAACTAATAAAATTGCATAGGGACTTTCTGGACCCCGTGGATTAATCAACAACCCGTGCCGGTGCTCCTTGTGAGTGTTGGTCCAACCCACAACAGCTTATTAATACCGCCCGAGGCAACTCGACGATTGGCGTGGTAACCATCACTCATTCGTTGTGTCTTGAGAACGAGATATGCGGCTCCTATCGGGTTCGTCGGCACGTCCGGCGGTCTTGCTGGACTTGTTTTACCTTTCTCGAACGTCTTGTGGGAGGGATTCTGAGGATACTTTTGGCTATCTAGAAGTTGAGGTTTTCCAACAGAATCTCCAAGGAGCTCACTGGTTTTTCTGCGGTCAAGGTTATTTGACGCAACGTGTGGTTAGTTTGTGATGGATGAGTTGGAGCACCCCTGTAGGGTTAAATCTTTTCGAGAAGCCGTGCCTGTGATTATGTGGCAACTTTGAAACTTTGTTTAATACCTGGTTATATCAATCTTGAACTAAAGTCTAATGAAATACACCAACTGTGTGCGTAATGTGGCTGTCTCTTCTTATGATGTCTGCATCCAAGAGAGAACACGGTGGGGTTATGTTTGACATAAGTAGGTGTTCGGGATCACTTAGTGATCATTACTAGTTCATGTTTGTTATGCATAGACCACCCACCATACTTTTTGTATTCGTAAGTTAGTGTCGGTGTTCTGGGAACAGGGGTACCCAGACCTGCCTGCCTGCGGCCCAGGACATGGCCCACCTCGTCAGCCAGACATGACTTGGCGTGGCTCCACTCAAGACAAAGCCCTCGCGAGGTCCCCAGGCTCATGAGGAAGAATGACACAAAGACCAGCAAGGATGGGCCTCCTTAGGCCCCGTCCGGAGCAGCGGAGATCTCTATGCAGAACCTGGTCTTAGGAGTTAAGGATGACGCAAGGAAGGACAAGCGGCCGCTAGCGCGCCAGGCGGTGCAGTTCCCCCTTTGGTGCAAAGGGAGTAGGGACATATGCGGGTTCCCAAAGTGCCTCCCAAACATCTCCATTCCAGTGCAACAAGACCATGACCACGAGCCCTGCAGGGTGGATGTCATCGCCGAGCCCACCTCTACATCATCGATAGCTACTTTGCAAGCTAAGACCACCTTTGGACAAGGCGGGGATCTACTCCTGTCCCCCTTCAAATTTGGCCGTTGTGGGATCCCTTTCCGCCATTTAGATAAGGGAAGAGGCCCTGGGCCACTACTATACATTAAGGCTAGGCCACGCCGAAGAGAGGGGGCACCCGTCGAACCACAAGACAAGGCAGAGAGCCAAGAACACCACTAGAGCTCCCTCGCGAGGTTCAAAACCACTGTACTAGTTCATCCACCTCACCTCCCTGAGAGGAAATCCACCAAAGCAGGAGTATGGTATTACGCTTCCTAGCGGCCCCAACCTGGGTAAACTACTATGTTCCTATTCTTCCTCATCATCATGCGAGTTCGTCGTAGTAACCATCGAGTAGCTAGCTAAGTAGGCGAAGCTGCAGGGGATCTTTGCACACGCCCCTGTGTCTGAACCTTGAGGGTTTTGCGGAGCCCGAAATCCAACATTTGGCACGCCAGGCAGGGGCATATTGAAGCCTCCCCTGTCACAGCTACAATCAAGCCCTGGTTTGGCAACCCCATGGTGGACGAGTCCTTGACAAGAGTCAGCACTTGGCACACGGTGGCTTCGGGGCACGTGGGGCCGGCTCTTTGGTCGCTTGCATCCTTGGCAGGTTGCAAGCGCCCTCCTCCAACCACCAAGTCAAGCAGTTCCTCTGCCACATAGGAGCAGTTCGTTCGCAGCCCGAGCTCACGCAGCCCCGTGCGTGGTCAGAGACCGACATACTTCGGCCCCACCGACCACCCAAAGATGATGTTAGCTGCCAGAACGCTCCCCATGTTGTGCACGCCCACCATAAGCAGCGTGGCTGTCTCCAGGACCCTCATAGACGGTGGTGCTAGCCTCAATGTCATCTCTATGGAGGCCTTGGACGCGCTGCAGTTACCCCGTGATTAACTCATGCATTCAAAGCCCCTCTCTCGGGTGGTCGGGGGGTCCATTATCCCCGTGGGGTGGGTGCGCCTCCCCGTCACCTTCGGCACCCGCTCCAACCTCCGCACCGAGAAGGTCGACTTCGACATCGCCCACATCCACCTCCCATACAACAGGATACTTGGCTACCCCATCGTCGCCCAGTTCATGGTGGCAACGCACCCGGGCTACAACATTGTCAAGATGCCCGAGAGAGGTGGCATGCTCACCGTCGTGGGAAATGTAAAGGACGCGTACCACGCGCTCAAGCTCACCTACAAAGTGGCGGCCACGACACGCCCCAGTGCCGGGGATGTCGCGCGGGCCATGGAGGACTTCAGAGGTGTCCGCGACGTCGTGCCAGTAAAGAAGAGGCAGTTGTTCTCCCAGAGTCGGGCGGAGACGAAGCGGGTGCCTATGGACGAAGGAAACCCTGGCCCTACCTTCACCATCGGTGCCGACTTGCCCCATGATCAAGAGGAGGCGTTGGTGGCTTTCCTCCATGCGAACAAGGTCGCGTTCGCATGGAGCACCTCCGACCTAGTGGGGTCCCGAGGGATGTGATCGAGCACCACCTCATGGTGTGCCCAAATGCGCGCCTAGTCAAGCAAAAGGTGAGAAGGCAAGCTCAGGAGAAGTAGGCGTTCATCGCCCAGGAGGTGAGCAAGCTGAAGGAGGTCGGGGTCATCCGGGAGGTGTGGTACCCAGAGTGGCTTGCCAACCCGGTGGTCGTCCCGAAGAAGTGCGGGAAGGAGCGTATGTGCGTCGACTTCACAAGCCTCAATAAAGCCTACCCCCAAGACCCATTCCCGCTGCCACGCACCGACCAGATCATGGACTCCACCACGGAGTGGGACCTCCTATTCTTCCTGGATGCTTTCTCGGGCTACCATCAGATCAAAATGGCAGTGGAGGACGTCAAGAAAACGGCCTTCCTCACCTCGTGCAGGGTGTTTTGCTACACGTGCATGCCCTTCGGGCCGCGGAACATCGGGGCAGCTTTCCAGAGGCTGATGCACATCGCTTTGGGGCCGCAACTCGGACGGAATGCAGAAGCTTATGTCGACGACATCGTGGTCAAGCCCAAAGTGACCGAGACCCTGATCGAGGACTTGGAGGAGACATTCGCCAACTTGAGGGAAGTAAACCTGAAGCTCAATCCTGAGAAGTGCGCCTTCGGGGTCCCCTCGGGCAAGCTGCTCGGTTTCCTCGTGTTGCACCGGGGAATCGAGGCGAACTGGAGAAGATCAAGGCCATAAGCAAGATGAGCGTGCCCCGGACCCTCAAGGAAATGTAGAAATTGGCGGGTTGCATGACCTCCTTAGGGCGCTTCATCTCCAAACTTGGTGAACAGGCCCTGCCGTTCTTCAAGATCATGAAAAGAAAGGACCATTCAAATGGACCTCGGAGGTTGACGCAGCCTTCGAGGAGCTCAAGAAGTACCTCACGAGCCCGTCGATAATGGTGGCGCCTCGCCCCCAGGAGCAACTACTACTATACCTAGCTGCCACCCCCACTCCACTAGCGTTGCATTGGTGGCGGCCAGGGAGGAGCGAGGCGACACCCGTGCCACATTGCCAGGCGTAGGCGGGTCCCGAAGCATAGAACAAGGGGACTCGTAAGATTCCAAGAAACTTGTTTATCCCCAATTCGAAGCTCCTGAGGCCACAGTTGTACTGACGGACCCTGGAGCGCTCAACCCTCATGAGGCCCCGACGACTCCAATGGCCCGCGAGATGCCCAAGCCTCTTGAGCCCACCGAAGGACAAGACAGCGCAGGAGACCTCACCCTCATCAAACACCTGGTGTACCACGTCAGCACATTGCTACGAGACACATGTTCATGCTACCCCATGATATAGAAGCTCCTCCTAGCGCTCCCTGTCACTTCGAGGAAACTACGCCAGTACTTCCAAGGGCATCCCATCAGGGTCGTCTCCGCATACCCCCTAGAGAAGGTCCTGCGCAACCCCACCGCAGTGAGAAGAGCCACTAAATGGAACATAGAGCTGCAGGCCTTCAACATAGAGTTCATCATGACCAAGGTCATCAAAGGGGCAAGCCTGGCGGACTTCATGGCGGAGTGGACGGACGCCCATGGCTGGGGGCTGGACGGAAGCCAGTCCCACACCCCCGGTGATGAGACACCTGAGGGTTAGCTCATGTATTTTGACAGAGCCTTCACGCGCATGGGAGCATGGGCTGGGGTCGTGCTCACTTCCCCGGCAGGAGACAAGCTCCGGTATGTTGTGTAGCTCTATTTCCAGCATGGAGAGAAGGTCTCCAACAACATCACGAAGTACGAGGGCCTCATCGCAGGCCTCAAGGCAGCGGCGGCCTTGGGGTCCGGTGTCTGACCGTCATGGGCGACTCCTAGCTCCTTGTCAACTTCTCCAACAAAGAGTATACACCCAAAGACGAGCATATGGAGGTGTACTTGGAAAAGGTACATAAGATCGAAAAACTTTTTCAGGGCTTGGAATTGCAGTACATCCCGCGCAGCGCGAACAAGGAGGCCGATGACATTGCCAAGAGGGCGTCACAATTTGAGTCCCAGGAGTCGGGCATCTTCGAGGAGAGGCTATTCAAACCCTACGCGGCACCGCCCACTGAGGACCTGGCGCCACGAAGTGAGGAGCTCACCCCAGCGCTAGCCTTGGGGGATCCAGATTGTGGCCAGGCCTTAGGAGCCCGACTACTCCTGTCACTGGAGCCTCAGGCCGACGACTGGATATAGGAGTTCAAGGCGTACCTGCTTCACGGCAAGCTACCGAAAAAGTAGGAAGATGTGGAACGCATAGCACGATAGGCCACGGCCTACTGCTCGCAAGATGGTGACGTGTACTGTAGGCGCCCGAACGACGTCGCGCTAAGATGCATCTCCAAGGAATAGAGGTGAGAGCTGCTGGCACCACTCCTCCTCACGCACCCTTGCAGGGAAGGCGTTCAGATTAGGCTTCTACTGGCCCTCGGCGCTTAATGACGCCATCGAGTTGGTCCAGTCTTGCGAGGCCTGCTAGTTCCATGCCAAGCAAATTCACTAGCCCACCCAAGGCCTCTAGACCATCCCGCTCTCCTGGCCCTTTGCGATCTGGGGGATGGACATACTGGCACCCTTCCCACGGGCAGCGGGCGGGTACCTCTACCTCTACATCGCCATCGACAAGTTCACCAAGTGGGCGGAGGTGGAGCCAGTGTGCGCCATCCCGACTGGATCGGCCGTCAAGTTCATCAAGGGCATCGTAAGCCAATTCAGCGTCCCCAACCGCATCATCACCAACAATGGTTCGCAGTTCACAAGTAACCTCTTCAAGACTTATTGCGGTAACCTTGGAACGCAGATATGCTACGCCTCGGTAGCCCACCCCAAGTGCAATGGCCAGGCGAGCGCCCTAACGCGGAAGTCCCGCGAGACCACAAGACAAGGAGCTTCGGGAAGAAACTGGAGGCTCGCGGCAGGGGTTGTATTGATGAGCTCCAATCCGTACTGTGGTCCATCCGCACCACCGTGACTAAGACCACCAGTGAGACCCCACTCTTCCTCGTCTTCGGAGCCGAAGCCGTCCTCCCCCAGGAGGTCAAGCACCGCTCCTCGCAGGTATTGGCATTCGACCAGAAGCGTCAGAATGTCGCGCGAGGAACGGACCTCGTGCTTGGTGAGGAGGTACGACGCCAAGCCTCACTCCGAGTTGCGAGGTATCAGCAAGCGCTGTGACGCTACCACTGCCGTAATATCTGCTCTAGGACCCTCAGAGTCGGAGACCTCGTCCTGAGGTGGGTTCTCTCGAGGGAGGGCTTGCACAAGCTCTCGCCCATGTGGGAGGGCCCGTTCAAGGTCGCTCATGTCTCCAGGCCTGGTGTCGTGCGCCTGGAGACTAGGTACAGGGTCCCCATCCAAAATGCTTGGAACATCCAGCACCACCGGAAGTTCTACCCATGGAACTCTCAGATAATAATGAGTGGGTTGTATACACCCTGAGCCCCCCGAGGACGCGGAGGGGTTCCTTCCCAGGCAATGTGGAAGCCACAGCTCCACACTGGCGGACAAGGCAACACTGCCCATCAATGGCTATGCCCATTTGGTCTTCTCGTATTTGGATTTGCCAACTTTCCTGGAACAAAACTTGGGGCTTTTTCCAAATCATGTTTTAAAAGAAACGGGTTAGGGATTTGTTTTCATCGCCATTTCTCATCTTGGGTTTTCTCTCTTCAGGTCAAGCACTCGCCTGCTCCCTTCCCCCTCGCACCCTGCTAGCGGGGGTTGGGGGGCACGGTCCTCGCACCTCGCCAAGGCCTTGGCACCCGGATCCTCACGTGGTATTCCCGAATGAGTTGGCAGACGCGTGACGCTTTATACTTGTTCGGGGGGCCCATTCACGGCCTGACGCGCCATCTCGGAGCCTCGGGAGGCCCACCCCTCCTGGGGCAGGAAACAATAAATTTCTTTGGGGAGCCGCTTGAGCATCAAAGGGGTCTCCTGAGCAGCATGCCTCGGGAGCCTTACCGGTCATATAGCCACTCGCCTCTTGATGTCATCCATGGTGATCCGGTCGGCATCAAGGGTGTCGAGGCCTCACCTCATAGTTGCGTCCTTGGTGATCCGATCATACACTTTGGTGGTAAGGAAATGTGCGGGACTGGGACTTGCCGACGTAGAGCTGCTTGAGCGTCAAAGCGGGCTCCTGAGCAGCATGCCTCAGGAGCCTTACCGGTCATATAGACACTCGCCCCTTGATGTCATCTAGGTGATCTGGTCGGCACCAAGGGTGTCGATGCCTAACCTCCTAAGTGCGTCCTCGTGATCCAGTCGTGCATTAAGCTGGTTGGGAAATGTGTGGGACTGGGGCCTGCGGACACAGAGTACCGAAAGGGATCCCAACCTACCTCAATGTAAGAAGAAGAGGTCCATAGGATGTCCGGACTTCCCAAGTGCCATAGCCACACCTCCCCTGGAGGCTACCGCAAGCATGCCAAGCTTAGTACCCTAATCACAACCAGAAGGCCGACTCAGTTAACAAAAACGCAAAGGCCAGGACACGTAGCGGAAGCACAGATAAAAAGAGGGAAGCACCCAAACTCATTACATGCCCGCAGGGCCTCCATTGGTTCTTTGATTGCAGGAGAATGAAAAGAAGGAAAAAGCAAGAATGCCCCCCATGGGGTCTACCGCTTCGGGAGCCTCGAGGTCCGCGCATCAATGCTTAGTCGGTGTCCTCCTCCTTCGCGGGCCCATAAAGGTGCGCCGACACGGACGCTTTAGGAGCAGAGGAGCGATGTTGTGGCGGCCGGCTATCCCTGGAGGTCCGGGCGCACTGGCACAGTGGCACGACATAGTTGCTATCGCTCGGGCTCCCCTTGGAGGGGGTGTCGTTGCTGCTGGAGGCCTAGCGCCCGTCACAAAGGTTAAGCTCATTTCCAAGATCACCACGACCGAGATATTCCGTTCAGCACCCCAGGCGCTCACCTTATCCCCTGAAGACCTTGACAAAGAGCGTCTCCACCCCGTCATACTTTAAGTGAAGGGTGCGCTTCCCCACCAAGCCACGGGCATAGGCACACATCTGCCACCCGCGGTTTAGGTACACATAACCCTCGGAAGTGACCTCGACCTCCACCCACGATGCCGCGCTGCAGCAGCCGTCAGCCTGTAGCCATAGGCCGTCAGGCCCCCCGGCCAATAGCGCCCCTACGAAGGAGCACGAGAGTTGAAACCAGGCGGCCTTCGGCCCCTCCGCCCACACCACGAACTCCTGGGACGTGACGGCCGTATGAAGTTGCGGGTGTGGCGGCGGGGTCGCCACCGCTGCCCTCCCACCGCGGGCGCCACCTCCTGGACTACTACGGCCGCCCGCACTGCACGTAGCCCCACCGCAGCCGCCGATGGTACCCGGGCCGCGTTGGAGCATGACCGCGCCCACGGGGAACCACAGTAGGCATCGTGGCGTGCTTCCGGGGGCGACTGCGGCCCCTCCTGGGCGGCGGTGAGGAAGGGTTTTCCTTGGAACTCTTCCCCTTCTTGACGGCGGAGAGCTTCCTCACCGAAGCCATGATTGGGAGAACGGCGGCTTGGAAGTTGGGAGGTGAAGAATATGAAAATGTGTTGAGGGCTTTCTCGCCCTCGCCTGCTTATGTACGACTAGGGGCCAACCGGAGCCCCCACGCCTCCCGGGAGGCGTGCAGCCTCTGAAGGGTCACATCCGCATAGACCAAGGAGAGAAGGCCGAGGGAACAACAACATTCAAGGAAGGGCAATGATGGCAGACGCTGCACACCGGCGTTACATCAGTTTGACTTGGGGCGGTTCCTGACGCCTTCGGGGAGCGGGGGCGTCGCCGCCCAGGCGTTTGACATGTGTAAAGCCTAGCCTGCCGGCATTTGGGGCCCATGGCGGTTTAGGCCATCCTCAAAGGCTTCGCCCGGAAGCCATCTCGAGCGCACCTTGGGCCCGGGTGCTACTGTCGGCGTTCTGGGAACAGGGGTACCAAGACCTGCCTGCCTGTGGCCTAGGACATGGACCACCTCCTCAGCCAGACATGTCTTAGCGCGACTCCACTCAAGACAGGGCCCTTGCAAGGACCCCCAGGTTCGCGAGGAAGAACGACACTAACACCATCAAGGATGGGCCTCCTCAGGCCCCCTCCGGAGCAACGGAGATCTATATGCAGAACCCGACCTCAGGAGTCAAGGATAAGACAATGAAGGACAAGCGGGTGCCAGCGTGCCAGGCGGTGCACTTTCCCCATTGGTGCAAAGGGAGCAGGGACGTACGTGGGTTCCCAAAGCGCCTCCCAAAGGTTTCCATTCAAGTGAAACAAGACCACAACCACGAGCCCCGCAGGGCGGATGTCATCGCCGAGCCCACCTCTGCATCATCAACATCTACTTTGCAGGTGAAGACCACCTTTGGACAGGACGGGGATGTACTCCTGTCCTCCTTCAAATTTGGCTATTGTGGGATCACTTCCCTCCATTGTGATAAGGTAAGAGGACCCAGGCCACTTCTATACATATAGGCTAGGTCGCACCGCAGAGGGAGGGGAACCACCCATCGAACCACAAGACAAGGGAGAGAGCCAAGAACAACACTAGAGCTCCCTCGCGAGGCTCGAAACCACTTTACTAGTTCACCAACCTCACCTCCCCGAGAGGCAATCCACCAAAGAAGGAGTAGGGTATTATGCTTCCCAACGGCCCGAACCTGGGTAAACCATCGTGTTCGTCTTCTTCCTCGTCATCATGCGAGTTTGCCGTAGTAACCATCGAGTAGCGAGCTAAGTAGGGCGAAGCTGCAGGGGATGTTCGCACACTCCCCTGTGTCCAAACCTTGAGGGTTTTGCGGATCCCGAAATTCGACTGTTAGGCACCCAAATAAATGCTTAGTGCTTGCTGCAGCCTCACCACCTAACCATACCTTACCCATTAAGCTTTGTTAATCTTCATACCCTTGGAGATGAGATTGTTGAGACCCTTTGGATCACAGATTACTAGAACAATAGTTGCAGGTATAGGTAATGCGATGCTTTGACGTGAGCGTGATGCTTGTCTTGATTTGGAGTTCTTCTTCTTCTTCTTCCGAGATCTAGGATGGTTTCCAGGCGGCAGCCTGGGATAGCAGGATCGATGTCATTTTATCATTTGGTTTCGTCCATAGTCGAACCCAGCTCTTATGTATGATGTTTGGATATGTTGTTGTATTGGTGTGATCTTGATGTAGCTTGTGGCCAGTGTAAGCCAATTCCATATACTCATCTCTTCTTTACATGTACTTGTAATGATATCCATTCTTGTGAAACGACGAGATGCATTTCTATCCCTGTCGAGTCCCTGAAGCAAAAATAAGGATATGATCGCATCTTGGGCATTACAAGTTGGTATCAAAGCCCGTACCTACCTAGGTGCCCCCTTGATTGATCGAACTAGCCCGAGTCGAGTCTAGTGAAAATGTTTTGAGTCTAGTTATATATCAGAGATTAGGATTCTCTTTACTTCTATTCTATGCTCTGGTGAGGAATCATGACGTAGGAATTTTAATTCTGCCTCTCTTCTCACACATTTTTTTAGGATCACGCGGGTATTTTGGATTCTCTATGATGTCGATGTGACTAGAATTATGTTCTTGGTGCCTCCTGTCTGAATTGACATTTGTTCTGGGGAGTACAACTCCAGGGGATTCTTGACACATCATTATCATTCAGATTCCTTAGTATCTCAGGATGGAGTATGTTCGAAATTGCTTCACTACACTTTGTGGCTAGAGGAGTTTGGCGTCACCCTATATTGAGGAGAGCATCCAGGTGTATTGCCATAATTGGTATCGTTGTGATTACGAGGGACTATGGTAGATGAATTTATGAGGCATCTAGTTATGTGTTGACAGATGTGATACATTGGAGAGTAGTATTACTACTAGGAGTTGAGTGATGGATTTTACTCCTCTTAATCATGGATCTGATTTCATAAAAAAATATTTTGGATGTTCTCAAGTGTAAATTCAAGTATTTACCTAGGACTATCCTTCCAACAAGTGCATAATGGTTATGTATTTGTTTCTAGCTTGTTTCGTAAGTCTCATCCTTTGTTTTGTTGGAATGTGGAAATTCGAGTTGCTTTGATGTCAACTGGTGATTTCATATCTTTTCTAAGTGGTGTTCTTATATTTCTATGAGAATTCTAATCCGTTTAAACAACCAGAGTTTTCATGAAATTCTTCTCAGTCGGCGTGCTTCTCTTCAAGTGAATTCAATCCTCTCCAATAATTGCAAGATCTATCCTCATATTTCTTTCCGGAGTTTTTTCCATCGATCTAAGTTTTCTTTGTTTTCCCATCCTCTTGCCCTTTTTATTCAATGATTAAATTCCCATTCAAGTGCCTTTATTCTCATCAATGCTTCCGCTATCTTTTCTTTTGTATCGTATCCGGTGATTCATTGTGAAGATCCTCAAGTGCTTCAAGTTCATCGTTCTTCATTCTTGTTTTCTCCCGTGGTTAATTCATTTCAACCTCTCGGTGTTCATCATATTCTTTTCATTCTCTAAATGCTTTTCCATGTTGGAAATTCTTATCCAAGCTTCTCTTGTATATTTATCTCTCTCTATTCTTGTCTGGAGTTTTAGTATATCTCAAAAGATTCATGTTTCAATTCAAAATCTTTTCAATTATTTTGAATTCTCACCTCATCACGTCCTTATTTTGTATCGCTACAATATCCCGTCATTGGCAATTGTTTCAACGGTGGCTTCTTTTGAGTGGGCCCATAACCCACAGGTTTTTCCCCAAGATCTTACCTAGCTCTTCTAATATTTACGAATATTTCCTCAAGTTCTTCTCAATATGACGTAAGAATAATTTTCATCAGTCATATTCCTTCTCCAAGTCAGCTGCTAATTATTATAATTCATCATTGGCTCAACCTTCCTTATTCATTGTTCCGGAGTATCTTGATACGTATCCAACGTATCCATAATTTATTAAGCATTCATGCCATGACTACAATAATTCTATATGATTTTGGTATGATTTTATTCGAATTAACCCGGACTGACGCTGTTTTCAGCAGAACTACCATGGTGTCATTTTTTGTGCAGAAACAAAAGTTCTCAGAATGGGCTGAAAATTTACAGTGCTTTTTTATGGACCAAAAGATACCCCCGAAGAACAAGAGCTGGGCCAGGAAGTGGACGAGGAGGCCACAAGCCGGTTGGGTGCCCCCCAAGGGCGCGCCCCTATGGCTTGTGGACTACTCGAGTACCCCCTTGACATGAGATGCCAAAAATTCCAATAAATACCAAAACCCCAAGAAAGAAACCTAGATCGTGAGTTCTACCACCGCAAGCCTCTGTAGAGACGAAAAAACAACCAGGAGCCTGTTCTGGCACCCTACCGGAGGGGGAAACCATCACTGGAGGCCATCTTGATCATCCCAGCGGTCTCCATGACGAGGAGGGAGTAGTTCACCCTCGGGGATGAGGGTATGTACCAGTAGCTATGTGTTGGATATCTCTCTCGCGTGTTCTTGAGATGGAACGATCTTGATGTACCACAAGCTTTATTGACATAGATGAATCATATGGAGTTTTCCCCTCTCTATCTTCTTGTGATGAGTTGAGTTTTCCCTTTGACGTTTTCTTATCGGATTGAGTCTATAAGGATTTGAGAACACTTGATGTATGTCTTGCAATGGGATATCTGTGGTGACAATGGGATGTTCAACTGATCCACTAGATGTATGTTTTGGTGATCAACGTGCGGGTTCCGTGACCTTGGGAATCTATGCATAGGGGTTGGCACATGTTTTTGTCTTGAATCTTCGGTAGAAACTTTGGGGCACTCTTTGAAGTTCTTTGTGTTGGATTGAATGTGATGAATCTGAAATTGTGTGATGCATATCATATAATCAAGCCCATGGGTACTCATGGTGACATAGGAGTATCTAGGTGGCATTAGGGTTTTGGTTGATGTGTATCTTAAGGTATTATTTCAGTACGAACTCTAGGGCTGTTCGTGACACTTATAGGGATAGCTCATAGGATTGATCAGAAAAGATAAACTTGAGGTGGTTTCGTACCCTACAATAATTTCTTTGTTTTTTCTCCGCTATTTGTGACTTCAGAGTGAACTCTTTGTCGCACGTGAGGGATTTACATATGATTCAACTATGTTAGTATTGTTGAGAGAACTTGCACTAGTGAAAGTATGAACCCTAGGCCTTGTTTCTAAGCATCACAATACCATTTGTGCTCACTTTAATCATTAGATACCTTTATTTTTTATATTTTCAGATTACATAAATCTATATCTACCATCCATATTACACTTGTATCAGCATCCATTCAACGAACTAGTGCACCTATACAATTTACCATTGTATTGGGTGTGTTGGGGACACAAGAGACTCTTTGTTATTTGGTTGCAGGGTTGTTTGAGAGAGACCATCTTCATCCTACACCTCCCATGGATTGATAAACCTTAGGTCATCCACTTGAGGGAAAATTTCTACTGTCCTACAAAACTCTGCGCTTGGAGGCCCAACAAAGTCTACAAGAATAAAGTTGCATACTAGACCTGAAGCTCTTTTCTGGCACCATTGTCGGGGAGGCGAGTGCTTAGGTATATCTTTAGATCTTGCAATCAAATATTTTCATTCCTTTTATTCACTAGTTTGGTTTTATAAAATAAAACTACAAAAAATGGAGTTTAGGTTGCATCAATTATTTCGTCTCTTTAATGTCTTTCGTGAAAATGATGGTTAGAAAAATTGTGCTTGGTTGGTTGAGGAAGTATTTATGAAAATACTTGATGATAATTCCTTGAATGATGAGCATGATTGCAATCTTGCTAGTATGAATTCTTTAAATATTCATGATGCTAATGATATCCATCGCCACAAGCTTTGTGATGCTATGTTTGATGAAGATGATATTTTTTGTCCCCCAAGTTTTGATGAGCAAAACTATTATGATGATAGCACACCTCCTATATATGATGATTATTGTGATGACATGTATGATATAATGAGTGGTAGTAACCATGAAACTTGTCATCATGATTTTGATATTCAAAGTGGTTATGTCAATCAAGTATCTCATGATAGTTATTTTGTTGAGTTCGCTCCCACTATTATGATTGAGATGAAAATTGCTTATGTGGAGAGTGAAAAAATTTCTATGCTTGTGGATCATGAAGATAATGCTTTATGTGATAGTTATTTTGTGAAATTAATTCATGATGCTACTGAAAATTATTATTAGGGGAGGAATATATGCTTGTAGGAATTGCAATAATATCAAGTTTTGAAGTTATGCTTGTTTTGCCTTCCTACGCTAGTTGATTCTTGCTCCCATAAATTGTTTTCTCACAAAATCCCTATGCATAGGAAGTGGGTTAGACTTAAATTTGCTTGTAATGAGATTTATGATGCTCTTTTGCATGTTTCAATTATTATTCCTATACGAGCATCATTGAAATCATCATGCCTAGCTAAAAGGCATTAACGAAAAGCGCTTATTGGGAGAGAACCCAAAAGTTTTACCTTCTGTTTTTATGTGTTCACATTATGAAGCTACTGTATTAATCATGTTTTGTATCCTTTATTTCAATAAAGTGCCAAGTAAAGCCTTTGGGATAGTGTGGATACTTGCTTGTTTGATTATGTGGAAAAACAGAAAGTTTTGTGTCCAGTATATTAATTATCTAATTTTACTGGAGAGTCAAAAAATTCTGAAATTTTACACAATATTGATATGAAATTATGTGATATTTCCTAATTTTTCAGAATTTTTAGAGTCAGGGAAGTTTGGTGATAATTCAGATCTTTACAGACTGTTCTATTTTTGATAGATTCTGTTTTGCATGCATAATTTGCTTGTTTCAAGCGTTACTATAGCTTATATTGAGTAATATCTATTGTGGTAATGATGGAATACAGTAGGTATCATGTGGTAATAATTATGAATCTTGTCTTGATAGTTCCTAAGTGAATGATCTATCTTTATTACACTAACCCTTCTCACAAAGTTCCATTAAGTTTTGTGTGATTGAAGTTTTCAAGTTTTGGGTGAGACACCACTATGAGGAGAATAAGGAGTAACAAGAACCTAATATTAGGGATGCCCAAGTCATCCCCAAAGTAATATCCAAGGAAGACTCAAGTGTCTAAGCTTGGGGATGCCCTGGAAGGCATACCCTCTTTTGTCTTCAACACTATCGGTATATCTTACTTGGAGCTATATTTTTATTCGCAACATAATATGAGTTTTGCATAGAGCGTTATTTTATTTTGTTGTCCTCTATTAGGTGTTTTTTATAATCTTTTTTTTTTAATAAAGTTTCCAAGAATTGCCTTAGGATGCTTGTATTGCATGTTTTGATATTTGTTGGGTAAAAACAGAAACTTCTGCTGTAGTGTTTCAATTTTCATATTTTAATGGATTGTGGAAAGTTTTTGACATTTCTACACAGTATGTAATATAAATGTTATAGCATGTCCTAAACTTTTATAATTGTTTGAGTTACAGAAGTATACTGGTTTAATAGATTGCTACAGACTGTTCTGTTTGGATAGATTGCTGTCATAGTTTTGTTATCTACTTGTCCTATAGTTTCCATAGCCTATATTGGTAGATATAGATTGTGGAAATGGTAGTAAATAGTATATGATGTTTTAAATTATCATGCAACTTGTCTTGGCAGTACATGAAGTGTTGATTTATTCTTATGTCTACTAACCTATCTCACGAGTTCTTTTTGAGTTTTGTGTGCATGAAGTTTTTGAGAATAGGTGAAACCGGGATATGAGAGGATTGAACAAGATACAAAATCTCAAGCTTGGGGATGCCCAAGGCAACCCAAGTAAATATTTCAAGAACTCTCAAGCATCTAATCTTGGGGATGCTACGCATCCCACCTCTCTTCGTGAACTATCGGTTTGCCTATGTTGAGCCTAAATTTTTATTCGTTCACATGATGCGTCCTATTCTTGGAGTGCTATTTTTATTTTTCTATTGTTTAAATAAAATACTCAGATCTGAAAATATTTATTGAGAGATAGATAGGAAGTCCTGACATATCTACTTAATTGTTTGCCTACTCATTGATCTTCACTTATATATTTTGGAGTAGTTTTGTCATTTACTCTCGTGCTTCACTTATATCCTATGAGTAAATGGTTGAATGAATTGAATATCATAAACATGAAATTATATATGCTTTATATGCTTATCCCATGGGGAGTAATGACTTCACATATAAGAAGTATATGCGGTAAAATTTATTGAAAGTTAGCAAACAACACATTGGTCCTTTGAACAATTCATGAAAGAATATTGAAGGAAGAGGGATTTGACATATAAATATACTATCTTGGACATCTTATATGATTTTGAGCCCCATCAATTATTTGTAAACTTGAGCAAATTAGTTGAAGTTGGACAAGCAAACACCACATTGGTCATTTGAACAATTCATGAAAGAATATTGAAGGAAGAGGGATTTGACATATAAATATACTATCTTGGACATCTTATATGATTTTGAGACCCATCAATTATTTGCAAACTTGAGCAAATTAGTTGAAGTTGGACAAGCAAGACAATGTAATGAGTTATGCTTGGGTATATTTGTATATAAGTTATATTGTTATGGATCCTCCAACATGTGGTGCTTGCTTAGAACCTTTTGCTATCCAAAAAATCATACTAAGTAGAGATACTAGTTGTGCATACAAAAACCCTTAAACCCAGTTTCATGCCATATGAGTCCGTCATACCCACATATATGCGGTATTTACCTACCGTTCCAAGTAAATTTGCATGTGCCATACTCTAAACCTTCAAATAATATTCTGTTTTGTATGCCCGAATCGCTCATATAGTGAATAGGGGTTGTCAGTATCTTCCATGCTAGGTGGGTTATTCTCACGATATGTGTTGATTCACTATCATTCACGAGAAAGTGGCTGATATTCGGGATGCCCAGTCCCATGCTAGAAAATTAAATCAAAATATAATGAAACAAAACTCCCCCAGGATTGTTGTTTGTATGGACGGTACCCGTGGATTCGGCTTGCCGTGGAGTGTGATTGATTGGTGGAGGGGGGAGTAAAAACTTTACCACATATAATGTATCTTGCATGGAAGACACCGAGACCTCTCGGTTGTTATGTTGACAATGAAAGCATACCTTTCAAAATTACTATTCATCTCTGTTTTAAAAGCTCGAGATCTGGCACATATGCAAAACCGTGCTTCCCTCTACGAAGGGCCTATCTTTTACTTTCATGTATTTACTTTTATGCAAGAGTCAATAGTATTCCTTCTTAGTTCAACCACAATTATTCTTTAGTTGACAAGCGTCATGTGATGGGGAAAGATCCAAGAATATATGGCCATTCCTATATATTTGACCATGTATTATTATTGTAGAGAATTATCTATATGATAAGTATGTTGGGAGGCGAAACATTAAGCCCCTATCTTTCTATATGTTCGACAAATGCCATTTTCTCTAAAAATATGTTGTGAGTGTTAGCAATCATGCAAGAATATATGATGGTTGGGTATGTGGAATTTGCTAAATCAAAGCTCTTACATAGACCCTTCCTGAAAATAAGATGAATTGCAATTGTTTGGTGACTGAAATCATAGTTTGTTAGTTTTCAAGAAACTTTATGGTATATACTTTAACATGTGAATAGCTTGTTACTTAATCATGAGAAGTTTTATGAGATGATCTACTGTTTATGATATATAATGATGCTAGAAAAAGTGTTAGGAACTATCATTGATCAAATTTATGCACTATGCTAGCATTCACACTTCATAAATTATTTCTTTTATCATTTACCTACTCGAGGACGAGCAGGAATTAAGCTTGCGGATGCTGATACGTCTCCAACGTATCCATAATTTATGAAGTATTCATGCCATGTTTACAATAATTCTATATGATTTTGGTATGATTTTATTAGAACTAACCCGGACTGACACTATTTTCAGTAAAACTACCATGGTGTTGTTTTCTGTGGAGAAATAAAAGTTCTTAGAATAGGCTAAAAATTGTCGGTGATTTTTATGGACCAAAAGAGAACCCCCGAAGCACAAGAGTGGGCCAGGAAGTGCATGAGGAGGCCACAAGCCTGCTGGGCGCCCACCCCCCTAGGTCGTGCCCCTATGGCTTCTTGACTCCTCAAGCACCCCCTTGATGTGAGACCGACGCCAAAAATTCCTATAAATACTTAAAAACCCAGAAAGAAACCTAGATCAGGAGTTGCGCCGCCGCAAGCCTATGTAGTCATGAAAAACCAATCGGGAGCCCGTTCCGGCACCCTGCCAGATGGGGAAACCATCACCGGAGGCCATCTTCATCATCCCGGTGGTCTCCATGATTAGGAGGGAGTAGTTCAACCATGGGCTGAGCGTATGTACTAGTAGCTATGTGTTGTATCTCTCTCACTCTCTCGTGTTCTTGAGATGTCACAATCTTGATGTACCGCGAGCTTCATTGATATAGATGAATCATATGGAGTTTTCCCCTCTCTATCTTCTTGTGATGAATTGAGTTTTCCCATTGAAGTTTTCTTATCGGATTGAGTCTTTAAGGATTTGAGAACACTTGATATATGTCTGGCGATGGGATATCCGTGGTGACAACGGGATGTTCTATTGATCTAGTTGATGTATGTTTTGGTGATCAACTTGCGGGTTCCGTGACCTTGGGAATCTATGCATAGGGGTTGGCACATGTTTTCGTCTTCAATCTACGGTAGAAACTTTGGGGGCACTCTTTGAAGTTCTTCATGTTGGATTGAACATGATGAATCTGAAATTGTGTGATGCATATCGTATAATCAAGCCCATGGGTACTCGTGGTGACATTGGAGTATTTAGGTGGCATTAGGGTTTTGGTTGATGTGTATCTTAAGGTGTTATTTTAGTACGAACTCTCGGGCTGTTCATCACGCTTATAGGGATAGCTCAAAAGATTGATCGGAAAAGATAACTTTGAGGTGGTTTCGTACCCTACAATAATTTCTGTTCTCCGCTATTTGTGACTTTGGAGTGAACTCTTTGTCGCACGTGAGGGATTTACATATGATTCAACGATTTTAGTATTGTTGAGAGAACTTGTACTTGTGAAATTTTGAATGCTAGGCCTTGTTTCTAAGCATTGCAATACCATTTGTGCTCACTTTTATCATTAGTTACCTTTATATTTTTATATTTTCATATTACAAAAACCTATATCTACCATCCATATGACACTTGTATCACCATCTCTTCGCCGAACTAGAGCACCTATACAATTTACCATTGTATTGGGTGTGTTGGGGACACAAGTATCTCTCTGTTATTTGGTTGCGGGATTGGTTGAGAGAGACCATCTTCATCCTACACCTCCCACAGATTGATAAACCTTAGGTCATCCACTTGAGGGAAAATTTCTACTGTCCTATAGAACTCTGCGCTTGGAGGCCCAAAAAAGTCTACAAGAATAAACTTGCATAGTAGACATCATATCTCATTAATTCATGGTGGTATTCCTCGTCGTCAATTTCATCTTGGAAGACTGAATAAGAATGTCTTCAATATTTTCTCATTCTCTTGAAGATTCGTGGTTTCAACTTCCTGCTATCCTCTCAAATTGTTTTATGTCATGAGTAATTCCTTCCATATCTATCCGAATATTTTCTTAATTTTTTTCATTTCTCAATCCTCCAAAGGCCATCATTTTAGAAGATTTCTTCGTTCTTAGCTTTCTGCTTTCATTCTCCAATTCTTCTCAATTGTTGTTCCTTCGTTCGTATCTCAATTATTCAGGTGGCTCATTCTAGTTCTGCTGGGCGGATCGTGATCTCTTTGTTCTCTTGCATCTCCATTCATTAGTACCATCCTCATTCATTTCAAATTCATATCGGTGGTTCGTTCAAGAATTCTTCAAGTTTATGTGATCCCTCTCCTATATTTTGAAGAAGAATAAGTAGTATGTGAAATCCATTACTTATCACCAATTTAACTTGATGAAGGATAAGCATACCATAATTCATATTCTTGTTCATCCAGGTGTTTTCAATCCTTCTTTGGAGTTGTTCATGATATCAATTCTCAATTATAAGTGGTTCTTCTTTTCTTTTCTAGAGTTTCAAGTTTTCTCAACTATCTCATTGCAAAGCTTCATATAAATCATGGCAAGGCCTCAATCTTGTTATTTGCAACCTTCAATTATTTCCTATCATCCTTTCATTTCAGAGTTCTTCAGAGGTTCGTCATGGTGGTTATTCAAGGATTTAATCATTCTTGAAGTATTATTCTTCAATATTTGGTTGGAGAAGCTCTAGCATTATTTCTCCTGCATTTCAAAGTGCTATTCATTCCCCCTTATCTTTCGAGATGGTGTTATAGCATTCTGGATTCATGAGGACTCTCGAAGATAATTTATCAAGAATGAGATATTTTAACCCATTTGTCCACCTCAGAGTCATCTTGGATTAGATCACCTAAATTCTTTCCTAAGGATTGTGGCAATTATGGTTCTTGTCAACAATCTAAGTTTTCTCCTCTTTGTGGTGAAAGAAGTTTTTCATCTATTTTGCTCCCAAGCAATCTTTGTTATGTTAGTGGCCGGTTGTCACCTCATAATATTGAGATGTTACCATAAGCCCACTACAAGCTTGTTCTTTTTGTGGTTGATTTTTCAACAAATCTGTTCAATCCTTATTTGTAAGGATGCTCTCCAATTCAATTGTGGTAGAAGTTGTCATTTTCTTCTCCGTTCTTTTCCTTCCATCGATCTAGCTTCTATTTCTTTTGTTCCGAAGGCATTGTGATGTTTCTATCTTCGATTCATCATCTCGTTTTGGTAAGATCATGTTCTTTCCATACTTGTCCATTTAATCGGAGTTGTGTGACTCTCTTCTCAAGTTCATTTCATCTTATCAAGTTTTGCCTCTCTATCCTACCGAAGTGCTACCAAAATTTCTTTTGAAATCTTGCTTGTTTCTCATATCATTCTTCATATATTTTTAAGCTTCAAGATTCGTTGCTTTCACTCATTGGTCAAGAAACAACTAAGTTTTATCTCTTCTCTTTCTCTTCCCCTTCTCATTCTAAGATCTTGAGGCGAGATCTCTTGTTAGTGGAGGAGAGTTGTAACAGCCCGAGACCGATGCTACAAAAGGTTCCCCTTTTATTTCTATGCTTGTCGTGTGATTCGTTCGATTGTTGCATTCATAATCACATAATTCGCATCATTTGCACAATGTTGGCATTCTGTCGACATGAGTTTTCAAAACGTGCGTCCGTTTATAGTTGTCGGTTCTCTTCGTTTTCGTTGTCGACCGTTTTGTGACCAACCACACACGCCCGCGCCCGCAACATCGGTAAAATATTGTTTTCAAAGTGTGTATAAAATATTCTCGGATTGTGGCTAGACAGCCTGTCAAATAGTCTCGGGCGTGCGGTCTTAATATAGTGTAGCTAGACCGCCTGTCAAATTTCATCGCAATCGGAGACCTTTTGATACCCGGACGGTCGACCATAGCGGCGCCGTCATCGGTTTATTCGTTGGACTTTTTGGTTTATAAAACTCTGTGCCGAGCCACAAACCTCCCTCTCTCCTTGGCCCAACCACCTCTCCACAGCCCACTAGCCCAACCTTCCCCCCTCCATTCGTCGCCATCAGATCGCGATCAGACAGAGGA